>CAOKZL010000531.1:0-600000 GCA_948472985.1 Iguana delicatissima
GTCTCTAGTTGAGATTCCTCTCACAAGGAGTGGAGAACAGAGACACCCCAAATGCAAGCTGGCCAAGGAGTCTGCTTTGCACATTCCTGCCAACAGCCATGAATGCAAGGTGCCAAAGAAAAATAAGAAAAGGAAAAGCACAAGTTATCTTAGTGGCCCCTCCTTGACGAAGGAGGGTGTGGTTCTTGGAATTACTGAGTCTCTGCATGGAACATTTCAAACTCCTGATCAGACAGGACTTATTAACTCAAGGCTAAGTTTGTCATCTGGTCCCAATGTATCTCTGCCTCCAGGCATAAATATCGAAAGGAACATTTTACTTAAAAAGGGTCTTATACCAAAAGTGGTTGAGACAATAATAAATTCTAGACACAAGTTCACAAGAAGAATTTACGAATATATACTTCATATATTTATAAGGCGGACCAGAAGGAAAGACAGTAACAGTAACAGTTGGTCACAATCAACAGCTTACTTGTCCTGGTATCCAATCTAATATGCTTAAAAGACAAGTTGTGGCAGTTAGCTCAGCATTATCAGTGGCACAGTCAAGGAAAATTTCATCACACTTGTATGTAAAATGCTTGCTTAGAGCAGCCACATTAATTAAAACCTCCTGTCATCCATAGGTATCCCACCTGGAATGTACATGCAGTTTTGACAACACTATCAAAGGATATGTTCAAACCCTTTGGAGAGATCCCCCCTTAAATTTTTGACTTAGAAGGTCTTTTTTTTCTGGTGACAATAATATTGCCAGGAGGGTGATAGAATGGGGGGCTGCTTCAGTGAGAGCAGAGCTGTATATTTTTCACCAAGACTCTGTGATTTTAAGAATGGATCCTGTATTTATACCAAAGGTCAACTCTCCTTTTCACAGGTCCCAAGAACTTGTATTGCCATTGTTTTGTCCTCAACCACAGAAAGATCTAGAAAAGTCATGGGCACTTGAGGTTATATCAAGAATATTCAATGGTTTCAAGTTTCTGATTGAATGTTTGTCTGTTTCCAGCATTCTTCAATGGGAAAGAAGATGGCCACATTGACTTTGGCAAAATGGATTAAGGGCTCTAAACTGTTACAAGATGTCTAGATCTTCATTGCCGGGGCCAGTGGTCACCCATTCTACTTGTAGTGCAGCTACCTTGGCAGCTCTTGTGGTGAATCCTCCTATTTTAGATATTTGTAGAGTAGCGACTTGGGCTTCTCCTTCTATCTTTGTATGCCACTACCAGTTGGATGCATTTGAATCGGCAGAAGCATCCTTTGGTAGACAAGTACTGCAGTCTGTAGTTTCTAAATAGTTGCTGTACCTCATTCCACCCATCCTTGGGTCAGGGACTTTGGCATGTCCCATGACAGGATGTTTCTTCCTCCACTGCTGGAAAAAAGAATATTGGCCATGTCTGTGAGATGTTCCTTTTAAGTGGTGGAGATAGAAACATCTTTCCCACCTTGACCTGAGAAATGTCCAGATCCTTGGGGAGGAGATTTATGGTAAATTAAGTCTCATGGGGTTCTTGAATTAATTCTATATCTGTTCCTATACTGTACTTATCTCCTTTACTGAGTGATTCAACAGCTTCTGGTAGTTTTTTGGCTGTAGCATGGACTGAGGAACAGTGGGTGTTATTCCCTCTGTTGGCTGCTCCCTCCAAGTCTGCCTACAGGAGCAATGAGGAGGAGCAACCTCTGATGGGATGTTTGTGCTTCCACTGCTTAAAAAAAAATCTCTTAGGTTCATTTTTGGCAAAATTAAATGTGTTCTGCTCTTTAATCAGTGCTTCAGAACTTTCAGAACCTTTCTGAATTGATTTGCTCTGTTCTCAGAGATTTCAGCAAGTAGCCAAGTCTAACCAGTGATGTAGCAAAATACAAAATATCATACTATTCACTTCCTAATTTATGATAAATAGCTGGCATTCTCCATGTTAACTAATTCAAGGAGAAAACATCTATACAGGAACCTCCCCACCTTTTGGCATCCCATTGTCTGATGACTTACTCTTCTGATGCTTCCAAATTAAGGACAACTGCCATTAATTCACTGGGGCTTCCCCTCTTCCATCAGTTCTTGTCTGTGGAGGCTCACTTGGAACCACTCTCACACACAGGCTGCTTGCAAAGCCAGCAGAGAGGGGGGAAAGGGTGCTAAGTTGGCTGAGGGACTTCACAAGCATAGCCTGTGCAGTCAGTAACAAATGAACCTCTGTAAGTCCTTCAGTCTCTCTGCAGTATAGTACATGGATTCTGCTTTTCAATCAATTCTGTTTTCTGACAATGCTCTGGTCATTAACGTGTCAACTAAGTGGGAGAAGTCTGTAAATGAACCCCCCTCCAAGATTAGAAGGAACAATGGCAGTGATCTGGACTGAAACAGAGATGAGCTTTTCACAGCTGTTCCCCCTGCCCCCAAAAGATATTTCTGCTTCAAACAAATCAATACTGTTGATTCAAAATTGATATGGGTGAGTCAAAACATGGCAATGCATTGTTTGTTTCTTACCCTGTATGAAGTCTAAGGTTATGTAAGACACTCTCCATACAGTGGACAAAGTTATTTAAGAGTGGAAATTAAAATTTCTACTTTATTTTGCCTCAAACACAATCTTGAAGTAAATTTGGAAGTTCATGCTTTGGCATGAGGCTTCTTATGGGAGATAAAAGGACTCTTCATAAGACTAGCAAGATTTCATGATGGAAAGCATATGTATGCATGCACACAAATATATATCTGAAGGAGCACAAATATTTGTCTCATGTTCCTCTTTCCCAGGAATGCAAGAAGGTCAAAAGGACTATAGCATACGTTTCTGTAGACCTTTTCAAAGATATTGTTCTATCTGAAAGCAGGGCTTGCTGTTACAGGACACTAGCAGACAGTGTGCTGGCAGAGAGGTGTGGAATTTTTGTGGAATGCTTATCTTCACCATGGAAGCTTCAGTGAATTCTCCCCAGTTTCATCTCTAGAGAGATAAAATTACTTATCCAAACACAAATAAAAGTGACAACTGGGTACAGAACTAATCATTCTTCCCTTTCAAATGCCCAACAAGATGTCTAATCTTGATTTAAGGAACAAAATGGTTTAGAGTCAAAAGCTGAAAGGACCTTAAAGACTCTATTTTTATGACACAATTGTCTCATTTGAGACACAGGGAGCAGACAAAAGAGCATCTTTTACTTGACAGACTAGCTTTAAAGGGTACAAGCTTTCAAAGTCATGTATTTGTCTTCAGGCATAGGCTTTTGAATGCAAAACTCACAGAAATAGATTTTTAGAGTTTAAAGAGATTCAAATATTACTTTCAGAGTTATTACTGGTAAATTTCAATATTGAATTGTCAGCCAATATGATTACAACATCTGCAAGACAGATACCTCACATTTTTAGTACTTGAAAGCTGCCACACAGTCACACTGGATGTTTTGTAATTTTCCTGCAGGGTAGGAAGATATTTGAACTGGCTCAGGAGAGTGGGCCTCAGTTTAAGGTCCTGCAACAATTTCTGTTTTCTCCTTTCCTTTTGTGGTTCAGCTTCAGTTCTAACTACTCACTGCATTTCACATACATATAACTTGGTAATCTTCAGAATCACTTTTTAAGTCATATCAGTTTTCTGTAAATGTTGTAGATCAATGCCCAAAGGACCAGAGGAGTAAAACATGAGGGGTGGGTGAGCTAAATGTAACTCAGAGCATGGCAGATACAGGATTTGAACATGCAATGTCCATGCTATCAGCCTCTGTGTTACATTTTTGATGGTAAAGAGCTTGATTTGCTGTAGAAACTTTTCTACTTTTGTATAAAATCCAACAGACCAGTGGAAATAGAAGCGATTTATATTTCAAAGGAAAACATGCAGGCCCACTATTGTTATTACCATCAATAAACTGAAACTGCATTCAAACAAGAGCTCAGTTGATGTGTGTGTGAGTGGGAGGGAGTATTTCAGACAGAAGCTTTCATCATTAGCCCATTAACTGCTGGAAGCAAGGGGAAATCAATGAAATGGATTAAACGAGGGCTTTACAGTTCTCCTAGATGCTGTTAGGTTTCAGTGCATTTGTTCAAAATGCTTTGTTCTCTACAACCATTGATTTATAAAGAAGTTCCAACCAAGGACAGACTATTCAACAGTCTATCAGGAAGGTGCCAGCCTTCATTTGCTTTCCTTGTGATGATGGGAAGAAGGTACAATCCAGCTAACCTCAATGCACTGCACCATTTAAAAAGTTTCAAAGTGAGGTTAGAGTGGTGCGATGTGATGCTGTAGATATTTTAGGTTAACAAATTGATTTGAGGAGGGATATGCTACTAAAAAATTTTGAAGACTGACTACATTTTTTATAATCTCTGTTACCAATCATAGGGCAAGACTGTATATGTGTATACATGTGTCTTCAAGTCGCCTATTGGCTTATGGTGGCTCCATGAATTTCATAGGGATTTCTTAGGTAGAGAATTCTCAAGACTATATATTGTAAATGTAATTCTATTAATCACTATAAAATACAGCATGCACATAATTGGCAGGAGTCAGATCTCGGTCAATATATAAATAATACTACCTCCCATTAAGGGATTTTGTGATGGTATTGAAACTTCTAGCAGTGACTGCCTGCACTTTTCAAGACTTCAAACATACAGTAAAACAGAGTTGTGCAGAATCTGTGGATTTTCCATAGACACATGAATCCATTATCCCCTATGCGTTTATACTAAACAATGTCCTATTGTAATCAATGAGGTGTTGGCATGCTTGTGTTCAAACTACTACTTGAATAATAATAATAATTATTATTATTATTATTATTATTATTATTATTATTATTATTATTATTATTGAAGCATGATGGGGACTGCCTGCTGAACTACCAGAAATCAGAGTTGTTGCTGAATAAGATTTCCTGGGCTCAGAGAAAATAGGTCTTTGGGGACTTGTGCTGCTTTTTGCTTTTCTTTATGGCAATCAGAAGTGGAATCAATTCTGTAAAATTAATTACCATTTGTATACACGTTGCTAAAATTAAGTTATTGTCACAAAGAGAGTTTGGAAGTAACATATTGCAGGTAATTATGCTACCTGTAACATTTTACTTGTGAGCCAATATGGAGTAGTGCTTTGAACGTTGGACTGCAACCCTGGAGACCAGGCAGTTTCCTCACTTGGCCATGGAAACCCACTTGTTGACCTCAGGTGCATCACACACACTCAGCCTTACGGTCACTTTAAGATGCAAATGGTTTCAAGGCATGCAAAACAACAGCAGCAGCAGCACAACCACCACCACCAACAAGAACATGTTACTTGTTGGTAAAGACATTGCCAATATATATTTTTTTAATCACAAAATAAGTAGTAGCATTACTTTTGAAAAGTATAATGAGTAACATAAGAGCTGCCAAACTGAACAGAGGACAGGACTTCTGTAGCTTATTAACAGATTCTGGCTCAGGAAGACATACTGTTAAGTTCTGCTTGGAGGAACTACAGCGTGTTTTCTCCTTCACCCCCAATCTACCTTAAAGATACTGCAGTCCCCCCTAAAACAAGTCTATTTGCTGGCTACTGGAGAAGAGGAATGCAGAGAAGTATCCAGCTCTATTATTGTAACTGGACACATAGCACTACCGTCACTTTCAGAGCTATGCATTCAGCTATAAGAACATTGCTGAAACGTCTCCATGTCCTCTCTACCAGCCAATAAAAAGTCGTGGGGGACTGCAGCAGCTAAAAAAGTGGGTGGATGGAGCTAAGGGAGGAGATATGCTGTTGTTCTGCCTTTATGTTACCTCTTTCTAATCCAAGATTAAAGGTACAGGAGCCCCAGACTGTATTCAACCTGGCAACCCTAGGTAACATTTACTTAATGTTCCCAAAAGGTTGGGAGATTTTTGGCCATTTTTGGATTGAATTGTAATAATTAGAAAATCATTTAAATGGGATGAATAATTTTGGAGTAAGATCCATTTTAAATGCATCCTGAAACTTTCTCACTCTTTCACATTTTTATAATACTTTGTTTTTAAAACTGTATTAATAAATGCACCATTGGTCTTAATGGGAGTATCAACAGGTCTTGATGTTACTGAATTAGAGAACTGGCTTTGTAAGCCTTCCAGGCTGTACTCCATTGTTCTCCATCCACTTGTGATATCTCCTATTTCCATGTACTGAAGAGTTCAAGGCTCACTTTGGTTCATTTCCATCCTCTTAATTCAGAGAGAGCATGACCCCACATCTACCCAGCCATTTGCTAATTACATACGGTTGCTGTGTGATTATCAAGTGAAGCTCGATTGCTTTCACTAATGGATTTGTTTTTCATGCTGGTTGTTGTACGCTTCAAAGAGACAATGGCACTTGGTCATCCTAGAATATTTTGATGGTGTAATGAAGGGAAAAATATGATATACAAGACGGCGAGAAAAAATGTACTAGAATTATATTCCCCACACAGAGAAACATCTGTGTCCAGTTTGGGCCCATGTTTCTACATATTTGATTTCATTTCATGATTAAAATAAGCTTTACTTGGTAAAATTAGTAAATTAATCCATTGACATCTTAGTTGATTAATCTATTTGGGCAGTTTGAATTGTGAAGCTGATAGTTAAGAATACACTTCTTTTAGTTAAGGTCATTTTAGTTCTTCTGCCTTACTGTGATTAGACTGCAGGCAAATAGCTTGGGCTGGAGACAGCCCTGAAGTCAATCTCCCTTATTAGGCGGGGCAGGCTTATTTCTATGTGAGGCATTTGAGGGGAGTGCTTGGAGCCAACCAACCTTTCCCCTGCTCAAGGGAAAGATGACCTTTCCCTTCAAGTCTTTTTCTGCGTGGAGAGTGTGTGAACTTGCATAATGTGCTATAGTCACAGCATTTTTGAAGCGAAAGGGCCCTTTGAGCGTCGTGTAAATGTGAGGAGCGGTCCATACGACGCTCAAGGGCCTGGTGCGGACCGCGCACACGCCTTCTCATTTTCAGCTCAAAGCCGAAAATGCTGTGTGGTCACGCATTGCTCCGGGGCCTCGCGCGCACTTACCTGGCGTGCAGTGCCTCGGGAGCCGAGCCGGTCGCGCATGCTCTCCTCACTGCAGCCTGGGGGTCCTAGGCTGCACTGCGAATGGAAGAGGTGGGGTGCTCACATGAGGAGGAAGGAGCTGAGGAGCCGAAGCAGCAGGGATGCAGCAGTGTTCCTCCCAAGCCTTCTCACACGAGAATCCCAACCCAGCAGTGCAAAAAGGTAAGGTGTGAAAAGGGCCATCAACAGACAATGAGATAGGAACTCAAGAATTAAATGATTACTATATTTTATAGTTTCATAAGAAAAAGAAAGCTAAGTAAACAGTGAGCAAGTACATCCCAGAACATGTAAAAGAAATCAAAATACTTTTTGCTTTAACTTAGTACTTAATAACTTCTGTGGCATTTGTTTTCTCAAAAATTCCATTTTAATCTGCTATCATGGCTATTATTTTTTTTTTAAAAAAATCAGGTTTAGACACAAGAGTAAGATTACAAAGCGAGAGTTACAACACAACCAGCAGTAGTCAAACATTTTGACAGAATGATGCTGACAGCAATATGCTTAACTCTCTTGAAGTCAATGAGAAATATTTTTCAAAATATTTACTGTGCAATAGGCATCTTTCTTATAAACTCATAAAAATGCTTATGAGCATTCAGGAAAGCTTTCTTAATGGTAGTTTCACAACATAGCTTTTCAAAGAGAAAAACACGCATTGTGCCTAAACGTTATAGTTTGAGTTACTGCCATGCATTCTATGTGGGGCTGCCTTTGAAAAATGCTTGAAAATTTCCTTTATCCCAAAGATTACCTATTGGGCTGTGGCAACTGGCAATTCCCACATCAGAGAGACCATAGATCTACTCTGGGATTTAGTGTGAACTTCAAATGAGCATCTTGGGGTGCTGAATCCTATTCCTAATGTAGATCCAGCACTATGGACAGTACTTTTAAAGTTCTCATTAAATCCCAGAGTGGGTTTAGAAGCCTGGTCTGTCTATTTATAGATGTATAAGGTACAACTCAGGGTGCAACTGATGGCATATAAGATCTTGCATGACTTGGGTCCAGGCTTTCTGAAGAATTATATTCTCCCATATGAGCCTTCATACTTTTGAGATCCTTGGGAGAAGCCCTTCTCTCAGGTCTGCCATCCTCACCAGTTCATCTGATGGGAGAGGGTCTTCTCAGGGGCTGCTCCCAGGTTCTGAAATTCCCTTCCTAGGGGAGGCTAGACTGGCTTCCTTTGTCCTTCTGTTGGAAGGCAATTTTTTTCCCAGCAAGCTTATGAGGACTGACTGTTCATGAAGCTCTTATTCTGTACTTTATTTCTGGCCTTTTAATGTTTTAAATCTTTTTAATTCTATAGCTATGTGGTCTGCATTTTAACAGTAAATTTTAAATGTTTCTACCTATATATGTTTTTCATTTATATCTGCATTAATTTTGGAAGCTGCCATGAGCCCCTCTGCTGGGGAGAAAGGCAGAATGTATTTTTTTAAAAAAACTTACACTTTAGAATTATACTTCAGTCGCAGTTTCTTTCCTCCCGATGTAAAATGTAATATAAATAGACAGACTTATCAGACTTAAGAATAACAGTCCATTTTCAAATACAAGAATGAACAGATCTGCTAAATGCTGGAGAGTCATGATAGTCTTTGCAGCTGATTGAAATTAGAGTGGAAAGTGTTGACTCACAAATGGCTGTGCTGCAGGCAAAAGAAAATGTCTTAAAATTCCTTTGGGATGCTCTGTTTTTCTAAGAATTTTTCTAAGAAATGTTTTGCCATGGAAAAATCTTCTCATTTGGGACTCAGATTTCTAGGCAGCTATGAGGATTGTTACTTGCTCAAAATTCAAGTCATCAGCAGATGACACTGCAGTGATCCTTCCGCCATTTCCAGAATACATTGTGATCATCTTAAGAAAGATAGAGGTGATTTTACAACAAACAATTTCCATTTTTTTCACTTTGTCTCATTTCTCAATAACTTTTTGTTGTTATTAAAATATAGCTAATCTAATCTAGCTTTCCATTTACCCTCTTAAGTTTTTTTTTTTATTGAGTTCTTTATTGTGGGCTCCTGCAGTTTTTTAAAAAACTGGAAAGACTCCATGGAAAGTATCTTTGTTTTCAAGTTCTTTAATTCTTTGTACTACTGATTTTATAATGGCTAGAATTCTTCAGTCCTATTTGTCGGGCATGCCAGGCCTTATCAGCAGAGTCTTCTACCTAAAGTACTTTTTTCAAGCTTTTATTTTTTTAGCAAACTCAAGTTTTTTCATGACAGTAAATACCGTATTTTCCGGTGTATAAGACGACTGGGCGTATAAGACGACCCCCAACTTTTCCAGTTAAAATATAGAGTTTGGGATATACTCGCCGTATAAGACTACCCCTCTTCCAATGCACACCAAATAAAAATTTAAAAAAATCAGATTTGATTTCAATTCAATTTTAATTCTATTTAAAATATATGTATATATATATATATATGTTATTGCGCATCTATCATTAGGAATAATGCAATCCATGCTAAAAAGCGGGGAGGCAAGCAATATTCCCGGAGCGTTGCAAGGCACTCCCCTTTCCCAAACTCCTTGCAAAGTGGGTTTCATTGCAAGGGGCTCATGGTTACTGGGGTCCCCGCCTCCCGGTGTGATTTAATGCAAAACGTGTTGCAAAAGAGAAAACCCAAATCTGGTTTGGAGGTCTCTCTTTTCCCCCTTCTCCTCCGCCTCCCCACTCCCCCCACTGGAAAAGCGAACGAATGGGTGCTCCCAGAGAGTCAGACATGGCAGCAGCGGTGGCGGCAGGTGCTGATGCTATGCGGAGGCAGCGAGAGGCAGGCAGGTAGCTGGAAAGAGCTGGAGCCCAGCGAAGGAGGAAGCGGCGGAGGAGCCGGAAAGGGTGCCCGGCTCCCGTTCTCAGGGGATTCGCTGCTGAGAGCCCCTCCTTTCCTCCTCCCTCGCCACCGCCACTCCGGGAGGAGCCAGCAGCCGAGCGCCGGGCTCGCATCCTTGCGAAAGGGGCGGCCTCGCCAGCCCTGGGCGCTCCCTGCCAGCCCCGCTGGACTTTTGAGCAAACTTGAGCTGCTCGCTCCCTCCCTCCCTCTCTCCCTCCCCCTTTTAATACCCCTCCTCCTTCTTTCCTGGGAGGATGTCCTCTAGGCAGTGCTGGGAGGCGGCAGCAGTGGCGGCACCCTAGCCGAGCAAGCGGGCAAAGTTTTGGCGAGGCAGGCGCAGCGCGGCGCCCCTTTCACTCACTCCCCCAGGCCCCCCATCCTCCTCTGCCGGCGAGAGAGGGAGGGAGGGAGTGAGCAGCGCCCCCCGACCGCTCGCCCTCCTCGGCTCTCGCCCGCTTTCCCCTCGTTGGCCTCCTCCGCTGGGGCTGGGAAGGAAATAAAATGTTTGCCCGAGCCGCTGCAGCTGCTTCCACCAAGGGAAGCAGAGGAGGAGAGGGAAGAGGGTAGCACCCTGCGCCCGGCTCTTTGGGGCTGGGGGGCCTGGGGGGCGGGTGCCCAGAGGGGAGGAGGGCGGGGGAGGCCGGTGCCGGCCCTTGCCCTCCACCTGACCCGCCGGCCTGGAGGGAAGCCCTCCTTTCCCCCCTCTGCCAACTTCGCCGGACTCTTCCCCACCTCCGTCCTCCTTCCCTCGTGCACGCACGGTGGCGGCAGTGCTGGTATATCTGCACCGCGCCCCCAGCTTCCGCAGCGCTCCCTGGCCTGGGAGCTGGGAGTGGAAGCGGGGAGGCAGCGCGACAGGCGCTCGCGCAACGAGCCTCTCCCAAAACGCCGCCGCTCCCCCCACCTCAGCGCTCCCTGGCCTGGGAGCTGTAGACGGAGGTGGGGATGGAAGCGGGGAGGCAGCGCGACCGGTGCTCGTGCGAGGGGGAAGAGCGGCGAGCGCAACGAGACTCTCCCAAAATCTTCAGGTAAGTGCGCAGCACCACCCTGTGTGCTTTCATACGGTGGCCGCATACGGCGAGGATGCGGCCGCGGCCATTTTTGAGCTGCCCCCACCGTATGCGGCAGCCGCAAAGATGACACCCGGCGTATAAGACGACCCCCAACTTTTGAGAAGATTTTCTTGGGTTAAAAAGTCGTCTTATACGCCGGAAAATACGGTAGCTCTTCACAATGGCGAACATTGTCTCCATTAGAATTTCCAGTTTCCATATTTTTTTAAAAAAAGATGTTTTTGTAATTTGTGCAAATAATGCTGGTAACTTTGAAAGCTTCTGTTGAATTAGGGTTTTCGCTCTTCTTTTTCTGCTAGTCATGAGATTTGTGCCATTTCCATACTAGACTGTTATGGTGCTATTAAAGTCGGCCCTTCACATTCACAAGGGATAGGGACAGAGGGCCCCCATGAAAGTCAAAAAATCACAAATACTGAACCTGCAAAATAAAGCATATTTCATAAGCTGCTGCTGGCTGCATCAATGGCTAATCTAGCTCCTTGGCCACACTTCTCTTCCACCTTCTCATCTCCCATCGTCCAAAAAGATACTCACCTGAACATTACTTCCTACACACCTCAGAAAATAAACACATCTTCATGATTTTCAGAGGAGAGAAACAGAGATCAGCATGAAAGATGCCAGCAGCAGTTATTGCAAACCAACATTTTCAGTTCTTCTGCTGCCCTGTCCCTCCCCTTCTCCCCCTCTTTGGAAAAGCTACCTTCACTCCCCAACTCTGCTTCTCTCAGATCCTTCCTCTGAGGAAGCAATCTCAGACCTGCAGGAAAAGTTTCCCTAAGAGCCATTGTGATTCAAAACACTTAGCCAAGATTTCTCCTCTCCAATTCCTCCCCTTCCCTTCCCTTCCCTTCCCTTCCCTTCCCTTCCCTTCCCTTCCCTTTCCTTCCCTTCAGAAGGACAACCAGATCGTCAAAGTAGATAGATTATACTAAGGACAACCAGATCGTCAAAGTAGATAGATTATACTAAGGACACTGAGAGCAGCCACTGCAACTCAGTACAGGATTTTCCCCTTCTGCTACCCCCTCTCTGCTTCTCCTCCCTCCTTGGAAAAGTCATCAAGCCCCCTTCACTCCCTGACTCTGCTTCTCTCAGATCCTCCCTCCAAAGAAGAAATCGCAGACCTGCATGAAAAGTTTCCCTAAGAGCCATTGCGATCCAAGACACTTAGGCAAGCTTTCCCTTTACCAATTCCTCCCCTTCCCTTCCCTTCAGAAGGGCAACCAGATCATTAAAGGAGATAAATGCAGATCAGTACTAAAGACACCGTGAGCAGCCACTGTGATCCAGTACAGGATTTCTCCCTTCTTCTGCTACCCTCTCCTTGCTTCTTCTCCCTCCTTGGAAAAGCCATCAAACGTCCTTCACTCCCCAACTTTGCTTGCTCAGATTCTCTGAGGAAGCCATCTAAGACCAGTACTAAAGGTTCCACCAATAGTCATCATGATCCCCTCCCTCCTGCTACCTATCCTGCCCAGTTTCTACTCAATTCCTCTCCATCTCCTTTTCTCCAAAGAAACACCCACTTCACCTCACTTGCTCCACACCTTGGCAAGTTCATAGTTCTCCCAGATTTTGAGAGGCTATGTCCCTTCCATTTTGTATTTTAGAAGCAGCCATTCAAAGCACTAGAAGCATCATCTCCTCCTCCTTTCCTTCTCCTTCCCACCAACATAGCACATGAATGAGGCTGCCTAGCAGTGAGAGAACTTTACTCATGTTTTGCCCCTCAGTGTGCTGTGTGCTCTTCCTTGGCACCACCAAAAGTAGTAATCAGGGGTCCAAAGAATGCCTCTACTGCTTCTGAGAATGTTTCCAAGAGGCAAAAGATAGTGAAGACCTCACGAGAAAAGGTAGAATGATCAGATAGGCTGCGTACAAAGAAGTCAGCTTCTGCAGTTGTCCACCATTATGATATCAATGAGTCAACAGTAAGGTACATTAAGAAAAAAGAATGAGAAATTTGCACAGCTGTTGCTGCAGCTACACTTTTGGGCGCCAAAACCCTACATCAGGTACAAGATCCTTACATCTCTCATGTTGAAAGTGCTTCATTTATATGGGTACAGGACTGCTATAAAAAGGGCATTCCTCTAGATTCAAATATGGTAAGAGGGAAGGCAAAGTCCTTATACATTTTGATGAAGGAAAGGAAAGGCGAAGGGTCTGCCTCAACAGAATTTAACGACAGCAAGGGCTTGTTTGATAATTTCAGGAAGAGGTTTTGCCTACACAATGTGAAAACAATGGAGAACAGGCCTCTGCTGACCATGAGGCAGCTGGCACGTTTCCTAATGCCTTAAGAGAACTTATTGAAGAGAAGGGATGTGAACCTGAGCAAATATTCAATGCAGATGAAACTGCTCTGTTTTGGAAAAGAATGCCACAGAGGACATTCATTAGCCAAGAAGAGAAGCGAGCACCAGGCTTTAAGGCAGCAAGGGACAGAGTGACCATGCTGTTCTGTGCAAATGCAGATGGGCATATGATAAAGCCTACCCTAATTTACAGAGCCGCTAATCCCCGAGCCTTGAGGGGAAAGGATAAATCCCAGCTTCCAGTTTTCTGGATGCATAATAAGAAGATTTGGATAACAAGAACACTTTTTCTAGAGTCATTTCATCAGAGTTTTGTGCCAGAGATCAGAAAATATCTTGCCAGTAAGGGAAAGAATTTTCAGGTCCTATTACTACTGGACAGTGTCCCAGGACACCCAGAATCCTGTGAATTCCACACAGGAGGCATTGAAGTTGTCTACCTCCCCCCCAACAGAACATTTCTCATTCAGCCTCTCAATCAAGGAGTAATAAGGACATTTAAAGCACATTACACCCGTTATTCAATGGAAAGGATTGTGCAGTCCATGGAAGAAGACCCCAATGTAGACTACATTATGAAAATTTGGAAGGGGTACTATAGCTGATGCCATAACTGTCATTGGAAGAGCCACAAAAGCTATCAAGCCATAGACAATAACTCTGGGCTGGAAGAAACTTTGGCAAGAATGGTGAAGAAGGTCACTGGCTCTACTGCAGAACCAGTCCAAGACATTATGGAAGACATTGTGGAGTTGGCAAAGAAGGTGGGTGGAGAAGGGTTTAAGGATACTGATCTTTGGTAAGTTGAAGAATTAATCAAGACCAGACCCAATGAGTTAACAGAGGATGACCTAATGGACTTCATTGTTCCAGAGACAGAGGTGATACCAGATGAAGAAGATGACGAAGAAGAAGAAGTGATGGAAGACAAGTTTACACTGGACAGTATTGCAGAGGGTCTGTGTATGTTCAGGGCAGCAACAGATTATTTTTATGACATTGACCCACCTATGGTACGTTCTTTGAAGGTGAAGGAATTGGTAGAAGAAACAGTGTCAACATACACCAACATTTTTTAAGAAATGAAGACCAAAAAAAAAAAGAAAAAAAAGAAGCCAAACTGAAATCACAATGTATTTCAAGAAGGTAACACCAAGCATATCTGCTTCCCCTTCCAGATCTTCCACCTCTGCCACCCATACCACCCCAGAGGCACCCTCTTTACCTCCTCCAAAAAGGCAATATATACAAGAGAAAAAGGATGAAGTCCCTGATGATAAAGTTTCACTGGTCCAATAAATGATACATTTATAATAAACACTGGTTACAGTACTGTACAGTATATGTGTGTGTCTTTATGTTTACTGTAAGTCTTTTAACTTTCTGACAACAGCTGTGTGTCAGGAATATGGTCACCTTGGAGTGAGGAGATGATACCTCTACTGGTTTCCAAGCTTTTGTCCTGTCTACCTCCTCCATGTTACCCACAGAACAGAGAGATGCCTGTTGCAGCTGTCTGAGATTCCTTCCTCTGAGGGAAGAAGAGTTGAAGAGTTGGGGAATAAAGAGGGCTTGATGGCTTTTCCAAAGAGGGGGGAGAAGCAGGGAAGGGGTAGCAGAAGAAGGGAAAAGTCCTGTACTGGATCACAGTGGCTGCTCCCGGTGTCCTTATACTGATCTGCGTTTATCTCCTTTACCGATCTGATTGCCCTTCTGAAGGGAAGAGGAGGGTAGGAATTGGAGAGGGGAAATTTTGGCTAAGTGTTTTGAATCACAATGGCTCTTAGGGAAACTTTTCCTGCAGATTGCTTCCTTGGAGAGACCATCTGAAAGAAGCAGAGCTGGGGAGTGAAAGGAGCTTGATGGCTTTTCCAAGGAGAGGGGAGAAGCAGGGAGTGGATAGCAAAGGAAGGGAAAAGCCCTGCACTGGATCGCAGCGGCTGCTCCAGGTGTCCTTAGTAGCAATGGCTCATAGGGAAACTTTCCATGCAGGTCTGAGATTGCCTCCTCGGAGGGAGAATCTGAGAGAAGCAGAATTGGGGAGTGGCAAGGCAGCTTCATGGTTTTCCCGAGGAGGAGGGAGAAAGGGGGAGTGGGCAGCAGAAGAACAGAAAGACACTGGATCGCAATGCCTGCTGTCTGCATCTTTAGTACCCATGTGTATTTGCTTGCTTTGACAATCTGGGTGAAGTACAATCATTGGGAGGGGATTAATAGCACTATAACAGTCTAGTGCAGAAATCGCTTTGGAGGCAGTCTCCATCATAGCACATGCTCCACAAATGGGTCCATTTCTTTTTTAAAAGCTCCATCAATATCAGCTCTATAAGGGATGCAGCATCAAAAGGGGTGGTTACTGTACATAACAAGGATTCAACAACTTTGCCATTTTTTCACAAATTGGATTCATAAAGCAATATTTTCATAACTCTTTTTGCGTTTAATAGAATTTTTTAAAGGAACATTTCCCATGCCATTCTCCTGGCATGGAACAAAAGGCAACTTGTTCCTGTTGTTGTTTGCCTTCTAGTCATTTCTGACTTAGGGCAACCCTATAGGTGATTCTATCACAGGGTTTTGTGGGAGCTGAGAGTGTGTGATGCATGTAAGGTTACCCATTGTGTTTCCATGGCTGACATGACAGAAAATCCATTCTCTCAACAGTCCATGGGACTTCCCATCAGAAAAAGGGGAGGTGACGCATGGTTCTGATGGTGGATGAGTCTAGCTTGCATGGGCACAAGAAACAGTTTGAACCATTTTTAAGAAGAGCTCATCACAATACCAGCAGGACTGAAAGGCCCAAAGTTCCTTAGCTGGCCAGGCAGCAGCTGCTGGAGGAGAAGAATCACCTGAGGCATGTTTTAAAGGCCTGTGTGGCCTGATTGGAACCACCAATAGGAAAGGTTTTCCCCAGAAAAGAAGTGTGTGTGGGGGTCAGGAATTGGAGAAAGTTGCAAATAATCAGATCTGTGAAAGTGAAACCCACAGATGTAGAGGCCAACTGTACTTAATGAGGGAGGAGGCAGAGAGCAGTGAACCTTCCATTTGCTCCCAAAGTCTGCACCTGACTGGCTGGCCTTCCTGTGCCTTCCCAGAGTCTGCAAAACCATCCAGGTTTCTGAGAAGGAGAACAAGACACCCTCAACATAGCACCTGTCTCTGCTTAACCCATTGGTGTGAGGCACAGATTCGTGCTCCTGGTAAGTCTGGTAATGCTCTTCAAGAACATGCCACTGACGTATAAGAGAGTTGTATTTGGGGTTCTGACAAATTGGTTTTGCAACCTAACTTGTTTTTGAATTTCTACTTAAAAATGAAAAAAAATCAAATATGTCCTCACCCTCACCCCATTTTTTTTAAAAAAAATAGTTTTGAAAAAAATAATTGACACTTATCCACCTTATTGAGTCAGTAAATAACGATTTATTTATTTATTTATTTTATATATATATCCCATTTTTCTCCTGGTACAAGACTCAAAGTAGTGTACAATAATTTAAAGCAGAAGTTTAGCCAAAATCTTTTTAAAAACGGTTACGTAACAATTCTGTTAAAAAGTGCATGGATTAGAAACAGTAAACATAACTGACAGAATATAAACAACATAACTGATGACAGTTTAATGAATTTTCACACAGCTTATAGAAATCTATTAGATTATATAAACTAAAACAATTTTTTAAAAACAAGAATTGCTTTCTCTTACACGTTAAATAGAAACACAACTAAAATCATTGCATAAAATAAGATTTTAAAAAAGTTTCCTTTCAATGAGCAACTAGGTCACCCAGCAGAGGAAATCTGAATTATTAAATTGAGGGGAAGGGTTCAATAATGTACAGAAGATTTTCATTTGCTCAGAGGTGGGATTTATACTTCTGCTCAAAGCAGAGCAAGTATATTTCTACAGCCATTTTGTCCCTTCTACTCTTGCAGTGATACATCTGTGTGCACTCTTAGCCACTGTGCAACAGTGCATCCGTTTCTATTGTTTCTTCCTGACATTTAGCTATTTTAAATTGAGTGAGGTTTAAAAAAAAAAAAGGCCCGGAGTCAAACAGATGCCCATCATGCATGGTTTCTCTCTTTGTGGCAGGATTTAAAAGTACAAATGGATTAGCAAGTATAAAAATATATGTGTCTCCTCAATCAATTTTGCTTATATTCCACCATCACAATGTTTCAGAATTTACTTCTCAAGGGTCTTCTTCAGAGCTGTCAACATCACTCAGGTGCTGGAAGTTGTATTATCCCAAAAGAGCCAAATTGCTGGATTTTATATATTAAAAACCAGGAGAAACTCAGCATGGAATAGGTTGCTAATAGGTAACAAGGTTTTCACGGACATGCTTGCTGAATTTTCCACTTAGTGTTCAGAGAAGCTAATAGTTCATTGAGTTTCATGGTTATACATTCCTTACCAATGCATCCTGATCTCTCTCTGGTGTATGTGTCTAAGATATCCTTAAAGAGCACTAAATGTTAGTGAAAAGTATAAACGCCATTATGCTTTGGTGTGAGCACTGAGTGTAAACATTTGAAAATAAGTTTTCAGATTGAATAAATTCAGATTTGAATTGAAATCCAGACCATGGGAAAGACAGTGTAAAGGAGAGACACGTGTATAAACCTGATAAGTCTCTGATTAATTAAGACAAAGATTTTAAAACTCTACCTTGCATTATTTACATAAACTCAGATTTAGATACTTAAATGCTAAATGCTGTTGGGAGTAAACAAGCAGTTTCATAGCTGAAAAAGAAGCAAAATGTTTCTGTCACAGACTGAATCTGAATAACAGAAGAAAGGGAATCCATAGAAAGAACTAACTTGGTACAAGCATCCCATATTTAGTACAATTTCCAAATAGAGCATTGGGGGGCTACTTTAACTTTTCTTGCATATCCACAGAGCTGGATGGTGACGTGGGGGTAAAGTTTATAAATAAAGCCTGAAAATTATAAATAAAGCCTGAAAATAAAGCCTGAAAATTATAAATAAAGCACAGTACAGTACTTTGCACAGTACCAGTGCAAAGCTTGAATCCTTAGTAGTAGACTTCTTAAAAATTGCCTGTCATCATGGAAAGGATAGATCAACCAGTAAAACCTTTGTTGAGCATTTGGTCGGAGGTTACTGCACTGGCAAGAATCTATTTTATCTGTGTGGTTGTGAATGGAGGTCATGCTATTTAGTGTTTTGGGGCTTTTGGTCCTACTATTCAGCCTTAAACAGGCCAGTCCTCCTGTGACAAAGTTGCTTTGGGGGTCAATATTTGGAATGTAAGTGCAACTTGATGGTAGTCTGCTAGACAGCAAGGATAGTACCTTAAGAGTGAAACCCAGCATAGTGGTGTTCATGGGAAGCTTATGGATGAGAGAAAATGTATCTATAAAGCATAAAGTCCATTGAAAGACAGCCTTCAATGAGATCTTGGCCAGAAAAGGTGGCTGGGTTGGGTTTAAGCAGCTGAGGAAAAAGACAGAGAAATCATATCTATTGGTAGATATATCTATAAACTGTCAGAAGCTGAAACTGGTTAATGTAACAACACTGTACTTTATATGAGCTTTAATAGGATACTTTATTTCTAATTCTGCTATAATAAAAGATCCTGTTTGTTTTATAAGCACCGATTTAGCTTGCATTCTCTAAAGTCACTGATAATAAAGAACACACCATCATAAACAAACTATTTGGTTCTGAGGGAATACATAAGTCCCTAGCTCTTTTACATATAGGTGATGTTTAAATGTTGGAGTAAGGGCAAAGTGAAGGTGCCACAGTACATTGTTGGGTTGGAATTGCAAAATCAATCTGAGGAGAAGTAAGAGTCTGTCACATTTACCCTCCAACAACTCTGTCAAAATTGTTACCCTGGCCCCTTAGTGGCTTTTTTCAAGAAAAAAATAAATTCTCTGGTGGAGTGGTATTAATAGCAATAACAAGTGTATTTCTGTACCACTTAGCAGTGCTAACCACTCCCTAAGCAGTTTACAATGTTGTAAGCTAATTGCCCCCAACAAGCTGGGTACTCATTTTATCGATTATTGGGGGCAATTAGCTGAGTCAACCTGGAGCCCCGCAGGATTGAACTCACAACCTTGTGGCTGCAGTACCGGTATTTAACCACTGCACCACCAGGGTATTAAAATCTGTGGGTTTCACGTTACACGCTTGTTTTAGTTTGACCTTAGAATTCAGATGTTTCATGAGGAAATACAGAATATGTACAAAACTGGACATGTTTCTAGCATTACTTCAATTCCATCTGGATTTGGATGAAATCCAAATTTCCAAAACACCGATAAACAAAATGGAGAAACAACAACAAATTACAAATCACAACAAGTAAATATAAAAGTCAAAAGTTCACTACTATTATTCCCAAAATACTTCATACTGAATCCTACAGTCAATAAATTATACTCTTTTTCTTGTAATAAGCTTATTAAAGGTTTCCAGTCTTTCACAAAAGACACTACTGTTTTTCCTTTCTTTCTTATAAATATGCTCAATTTGTCCATTTCAACTAAGCCCAGCAATTTTATCAGCCAAGCCTCTTTCACTGGAATCTCTATATTCTTCCCACTTCTTTGCATATAGTAGTCATGCTGTGATGGACATATAGTGTAATATCTTGCTGCACATCATCTCCAGTTGATCCTCTATTAATCCCAATAAACTCATCAACTTTCAAAATTCAAAATTTAAGACATCATGAAGTGTATTTGATTCCAGAATTTTTTAGCCTTCTCACAAGACCACTATATATGATAAAAAGGTCCCACTTGTTGTTTGCATTTCCAATATCTATTAGAAACCTCTATATGCATTTTGACACCATACAATTGGTACATCATCTTATAAATGTTCTCTTTAAGATCATAACATAAGGTAAATTCAGTTCCCTCAGACCACATTTTCTCATTGTTCCAACTGTATGTTATGCCCAACATTTTGTGCCCATTTTATAATGCAATATTTAAGCATCACTTCTTCCATCTCTAATTTAAACAAAAATGTATACATCTTACCAATCAAATATTCATCATCATCTGAGCACTAATTCAGTTTTTTGTCAACTCAAAGACATACATTTTTATCCACTTTATATCTCTCTACTATTTGCCTATATAAGTACCATTGAAAAGTATACACTTCAGAAGTTAATTCTTTTTCTGCAATGTTCTTCATCAAATTCCAAAATATTTTGATACATCATCCGTTTTTCTTCTGTCACCATCTCCTTTCTATAAAAAGCCTCTTGTGATAACACCCACAAAGATGTTTTAGGGCATAGCCTTCATTTATATGTATTCCATATTCTTAACGAAGCTTTTCTCATATAATGATTATTAAACTGTACATTAATTTTAAGTTTGTCATACCATACATATCCATGCCACCCATACATCTGTTCATGCCCTTCTAAATCCAGTAATCTCTTATTTGTCAACAAAATCCAATCTTTCAACCAAACCAAATAACATGCTAAAAAGTATTGTTTAGTCTAGTAAACCCAATCATCTTTTATGTCTGGTATCTTGGAAAATTTTATATTTTACTCTAAGTTTTCTGGCCATATAAATTTTGATATGTTTAAATAGGACATCACTGGTCAAAACTGGTATAGTCTGAAACAAGAACAACATTCTCCATGAAACATTCATTTTAATCACAGAAATTCTACCAGTTAATGATAATACAAGTTCCACCCATCTTTGCAAATTTGGCTTAATATCATTCTACAATGTAATTTAATTATTTTTCAACAGCATACAATTAATATTTGTTGTAATAATACTCAGGTCTTTCACTTCTCTCTCAATTTTAAATCCTGACTTCTCCATCAACTGCAGTTGTTCTTCCTTTCTCACATTTTTCATCAACCTCATCATTTTTTTGTTTATCTTAAATTCTGCCATATCACCAAATTCTTTTAGTCTCTCTAGCAACATTTCTATACAATCAATATGGTTTTCTACAATAAGTACTAAATCATCAGCAAATGCTCTTAACTTGAAGACCACCTTTTTCAATTTGTATGCCTGTTATTCTTTCATCTTATCTTATACCTCTATTCAATACTTAAAGAGCCAAAATGAATAATACGGGTGTAAATGAACAACCTTGTCTTGTCCCCTTTTGAATCTCACATGGCTTACTGCAACTCTTCATTAATCAAAATCTGTGCTTGCTGCACTTTATAGATTGCCTTGATCCAAGTAATAAACTTCTCTCTGAAATATATCTTCTCCAAAACATCAAACAAAAGATCCCAGTTCAGATTATCAAAAGCTTTATCAGCATTCAAAAATATAACTGCTGCCTGTTCCTCATTGTGATTGTTTAAATATTTCAAAATATCCATGACACATCAAGTATTATCCCATAGCTGTCTTTTCAACAAAAGTCCAGCTTGATCTTTGTGAATAAATTCTTGTAAAACCCTTTCTAGTCTTTTTGTTGAGATCACTGTAAAGATTTTATAGTCATTGTTTAATAATGAAGTAGGTCCATAGGTTCTTGTGGGTTTTTTGGGCTTTGAGACCATGTTCTGGTTGTATTTTCTCCTGATGTTTTGCCTGCATCTGTGGCTGGCATCTTCAGAGGAATGGTGAATAGGTCCATAATTTTTTTGTCATTATCAGTTCTCGGTCTCTTTTGGTAACTAACTATCGTTGCCACTTTCTAAGTATCAGGAATCTTTTTCATCCATAGTATTGAGTTCAATATTTTGCAAAAGGTAAAAATAACTCTTCCTCAAAGCTTTATATTAGTCTGCCAGTAAACCATCTAGTCCTGGAGCTTTGCTGAGCTTAATCTTCTTTATAGCTTCAACAACCTCACTCAAAGTTACAGATGCATTCACTGCCTATTTATGTGATTCTGAAATTTCAGGAAGATCTTGTTTATCAAGATGTTCTTCTATCTTCTTTAATGAGACTTGTTGTTTCATGTACAACGCTGTATAATAATGAAAAAAAGGACTTCCCGATACTAACATTGTCACTGAAAATATTATTCCTTTTAGTTATTTTCAGAATAAGAGTTTTGTCTCTTTTTTTTCTCAGCTTAAAAGTCGAACACCTTCCAGGCTTTTTGGGAGACTTAAAATTCTTCTACTTCATATAATATAACTTCTTCTCAATCTCACTTACCGTTATTGTTGATACCTGTTTTTGAAGACTCTAGATTTGATCAAACAATGCTGTGTTAGAAGGAGACTTCTTCAACTCTACTTCTTTACTTCTTATCTCATCTAAATGTCAGTTCAATTTTTCTTATCTCTTCTTTTTTTGGTTCCACATTGTATTGAATAAGGCACCCTCTCTTAAATGCTTTGCTAACATTTCATACTATTTCAACATCAACACTTTATCTATCTTCAAAAAATTCTCCTGATGTTTTTCTACGTGTTTTTTGGATGTTTTCATCTTGAAGTAAAGCTTCATTCAGCTTTCAATTGCCTCCCCTTCTCTTCTCCTTTAATATTAGAATTATGGGATTATAATGCAAACTATCCATTTTTCTTATATCAGTAGCCAATGACTTAAGAGCAAAACCACATCAATTCTCCAAAAAAAAAAAAGTCATGTCTTTTAGAAAAAATGTCAGATCTTTAGCACCCCGTACTTAAATCTCCGTGCAGCCACCACCCTCAAATTATCCATCATATTTTTAAAAAGCATTGGGTGTTTCCCCTATTTATGCTTGATACTTTTTATGAAGATCTTTCTAATTGCAGGAGAATCATGCCATCCAATCTCCAAGAAGCATTCAGCTCTCAGATGACTAACTCAACAATTTGTCCATTAGCTTCTCCTTTAAAAAGAAAAAGAAAAACAACCTTTATTCTTGGTAGAATAGGCAGGGGATGAACTATTAACAAGTACTATTTATGACATTGCACAACAGGAATAGGCAACTTTCCAAGGTGTGGGGGCCACACATGTGTCTCAGAGAGCCACACCTCTCCATTCCCAACAGACATTATTTTTCTTAAAGAAAAAAAAATCCTCACAACCTCTAGGGGCTGTGGGGGACTGTCATGAACTGAATTCATGCACACAAATGGAACAGTGCTTAAACACTATTTATTAGGAGCATGATACATCATACAGGACTTCAGTGAGTAAACTGGAGGCAATTAGCAAAATTCAAAACATAAAATACAAAGAGTACATCTTCCTGCCCGCAAGAGACCTTGAAGTCTTGGTTCTGCCTGGCTAAGCTTATCAGTGCATTCCTAACTTTTGTTTATCTAACGGTCTCTGGTTCTCATACCTTGTTACAAGCAAGCTGCTACTTAACTCCTACTACATATCCCATTACTAAAATATAGAGGGCTATCCGACATCCTGCCCATCCTGCCCCCAAAAAAGGAAACAACAATTAGTAAATTAAATCAGCATAGCAAATAATGAATAGGAGGAAAAGGGCAGGCTGGGTAATTTGGAAGAGAAAGGGAAAGGAGGAGACAATAATTGAAATGGAGTCATGAAAAGCATTAGCTAAACAGAGAGCAGTGAAAGTGTTGATGAAGGAACAGCGGCACATGTAGTTGGGTCACTCTCCAAAGAAGAATTCGAAGGATCTGGTTTCAGTAAGCTGGAATGAAAAACAGAGTGCACAAGTTTGTAAGTGTCAGGTAAAAAGAGTTCAAAAGTGACATCATTAATGGCCTGTTTGACTGGGAAAGGACTAAAGTATTTCGGGGAGAGTTTTTTGGAGGGGCCATTAGTGGCAATGTTCTTGGAGGAGAAGTAGACTAGATCTCCAGGCTTGTAAGTAGGATCGGGGTGGTGTTTTTTTTGTCTGCAAAGTGTTTGTGAGAAGCCTTGGAAGACTCAAGAGCAGAGCATACAGAAGTCCAAGTGGATGATAGTTTTTTAATCCAAGACACAAGAGAGGGAGGTTGAGTTGTAGATATGGCATTGGGGAGTGCTGGAAGTGGCTTCGGGTTGGTGCTGAAGACAACCTCAAACAGAGTTTTGCCGGTGGAGGAGCGTAGAGCTGAACTGTAAGCAAATTCAGCAAAAGGCAGAAGGGAGGTCCAGTTGCTTTGGTTGGAATTGACAAAGCAGCGTAGGTATTGTTCAAGGGTTTGATTTGTGCACTCGATTTGTCCATCAGTTTGAGGATGATAGGAGCTGCTGAGTTTTTGAGAAATGCCGAGGGATTTAAGGAGTGAAGTCCAGAATTTGGAGGTGAATATGGGTTCTCTATCTGAGATGACTGTGGAAGCGAGTCCATGTAGCTTCCAAATGTTATTGATGAAAAGGTTGGCTAGTTTCTCAGTGGTGTGCACTTTTTTAAGGGGAATGAAGTGAGATTGTTTGGAGAAATGGTCAGTGATGACCCAAATGGTATGGAAACCACAGGAGTTGGGTAAATCTACAATGAAGTCCCATAAAATAGTATCCCAAGGTGAGGAGGGAACAGGAAGTGGTTGGAGAAGTCCATGTGGTTTAGATGTAGATGATTTGCAGGTGTTGCAAACAGGACAGTTTTTTATGTGTTCTTGGACATGTTTGGTGAGACCTGGCCAGTGGAAAAGCTTCCTGATTGAATGTAGGAAACCAAAATGTCCAGCAGGTTTGGAGTCATGATATCTTTTCAAAATTTCAGGTTGGCAAGCTAGAGGGACGTAAATTTTAGTTCCAATGAAAGCCAAGTCATTGAACCAGGCAATTGAGTCTTTGTGTGTTTGTAGCAGGTGTCTGTTGGGTAGGGAGATTTTAGAGAATGCTGGAAAGCAGAGTCAAGCAGCATTGAAGCTGATGCACAAGCTTGTTGTTGTGCTTGTGTAGTAATTTGTAATCCAAAAGTGTCTGGAGAAAAGAGTATTTTCTTTGGTAGGAGTAGAGAAGGAGGGCAGATCGTGGTAAGGCAGTCTGGAGAGTGGAACTGCCAGAGTGTTTGTTTTTCCAGGTTTGAAAACAGTTTTGAATCTAAAGTGTTGGAAAAATTCAGCCCAGCGGGCTTGTTTAGGAATTCCTTGAAAAGGAATTTTAGCACCTTCAAGGAAGTGGCGCCATGTGGAGAGTGCGAAATGGATGGCCATGGCTTCTTTCTCCCAGATTGGCCAGTTGTGTTGTGGGGCAGAGAATTTTTTGGAGATGAATGCACATGGTTTGAGGTGGCCATCTGTGTCCTGTTGCAGGAGAACAGCTTGCATGGCGAAGTCAGAGGCATCAGTTTGAATTATAAATTCTTTGTTAGAGTCTGGTAATAAGAGTAGCGGTTCAGAGGTAATTTTTTTCTTGAGGGTATCAAAGGCTGTTTGGCATTTTTCAGTCCAGAGGATGCAGTTGCATCGGTTAGGATGGCCACTGGGTGCTTTCTTCAATAGGTCGGTGAGAGGGAGTGCAATTGTGGCAAAGCCTTCTATGAAGTTACAGTAAAAGTTTGCAGAACCAAGGAATTGTTGCAGTTGCTTTCCAGTTCTGGAGGCAGGCCAGTGCAAAATTGTAGAAATTTTGGAGGGGTCCATATTTAGGGTATTATTACAAACTCGATACCCTAAATAGTCAAAAGTTTGAGTGTGGAACTCGCATTTTGAAAGTTTAACAACAAGTTCATTGTCTATGAGTCTTTGTAATACAGTGTGTACAAGTTTGGTGTGTTGTTCAAGGTCCTCTGAGTAGATCAAAATGTCATCTAGGTAAACAACAACACCCTCATAGAGGAGGTCTTGTAACACAGAGTTGAGGAACATCTGGAATGCAGTGGGACCAGTTTGTAATCCAAAAGGGAGAACAGTCCATTGGTAGTTACCCAGGGGGGTTGAGAAGGTGGTCAACCATTCACTTTCAGGGTCCATACGCATTCTATGGAAAGCTTCGAGATCTAATTTGGTAAAATATTTGCCTTTAACCAACTGGTTTAGGATATCCACAGTCAAAGGAATCAGGTACGCATTAGGCAATACTGCCTGATTAGTTAAGTTATAGTTCACAATGAGCCTCAGCTCTCCTCCATCTTTTTTCTTATGGAAAAATATGGGACTGGCTGTGGGAGCTGATGATGGCTTAATGAATCCGCGTTGCAGGTTTTTGTTCAGGTGTCGGCGTCAGGGCGGGGCAGGGCAGGCTAGGGTGGTCTCGAGCCGGGGCTCGCCCCAGGAGCTTCAGTCAGCAGGCCAACAATAAACAAAGGCAATCCTTACAGCAGGTAAATGAAGAAACAAAAGAGAGGGTTTCCTCACCCAGATAACGAACAGTCAGCTGGCTGGTAGGGCTTCTGGACAGGAGCACGGCAGGCATGGGTTACAGCATGGACGGATGACACAGGGATTCCCAACGGTTGTTGCCCCGTGCTGAACTTGGCTTCCTTCCGGCCTTAAGTAGGCCCCTGGACCGGCGCCGGCCAATCCCGGAGCTCTTGTGCACCTGAGAGCCCTCAGCCTGCCTCACAGCTGAGAGCGATCGGCCAGCTGAGAGCTCTCAGCCTGCCGCCGACGCTCCAGCAGCCGGCAGGAGCGTTGGGCGGCCTCCTTGGCTTGCCGTCGCTGTAGCAGCGTGGGGGAGGCCGATGGCCTCCTCAGGATCGGGACCCCGGGCGGGTGGTGCCTCAGGGTGGTGCCTGGGCCCCGCCCTTCCCAGGAGAACGCCCAAATGGCCTCCCCTGGCTATGGCGGCCTCTTCCTCAGCGGCGGGACCTTCGGCGGTGTCCGGGCGGCCGTCCTCCGTGGCGGGAAGCTCCGCGGCCTCCTCCGCGGCGGCAGGAGCCTCGTCGGCATCCGGGCGGCCGTCCTCCGCGGCGGGGACCTCGTCAGCGTCCAGGCGGCCGTTCCTGGTGCTGGAGGCCTCCGCCGTGACTCGCGAGGAGACCGGGGCATCCTCCGCCTCGGGAGCCGCTTCCGCGGCAGCCTCCGTGGCTCCGGAGGGGCCGGCAGGGCCGGAGCCCCCAACATCAGGAATCTTTTTAGAGCTTCTAGTTCTTGGTTGTTCATAGGGTATATTTTGGGTTTGGGAATTTTAGCTCCATGTATCAATCTCAGTTTGCAATCAAAGTCTCTGTGCGGGGGCAGTTTGTCTGCTTTGTAGTCTGCGAAAGCTTTCTGCAGATCCTGGTACTCTAGTTGGATTTTCTGCAATTCCTCAGGACTCAAATTAAGTGCTGTGTTGGGAGATTTTATTTTGGGCACTATATTGACATCATGGGTATGCTTGAGTAATCCTTGGATCCAGTCAATTTGGGGATTGTGCTTTTTCAGCCAGTCATACCCAAGAACTATTTGGAACCCAATTTTGGTGGGCACTAGGAAACGTAATTGCCCCTGTAAGTTCCCCACTTGAACAGGTATGGTTTGGTCCTTTCCCATACAGGGCCCCCTGCCATGGGTGAGCCGTCCATTTGCGATAAATTGATGGCTTTTTTTAAGAGTTCAAACTTTACTGCAAGTTCTTTGGCCACTGTGGGATTCAATAAACTAGTGGTGCAGCCTGAGTCAACTAAGGCCCTGTACATTCATAATTTCCCATCATTTCTTTGTAAAGTTACTGTAACATATACATGACGAGTTTTAGTTGTACTTACATTTGCGGACTGGTCAGGATCCCACTCATCACTGTCTGAGTCAGAGGTGGTCAGTGAGCTGTCCTTGCCATTGCAAGCTCCAGCAGAGGTTCTGCCGGTGGGACATTTGATTGGCAGTTCCGGAGTATCAGCTTTGTGGGATGCAGACTGGATGGTGGGGGTGCCCGACTTTTCTTCAGCGGGTTTCTTAGATCCCTGGCATTCACTGGTGATGTGGCCTTTTTCCCCACATTGGAAACAGGTACCTTCTTGGAGTCATTTTTCTTTTCTTCGCTGCTTAGGAAAGTAGTTTTTTGGGGTGCCGGGGTTCGGCGACCGCTTTCTTGGGCTTGTCTCTGCCGGGCGAGTCGGACACTCTCCACGATGCTTTCCACTTCTCCAGCTAGTTTCATCCAGCCCAAGAGACTGGCAGGATCTCCTTGTGTCAGGCAGCGATCTAGTATGGTGGGGTTTAATCCATCTTGGAAAAATTGCTTGAGGATGTCATCTTTTCATTCCGATACTTTAGCGGCTAACTTTCTGAATTCATGGGCATATTCCCTGATGGTCCCTTTTCCTTGGCATAGTTTCCTGAGTTGGTATCTGGCTTGTTCTTGGAAGAACGGATCTTCAAACCTTTCTCTGAGGTGATGCATGAACATCTGCAGATCAGCTGTCTCTTCAGCTCGTGAGTCGAACAGGCTGGCGACCCATTTCGCTTCTTCTCCTTTGAGGTGCTGGCTCAGGTATCTGACTCTGGTGGCATCATCTGGGAAACTGTTCTCATAGTTGACCATATAATTAGAGGCCATGTTGAGGAAGTATGTTAGGGTGGTGCCATCACCATTGTAAGTGGTCTTCAACTCCCCAAAAGGTCTTGGGCCCACTTGTAGCGCCGGTATCCCGGGAGGTGCAGGTGCTGCAGCTGCCGGAGCAGCTGCTGCTGGAATCTGGGATGGTGCACATCCAACCTGAGGCACCAGAAGTCTCCAATCGTGTAGCTGAGCTCTCAGTTTAGAAATTTCTTCTAGTTGTTTTTCCACTTCTTCCCTGGCTAGAAGTTGTTCCATCAAGCTGGTCTCGACAATCGATGTGTCCCATCTTGTAGCCCGGTGATGTTGGCGCTGAGCGGTTTGTGGTCTTCTCTCCCAGGCCCAGGTTTGACCTCCGGTCACGGTGGTTGGAGGAATTGAGGGGCATGTCTTGGGTTTCGCATCAGGAGGCCGGCTGAGGTCCGTCTCATCTCTTCCGGCGACTCCATCACCTGCAGCTTTGACGACTCCACCAGATGCTCCTTCTTCTTCAGGCTCTTCTTCAGTTTTTTGATACATATTGTAATATTTTTACAAGGAGTTCACTCACTTTGTCATGAACTGAATTCACCCACACAAATGGAACAGTGCTTAAACACTATTTATTAGGAGCATGATACCTCGTACAGGACTTCAGTGAGTGAACTGGAGGCAATTAGCAATATTCAAAACATAAAATACAAAGAGTACATCTTCCTGCCCGCAAGAGACCTTGAAGTCTTGGTTCTGCCTGGCTAAGCTTATCAGTGCATTCCTAGCTTTTGTTTATCTAAGGGTCTCTGGTTCTCATACCTTGTTACAAGCAAGCTGCTACTTAACTCCTACTACATATCCCATTGCTAAAATATGGAGGGCTACCCGACAGGGACAGTTTTACTATGCTCGCTAAAGTGTGGTTTAGAAGGGCATTTTTTTTTTAAAACCAGAAGTGATCAGAAATCTTTTCGAGGTGTAATTACCCTCCCCCAACCAGACCTAAAAAAGCCCAGGGAGTCAAAAGAATACAGCAGAACTGCTCCCCTGAAGGACACAAGGGTCTCTTGTGGTATAAAATAATAAATCAAAGCCCTTTCTTTCTTTCTTTCTTTCTTTCTTTCTTTCTTTCTTTCTTTCTTTTATAGCCCACCTTTTCCCTAGTAGGGGATCCAAAGTGGCACAAGATCCATGTCACCTGCATGAAGGGGAATGCAGGGAACATAGAATGATGGAAATCCATACTGCACCCCCTACAGGCTGCATATGGTACCACAGGTCACACTTTACCCAATTCAGCTGTAGAACGTTTCAGCCTTTGTGCACATTTGTTAAGTCATCAGCCTTAGCTTTCATTTCATGACTGCATAAAACTTCAGCCAAGATCTGACAGCCTTAACTGTAAACCAGCAGCTTTTTAAATAACTGGATTTATACACTATTTTGGAGTAGTTACGATAGCCCTGTGACACTGTTATTTCCATAACGTAGACAAAGGGTCTATAGTCTAACTATTGTGGTGTTAAGATGTATTTTTGGTTTTTAAAAATGTAACACCAAGTATAGGAAACCCAATCCAGTTTGGGGCCACTGCTTTGTTTTCAGCCCTCACATCTGGAGCCATAACATGGAAGGGTAACCCTACCCCTTCCTGTCTACCTCTTCCTCCCACATCCCTGACAAAAAGCACACATTTAAATTGAAAATGGTGCTAGAAAAATATTATATTTACTTGATGAATGAGATGGGATCTATACCATCAGAGGTTTTGCAAACATTTTGTGTCTTTTTGGTTGACTCAAAAAATTATATCACAAAAATTGAAATTTTTCCTATGGTCACTACAGCTATCTCTGCTTTTTATTTGTGCATGCAATTCATCACTTGATGTCTTGCTCATCCAGTGATGACCATCTATGTTTATGCCACCTCTTTAAACTCAGACTAAGGGATATCTAATAGTTTGCCACAGAAAAAGAGTTAAGTTGTCCAAAGCCTGGCTTTTGCCTGCCAAATCACGACATAGCCAAAAGTGAAGAACATTTCTGCAAAGTAAATGAAACCCATTAAATGAACATTTGTTTCTATCATCTCCTCATTCATTTGGGATGCATCTGGTGCCAGGAATTCATTAGAAGATCTATATTTATTCTTAAACCTTCATCATTTTGCCCAGTTCAGTGATTTAGATAAAGTGCTATGCGATACCAATTTAGTCCCTGGAAGGGTTCATTTGTGACAGACATGGAGAGAATTCATTAGAGCAAATGAACTCACAGGCAAAAGTAAAGTGAGAAATAGGTGGTCCAGATTCTTCTCTCCACCCTCAGATACTTGGTAAGAATCGACAAAAGGAGAAGTCCAGGCCCTACATAAGAGTACAGAAGTACTTGTGTTTTTGCAAATACTGCCTTTAAAACAACACTTTCCACAATTACGTTGACACTGTAGTGAAGTCTGAATTCACCAAAGGAACAGAGATTTCTGTTGCTGGGAAAACTGTTACCCTTAAATCACATATGTCCTATTGTCTAAATTCATATAGGTGGGAAGACCCAGGGCAGAAGGGGAAAATAAAAGATATGTGTCTCTTTCTTTGTGGGCCTTCATTTGCAAGAATCACATGATAAGGACCACCAAATGCCAAAATGGGACTACTGAGAAAGAAGATGGAGGTATCAATGTGTTTGAAAGAATCCCAGGATGTGCAGAAATACTAAAAATAAGTGAAGTGAAATGAAATAAGATATTTAAAACTACTGTCAAACCCAGGTTAGCACACTCACTAGCCACAAAATGCTGTAAGACAATTTGGAAAGAAAAATAGTAAACTGACTAGTGGTTGTGAAAAAATGATGTATTCCATAAGAAAGCTTGGTGGACACAGGGGCATTCTTGTTAAGAGGTGAGGAGGATACAGAACAACATCTTCTTATTGGAGAGAATATTTGCATATCATATGAACATTTGCATATCATATGAATATTTGCATATCATATGAGTGAATGCATCCCACACAGCTGAAAGGAGCAGGGCTTCCTTGCAGGACAGATGGCTGGTCTCCCTGAGGCTCAGGAGACAGTATGGAAGACAAAACTCTTGGACTCTGGTTTTCTAAAGGGCTTAGATTGCTGAGACCACTGATGGGGAAATAAGCAAATGGTACATTAGAAAACAAATGTTGGTTTTTCATACCTCTCAGTTGTCCCCCCTTGAGATGGACAGCCCCAGTTAATCTTCTGCCATCATTCTCTGTTGCTTTTAAAATGCCCTGGATTTCCTCTCCTCCTCTCACTTTCCCCTTCATCCTCACGGTACTTCAGTTGCTGCAAAGTGAGTTCAAAGTGCACCCCATTTTTGTTATAAAAACAATGCTATGAAGTAGGAAACATATTCAGAGGTAGTCCTGTTGGCCATGCAGCAAAATATAACACAATCCAAAATCCACACAAGCAAGTTACCTTTATTGGCCAATCAATGGGCACAAAACATATCATGCAAGCTTTTGAAGCTCTACTGGCTTCTTCATAAGGTAAAAGATATTTTAAAAAATCATGTAGGAGAAGAAAAGTGATGATGTTAGACTCTCAGGCCTACATTTTGTATCTGATGATGTTTCTATTCTAGTTAAGTTTGTCTGGAGGAGTCTCAATGCAGGAGTTCCATGTGGGAACAGAAAGAAAGGCCAGTAAAATTTAAACAGTTAGCTGCAGTAAAGTAACTTCTTTTGGGACCCAGGCTGTCTCTGTGAAGCCATAGGCCCTTTTCTAAGTTTCTCAAGATGACTGTGAACTGCTACACGGAAGCAGATATGCCCGTATTTGCTGGCATGTAAGATGCACCTGTGTATCAGATGCACCCCATTTATACACTGGCAAATACTATTTGCTGGCATACAAGACACGCTGTTTTGTGTGTTCTTGCTCCTTAATAACGTTTGCCCTCTTTTTTTCCTGGCCACATCCTTTTGACCATCCTCTGATTTTTCCTCAGCCACACATGTCCTAGTTTTCATCTCAGAGGTCTTGAAGGATAAAGTATTTTAACTGCCCAGAGTAGCTATGCGCTAAATATCCAAGCCTTTTATAAGGAGCAGCATTTATCAATATGGATTGAGAAAAGGCAAAGCAGAAAATACATCTTGGGACTAGAATTAGGCCCTAGTAATATTTTATTTATTCTGTGGAGCAGGGCCCATTCATGGACTGAAAACTTCAGTTGTGCTGGGGCTGAAGAAGGGGGCAGAAATATGTTACTGGAGCCCGATGCAGGGCTGGCTGTTGTATTAGAGCCAAAGACATTCCCATCAGATATTCATTTAAGTGCCGAACAAGCAGCTTTTATTAACCCGCCTTCTGTGTAACAGATAAGTGTCAGTACCAACTTCTGTTTGGATGCTAAACCACAATTTGTTTTCTTGCAGGAATGTCACTGCTGGCCTCAGCCCTGATTGCAGTCAAGGGAAATTGACATCTATTAACAGCCATCTCACAGCTGCCTCTTGGGGAGATGCCACACCCAGGTAGAATGTAGAACGAGAGGATCCATGGTTCTCCTACTAGTCACCTCACCAGTCCTGGACCCTCAATCATCATCCTGATTTCAAGGATCCCAAGAAAAGAGACATCGACAAGTCTGGGCTGAAGACCAAAACCAAAAATGCTGTTCACAGTTAGGCCATTTCCTCACTACTCTGTTATAGTGCTATTGTTCCACTCTCAACATCCAGTGGAACTCTGGGGTTTGTAGTTTGCTGAGGCCAAAGACTTCTTTGTCTGAGAATTCTAAATGCACCTCCCTGAACTGCAAACCCCAGGGTTCCATAGGATGTTGAAAGTGGAATAATAGCACTGTAACAGTGTAGGATGAAAATGGCTTTAGTCTCCCATCTCTGCGCTTCACTTGGGAGGAGGAGACATGAACCCTCTAGTTTTATAATCCTCAGTTTTTGCCAGAGCAAATGGGGAAACTTGCCAAACATTTCAGGGTTGACAGGAATAGGTCTGCAACCCTTTGTCTTCCCCACTTTTGCGTGTGCCTCGTAAACACCCTGATCTGACTGTGTTGTATCCAGCAGCTCTCCTCCCAGCCATCACAATAAATACTGTGCAGGCTATAACTCATAAGAGAGTTGGAAGCAGTGTTCTTGAACTATCTTTTCCTGCAGATCATTTTCCTCCTTGTCACAGGCCTATTTCATGCATGCATGCTCATTGTTTGATGACTAAAATATTGGAGTGATGCTTATCACTTCCCAGCTGGCTTTTATTGCCAGAGGATAGCCTGCAGTAAAAGGAAAAATGGAGATAACTTAAGGGTGTACAAAGCTGCCTGGTACTCTGTGAGATCATAAGTCTATCTAGTCTTGTGTGTTGCCTGCTCTAAGGAAGCAGTTCTGGATATTTCTGTAGCCTTGCTGGCTGAGTTCTGGGCCTCCTATATACCGTGGATGTGTGATTCCTTCTCCAATCCACAGCTACCAATATTACATGGTATTGTGTGAATTAATTCTTTGGTGGAAAAGACACTTTGGCAAACTAGGTGAGTATCCCTTAAAAGCTGCAGTTTCTCAATTTAGTGATGGACACAAACAAATGTGTTGCAAATTGAAATGTTGCACTTATTTGTAGTGAGAACATGGACACTTGTTGCAGGAGTTAACCGAGATATTTTGGTGACTAAGTCAAAGGGCCTTTCCACACTACACTAATATAGTGCTGTTATTCTGCTTTCAACCTCCTATGGAATCCTGGGGCTTGCAGTTTAGGGAGGGGCCTTTCGAATTCTCAGCCAGAGAGCTATTTGGCCTCAGTAAACTACAAGCCCCAGAATTCCACAGGATGTTGAATGTAGAATAATAGCACTGTAACAACATAGTGTGGAAATGGCCAAAGTAAGAGGTATCGATCCCCATCTCCCAAAGTTAAGGAGCATAGTACTGAATCCAGCCATATTATTTTACTGGATGATGCAAACAAAAGCCATAAACATCTGTCCAGATATCTGGCAAGAAAAACACGACGATAATAAACTAACAATTAGTTTTGCTTCCATGACAACTAATATCCACTGCCTGAAGGTGGCTATTTCACATTGACAGTCCTGGCATGTTGTATCTTCATATTATGACAAGACGTTGATGGTTTAGATTATGAATTTCTCTATTAGAATAAGAGCTCTATTTTGCCTACCCTGAAATTGTATTCCTAGTCTGTGACAAGTATTTGATCAACTTTGTTAGATAAATATCAGAAAATTGCTGTTTCCTGCTCAGAAAATGCTGTTCTGTAGAAAAAAAATGAATTTTGTGCAAAATACATTCTCAATTACAGCATTTTCTAGGCAGGAAACAACACTTTTTGTGCTGAAATTAACATATTTTAATATAATATTTTCTGTGCAGAGGATTTTTTTTTTTTTTGCACAAGACTGCACAGAAATTGGCACTTTTCAAAAATGTCATTGTAGTGGCAAGAAGATTGCTAAACTTGCTTATTGTTCTCTTCATGAATGAAATTAGTAAAGGATTACACTCCTCTATGAGCCACTGATTGATTTTGAGTGTATTTCTTGAAGTTGTCTAGATGCTGCCGCACATTATGGGAAGGAAGTACTGCTGTTGCTGTCTAATATAATAATGTTCCAGATGCCCAAAGATGAAATGGTATGCATTAATGCCTAGCCAGTCAGCAGCAAGGAGGAGCTGCACCCAGGAGTTAGTTTGGGCCATTTCTGCACTAGCCTGTTATAGCGCTATTATTCCAACATTTTACAGAATCCTGGGGTTTGCAGTTACAGGAGGGGCCACAGGCCCCTCCTAAAACTGCAAACCCCAGGATTCCATATGATGTTGAAAGTGGAATAATAGCGCTATAACAGGCTAGTGTGAAAATGGCCATGGTTTTCTTTATACATGTGGGACAAAAAGGATTTTGCCAGGAATTACAGGATACCTCCCTCCACTGCATTTTAAAACTAGTTCATGCTGGCATAACCAGAAGTTATGTGAACATTAATTCACAAAGAGAATAGGCAAGGTATGAATAAAATGGGCAAGGCAGGCTTTGTGTTTGCTGTATAATATGCAAACACATAAATTCTCTCATTACAATATAGACACGAAACAATTTTCCTAAACAGCAAAGTGTGGCAGGAGAAAAAAGCCTTGACACACATTTTAATTTCCCTCTTTTTCCAGTCTGAGGTTGTCATTATGAGACAGCAGTTCTGAGAGCCTGACTTTCACTGTAAATGTTCCATGGCAGCCAAGCAGTATACAGACATTATACTTCTATTTCCTCCATCTTTCACCTTTCTCCCTCCCCAAGCACTGTATTAAGCAGCTGTCCAGTTTTATTCTGTAGCAAGTGATTAAGAAGAGTAGACTAGAGAGGACAGGTGAAGAAAGTATGTTTTGTGTGAAATAGTAGTTTTCTCATCAGTTCTGAAACCAACTGCCTATCCATTTAATTCGTGTGATCTCAAGTTCTACCAGCTGGGAAGAGGGAGACAAAACAATTCTCTCACTCTCCAATCACAAATACAAAAATGCCTCATATTGCCAAGCGGGGATTGTCATTTATACAAAGAACTGGTATGCCATTATTTCCCCTTTCGCAAAAATCTAGTATGATGCATTCCCAAAGCCTAAGGCAAACACATCTCCACCAAATTGTGGTCACCTTCTGAAGAGTGGGTTGCCAATTTTACTTAATTTTGAATATTTAGGTATTTTTTAATGCCAGAAGGTTAAGCAAGAAAAATACTCGGTAGAAAATGACAGTCTGCAATTGAAATTTGGTCCAGATGTACATGTGATTGGGTTTATTGAAGTCTCTTCTTCTTACCCCAGCTTCTTCCATGGTCTACTCTACCAAGATGCTGCTTCGGAATACCAAGAGACCCTCTATATTGATCAATGTTTGATAAAGTACAGGGGGATACAAGTGAGAGGCAAACTTCATAGCATCCCTGTGGATATGTATGTCTCTTTGAACTCAAGGAATCCCTGTCAGGAAGAAGAGGCATAACTTGGCTTATAGTTATGAGCATAAGTAGGGAGTTAAGATTGAGAAAGTTGCTTTCTGGAATTCAGAAGCCAGCATCTGCTAGCCATTGGGTTTTGAAGTTGTAATCCAAAATATTCTGAAGAAATGTCAATTGGATTTGGTAACATTTAGGTCCCTGCACAGCTTTGAAAATTAGTTTTTGGATTATAATTCCCAGCATTCTCCCCCTCCCCAGTGCATGGGGTGGGAACAGTGAAACTTTCCTGCATGCTTTTCATTTCATCCTTTGCTTTTAAAAATGGTAAATGAAGACACTTTCTTCACTGTTACATTTTAAAGGCACCAATAGGTCATTTTTAAAGTCTTGACAACACATTCTTCTTTTATTTTGTTCTTCTAGAGACATTAATTCCTAGGTGGCAGAGAATGTTTCTCGCAATTTAAGTTAGACGTTAGAAGAGGAGAGCTTGTCTCTGCAAAAATAGTTCAAGGTTAAAAAAACAGCAAGAAAGACAGAAATTTCCTACACAGGAAGAAGACTGCTCCCTGAAGTGCAATCATTTTGCCAGCATGTCACACCAAATTAAATGTTTGGTTATAGGTTTTCCAAGCAGCCAAAAAGTATGAAGGATTTTGCTGTGCTAAACCTCAAGTCTTCACTTCCCCCATCCCACCCTACATACACCCTGCCAGGAAGGAGATTGATAAATGATTATTTTTCTTCAGCACACCTCTGAGCTGGGAAAAATGGCACCTGTTGAATTTCTGCCCACTTCATCACTATTAAGGCCTGGGGAAAGGGGAACACCTTTAAACAGACACATATTTCATTGAAGACTTAAACCCTTTTTGTGTCTTTTCCCCCAGCATACACCCAAACAGCCTTGTTTTCAATATGATCTGGGAAAATGGGATGTCAGGAACAAAAACCCACAAACCATCTGTCGTTCAATGTTTCTAACATTGCCAAAGTCAACAAGTGGAAGGTGGCAACGTAAAGCAAAAAAATTGCATTGCTTCTCAGTGAATCGGTCCTGTGGGAATGCACTGTGCTGATACTCACTTGTGGGCCTTTTCATGTCAAATTGCTGGCTTCTTGGTATAGAAAATGTTCTTCTTTGATCCTGGCCCTGTCTCTCTTGCTTCTTTAACTGCTCCTCTTTACATTTCTTCTTTTCTTTGCCTTATTTCCATGCTATCTTTGGTTTTCAAATGCTGGAAAAGAGGAGGCTAGATAGAAATAGGGAGACAAATGGGGTCTGTGTGGTAATTAAAGAAAGAGCTTTGGTAGGGAGTAAGAGAAGAGAGTGTTTGTGTGAGATCAGCATGCCAGGGGTTAATGAGCTTTTGCCAAAGTGGTATTGCAAATATACTGGACTGAATCTCAACTGCACTATTAATAATCTTGAAAAATAAGGGAGATGGATATGCTATCGATTCCTGGTAAACTAGCCTGGAATAAAAGCCTACAATTTCCTGAATGTCTCTTGAAGAAAATAATGATTGGGAGAGAGAACTGCAGAAGCTGAGGTAAGAAAATACCCTTTAAAAAAAAAAGAATGCTGAATGTGGTTTCACAATTGCTTTGTTCCTCACGTTGGCAACATTTTGAACTACTTCATGTTGCCTTAAACAGAAGCTTTATTGGCCAGTATATGCAAATGATCTTCTTCTTCTCCACACTGGGAAAAAGTTTATCTACTAATATCAGCAAGTCAAATCACTGTTAAATTTGAAAACTGGATCTTTGGTTGGTCAGGTTTAGACTAGTGAAATCTAGGCAGCTCTCCAGGAATGGAAGCCTATTAGCAGAGCTTTGAAAGTCACTATTTGGACTACAACTTCCAGAATCTTGCAGCTTGAATGTGGAGATGCCCTGGACATACAGCACAAGTATCTCCCAGATGGATCTGATCAAACGCTAGTACAGTATGAAATGCCCCAGGTAATAACTAGCAGCAGGGCCTTTTGTGTTGTGTTGTGGCAACTACCTCATGAAATGTGCTCACAAGGGATGTTCTCAGGCCTTTTGGACTTTCAGATATCAGGGAAAGCCTAGACCATTCTGGAAGACTTTAAGTAGAGTGTTCTCTTGGCCTTATTATTTTAATGATTCATATTTCCATAATTGATTTTATTTTTAAAAAACATTGTTGTAAGATTCTCTTAAACTTGGTACTGTGTTCGTTGTAAGATGTGCTTTGATATAAGCTACATTGAATTCACTTTGCATGAAAAGTGGGATATAAGTTTCATAAATAAATAAATAAATAAATGCCCAAGAGCAAATCGACTTGTTTTTGATCAGGTTGCAACCTTATGTATATAATTTTTCTTTTGTCCCACTTTTACTTCCAGCCAAACGGGTTTTTGCAACAAAACAAAACCTACAAAGCTTTCTTAACAGAGGCAAAAAAGCAGAGTCATATGTATACATCAGTTGTAATTCTTTCTTTAAGCCAGCTGCAAATTGCTAGCAAAAATTGTCCATTTTCCATTTCAGTTTGATAGATGATGCAAAAAGAATAATGTTGAAGTGCTACCTCAGGAATTATGAAAAGAAAAATCCCAGTAAAGTCTTCTGTCCTGAGCATACCCCTCCCCTTTCATCTCCTTCATTCTTGTACTTAACCACTTAACTGGGAACCATAGGTGATGGGATATTCCATGTAGGTATGTGAGTTGGATGGACCAAGAAGGAAATTATTTTCCTTCACAGACTAGTTCAGAAATACAGTCAGCTAGCAGGGGATGGGAACAGTTCATTCAGTGTCCAGCATATAAATGTAAGCCTGTGAGCAAGCCAATTAAAAATGGCAGGCTAGTAACTCTTCTACATTCTTTTACAATGATGTAAGACACTTATTGAAAAGAGGAGGCAAACCAGGAAAATGAGGACACATGATGTTTCCCTAATACTAAAAGAACCCTCCATGTGCCAATGTACCCACCCACTCTTCCGTACATGGAGAGGGTTAAATATGAAAAGTTTTCTCGGCATTCTCAGAAATGTACACTTCATAGGGAAATGGTGAGTAGAGAACTTAAAAAAACAACAACACTTTGATCCACAGGTGATTGCAATGCAAAAAAGTTGAAATATTGAATTTCCAATCACTCTTCCCTGTACTTAATAATTTTTCCTACCCACTGGCCCATACACACATTAGGAAAAGTGCATTTAAGACTAATTTCCCCTTTTTTTACATACAGACACCAACACCAGGAAGGGAAGCTCGCATGTGTTTTAAATGGTCCATTTTATATTTGGAACATTTCTTATCTGAGACAGAAAGCAAGAAATTTTGAAATTTGACAACACTGAAAACTATCCACAAGTCTAAAGTTTCATTTCCATGAAGGTTTAAATTCTGGAAGCTGAACCTGAATTCTGTAAGCTTTAAAAAGCCAAATATAAATAAAAATTCCAAATTGGGTACATGTACTCACTTCATCTTCCTGAAATCCTGGCAGGATTCTTTTTGCTGGTATCCTCTAATTGGAAAGTAAATTAATAACTGACTCCCCATCAGAGTACCATCTGTGAAAAGCTAAAAACACTGGGAAGTTACCCAGGAAAGGATTTCCTCAGAGTTCTATAATCTGAGAGACAGATTTCTGACACCACTTTGAAAGTCCATCTGGGTTGAATATCCTTTTTTGTGATATGATGTGGAAATTGGGCAGCAAAGTGAAATAAATAGAACAATATTCTCCCTCAGGTTATTGCACAGAACAGCCTTGGGCCAGATAGCATCCAGCATCTGGAAATTTTGAGGTTCAGTGAGCCCAACTACAGCTCCAGATCACTTGATGATCTTTTCTTGCTCATGCATTTCTAAGGATTTGGTGCTGTTGACCTCCTCTGGTCAAAGAAAGGGAGGAATTAACCTCCCTTTCTTTGACCAGAGGAGGGGGAAGTAATGACTACTTACTTATTTGGCATCTACCTTGTACCACGCAGATATTTTAAGCCAAAGAACTCAGAAGGTGAAAATTTCAACACTGTGAGAAACTTTCTTGTTTGTCCTTGTGAAGAGAAGGAAAGTTTCATAGCACAAAAAAAGCAAGATTCTGGGCTATGAAGTTGGGACTTTTGGATCCCATGCTGTGAGAAAGGCAAGATATTAATTAATTAACAGTTAATTGAAATTTAAATAAATTCTTTGCCAGATTTGCAAGAGAAATTCTCAGAAAGTGAAAATGCAAAGAAGCATTCTGGTAGACTTCCAGGGAAGTCAGAAATATGATATTAGTAATGCCATATTCCTTATTCTTGAGAGCATCTATTTCAGACCAGGTACCAAACTGGGCTGCATATCCAGAGAACAATTGTATGAAATGGCTAGTTTTTACCACTGATATTAGATATCCGGGATAGCAGTATGTCAGTGGGATACCAAACAGAACTCCAGAGGGCTCCTAATCTAAGTAAGAGCATTGAAGTTATGAAAGAGCCATATTTACTATCTGGTAGCTTAATCTGCAGTTGTTTCCATACACACAGAAACCTCTATACCACTAGCACAGATGTACAGATGGGTAACTACTCATACTTGGGGCTCGTTCCCACTACATAATAATAGGGCTATGATTCCACATTAACTGCCTTATTTCTATCCTATGGAATCTTGGGATTGGCAGTGTAGGCAGGGGCATTTCGAATTCTCAGCCAGAGAACTGTTCTAATGCCTCTGCAATTACAAGCCCCATGATTCCATAGGATGTTGTCATGGCAGTTAAAGTGGAAACAGGGCAGAATTGTGTGGTGTAAAAGGAGTCCAGCAGTTAAAGGGTGCTGTACTGATATTCCATATTTTTTTCTCATTTGTGGATTTTTTCCCTTCTGGTAAGGAAAAAGACAGAACCAGTGAAAACGTGGGAGAGCTATAAAAGGAGAAATATATTGTGTGAAGGCTCCCATAAAATCCAGTGAATGAGTCAGAGTAATGGTGTTTAAAACATCATCTGAAACTGTTATTAAAGACTGACTGGTCCTTCTAAGAAAATATATTATAACTAAGGTAGGTGTACTTGCTACCATACTGGCTAACAGCTTGGTAATATCAAATAATAAATATGAAATGCTACAGATTTGTTCATATTCCAGAGCAGCTGTAATAAGACTGTATATCAGAGGTGGGAATTATGGAGTCCTCCAGATGTTGTTGTGTTGTAACTCATCATTATTGATTATAATGGTTGGGTTGTCGGTAGTTGCAATTCAACAGCATCTTGAAGGCTGCATTATTCCCATGTCTGATGTAAATTAGCATCAGCACAACTGTACTACTCTAGATGGAAAAGACGGATATGGGCAAGTCAGGTCTAATAAGAAGTCTTTAGACCCATTCAGTGTACCATGGTCTAGGTACACATTCTTCATAGATGAGTTGGCAAATGAAGTATTTTATTCAAACTTCTCAAAGTGAGTAGAGGTGGAGTGGTTCAGCCTTAAATGAGCTTCCATGCTCCACCCCTGGTCCCTTCATCACAATGGTGCTGCGCACCTTGACATCCACAAGTGACCTCTCTTCATATGAGGCCAGCAAAGGTGCTTCTCCTCTGTGTCACTGGGTGACACAGGAGGGGGAAGTGAATTAGCAATTAAATGTTCCTAATCAACTCATAATTTTTCTTCAAATTCAGATTTAGACATTTCAAACCCATATAAATTCTTATCCATTTTAAACAGTTAAGGCAATTGTCTATATCAAAACTAACCAGTCACAATAGGGACGTGGAGGTGGAGGGACCGATTTGCCTTGGGTAGCAATGTTTCTGGGGCATCCCGGCCTGTAGTCATGCCCCTGCATGCCCTGGCCATGGCCCCACACACACCCCGCCCCCCGCCCCCCCTCCACACACTCCAAGCTCCACCACTGAAACCAACTCATATCATAATCTTCTTGAATTAGTTCATCATTTGATCTCATTTTTAATTGGGACATGCACTTTCAGCACAGCAAGACAATAAAGTTGAGGCAACTAAGGGGGGGCTGTATATGATCTCTACCAGGACAGGGGGCAGTGGCTGAAAATGACATCACAAAAGCTAGTTACCCCTGTTACCAGTAACATGTGGAATTACTTACATTATGTTGTAACAGTACATTGTATCCTGTTTTTACCAACGATGGCCATCACAATCTCATACATTACCTGGATCACTCAGAGATGTGTAGTGGCATCATAACCCCTCATATACTGCAAACAAAATGTTTTATTCTCTCCATGCCTGATGAACTGCTAATTGAGATCTGGAAGATGATCTGCAAAATTATGCACTTCCAGAGTTGTACATCTGGTACTGCACATAGTCACTTATTGAGAATCTGCTGGACATGATAAATATTCAGAGTGTTTTGTAATAAAACAGCTAATTTAGTGAATGGGGAATTGTTCCTTATGAAGCATTAGCAGGACTGATTATCAGTGACACCTGTCTAAACATAATGATGGCTGTGGCAGCCTAACCCACGGGTGGGCCAAATGGCAGAAAACAAGTAAAGTTCAGACTTACTCCTACACATCCAATTGCATTTGATGGCCTGCCAAAAACTGAACTATGTAGAATATTCTTCACTCTCCATTTGTTCCTCCACCAAGTGCTGGTAGTTTGAATATTGAACTAAATCACAAACATTCAGTATCTTTGCTTTCCTTGCATTAGCTGCTTCTGCAAACACAGCTATGCCATTCCCATCCCTCCCCCTGAAGAGCCAGGTATTCCTTCTTTCAAAACACAGCCACAAGTGATCCTAACCCCTGGCATACCATGTATGGGATGATACCAGAATCCTCTGTAACAAATCCATTCTGTCTGTATGATGTCACCCCAAGGACTACTGTGAATACAAGTAAGTGAAAGCAATATCAATGGATGGGTAATTGTATTTATTTATGTGCTGATCTGTAAACTGTTAAAATTATTTGGGGGAATAGGTGTGGCTGTTGAACACTATTGAAAAAGTTCACGAGGAATAACAAGGAGTTTTGGGCTGGCTCTAGAATAGTAATAATCCTTTTATTTAAGCAGATCAGATTTGATCTTGAACTCCATGATGGTGCACATAGAGGAGCAGCTAGAGAGGAAGGCAAATACACCTCCTTCCTGCTCCCTGGTAACCTGAAGAAAAGTGTTTTCACACCAAACACTTGCCATATTTTCCAACTAATTTTATCCTGCTACTTTGATATAAAAGGCTCACTTAGAATCATGGGGCTTGGCTTTTCATTTCAAAGTCATTAATTGCTTCTATTCTGTGTGCCCCTTACCACATGCTATCAAGCTTTTTGATGCTTTTAAAGTTTTCTATCGATAAATGGAATGTATAGCTACAAATGTACTTTGAAGCTATAGAGTCAGTTAATGTTTGTCAGGCATTAAAAGTATAAAATGTCATTAATTGCTATTACTATTTTTGTACAGATATTAATTATAAACTCTATTCCTATAAACTATATTTCTATAGTTGATTCTACTTCATTTTGAGTTCTGTTCACTTTCAAATAGGTGCATAGATTTTTATCATGTTGTTTGGAGTATTAATGTATTAATGCCTTTCTTTTAAATCAGTACTAGAAGATATTATCAACAGACTTTTTTCTGGCATGTAGATATACTTTGTTAGCTCCAGCCATTATATTAAATCCAGTACACATTCCATGGATTATTATTACGGCAACCAGATGCAAAAGACAATATGGCTCTTGCATCTTTAATTGTTGTCCTGGACAATGAGTTTCAACAAGTATAGTTTGTTGTGCAAGTGACACCTATTGAAAGTATCTCTTCTCTAGAACTTATGACAGGTGCATATTTGATAATAATTTATAATAATTTAACAGGCTAAAAATAAGACAACTCAAGTTTCTCTTCCTGTTCATCTTCCTAAGCCTGATTTCCAGGAGAGAGATGGTACTCTCTTTACCCATTCATTGCACCAGATCAAGCCTGGGATCTGGAGAAATACACTTTGCTTTCTATCATTTCCAGTCAACATGATGTGGTGGGGATGCAAGATGAAATTTCATAGCAAGGGAATACATTCCTAAGGCGCATCTTATCAACTATCCAAATTTGCTTGTGTTTGCCTTATTTTTGCTTTTAGACTGAAGGTCTGACTACAGTTCAGTTTTCCTTCTCTGAAATCATTTGTCAGGCTTCTCTCTTGTTATTTGTCTGTAACATAATAGTTTACTTAGGGAACCACCACTCTATTGTTTGTTAGAAATCACCTTTTCTTCTTGTAGGTTAACCTCTGACACAAAGGTACCATATTCAAATTGGTCATACAGACCAACCCTTCTAGACCTTTAATTATAGAAAAAGAAAAGGAAAAGCTACTTTAGATTTGGCAGTCTGCAGTCAAAGGGCGTGCCTTATAGAAATCCAGTTCCTGTTGTGTCATTATTGGTAGTGTCACTAATTAAGCTACTGATGCAAGTGGTAAAGAGACCTTCTTAGTATGCAATGAATTTGGCTTTGAGAGCTCCACTGAAATGAGCTAGCACCCTCAATTGGATATAAGTTCAGGGACAATCACAAAATCCTGGGAACAATAGTCTGATTTCTCTTTCATGCTTTTGAAATATTACATTTGCGAATAACAAAAATGTCCACTGACCATTGTTGTCTATAGAGTAGCTAATATTCTCATTTGAACAAAGAACTGAAATATATCATCTGTGTAGGAAAACAACTCTGAGCAGAACCTCAAAAAGTTACTTTTTTGGACTACAATTCCACTTGGCAATGTTGGCTAGGGAATTCTGGGAGCTATATTTTTTTTTAAAAAAACCCCTCTGGTTTCCTAGTCTTCCTCCTGAGGAAGGCCTCACTGGTAGAATTATGGCAAATGGTTGATGGTTCCAAGTATGCCTGGCAATTTGGATTGTATGAAGTAATGTGTACTTTGTATTTGGTTCTCAAATTTTTCTTTTTTTTTTTACAAAAATTATTTTTTAATTTTAACACAAACAATCCAATTCATAATCCAAGTAAAATACATTCAAGAAAAGAAAAAGCAGAAAGAAGAAAGGAATGAAAAAAGACCCTAAAAAACACTACTAAAACACTTAACTAAAACATTGGATGCTAACTAACTACAACATTCATTCACTGAAACACAAACGGGCTCTGCTCCCCCCCCCGCCAAACTGTAATGAAAGGGAAAAAAAGAAAAAATACTATTCCACCATTACAGATCCACTTAAATAAACCTACTAGAATTACAGTCATCTCTCCACATTCTCTAGAGTTAGGGGCACAGACCCCCGTGAAAGTAAAAAAAAGTGAATAACCCTAGGCCCTCCCAAACCATATTTAGCACACAAAAAAGTATGATCACCATATTTAACCCACTGTGGATTCCTTTGAGGCATCAGGGTTCCTTCACAAGGCAGAAGTGGGTGGCTGTGGGGCTCACTACCACCTCCACTGCTGCCCCCACACAATGTTTAATAGGGACTTACAAGCCTCGTTCTCAGTCTCTCAGTCTCAGAAAGCTTGCAGTCCCTATTGAAAACGGCATAGGGAGGCAGCAGAGGTGACAGCAAATAATCCGTGAATAATCAAATCCACAAATGTGGAAGACTGACTGTACTAGTAACCATATGGTTGTTTTTGTGTGCTTCAAGTTGTTTCCAACCTATGGATACTCTAAGGTAGACCTATCATGGGGTTTTCTGGGGCTGAGAGCATGTGACAAGATCACAAAGGGGGTTTCCATGGCCAAGTGGGAAATCGGTCTCCAAGGTCATAGCCCAGTGCTGAAACCATTAGACTACACTGGTTCCAATAGTAATCTTAGACACAGCTGCAGATTATTGCTCAAAAAGTCCATAAAAGTTTTCCAATCTTTCAAAAACTCTTCAGTTGGCTAATCCTTCAAAATCCACATTAATTTAGGGGCAACATCTCACTTTGTATTTCTTCCACACCTTTATTATTGATCTTCTTATGAATTTTTTATATAATTATTATTAAATGATAAAATGAAAAAAATAAACAAGACAAACATAGACAATAACACAAAACCAAAACTAGAAAAAAAATGTTACAATGAACAATCAAAGTAAACTATACACAAACAAACTTCTAATCTCACAAAATATAACTATAAATTGGTGACTGCCCCTTCTGCAAGTAGTGAATAGTAAACTTACCATAACACCAACTATTAGAGTCCAAAATAATAATAGTATAAAGATTAATGCTTGCTGCTTATTATTTACTTACTTATTTTCATCATAAGTCTAAATCTATTTTATAGAATAATTTTATTCTAATCTACATAAAAGTTATTATTTCTTAAAACTATCAAAAACCCACCAGAGGCATTCTTGCCATCAGTAGAAAAAACTCACATCCGAAACTAGTCAGCAGTCTAACAGTCTTTATTGCGGGCAGTAAATTAGGCTAAGGCAATTAAGTCACAGCGAAATGAGCCATTTCTAACAGAGCAGACCAAAAAAAAGGAATAAAAGGACAGCCTGTTCAGAAGCTGTGTTTTAAGTAAGCATGTTCAATAACAAGGAGCCTTTCAAACCATAACATATGAACACAACTGCATGTTCCAGACGGCCTGATTACATTGGCTTTTATGGGAAAATTTATCTGCTAGCCAAAACAAATCCTACAAGCGGTTTTGCTTTCTCACCCTCTGGCGGTGGGAAATGTGTAGCAAGGAGTCACAATACACCTCTACTTTGTAAACCTCCCCTATCCTTGCAATTTTTTAGCCACTATGCATGGAGACTCCATCAACCCCAGCATGCAAACAAGTTGACCAAATGCATCAGCAGGAAGTGGTTAGTAAACACATCAGCTATGTTTTCTTCTGAAGACACATAGGAAAGAATTTTCCTTTTTGACAACTGTTTCACATTGTGAAATTTGATGTCAATGTGTTTTGATTAAAAACCCGGCAGATACTGCCATTTGAATACAGGCTTGTGAATCACAACATATTTGTTTTGGGCATTGGTACAGACACACGCAGGTCTTGTGTAACTGCAAAAACCAAACCAACTCAGTACAGAGTGCAGATAGACTCACAAATTCTGCCTCTGCAGTGGACAAAGCAAGACAAGATTGTTTTTAAACTTCCATAAATTACCACACCACTGTATTTAATAACAAAACCAGATGTGCTTTTGCGGTCTAAAATATCCTCAGAGAAATCACTATCTATGAACAGACAAGGTTAGGATTCTGATCAGGAAAAATGCTTAGGCAAAATAAAGGGGAACCTTTTAGGTCCCTTTAGTCCCCTTTTTACACCCTGCCAATGTACTGGGTTGGGTTTTGCACATGCTCTGCCCAAAATGTTGACACTTAGTGCAATGTCAGGCTGGCTGGTGCCAGTAAGCAAAGGCTCCCAATACAGACTGATAAAGTGTATATAGGAAATAATTCCTCAAAAATTTTTCAAGAAACCGGGCACCATAGGCTTTTTAAAGGCTTGCGGTAGACATTTCACAATTCTAGCAACTTCAAAATTTTTTTGTTTGACACAGCAGAATACCATTTTCAGTTTTCTGTATTTCTATTCCAAAAAAGTTTGTACGGGCCCTAGGTTTTTAACCTGAAATTTTTTTCCAGCTCATTTTCAAACATTTGTGTTGTTTTTGTGTAGCACTGACCAAACACAGATCATCCACATATGCAAGGAGAATTTCCAAACCCCCCCCCTTTTCCCCCCGAACATATACACAGGGATCAGCAAGGCTTTTAACCCACACCCTTGAAAGGCATTGTGTAAACAAAAATTCCAACACCGGGCAGATTGCCATAACCCATAAAGCGATTTCTTCAAACGCCAAATTGACTTTTCTCTCCCTTCTACTACAAATCCATCAGGCTGGACATTCCCTTTCTCCTCCAAGTGGCATTGGATAGGCAGTGGAAATAAAAGTGTGTGATGACAGCTTTTCTCTGAGCTGCTATGGAAAACCCAACCTGATGGGGGCTTTCACAGTGGGGGGAAGATCTGACCCAGATCCCCAGGGAAACCCGCGTGCCACAAGGCCCTTTATGTTTCACATCCCATCAGCAGGGGGTTTTTAACTTGTAACCCACTTGCTGTCAATTGGTTTACACCCTTGGGCGAATTACAAAAGAAACACATCATGCTGAACAATGGAATCCATTTCACTCTGCATTGCACCCCACCGGGGTTTTTGCCTGCTGCTCAGGCTTTTTACAACATCAAAAAACCTGAGGTCACATTTTACACACACACACGAACTGCTAGAGACTCAGGAAAAACTTTTAGGTGGAATGCCTTTCATTTTTCTTTGTGACCGTCTGAGGAGGGGGAGATCCTAAAGGTTCCCCCCTTTTCCCAGCACTGGGGAGACCCTTCACTAGTCCTCGCGTTCTCTTTCTTGTGCAAGACCCTTCACATCCTTAAGCTTTTCTCCCCCCGTCCTCCCTCCTCTTTTGCTTTAACCCCTTTGAGGAACTGCGAGGGGAGGCTGGGAGCGGAGAGAGGCTGAAGGTATACTGGCTGAGAAGCGGGCAGACCAGTCACAGGGAGAAAAACTTCGGAAGTGCCTGAAAAACGCGACCAATTTTCGGTTTCCCAAAAAAGGCATTTCTAGACACAACACAGGGAAACCACCACATGGAAACAATACCCTTTGCAGTTGGGCTATAGCCAAAAAAATGCATACGTGGGCTTTTGGCTCCCCCCTTTCCCTTTTTTGCCCCTTGGGGATGTGCACCCAAGCAAAACTCCCAAAACTCAAGATGTGCAATGGACGGGTGTTTACCAAAAGACATTTATAGGGAGTAGCATTAACCACAGAACTCCACAGCCTGTTGTGTATGTAACAGGCAGTCAGAATTGCCTCACCCCAAAAACTCAGAGGCAGATCTGCATCCAGTAGCAAACTTCATTTGAGTCTGCAGAACCCCTGCACCGAGCCCCTCCCTTTTGATGAGGAGAATAGCTGGCAGTCGTTCTGTGAATAATCCCTTGCTTTTTGAACCACTGTTCATGTCTCCCACAGGAATTCCATTCCTCTGTGGGTTTGAGCTTTTGCAGGGAATAACCAAACTGCCTTTCAACCAAAGGGAAAACCAGTTTTGAGAACTTACACACATCAGACTTTTATTTCAACAAATAGCAGAAAACGTACCAAAACGAACGAACGACGAAAACTAGCCCCCCCCCCGAGAGGGTTTACTCATAGGACCTACAATATCCAGTGTACCAACTGAAATGGGGGGGGTTGGTACCGAAAAAATAACCCTCGGTGTAGGTTTTTTGATTTGCCTTGTTTGCAAATGGCACAGTCAAGAAAAACATTACAAGGCTTCAAAGTACACCCTTGAAACAACCAGCAAGCCTCCTTAACACAGGAAAGCTTGCATGTGCCGCGCGCCGGTGGAGGAGATGAAGGGATATTATACTGTGGGACATTACCATACACATTACACACAGTGTGTCGTGGCTCAAAAAAAACAGCCTCCCTTCTTGTGCCACAGCACATACCACCCCATCTTTAATTTTACCTTGCTTCCCAAAACTAACCTTGAACCCAGACCCGTAGTTGCCCCCCAAAAGCAAACAAAATCAAGAGAGGGAACAAACAAAACATTTTTCAAACCCATGTCAAGGGCAGGGACAAAAGCTACACCTTCACCACAAACTTTAGCCTTTGTCCCATCTGCTAATGTCACAAAAAACACTGGGAGAATCCAAACAGTCAAATAAATCTTCAGAATTGACCAGATGCTGGGGAAAAGCCGCTGTCAAAAAGCCAAAGGAATCACCTGCCTCCTCAAGTCTGAAAAGTGTCCGAAAAAGCATTCCCAGGAACAGCAACTCCAGCCGCCCTCTGGCCTGACCTCCTCGCCTCTGCCACGGCCCCTGGAACCGGCGCCTGTGAAACTTTGCTCCCCCTTTCTTCAGGAGCGGGCAAAACGTTAAGATGAGAAGCAGACCCACAGCGAAAGCACCTCCCACACATGGGCTTAACCAGCCCCTCCTGCCTCGCTTCAGCAGCCGGAGGCTTTTTCCCGGCACAGGCCTCTGCAGCTGGAGCCATCTGAGTGGGAGTTTGCATTCCTTGGGGTTTTTTTTACCCCGACGAGCAGAAACCAGGGAGAACGGAGCTCTCTCTTGGCATGGATTGAAAGGAGGACACGACCAGATTCCAGGAACTATCGAGGGGAAATTTAAGATGCAAAAACCTTGTCACCTTCATGCAACACTTTGCCTTTCTCCCAAAATGACGAAAAAAAGCTCTGAAAAATCTGCCAAATGCTGCCTCACTGGGACACCGGGGGCTATCTCTGCAGCAGTCCCCTGCTGATTGGGGGGGCTGTGAAGGACCCCCCAGCCCCCCCAGCTTGCAAATACTTTTCCATGCAGCTACCATGCCCAAATAATTAGTTGCGTTTAGCTTTAAAAAGAGGCAGGCCTCCAGGCGCCACGAGCCATTGTAAAAAAATTTTAAAAAAACCCCTCAAACCATCCTCTGCTACCATATCAAATACCCACCAGAGGTTTTCCATCAGAGAAAAAAATCACATCCGAAACTAGTCAGCAGTCTAACAGTCTTTATTGCGGGCAGAAATTAGGCTAAGGCAATTAAATACAGCGAAAGAGCCATTTTAACAGAAGACAAAAAAAAAAGGGAAAAAAAGGACAGCCTGTTCAGAAACCGTGTTTTAAGTAAGCATGTTCAATAACAAGGAGCCTTTCAAACCATAACATATGAACACAGCTGCATGTTCCAGACGGCCTGATTAAATTCGGCATTCTCATGGGAAACACTCTATCCTGCTAGCCTAAACAAATTCTACAAGCGGTTTTGCTTTCTCACCCTCTGGCGGTGGGAAATGTGTAGCAAGGAGTCACAATACACCTCTACTTTGTGACAAAAACAATTATTTCTACATCCTGAATAACTTTTATAAGCAACAATAAAGCCTAGATTAATTAATACCCAATTACTTTAGTAACTGAGCTATGCAATGATTTAACTGGCAAAATATATTAATCGGCAGATACGTTTAATTGGCATAAAATATAAATAATGACTGGAACAATGTGGAAGAAGGAACCTTGGCTGGAAAACAGGGCAGAAAGGTGACCCTGGGATGGCCAGGTTGTAAAGATAATCCTTCCAATGAGAACAACAGCCAAGCTTGGAGCAGAGCAAAGCCCCCTGCTGGGTGCATTTCCTATAGAACCTCTTGTACTAAGGAAGGATCCTTAGTAAATATTTGTCCACCCCTTTATCCTGTGTGCAAACAAAGACAAAGCAGACAAGACCCCTGCTGTGTGAATTTCCTATTGAAACCTTTCTTCATAGCACAACCTCTTCCACAATCCTGTCTTCAAACACAGACAGTAATCAAAGCCTTTGCCAACTACATCAACATGTTTCCTTCATGCTTCAAAACCATCAACTCATTCCAGCCACTTTTGTCCACCCTGTAAACTTGTCTAGGCAAAGAGTCATCAACACCTCATGCCTTCAAGACAACTTTTTGCATATAAGAGACCTTGAGTTTGAGTGCCTCAGCAGAGCATTTCTATTTCAGGGATCCACTTTGTCATACTGACATTTGATCAGTGTTGTCCTTGGGTGCAAGCCTAAGCCATTTCGTCCTTCTCTGCTTCTCTGTAGATGGTAATTATGACCCAATTCCTTCTATCTCTGCTATCCATTTTCCTCCCTTTCTTTTCAGTCAGCCTCATGTGATTGCTTGTGTGTGTGTGACTATTTTGTTTGTGTGTACATGTGTATTTTCCCCGAAGAAAACACATTTAAATTGAACTATAAGTCTTCTGGCTGGTCCCTTTAGCAGTGAAGCCATGAAACATTTGTGAAAAAGTCCTACAGTTACCCCTCCTCTTGCAATATTCTTGAGTTAATTAATTCCCCATTTTTACATTTAACTGTGAATTCTGATAGAGGACCTCATAGGGTCCCATGCTTTTGGGGTAATACTCTTCTTGAAATTGTAAAATTGATATCATTCAAGCACACTTTATAAGGAAGAAAGGAATACTTTTAAAAAGAATAAAAATAACATCAAATATTTTCTATTTCTTTCTGACAATTTCTTCTAGCAATTCATAGTCATAAATCTTTTTCATATATCATAAACCATAATGCATTTTTCCATTATAGTCAAAAACCATTATTCCATTATTATTCCATTTTAATCATAGCCAGTCTCTTAAGCTCTAATTCATAAGCTTTTTTATTTAATAAACATATTTTTACTTATTAATCTTTCTGCTTTCTTTTCCCCAAGGTTAAATCTTAATAAAATATTCCTAGTGAGCCTCTCATAACAATCGTACACAGTCAATGTCTCTCAGCTTTGAGGAAAAGAAACTGAACATTAAAGGTACCCCAGCAATAAAAGACATTTTTGTTAAGAAGTCTGCCCATCGATAAGTTCATCTTTAAATAGTTATTCTCTTTCTTTTCAAAATAAGTTTTCTGTAGTTGTCAAGTATTTCCATGAATGCTGAAAGTTCCCAGTCCACATTTTGGTCCCCTAATTTGAGGATGTAACTTGCATTATAGCATCTCTTACATTCTTCACATTTCCCAGATCAGAAATATTAACTCCTTGTATCTCCTGTTTGACGTTTATCCCTTCTTGTGCAGATTTGATTTCCAGGACACAGTGTATCTCTTGTAAAAATTGTGCTCCATCTTCTTTTCTGTCTTTTTGACAAACTGGTATTTCACCCATTTGTTGTTTAAGTCCTCATTTTCCATTTCCTTGAATTTTGCATTAAGATTTTGTGACAATAATTACAGTTGCCCTGTAAGCCTGTTATACTTTTCCTCAATAGATACTATGACTTGTCTAAATTCAGCCATAAAAAAGAGTGAGAAATATTTAAGTATGTCCTTAGTACATCTTGGAGCACATTTTTAATTTGTGTGACACTATCCAAAAAAATAAGGGCAAGATTCCTGTTCAAAATTTCCAAAACAGCAAAACTATGTTCCCAAAACAACTGATAATAAAAAGTTTCACTGAGAGTTTGTCAAAGATATCAAGGTCAACAAAGGCAGTCCGATAGAGAGGGAGAAACTATGTAGTAGATTCATTGGTCTCTTATTAATAAACATAAATTCTTATTCCATTATTAAAATCACTCAAATAAAAATGCAATTAATATTAAAAAAAACATTTTAAAAACCCCCGATCAGTAATCCAAACCAGATCAGGCAGTCAAAAGTCCAAAACAAACCCCTAGTCTTTCAAAGATCTAAAGGAAAAAGAAGTAATTCAGAGTCCTGAACAAAATTCAGATATATGAAAATCAATACTTAAATCCTAAAAGACAATAACTAGAAGAAGAAAAAAAGAAAGAATCAAATATTTAAAACTTATTTCCAGAAGATTTCTGAAGGTATTCCGAGAGAGAGAAAACAGTATCGTCACTTTAAAATAAGCAAGAACACTTCAAAACTTATAGGAAAAGTTAATGCTGCTGAAGGCAGAGGGCTCTTTGTATATTATGGGTAAATAAACAAAGAAATCCAAAAGTGACAAGAGGGCTGGGCACCAAAAAAGCCTTCACCCCCCGAGCTCCCTCAAAGCACTTGATTCTTCAGAGCCTCTGGACCTTCTGTGGCTGCTCCATTCATGAGCAGACACTTTGCAGGTCTCAGTATTGGCTTTACAGACTCTTCAGACACTCCCATGAATCAGGAGATCCACTAGCTTGACATGGAGAGCTTCCTGGTCAGGCGCAGTGCTTCTGGGAACTGTGATCTAGTCGAGCTTGCTAGATCATGTCCACCATACCTATCAGAACCCCTTATAAAATGGTTCTTAAAGCCTGTTTCCATGTTCTTTATGATACAAAGGTAGGCATACCACCCAAGTCATAAATCTTCTCCTTCAAGATTCAACTGTCTGATATTATTTAGTTTTATTCATTCTTTGGCTCAGTCAAGACAACTCACTTGTAATACAGTTTGAGATGTGGAAGACATAACCCTCCTCTTTTTTTAGCAGTTGAAGTATTTTTAGTTTTATTCTCATTTTTTCCCTTCCCGTATAAACCCTGAGATATTTCTTTGCCATTTTTGAAGACTGTTTCATTATTTATCACTGGTATTGCTTGAAACAAAAAAAGTAATTTAGATAGCACACTCATTTTGATTGTTTATATTCTTCCTAGTAGAGATAATTTTAGGTTCTTCAAGTTCCTTGGGTCTTTCCTGATTTTGGATTTTTCCTGATTTCCTTCCATACTTTTTCATAATTGTTTTTAAATAACTCCAAATTCTTCTTGGTTAGATGAATGCCCACTTATTTCAATTTTCAATTTACATTATATCCTGATAACTGGCTTAATTCTTCTTCCTCTTCTTTTAGCACATTTCTCATCAAAATATTAGTCTTTTCCTCGTTAACATTTAGCCTGGAAATCTTCCCAAATGCAGTTAATTTTTTTTCCAATTCATCAACAGTTTTTCTTGGATCTTCTAAACATATCATAAGATCATCTGCAAATACCCTAACTTTGTATTTTTTTTACCTCTTATTATAATTCCTTTGCTCTTAGTGTTATTCCTTATATTATTCCTTATATTTCTCTTTAGTATTCCAGTCATCATTAAGAAAAGTAAGAGATAGCATGGACATTCCTGTCTTGTACCTCTCTGTATGTTGATTTTCATCATTTTATCTCCAGTTATAATCATTTAAACTGCCTCGTTCATATAAATAGCTTTTAATCCTCTCATCAGTTGATTTCCTACATTCATTTTAAATATAATGTCCATCATGATACTCCAGTTCAAGCTATCAAAAGCTCTCTCTATATCAAGAAAAACTAATGCCTTTTTTTTCTGGGTGTCTTTCAAAATGTTTAGTTTATTATATTTCTCCTATTATCTTTTAAATGTCTACTAGGCAAAAACCCACATTGATCTGTATCAATTAATTCTTTTAATACCTTTTAAAATCTATTTTCCAAAATAGAGGTAAAGATTTTTAGTCCACATTTAAAAGTGAAATAGATCTCTATATCTATTAGATCTATCGTTCTTGGTATAAAAGGGATCATGATCTTCTTTATGTGTTAGAATCATGTTAGTTTCCTCCCAAGATTTTAGATTTTTTTTTTATCTTAGGAAAACGTTTCTGCTTGTATTTATACCAAATTCTACTGTTATCACCGTGAACTGGCCTGGCTTTGGAAGATATTAGATATCATTTTTGATATCACAATTCAGCCCTGTTCTGCCACCCTCAGCCATGTGTTTGTGAGGCTTCTGAACAAGCACCGAGCTAGGCATGGCTATTATATGCTGACTCATGCGTGTTTACACCAAAGCAAGCCAGAAACTGCCAGATCTGCTTTAGGAGACCTCCTGAGGCAAACACCTTCATTACAGATGTGCGATAATACAAAGAGACCCCTGCCCCAGGCAGGCACCCTGGCGAGCTGAGAGCTCAACTGCCAAGCTAGCTGCATCTGCATAACGGCTATCCCATTGTCAATTCGGACCTTAACTCAATCATGTAAATTCTGACCTTTCGGAGACATTGTCTTGAGCCCAAACCTCATTGTTTTCACCCCAGACCAGACTAGCCCACGGTCATACTTTCCCTATATAAACCTCAAGTTCCGAGAGCTTCCTTGGATCACTCCAGACTTCCATCCAGCCTTGCTGCTGCTCTGTTCAGCAAATTCCCCTCAGCTGCCACGCCGGGCTTCTTTTCTTCACTTGGACCTCTTCAGGACTACGAGAAAGGTGTCGTATCACCCATTTTTCTCCAAACTCTCATTTCCTATTTCTAGTTAGCTGTGTGGTTGTGTTTTCTTAATAATTTGTCTGCTTGTTAATAAATATCATTATTGCTATTTTAACTGTCTGACTGCTCACTGACCTGAACCTGTATACATAGGGTAAAAGATCCCTGCTAAGTTACCCTGCCTCTCGTTTAGCTTAAGAGAGTGCTCGAGTTAATTTCCCCATCTTGTGTTTTATTTGGTTATTTGGGCACCCCTCCCGGGACCCCTAGTTCACAGGGCAACACTACTCTTTCCAATATAATGTTTTTTTAAAAAAAATTCAGCATGTGCCTTAACTTTATTGTACCAAAGATAACCACGCCAAAGCAAATCTTAAATCATGATCTTCAAGTTCCAGTAATCTCTCATCTCTAAGCAATGTCCTTTCCTTCAACCGTACAAAACAACAGGTCTCATAATACAATTTGATATTAGGAATTTCCAGACAGTCCCTTTCTTTAGCATCATATAATGTTTAAATTCTATTCTGGGTTTTCTTCTCTGCCAAACAAATCAGAATGTTTATTTTGCCATTGTACAAAGGGCACTCTATTTCTTATGAGAAGAATCAATTGGAAGTAGAATAAATATCTTGGCAAAGTATTTGCTTTTATTACTGCAACTGTCCCCAAAAAGAATGAATTTATCTCTCCTCCAATTTTCTAAGTCTCTTTCAATTTCTTTCCAGACTTTTCCATAATTGTTTTAAAACAATAGACTATTATTTTCTGTAATCGTAACTCCCCGATATTTAATTTTTAATTAATTTCAGAATTAATTATAATTAATTATATTTATAATATAGTATTATTAGTCAGATTTAATAAACACAGTGGGTAAAATACTTAGGATGGAGAAAGGTGAAGACACTGTTATATACTTGCAACTTTAATGGTCTCTGACTTGCAATAGGTTACCTGTCTTGAGTGGAGAATGGAGAGAGCCACCGTCACTCTATCAGCCACTTCTGGATTGCAAAACTGGCTAAAAGACCCTTTTGACCTTATAATCACTCACCTGGATGTAAGCCTCACTATATACATTGGGGCTTACTTCTGAAAAGTAATTCCAGAGCTGGGTGAAGTTATTTTTTTATGACTTCTATGTCCCAGAATCCTTCAACCAGCATGGGCAGTGACCATGCTGGCTGGGGAGGTTCTAGGGATTGTACCCCAAAAGCTTTAACTTTATCCAGCTCTGTCTCATGCAGTTGTGCTACTAACTGTGGTTTTTAAAAGGTCCAGGCAAAGCAGTGTTCTTTGTAAAGGGGCTGAAGCTACAGCATATTTTCTTTCTAGCATTTCGTACATACCCTACCTAACGCAGAGCTGTGACTGTAACAGTGAAAGCTTTGCCCTACCTCAGAAGCTGCAGGTCTGGGGTTGAGAGTGTTTGCAGGTAAAGGAAATGAGACTCTTTCTCTAGAGCCTCCGTGGCAATGATTCAACTGTCATATGCATGCTGGGGTTTCCAGTGCAGTATGAATTTGTCTTGCTTTCTGTAGGATCTCTGATAGGACCAAATTTCCTCAGACTTGTTGTAAGCAAATATTTGATGCACTACCTTTAATAAAAATATATAAAATTTAATAATGTATTTATAGTACTGAACATATATTTCATAAAGAGAAAGTGTCCAAGTTGTTTGTGTCCTGGTAGATTCCTTGCAGAACAGGGAGTGCTACAAGACTGTGTGATAAGGTTGTGCCTTCTGGTTTTAGAATGGCTTCTTTCTCTTAAGGCCTTTCCACACTACACTGTTATAGTGCTGTTATTCCACTTTCAACATCCTGTGCAGTTCTCAGGTTTGTGGTTTACTGAGGCCAAATTGCTCTCTGGCCAAGAATTCTAAATGCCTCTCCTTAATCTGCAAACCCCAGGATTCCATAAGATTGTGAAAGTGGAATAATAGCACTATAACAATGCTGCTTGGAAAGACCTGAGAGAAAAGAGCATCCATTCATAGCAACTACTACAGCTGTGGTCTCTCACAGCAGCTTTCTTGCAAATACTGTCTCTATGTCCTGTGTGCTGTATAATACTGTTGCTTCCATTAACTACCAAATCAGAATAATAACAAAAATTATTTTGTTTAAGATATAGTGGTTTGGCATTTATTTCTTGGACTGTAAACAGTGAGGACTGTTGTTGAAGAAATTCAATCTTTCGTTGAATCTCTTTATCAAAATTCTTCTTGGGTTTTCTCTTCAGGTTTTGTATTTTGTCCACCAATTTACTGTTTTTTGCTTCTCTTTTTTCAGTCTGGATCCATATTTTATAAATAGTCCTCTCATAAGCTTTGCTTGCAAACTACAGTGGGATTGCATGTTTAAATTATTTACTAACTCAGTTCAAAGAATTTCCTCAATTCTTGTTTACATTGTAGTATTGCCATCTTCAGAAGTAGATATTCGTTAAATCTCCATCTGAACATCATTTGTGTCATTTTCAGAAACAAAGTTTTGGATTGTGATCTGAAAATGTTTTTGCCAAAATGTCCATCCTCTTTACTAAGTTGGCCTTATTCTTAGATATCCAAAACACATCTATTCTAGAGAAAGATTCACAATGAATTTTTTAAAAAAAGGTATGATCTCTGGAATTTTGCTGTGAATTAACCCAAAATACTTCGTATATTAAAAAAAAGTTCTGGGTAGTCTCCCTTGATCTTTCATAATTTATTTGCTGGAACATTTATCTTTATTAGGACCAAGAACTCCATTCCAATTGCCCATTGCATCAAATTCCCTTTGAGTTATAAGAGATCTCCTGTTTGTGTTTATGTGCAGTGACTGTGAGAGTTTGAACTGATCCCATCATCTCTTTAAACTATTTTCAATATTTTCAGTATTTAAAATGGCTATTTTTCCTGCAATATCTAATCTTAACAAGTCCAATTTCTGTTCAAACTTTTGTTCTAAACTTGCATTACTCTCTGCCACACATTTGTGCAAACCTAAAATTTGGTTAGAGGTTGCAGATACTGAGACTTGATTTTTTGTGAGAGCTTTTTTAGTTTCATCCAACTTTGCTCTGGATATTTTTCAAGTTATTATTTTTATGATATACTTTATAATGCGTTATAAAACACTTTCTACTTGCGTTATGGCCTCAGAAACAATGTTTATTTCCCCTTTTTCTAAAAATGTGGCTTCCATATAAACCTTTTAATTATTTGAGTCTGACAAATGCTGAGTCTACTTCTCATTTCCAATCAAAGTTGCCACTTAAAATAGTTTTCAGTTCTTCCAAGTGTTATACTGCCTGTCTCTCTCTTTGCACTAGTTTCAACTTATGAGTAAATCATAAAGACTCAGCTTCAGATAGTTATGATGCAAATTGTTTGTACTCAATTGAACACAGAAAATCTCCATCCAAGAAGGGGGATTCTCCTTCCTTGTTCAGCATGGGCCACCAAAGATTCTGTTAAGTATATTGTAAATCCTTGTTTGGAGAAGTTTCTATCTAGCTGACCTTGATGAATCTTTTATGGTTCCTCAGCTTTGTTGTGGAGAAGCATTGTAATTTCCAAGCATGCATCTCAACCAGACAGCATCCAGCTCATTCTTGAGTTGGCTGGGTTACCCAGAAGACTGCAGTTCTGCCCTTGTGGAATCCTTCTGTATCTTTATAAACTTAAAAATAACAATAAATTCTGCAAAGATGGTGCAGCAAGCAAATTGTGCTACTAACAATTGTCCATCTTGGTCTGAGTCCTGTCAAATTATTATTTTTAACCACTTTTTAAATTTTTTAATACAAGGATATCAGTGCACAAAATCTCATAAAAACCAGGAAATATAAAAAACTTAGAATGCCAAGGGAGTGAGGTATAAATGACAGTTTCAACTCCACCTAACACTCACCATCATCTACCTCATTTGAGTTTAACTCTAAGTAAATAGCATCTACATCTAGTCACATTTTTTCCTGGTTATCTTTAACTTCTTTTTCTCTATCCTGCTTTCACTATATTGTTAGAGATTAAATGGTAAAGCAGAACTGTCTTTTCAATTCTGGTGCTTTATAAAAGTGGCATGTGTAGTGCCAATCATAGTACAAATAAGAATAGTTAACACACACACCAAAAATACAATAATTCACAGCATTTGAAAAAGGTCATGAATTGAGGCCAATCTCAGAGCAAACACACAAAAAACACAATAGGGTCTTTCAGCACCAAACTTGCATGAAAAAATTTAATATTACCAACCACAGTATAGGCCATTTTAATTATGAAGAACTAGTTATAGCAATGTTATGCAGAAATCTAGTAAATTTCTGTTCCACAAAAATGGTTTCTCTCATCAAGGGTACCTGCATTTTGAAGTATAGTAAAATGTTGGCACTTTTCTTTCTGCCCTGTTTATTTGTCACAAAATCTATTCCATTAAACAGTTTTCTGTGGATGATTACGCACCTCACATCACCCTCCAAAAAGCTGTCACTCCAAAGAGCTTTCGGAGTTTCTCTGGAATTTCACAGCTGTGGAATACTGATAAGAACTGAGAACAACAAGGTCCATATAATTGTAGATCACACAACACTTCAAAGAAAGATGAATTCTTTTCAATAGAATGCCCACATTACCTTTTTATAAATTTTCAAAAGGCGGAATATCATTCTTTTATTTCAGAGTGCAACTTTCAACTTGGGATAGAATGGAAGTGCTAAAATACGAGTAAACTAGTTTGCCTATTTCACATAACTAACAAAGTGCAACATTCAAACACACGGTTTTTTTTTGGTGTTGATATTAGTCCAAATTGCTTTAAAAAATTTACATGGCAAGTGTCATTAAAGATATACCTCCATAAAGGTTTATTCCTTATTGTAAAATATTTTATTTTCCCTGGCCTCCTTGAAAATGCAGGACTCAATGCTCAGTCCTCCTTCACTGTTATTTCCACTGCTATGCTCCAAAAAGGAGGAAAAGGGAAAAAAAGGGATTTTAGAGGGGAAAAAAAACTTTAAAAAATTTGGGTTTTTGCCAACTTTGTTAACTGACTATGCCTGATTTGTGGGTTAAAGGCCTTTTGTTAGGTTGAAGTGGGTCAGTCCTGATGACCACAAGGAGTGAGAAAAGAGAAAATTGCTTTGCAAATGTGGCCTCTCTCTGTGCTTGATGAAAACAATAGAACTCTGTAAACGCTGAATTTAATCTTTATTTCCCTTTGTGAGAAATGAAACCCAGAAATTTTAAACATTTCAGGCGCCAGCAAACAGTATTGTTCATTGTAGGGAAAAAACAAAATTAGCCGCTTGATGACACATCTTTTTGAATGAAAAGGTCTGAAAATCTAAGAGGGGGGGCCGGTTTTTTTGGGGAGGATCCCGACCGGTGCTGCTTGCTAGAAAAAAAATAATAAAGAAAATCTTTTTTTAAAACCCGAGGCCCATCCTACTTGCCACTTTTTTGGGGGGCCCAAAATGGGATTTGGGGCCTTTGCCTTTTTGACACCATTTTTTTCCCCCTGTACCAAGAGACTCTGGCACCCCCCTCTTTGATCGGACAGTCTTCCTTGTGGAGGTGTGGAAACCGGGGGGGGAAAGGTTGCCAACCAGGAACCCATGGGCGGTTTGGAAAACTAATACAGAACACAGCCCTAAGGGACTGCCTGCTTTGGGGAAGGGGGGTCATAACCCCTTGGAATCCAGCTAGAGATAGCAGCTCCGCAGGTGGGGCTGCTGAAACCACAGGATTCCTTACACACACACACAGGAAGGGGGGAGGCTGTGTTCATAGAGTGAAAGGTGTGAGTGTGACTGGCGTTGCAGTTCTCACAGCAGACCGTCGGAAGCTTAGCTGCATGAGTCAACGCGTGTGAAAGTTGTTTACCTCATTGTTTCGAGCTGTTGGCCCCCCTTAGCACCCACCCCCCCTTTTTCCTATGGGTTTTGTCCTTTTGGGGTGGAGAGGGGAGGGGGGAGTAGCCGGAAACTCCTCTTCAATGCATGTTAAAAAATTTTAAGAAAGGATATGGAGGTACTATGGCTGTCCCAAAATGACACCAGGCGGGTTTAAAAAAACCTTTGAGGTAGAGTGGCCATCATTCAAGGTTGGATGGCTGCCCCAGGGGAGTTAACCCAGAAAAATTAAGGCTGTGTATGCAGTGATGGTAGGGAAACCGGGGACACCAGCCAAACCCCTATATAGATTTTTGGACACTATAGTGACTAAATCCCCCCCTTGGGTTTGAGAGGTGAAAGGAGCAGGACCAGGGTCATGTTAGTAAGACCAGGACAAGACTGGGATTACTAGGAAAAGACTCAAAAGAAATTTGGAAGGGGCCCAAAATTTTAGAAGCCCCCTGAGGAGCCAGAAGCCCCGTGACCCCTGCCATATGTTCCAGCAATTTACAACCAGGAGGCACAGGCAGAAAGGCCCCACAGTGCCAGACAGAAGCCAAGGGCCCCCTAGGGTAGCAAAGCCACGGGCCCTCCCCCATGAAGAAAAAGAGGCACGGGGGCTGCCACCAGGAAACCCACCCAACACAATGGCCCCGGGGTAAAGGAAAGGGAAGCTAACAAATCCCTTCATCAATCAACAGTCTGTGGAAACACAAGGCCTCCCAAAACCTCCTCCCCCTTCTGTGACAAACCAGGCCCCCAAGAACCGGGAAAACTCAAAAGCCTTTTCCCATTTTACCAGCAGGGGAAGGGGAAATACACACCCAACCCCCACAAGCCTTTAACCTTAAAATGGGCCCAAGGTAAAGCAAAAAGGCCAAAGAGACCACAGGAAGACCCCCCCCAGACCAAGAGTGAAGAGAGTGGAAGGAAGAAGGGGATGGCAGTGGTGAAGAAGAGGCGGGCCCCACTCAGACAATAGCCAACTGGATTTATGTCAGCAGCCAGGGGGCTCCCGGGCAGTTCAGATTTACAAAACACCCTTTCACCACGTCAGACCTACTAAATTGGAAGACACCATGAACAAAAAAGCCAAAAGAAATAAAGAACTTTGCTCCAGGATCATGGCCTCACATTCCCAATTAAATTTCAAAGTTGCTTTTGCCTTTGTTCACCACCGAGGAGCGGAGGAAAAAAACCCAATGGGGAACGGTTAGCCAAAAGGGGGCACCTCCTGGAGAGGCAAATGAGAATGGATAAGGCAGAGTTCCCCTAGCACCTGGGTGGATCCAAATAATCCTGACCAGATGAATATGCTCACTATTATCTAGCCCTTATAGTGGAAGCCATGAAAAGGGATAAAGAGAGCTGTTAATATGTCCAAATTCAGGGACCCAGGATTCCAAAGCTAAAGGAGCTTTGTGGAGCCTCCCTGATCACAGGAAAATACCCCCTGGAACCCAATGACCCAAGGAACCAACACAGTGAAATTTGGCCTTTGTGCCCCAATTACCCTAGATACAGAAGAAGCTACAGAAACAAGAAAGTTTTGAGGCATAAACTTACCCAGCTTTTGGGAGATTGCCCAGAAGGATCAAAGGGGGATAAAGCGGAGAAAGGGGGAAAAGGATAGATGAATGCATAAGAAGGTGGAATTGCTGGCCGCTGCTTTACACCAAAGGGAACTAAGTGGGGAGGAGAGAGACAGAGGCCTAATTGGGAAGAGATCAGGTGAAATTTGAAGCAGGAAAAGGCCATCCTTTCAATCACAAATAGAAAGGAGGAGGAAAAAGGGGGGGGTTTAGGAATACTACTTTTGGCTTTCCCCCTTACATGGAATTTTTTTAAAAAATGCAAAAATCACTGCAAAGGTTTTTTTTGGAGAAGCAGTTGGCACAGGAACTTTGGACACATGGGAATTGAAAACCCAAAAATTCCTCCTAAGGGTTACAAATGCAAAGAAAAGACAAGGAAGGTTAATAAGTCCCACAAGGTTCTGAAGCTGCACAGTGACTCTTTAGGAAAAAAGCCCCCCCACCTCCAAAGGAATGCGAGAGGAGAGCCCCTGCCTGTATTTGCTAAAGAGAGGAGAGTGAGACCGGGAGAAGTATGGCAGCAGGGTTTTCCCCACCCCCAGCTGGGATGCCTGCTAAGAAGGCAGCAGGAGCCAAAAAGCCCAAGAAGAGCAGAGGAGGCTACCCCCATCCCCCTCTCATTTTCCAACTTGTCAGACCTGACAGAGGGGATCCCCCCCCCTCTATTAGTTATTTATGTTTAGGACTTTAGAATTGGAAAAGAGGGAAAAAAGGGCCAAAAAAGAGCTGGTAGAGGAAAGAGAAGATGGAGGAATTGTGCTTGGAGAACGGCACTAGTAGAAAGAGCTGAGAGACTGCAAAGCAGCAACTTCCTCAGCTTCAATAAGGCACTGAAAGGAGACAGAAGCAGAGGCTGAAAGGTGTCGTGGCCAGCTGACAAGGGCAGACTGAGCAAAAAGTTTTGTCCTTCATCCCCCAGACAGAGAAGGGCGGGCCCGGAGGGATGTCCTAAGCAGTCCAAATTTAAAAAGCCCCCCACCAGTTCCCAGAGCCAAGGGGAACTCCCCGGAAGCCCCAGAAGCTAAAAAAGCAAACTGGGAGACAAGGGATGGCACATCTCGAGCTGGGAGGGAGAAGGTAATGGGGCACTTCTGAGAGGCATAAGGCCCCCCCAGGTAAAAAACTCAGCCGGACTATGAAAGGGTGGAGGACAAGAAAGGGAAGTTAAGTCGACAGCCAGGAGACCAATGTCAGAAGAGGCCCCCACCAAAGACAACAACAGACCTGCATTTGTCCACAAATATCAAAATTAAACCACTGTTTAAATCACCTGGAGGAGTCACATTGTACCTGGACCCCAAACCAAAGGAAAATGGAGAAGAGAAAAAAAATCCTGAAGACACAAGAACATGAAAGGGCCCCGAAAAACCCCGGGTATGTCTTTGGTGGAAACCCCCACAGGGCAAATGGATGATAACATTCACTTCCTAGCCCATTTTACAGAAACTTTTCACTTTCATTCCATGTGCAACCCACAACAGAGAAACCAGGAAATTTTTTTTTCTTTTCCCAAACCCCACTATATAAGGCATAGGATGAGGTGCACACCTCACAGAATCATAAGGTTGTCCCCTTTGCCAAAAAAGGGCCCTTTTTGGATTAAAGGGAAAAATAAACCTACAGGAAGGAGTTAGTGCATTAGGGAAAGCTCTGAGTACAACAAGGGAGGAAATGTTAAAAGGGGGCCCCCCCTTTCCACAGGCACAGGCACACCCCTTCCAACCAGCAGATATGGGTGAAGGATTGAGGGCAACTTGGTCATGGGTGGAGGAGACCTATCTGGTAGTAGTGAAACTCCCACTGGGTAAAGGGGCCAGGATGAAGCCTTGTGATTACACTAGGATAAAAGGCTCACTTTGACTGGACTGTTTTCCCAAACCATAGGGAACCTCTGAAGTAAAAACACCAAATGATAAAAAAAATCTAAATAGGCCCTGTTTGTGTCTGCAAACCAGCCAAACACCAGCCAGGCCAGATCTCCCCCCTGGGGAGGAAAGAATAATTGGGGCTGATCCCTGCTGAGTTTCACCAAGGACACGTATGCTACCACGATCAGATCCCGAATGTGGGAGACAATAACATGTGTTGTGACAGGCATAGGAGGGGCAAACCCCGGTGCCATTTTCACACAGAGGAGTTTTGTGGGGTTGGAAAAGGAATGGGAACTGTTGGTGATGATGAGGATGATGCAGAACAAGGGAGGCTGGGAGGTGAAACAATTGCACCAACTAGTCAATCAGATCATGAACACCTTGAATGTCAAAAATGGCTGGGTATGTACTCATGAGCTAAGCTAGGAACTATCCCCCCTGTAATATAAAGTTTAAAATTAACTCACAGGCATGCCCAGGAAAATATCCCAATGTTAACCCTTTTTTAGTTATAGCAATGGTTTCTTTAGTTATATGAGAATAAGGGGGGCTGGTCCTCCTTAGTCAGTTCTAGAAAGAACCAGCTTTTACTATGGTAAATGGGCAATGGTTTATCTTCTGGGATGAATTAGTTTGGCCACTAGGGACACCTTTCACCCAGTAAAAAACCAAAATAGTTTGGCTGGGCAAGAATGAAAAAAGCATGAAAAAGGGTTTAAATATCTCTTCAGTCGTGAAGGGGCGTGATTTGGAAAAACATGCACTCTGAAGTATTCAAAATTAGCACATCATTCTTGTAGTCTGCAGGGAAAGTGGACATGATTACGGTTCCCTAAGTAAGATGGGCAAAGGCATTGCTTGTAGAATTGCTTTTAATAAATAATGGTCTTCCTAAAATGCTTTGGGAAAACTCTGCATGTTAAAGTATTTCCAACTGTAATAATTAGAGTAATAGGGGAAAGGCTGCTGTATATGCTTTGATGGCACAAAGTAGTTATGCTTGAATTGCTAAACAAATTCAGCATAAAAGGGGGGGGAAAAAGTGGGTCAGGCCTGATGACCACAAGGAGTGAGAAAAAACAGAAAATTGTCTTTGCAAATGTGGCCTCTCTCTGTGCTTGATGAAAACAATAGAACTCTGTAAACGCTGAATTGTAATCTTTATTTCCCTTTGCTGTAGAAATGTAACCAGTAAGTTGAAACATTTCAAGGCACGCAGCAGAACAGTTCATTGTATGGGAAAAAATGAAACTTATGCCGCTTGTATGACACGTCTGTTGGAATGCATAAAGGCTTGAACAATCTAAGAGGCGGGGCTGGTTTCTTTGGGAGTGATTCCGACCGGTGCTGCTTGCTAGCAAGAAAAAATAATAAAGAAAATCTTTTTTTCAAACCGAGGTCTGATCTCTGACTTGCCACTTTAAGGTAAAGGCCTTTCCTGGGCCTAAAACAGTAGCAGGCCAGGGAATAGAAAAATTTCCATACCACTCGTTAAATTGTATAGTCTTTTGAATCAATATTTAATTTTAAAACAAAAATTTCACAGGTGAGGGGGAGTGGTCTTTCAAGGGGGCAATGCAGCCCCCTGAAACTTGACAGTTGACCATTGCTGCAGTTGATCCAACAATTCAATAAGAATGTTAACATTTATGTACCTTTCATTGATTTAGTGGGTCTAACTCTAGTTGGGATTAACATCTGATTTAGGCATGTGGCTACTATCTGGAAGGGAGAAGAAGATTTTCTACCAGTAAGCAAATCATTCATTGGATCCTGCATGCCCCCTTGCCTGGAAGGAGAAAGAGAGGGGGAAAAAGAGAAATTCAGCAGAGAAAACTCTCACCAACAAGCTCGACTTTTCTTTTTGCATTTTGATAAGGCAAAGTTTGGGCCTTGAAAAGAAAAAAAAATCTCACTTCTGTTTTTTGAGCTCATAATAGAAGCCTAAACAGCAGGAGTTACCTCTCGAGTAATAGCTGATGGCATTGCTTCCAACACATCTCACCAGTGAATAGCTTGTATTTCATTCTGTGCAGGTCCTGCACAGCAGATGGGTTGTGCTTCATTAGAACAGCTGCCTTCTTCCCTCTCCCTCCGCCCTGTTCACTTCATTTGAGCCTTGCCTCTCAAGTTCTCCCACAGAGAAGAGAAGAGCTCACTGGTGAGACTCTAATAAATGACATGCCATTTATATTTCAAAGAAACTACGCTGTCATTCAGTAACTGTTTTCAGGGTGGCTTGTAAAATTACACTCTCTCTAAAATTTCAACTCCATTATTACCTGTCTTTTTATTTTATTTCTTGTCTTTTATAGCTCTTTGTCTCTAGTCCTTACATGGTCAATAAGGGAAGTGGCCTCTGCCTCCATTGAAATCCCTACCATCTTAACTGACAACATCCCGGACAGAATGTAGGCCTGTGAGTTGTCACCCATTTTCCCCAAAATGATTTTCAACATCTTTGCTTGGTGAAGGAACCAGCGTGAAGCTTAGAAAGCTTGCATATTCCTTGTTATGCTTTGGATTGGCCCATTAAAGGTATCACTGCTTGTGGATTTTGTATTTTGTTGTATTTTGCTGCATGGCCAACATGGCTACCTACCCCTGAATATTCTCTATGACGAAAATATAAACTTTCTTTCTCTATGTATGTCTTCTGCTGTATGGGTGTGTTTTCTACCACAGGCCAGCAACTTGTAACATTTAGATACTTGTTTTGAGCAACTGAAATTATCCTTTTTACCTATGTCCAACAAATGGTTAATGGTTTTTTCATCTAGTTTACGGACTACTTTAGGGGATTTACAACTATAAAGATAACCAATTGATTACCAACTTTCTAAACTCTGTGTGCAAAGGGATCTTGTAGCACATTTGAGACTGAGGGCCTTTCTGCCCTACACTATTGTGCTATTACTCCACTTTCAACATCCTGTGGAATTCTGGGGTTTGTCATTTACTGGGACCAAAGACCTCTCTGGCTGATAATTCTAAATGCCCCCTCCCTAAACTGCAAACACTAGGATTCCATAGGATGTTGAAAGTGGAATAGTAGCCCTATAACCATGTAGGGCAGAAATGGCCTAAACCTGCTTCATCAGATGCATGGCTATTTCTCTGAATTTTTCTAAACTCTGGACACAGTTGTGACATGCTTTAGCACAATGTGGTTGATTTACAGCAACCTATTTCTCTCCAGGACTTTATAGGCTGTCATTAGTTGTTATTATTGTTGTTTCAAATAAGCTTCTAACTGCCCTGGGTTCCTCCCTGAGCAGGCATGTGTCACAGTAGCTTCCTGGTAAGCATTCTTCAATATAGCAAAAAGATGCACAGCTGGGTCTTTTGCTTCATGTGGCCATGGCACTTGGCTGACTAATTTGCCCAGGAATGCATCAGTGCACTTAGCTGTGCTGACACCAGGAGTAAATAATCAATATCACTTACATCACGTATTCCCACAGGCATTAGATTCAAACACATGGCTACCTGTTAAGCACAGGGAAAGAATGATCTCAGGAGATAATCTGTATATGCAAACCTGTGCAATGGAAACACATAAATACTTGTGCTCTTCCTTTATTGTATAGAGCATTTCAACTGGTTGCTACACCTGTTTTCCAACTGATGAAAAGAAAAAGACATGGTACAATAATCCAGCCCAGTAATTGTAGATAGGAACCAGAATAGATATGTTCTGGTACATTTCAAACATGGCCTAGTATTATATAAAGAAACACATCTCAGGTGGAGGTGTGAAGATAAGGGGTGAGTTATTTTGAATCTGTGAGCCAGCTTGGTATAGTGGTTTGAGCATTGGACTATAACCCTGGAGACCAGGGTTTGATTCCCAGCTCTGCCATGGAAACCAACTGTGTGAACTTGAGTGTGTCACTTAACTTTCGGTCCCAGAAAACCCCATGACAGGTTTGTCTTAGGGTCACCATAAGTCAGTAATGACTTGAAGGCACACATAACAAATAACAACAGTTGGAACCTATGCTGCAGAAGGAATTCAACACATTGGCTCCTTTAAAGTTCCAAGTAAATCTGAAAATGGATTCACCATTCTATGGATATATGAACCACTCAGCAGCCACTTGAGTGGGTCAAGGAGAATAAGCAGATGTTGAGGATCTGGACCAATCAGATCTACAGTGCTGAGTACAGTAAAGAAGCAGCCAACCTGTATGGACAAGGTGGTCCAGGAGCAAAGCCCACTAAGGTCTTGGAACACAACACAGAAAAGGAGTAGATAAGAAGCAAAGTCAGAAACAGTCCAAGATCACTTACAGGTTTCAGGGTGCATCAGCAGTTGAGGAGCAAGGAAGAAGCATAATGAAAGGGAGTCCTGGCTCCCACACAAAAGAATCAGTGAGGCTGGCTAGTGGTGAACTCTCCCGAGCTCTTAAAGACATACTTGTAGCAGCTCCTTCAACCCAAGACTGGGACTGTGCTCATGGTCTAACTGCAATGTATCAGAGACTTCTAGAAGATGCCCACATTCTATGGAGACACTTACACACAAGGAGACTTTTACTCTCAAGGAATCTTCTGTGTAGTCCGTCACTTCTTCTAGGCATGAGGGTTGATATGCTTGAGGGCTTGTTGGTACCTATGCCTCAAAATCTAATGCAGAGCTCCCTTCTTTTGGAGGGAGCAGACCCTAAATCATTTCTTCTAAAGGTCCTCGTTGGCCCTAGGCTCAGCCAGTTCTTGGGAATCACTAGTTGCCTGAGGGTTCAAGGTCTCTTCTTCCAAAGAGGACTTCTCTAGCAGACATGTAACACTTGGGGACACTGTCCACAGTGGCAGCAACATCTGCCCCTTCCCCATGCACAGGAGAGAGGGATATCCTGTACTGATTGGACCATTTCCAGGAAATGCACAATGTATCTCTGTGTGCAAAGTGTACACAGACACTTTGCATGCCATTGGTGTATACATTGTATGAGCCTCTTTTGCCTTGATGATAGAGATTGGCCCTTTTAGTGGTGGCACCTAACCTCTGGAATACAGCTCCAAGAGAAACCTGATTCACTTCATTATCGATGACTTGCTGGTGGAGGGCTTCCTCTTTAGGAACTCCAATTTTAATTTTTCTGTTTAAAATATTTATGTGCATAGACTGCTGTTATAGTTTTCCCTTTTGCTACTGTTTTTGTGTTATAATGTTTAATAGATTGTTTTTTCAGTTTTAAGGATATTTTTAATACAATGGCCCCTCCACTTTCGTGAGGGTTTGGGGTGCAGAAAGTGGAAAAAACGTGAATAATTCCTCCTGCTCCCCTCCAATTCCTTTCCAGGGCTCCTCGCTTCCTGTTCCCATGCGAAATGCAAGAGAATGGGATGGGAGAAGGACTTAAAATGTACTTTGAATATTGGCCTAAAAGAGAACTATTACAAAATGTTATATATTTGGTGTGTGACACCTACTAAGCTGGCTCAAATATATAGAACAAAAGAAGAATATTGTGTTGGAAATGTAAAGAAAATAGAGGAACTTTCTTCCACATAGGGTGGTTTTATCTCATAGCCAAAAAATGTTGGAAACAAATAAATATGTTTACTTCAAAAATTCTAGGAACAAAATCTGAACTGAAGCCTGAGTTATACCTGGTGAATATGCTAGGTGATCAACCTATATTGAAAAATCACTCAAAATTAATTCTGGCCCTTTCTGCAACTCACCTATTTTTGGCACTGGGATGTGGTGCTTGTGCGAGCAGCCTCTGGAGAGAGGCTCTTGCTTCCCTGCTTCTTCGGCTCTGCATGAGCTTCCTGCTTGTGCGAGAGCCCCTCCTCTTCCTTTTGCAGTGCAGCCTGGGACCTTCCCAGGCTGCATTGGACAGGAAGCATGACTGGCCCAGCTCCCAAGGCTCCGCACGCAAGATAAGTGCGCGCAGGGCCCCAGAGCAATGTGCAACCACGCCTCATTTTCGGCTTCAAGCCAAAAATGAAAAAATGTGTGACGCTCCAGAGCCAGGCCCTGGAGCGTCATGAAACTGTGAGTGTGTCGTGTGGACCACTCCTCACATGTGGACGACGCTCAAGGGGCCGTTTCGCATTGAAAATACCGTGCAAAAGGGCCTCTATCAATGGTCACGTCAGCCAGAATTATTTACATGCAAAAGTGGAAATCAGATGAAAAACCTTTGATAGATTATTGGATAATAAAAACAATAGATATGATAGAAATGGAGAAACTGACAACTTTATTGAAAGAAACATATATTCAAAAATTAGAGAGAATAGGAACCGATTCTAGAATATATTAAAAAAACAATGAGGAAAAGAAGCTATCAATAAAAATAATTGCAAAGATACTTAAAGTACCAAATTTTGTACAGTATAATGTTTCATACTATGCGATTGAAATTTGGTGACATCGACACAAAAAGATCAAATTAGAGGAACAGTGATCATTTGTTATAGTAATAATTCCATATGAAAAGCAAAATAATGGAAGACAGAAGAGAAGTATAAAAGGGTAGGGTAAAAATAAGGGAGGGAGGGACATGAAGTTTTATGTATTTTAACATGAGAATATATCTGTAAAAAAAAGTGGGGGGAAGAGTATGTGCTGAAGTACATTTTGATGTATCTATTTTATTCTTTAATAAAAATAATAATTAAAAAACAAAACAGAAGGGAATGGGGGTGGGGGAAGGCTTCTGCAAGGCTTCCTTCCCCCTGCTGGAGCTCCCCACTTCCCACTCCCATGCAACATGGAAGGGAATGAGGGTGGGGGAAGCCTCATGTGAGCCCTTCTTTCCCCTCCAAAGCTCCTCCTGCCATTCTTATGCATTTTGTCCTGGCACTGAGAACTCAGGCAAGCCTTCTCCCGTATTCCCTTCTGTTTTGCCTTGGTGTGAATTCTTTGTGGAGAGGAAGAATGCATGGGAATGGGATGAGGAGAATGAGAGGGGGAGGCACATACGCTCTAGAATAACCACATTCGTGAAGGTCAAACCCACAAATGTAGAGGGAGGACTGTCATTACATTTATGGTTTTTATTGCTACTTTGAAGTCCCTGGAGGACTTTTTTAAAAAAAGAAAAAGAAAAAAATTGTTCATTTATTTATGAATGATGAGTTCAGACACTATATCTTTCTCAGGAACATCTGGTGGCTCTCCTGTCATTGAGGCAGTGAATCTGCCCCAAGTTTCAATGCAGATTTTAAAGGAGTTAACTGACATTCATGAATCTTTCTCCCTAAAATACATTCAGCACCTTGTACAGCTCATTTAAAGTTCAGAGGAAAGAGTGGATTCCCTGTCTCAATGATATAGGAGCCTCCAGCTGCCAATGCTCTTCTCCAAGATAACCATCCAAATGTGCCTTTCACCTTTCCACTTCCTTCTACAAGCCTCTGCTTTTGCATTCTGTTGTGATTCATTCATGGTCTGTTTTTCAATGAAGACATTCAAAGACTTCCTTTTTTTCTAGTGAGCTCTAAAAGATTTCTGCAGAGAAACAGCAGTAGAGCAGTATGGCCTGCTCTGTCTTTATCAAGCAAATGCTTTCAGTCTGAAAGTAGACTCTCCACATTCTCTGGGGGATATGGTTGAACATATTTTCTGTTGTGATAATTTTGAAAATTAATTTCTTCTTTTCAGACTAAGCAGTTGGGTGTTTATAGCACTGTCGAACATTAACGGGGACAGGCTAGAACAAAGGAGTTTCCAGAGGAGCCTCTGAAAAAGGTATTTCTCTATGACATTTTTCATGTTTTTGAAGCTACACTGATAAATGAACAATTGTTTCTCCAAGGGAAGAAAAACCAGGATGACAAATGGAAACATCAAGGAATAACAAAGTAAACGCAGGTCTGTATTTTTACTCATCTTCAGCATAAGCAGCAAAAGAAACAAAGTACAACATAATATTATCAGTATGAAATACCAGCGCCAACACACACACACACACACACAATTACCTTTTATAAAGAATGAACATGATCAGCCAAACTATGGAGCCTGCTCTTATGTATATGTATTGAGTGGTAAGTCAGTGAGTTTTTCCAGATTTTTTCCCATATATGTATGCTGTTGCAGCTTTCGATTCTAGGCAGATTAGCAAACAAGGAAAAACAGCTAACAATCCCCCCGGACTTGTTACCCTGATTTCTGGGGGTCCCATGAGGGACATCTAAATGCTCTCTAAATTATAAGTTGGAGAAATTAGTCAAAGAACACAAGTTAGCAATACGAGAGGCAGGGCAACGGAGTGAGATCTTTTAACCAGCGTCTACAGGGTCAGGCCGAGTCAAGGAGCAAACAGAATTGAAATAATAATTGTGGTTTTTATTAAAATACAGTCAAACAGTGTATGCAACACACTCACACAGAGAACTAAAGAAATAAAGGTTGGAGTGGGATAGAGGGATTTTTAGAGGCGTTGTTGGTTTGGGTAATACTACACCTGTCCTGAAGCCCGGGCAGTCTGCAGCAGAAGTTTGGGGATATGGAGTTTCAGTACGTGGGACTGAGGGGAAGGCTCACCAAGCAAAGCAGCAGCAAGGCTGGATGGAAGTCAAGAGCGATCCAAGGAAGCTCACAAAGTCAGGGGTTTTTATAGGGGAAAATGTAGCCACAGCCTAGTCCGCACTTGGGGAAAACAATGCGTTTCGGGCTGGAGACAAAGCCTCCGAAAGGTCAGAATTTAGCATGATTGAGTTAGGTCCGAATTGACAATAGAGTAGACAGTATGCAAACGCAGAGTGCTTGACAGATGAGGATTCTTCTAATCAAGCTGCCTGCTCAGGGCAGGGAGTTCTTTGTAAGTAGCGTGCATACATAATAGAGTACTTGCCTTTGAGGTCTCCTGAAGTGGTGGGACAGCTATTTCTGGCCAGCCTGTATTGTTTGGAATATTACAGTGATTAATGGCTGTGCCTGTCTGCGAGCTTGTCCAGGGGACCTCGCAGACACATGGAGAGGGATGGTAGAAGAAAGCCAAATTATTGATATCAAAGTGATATCTAATGTTACTCCAAGTGCAGCTCAGGAACTGCAATAACAGACTTCTTTCCATCCACAATAGAAATGCACTGATATTAAATATCTAAGAATCTGGTACTGTTTTATGACACCCCAAATCTACTACTTGAGGCAGCTGCCTCATTTTGCCTAATAGTAGGGCTAGCCCTATTAAAGTGCTGCTGCTATCAGCTGCCATAACATACACAGACTTAAGCCTCTTTAATGTGAATAGAAGGCAATGGGGCCTAAAAGCATTTGATTTCTGGTTAATACTGGTTAGTCTCAATATGTCTTTAAATGATGTAGTAGAACAGCACCGGTGGCTAGAACAGCTGGAATGCTGGGAAAGAGGAACTACCGTCGTCATCGTTGCTACTCAGTATTTCTCCTACTGCTGCCATTCATCTCTTGAGGAGAAGAGATGAAGGAGACTGAGGTAAGCTATCTTTCCCACTGGGATGATGCTGCCTTCTCTGAACTGCATTCCAGACAGTCTGCTATGGTCCATGGAGAGTAAGCAAGATTCATTCTAGCCAAGAAGGATAATGAGGATTTGTATGTGTCTGTATTTTTGGTGTATTAATTTTTACTTTGTTCCATATGTATGCAATAATTTAAGTCTTGATAACTTCCTATGAAATATTCTGTGTGTGTGTCCTTCTCAACTCCTTCATGTGGTATATTTTTACCAGTTATTTTTAAAATATCAATATCTTCCTGTATATCTATATATCTTCTTCTAAATAGATTGGTAGATGGCTGTGATTTTAAAGTGTGACTATAAGGAAAAGGAACAGAAAAGAATGTGAAAGAAAAAAAAAGAACCAGAAATACACAAGATATGAACAAGCTCTAGGCATATACACTGATACAACCAGACCATATATCCAAAATACATTGTGTTCAGGCATAGCTAAAGTAGTAAGATCTGGCCATTCAACATTAGATGATAGATATTCACTGTTTGCTGATGTTTGTTGTGAGTCACTTTGGTCACTGCCCAGTGGCAGATTCCTTGGTAAGGACACATTTGCAGTGATCTTTATCCCAGACATTAAAGGAGCTGTCCAAAGTGCTGAAACCTATTTCTATAGTAAGTTCAGCACTTTACAACTCCATTGCAGATCCACTTCACCCTTAACATAGAAGCCATCAGGTACCATTGGCATTGAAAAAAAAAATGGCATATCAATAACTTATAATTAAATAGCAAGCTAAAGAAATAGCCTCCCATCAATTTTGGTGTGAGATCTAAAGAGGGGCAGTGTCATGCCCTGTCTTGGAGACTGTGGCAGCGAGGAGGATTCTGACTCTGAGGCAGAGGCTTCCCCACGGGCTGAAGTATCCCGAGAAGCTGGTCCAGAGGGAGTTAATACACAACAACAACAACAACAAGGGCCTGAGCCAGGGGAACAAATAGAGGAAGACATAGCTGACACACCTACCTTGCAGTAGAGACACCATGAAAGGGAGGGGTTGTGTCGCTCAGCCCTTTTAAATAGTAAATGAGCCCTAATGAGGGAACACCTGTGGTGGCAGCAACCATAGATAAAAGAAGGCTCCCCCTGGCCTTTCTTCTCAGGGTTAGTAACTGGTCTCTTTGGCCTTGAAGCCCTGTGTTGTTGGATCTGGTTGTCTTAGAACTTGCCTGTTTGGACTATGGTTTGGATTTGCCCCTTTGGATTTGTTTGCTCTCAGCTGCCTTTCTGTTTGGACATTCTTTGACTCTCACCTTGTACATAGGAGCTGTGTTGTTTGTGAGTAACTGCCTGCACTGCTGCAGACATGACAGGCACTACACATCCAACATCTTAACAACAGAGACATACACCCTTCTGGGCATTTATTCCTTGAGAAATACATGAACCTATGGACAATCTGAAGCTATCAAGGTTCCTCAAAGATATTCAGCAAAGTAAGGAAGGCAAGGGACTTGAATAATGTGGAAGTTGCCCATTATTATATTTGCTAGGTCTTCTCGCTCTCCAAGATATTACAAGACCTTTGTTAAAATCAACAATGTTAGCAGTAGCCATACCTGGTAATTCTCTCAGTTTTAGTTTTTTGATTTACAGATTGTGAGATCTTATGACACAGGGAAAGCCACTTGTTTGATTGACAATTTTTGTGTGCTATTTCAACTAGGTCATGAATTTGAAGAGAGATGAGCAAGGATGGGGGGCAGCTATCTTTGCACAAGAGTCATCCACCAGTATGGAGCAGATTGTGTCCAACCTGACAGAGCTCCAAGGGAAGATTGATATTGCTCCTACAATCAACCTGGCTCAGTTGAGCACTTAAGCTTACTGAATGCCCAGACATCATCCATTAGCTTAGAGCTAGAAATAATGTAAAGGGAGAAAAACACTGATTTGGATCTTGTGATGATGTTGTTAAAGGCAGCTTCAGCAAAAGAAATGGGCAGCTTTGACTCATACCTACAGCTGGCCCTACTATTAGGCAGGGTCAGGCAGCAGGTTTCGGGCCTCATGAAAAGGCAGAACATGGTTAATTATCAATTGGGGATAGAGATTAAAAGAGGTGTTTGTTGCATTTTCTCCCTCAGGTTGGTTGGTACGCTATATATATGGTCTTTAGGAGAAGGGGAGCCATATGTTATTTTGCTGTAAGTGGCAAAATATGTTGAGGTAGCCCTGCTCATATCTGTGACGGGATCCCATACTATCATCAGTGCATTGAGAACTGACAACACCCTTGTGCCTCCAATGGCTGCTGTAACTCCAGAAGAAGTATGATTGCAAGGTTAGGAATGGAGGGTAGCAATGGTCTGAGAGTCTCCGCGCGCACACACACACACACACACACACACACACACACACACCTTTGTTGCCAATGTGTTAATGCTGTTCAGTTCTTCATTCACCTACAATTTTTATGTAGCACTTTCAATTTTAGGCAGAATATATTCAGTTATTAACTTTTAAATAAATGTTCCCATGCCTGCTTGCACAGTAGCATATATTAATACCTGATGGAAAATGCCCAAAGAGGATTTGAGTAGGAACCAGCAAATTTGCCATTTGCAGACAGTATTTTTGCACAATAATCTACAAAACTTCTATGAGAAAATGTTTCCCACTCTAAAACATCATTAACTCCCACCTGGTTAGTAGATATTACTTCATAAGAAGTACCTATAAAGGTATTGGGTATTACATTAGCAGATGACTAATTGTTACTGGGTTGGGCAACATTTGTGCCGCTTTCCCTCTTATTTTTGTGGTCATTGACCCTTCCTGACCCCTCAGATTGATCTTTCTCTGGCCAAAAAAAAAAGGGGGGGTTGGGAAGGTGAATTGATTCTCCCAGAAGCATCCATGAATACCACTTGTTGTGGTGGGGGAGGCAACTGCACCGTTTAACATAAAGAAAACCAAAGTGGAGGGGGCCGCTTCCCCAAAGATGGATTTCCAGCCACTTTCAGTTTTGTTTTGGCATTTTTGGCAGTCTATGCAGTCCTTGAGGGTGTTCAGGAGCAGAAAATTGGCCCCTGAACTCACCATGGTTGGCCTTGAAAGAGTTAATCAGTTAGTCAACTAAAGCTGTACACTTGGAATGAAATGCACCTAACACCATTGAAATCTATCGTTTCTGTGCACATAAATCTGCATAATTACAGTCTGTTAGTTTGTTGCTTAAGTACAACTCATTTTTAATTGCTGGGAAAATTTGGAATCTATAGGCTGCTTTGGTACTTTAATGGGAAAATGCAGTGCTAAGGATGGCATGGTCACTCAATTTAATAAAAAATGTAATGTTACCCTGTTTACTGGGGGTCCCGTGAGGGACACCAAAATGTGCTCAACTATAGGTGGGGAAAATTAGCTCAGAGCACTGCTTTAGCGTTACAAGAGGCAGGGTAACTTAGCAGGATCTTGTAACCCAATGTTTACGGGGTCAGGCCAAGCCAAGGAGCACACCAAGTTTAAGAATAATTGAGATTTTATTAAATACAGACAAACAGTGTATGCAACACACTCACACAAGTAGCTAAGGAAAATAAAGGTTGGAGTGGTATAGAGGGATTTTGAGAGGGATTGTTGAATTGGGTGATATGACACCTGTCCTGAAGCTTGAGTTCGTTGGTCTGGAGTCTCAGTACGTGGGACTGAGGGAACAGCTTGCCAAACAAAGTGGCAGCAAGGCTGGATGGAAGTCTGGAGCGATCCAAGGAAGGTCTTGGAATCAGGGGTTTTTATAGGGAGAAGTATGACTGCAGGCTATGCCTTACTCGGGGACAATGAGTTTTGGGTGTGAGACAATGTCTCCAAAAGGTCACAATTTAACATGATTAAGTCTGAATTGACAAAGAGGTAGACTGTATGCAAATGTTCAGTGCTTAGCATTTAAACTTCTAGCTTGCCAAGTTACCTGCTCAGGGCAGGGAGTCCTTTGTAAACAGCGTGCATACATAATGAGGGTGTTTGCAGAGAGGTCTCCTAAAGCTGTGATCTGGCTATTTCTGGCTTGCCTGTATTGTCTTGGGATATTGCAGCGTTTGATGGCCGAGCCTAGTTCTGAGCTTGTCCGGGGGCCTCACAAACACGTGGAGAGTGGTGGTATGTTAAGGCCGAATTATGATATCAAGGTGATATCTAGTGCTATCTCCAGGTAGGTCTAAACTGCAGTAACAGTAATATGTTTACTAAACTGTCATTTATCTTTATACTTCCCTCCTACAGGACACCAATATTGGAGTATTAGTACTATGCAAAAGTAGGCAGTAACTTGTAATGCATGAGTTTATTTTTAAATTGCCTTTTTGATATACCCTCAAAGCAACACACAGGGCAAAAAAATGTACTCATCAATATACCTTCTCATGATGAGTATGAGAAGCAAGACCACACATGAAGGTTGGTCTGACTGACTGGAGGAAGTGGAGGAAGAGATTTGACTGTGGACACATCTGCATGGAGAAGATGCATCCTTCTCTCCGTTGTCTAGTGTTCTTGTGGGGGAGGGGTTGAGGAACTTCCAGTCATGTGAATACTGCCCCAAGTAATTGGTACAGTTTGAAGTGGCATTTTTCAGACAGACATTTATCATCTCATCCTGATCCTTATGAAAAGGAGTTATCACTACAAAGGCAGCAGTGTGAAGTCAAGTAGCTATCAATGTACTTTATGCCTTTTCATATTTTTTTCTAAAAAGAGACCCAAGGAAGCTGTATAAAGCAATAAGCACATTTATGTCACATTCTTCCTACAAAGCCCAAGCAAAACCAAAACATTACATCAGAATACTAGAGTCATCTGGAAGAAAAATGAATGCAAATCTTGTCACAACAACTAATAGCCAATCAGTTGAATTGATTGTCTTGGATTCCTTACAATGTAATAGTGAATGTAAATGTGGTTTGTGCTTCCGTTAAACACTGGCCTAAATCCCACTGTTAAATCCAGCTAAAGTAGAGCCACTAAATCACTTGGATTTATGTGTTGGCTAACTAATCAACAGTTGACTGAAGGGATCCACCAGCACGATTGTAGCTACTGTTACCCTTTCTTTCACAAATCCATTCCCACTTTTCTGAAATTCTGATTTCTCTTTTCATATGGCATAATTCTTATTGTTCAAAATAATTTGGGAGAAGAAGAATAAAATGAAGGATAAACCAAAGGACCCTTCTGTTTGTCAGGATCCATATGCTTACAAAGCAGGGCCCTCAGAGCTTTCTGCATTCATCTCTGGGTAGAATGTCAAGTATGACGTCAACAGAGATTAGACAGGGGCTATTTTTACACTTGAAGGATGGGATTTTCAGTCAGGAGCATGTAGGATTTATGCTTCTGTCCTACATTCACAATAATGGCTTTGTTTAATAAGCAGTACTATGAAAACTATTGCCACCTAGTTCCCTTCTTTTCCAGCTGCAATGAATGCAAGCTTTGAAATCCACTGCTACTGCAGAGACAGAACAACGGTCAAAGGTTAGACCTGTTTACTGTTTTTCCCCCACCAACAGGGTGAGTGACTTATCGTTTGCAGATTTCCAGGACTGGATATGAATGAAAACATTTCAACTTTTGATGAAAGGCATTTAACAGTGCTCTCAAGTATATTTGCATAATATTGCCCCATGCTTTAACAATCCCACCCAAAGGAACCCACATTTTAATAAACCAAACATGAAGCATATTACACCAAATAATAAACAGACCCAGTGCTGCCAAAATTTCAGGAAGGTATTAGTCTATCCCAGCAAAAACAAAGAAGCCTAGTGGTATCTTAAAGACTGCAGTCTATTTCTTCACACACATAGGCCCTTTCCACACCTTACCTTCTTCCGGTGCTGGAGTGCAGGGATTGTGCAAGCAGCCTCCGGTAAGAGGCTCTCGAGTCCCTGTTGCTTCAGCTCCACACAAGCTGCCTGCTCACGTGAGAGCCCCGCCTCTTCCTTCTGCAGTGCAGCCTGGGACTTTCCCGGGCTGCACTGGGGCAGGAAGTGTGACCGGTGCAGCTCTGGAGGCTCCGCATGCCAAGTAAGTGCACGTGAGGCCCGGGAGCAATGCGTGATTGCTCACCATTTTCAGCTTCCAGCCAAAAATGAAAAGGTGCACGATCAGTGCTTGCCAGCACCTGGAGCGTTGCACAATTGTGAGTGCGTCATGCAGATCATGCCTCACAATCACACAATGCTCCAGGCACCCTTTCACATGGCAAATGCCATGCGGAAAGGGCCATAGACTGTTTCTTGGAATTCACGGAAAGAGGCACTGAAAAACTTCCATCAGGAGTTGAAAACACCTACCCCACCCTAAGCATACACAAGCCCAAGGAACAGATTCACAATATAGACAATGTTGTGCGACTCCATAATGGGTGATAGATGTCATCTTACACTGGAAACCCAGAAATAGCTGAACTCAGAACACTCCACTCAGAACACACCATAAAATCCAATGTTTGCAACCAAGCCTGCATTCACTCAGACTCATTTGCCACTATTAAAATTATCTAACAATCTCATCCACAATTCTCAAACCTGATATATGTCATTATTTGTGAACAATGTCCTACCATATTTTACACAGGAAAAATGCAAAGCAATGAATGGACAGAAACCTAACATCAAAAATGACAGTATTGAAAAACGAGTAGGGGAAGGTGGTAGTTTCCCAGGATCATTCTCTCTGACCTCAAAGTATCCATCCTTTTACAAAATGGCTTCATAGACAAGTTCCAGTGGGAAAAAAGTGAACAAGTATTCATCAAGAGGTTCAGCTCTATCTTCTCTGGCTTGAATACGGACAAAGGCTTTTGATCTCACCATATATGTTTTTTAGCTTGTCTACAGGTTGCTCTCTGTACTGCTACCCTACTATTATTTGCTAAAGACCACTGTTTAGACAATTTTTACCGTGTCTCCTTTTTGCATTTCTACTTCCTCTGGTCCTACTGATTAAAAATTCCTGACCCACAACAGCTCATCTACATCAGAGGTAGAATAGTGAATCTGCCCCCATGAGGCTGTACCCTTTCCCATTCCTTTAAAAATGGCCACAAAAATGGCCAGTGTAATGCCATTGTGAGATCTATATCTTTTGGAGAAGGGGTAGTTTTTTTTAAAAAAGGTAGCCAATTCATAAATAGTTTTTTCCAATAGCTGGAGTGATTCTGGAAGTGAGGTGGGAAACTTACCTATATCTTGCAAAAAATAATAGAAATGACTCTCACAGATTAACGATATCTTTTTCTTCTCTCTCTTGCTGTAGCAAAAATCATAATGAATATAAGGGGCATCAATAGGGTTACATTGTTTCAAGATCAGAATGGGTGTGATAAGTATCCAGGCCATTAATTCTGGTTATTCTAACCTAAATGGAATCATTTTAATAGATAGCAATTTGTGTCACTCGTTAATCTAAACATTCTGGGGGTGCTTAATCAAAGACCAGTCCCCCTAATTATTCAAATTATAGCTATCGCCTTGTTCTCGAGGTTCTCCTTGTGAGATAAATGATCTTCACATAGGAACTCTTATAAAAAGTAACCAAGGAAACGTCCTTTCTTTTGAAGAATTTAAGCCACAGCGCCCAAGATCACAAGATCTTACCATTAATCCCATGCACCTAAGGAGAAATTTACATTTCTCAAATGGAAGGCCCCTGTTTTCTAATGAAGGCTGCTTTTGAATCTAGAAGCAGCTTCGGAACAGTAATCAGCAAAAACAGATATGCAAATTTCACTGGCACTGGATTTTCCAGTATCTTAATTTGCATATAATTAAAGATCCTAGCATTAGTATGCAACAATCCACCTTCAATGAAAGATGCAGACACTTTAAAAAAAAAAGAAGTACATCCTTCTTTTTTTGTTTGAAAGGGGAAGATTAGAATCTATTCCAGGCTAGGGTAGACATTACATAATTATAGCGCTTTTATACCACCTTAACTGCTATGTCTCTGTACTAAAGACTTCTGGGATATGTGGTTTTGTGAGGTACTTAAACTTTCATTGCTAGAGACCTGTATTGCTGTAGTTAAGGGGAGTGAACTAGACCTCTACAGCAGAGAAGTAATTCACCAAACTACAAATCCCAGGATTCTGCTGGATGAAGCCATGGCAGTTCTAGTGCAATCAAAGGAGGAGATGCTCACAGAGTGATCTTAAACCCCTCTAAAGCATGGGTGGGCAAAGTGCAGCCCTGGGGCCACATGTGGTCCCCAAGTCAGTTTTTTAGCCCCCTTCCCCCCATTTCATCAGACCCATTTTTCAGACAAAAGAAACAGATGCCTTTAGCTAGGCTGGCCCCACAGTTCCAACCCTAGGAGTCCTGATTCCCACCCTGCCCTTGTTTCTCTGCTTAATCCTTTCTTGGATTGGGTTTCAGGGCCGAAGGGTGACCTCTTAAATGTGGGCCTGTGGCTGTGTTGTTGTGTGGCTTCTTTATGGGCATGCATGGCCTGACTCCAATGCAGGCTTGATAGAGACAGCTAGAGGCAGAATAGAAACAAGAATAGATTTTATAAACACAGTAGAATATATTAACTTCTAATATTCAATTCTTTTAGGCTTCCCAAAGCCATAGTTACTTTCTACTCAATCCAACTCTGTCAAATTTACCTTTCTCTCTCAAATCCAAAACCTCATCTGTCTCTGTCAAAGCAAAACCTGGTCTGACACTCACAGAGACATGCTTCTGCTTTTGTTACATCCTGTTTACCCACAGGCCCTCTTCACAGTCTCCCTGAACTGGGACTGGTTGTCTTCAAGCCAAGTCATCCCAGCACCTCCTTCACAACTGCCTCTTCTGGAAGCCTTTTTAAAAGATAGTGGTTTACCTTTTAAATAATTTTCAGGAGCCCCCTGAGAAAACATAAGTAGACTTCAGACAACTTCTGGGCCTTTCCTCCTCTTCTTGTTAGCATTTTTGACAGTCTATGCAACCCCTAGATGGTCACAGGGCAGAAAATTGGCTTCCACACCTGCCATATTGCCTATTCTGTTACCATGTTTGCTTAGGACTCCACCAATCTGTTTGTGATACAAGGGCTTCCTTTTAAAAGGATTCCCAAAAGCTGTCAAAATTGTCTCTGGTGGGGAAAAATTAGCTCAGCACTGCTTTAGATATGCAAAGAGGACAGAGTAATTAAGGGATCGTAAACCCAATGTATACCAAGTCAGGTCCAGTCAAAATCACACCAATTGTTCAAATCTAAGTATTTTATTAACATAAATGTAAAAATCCCTACAATCAACTACACTCACTACCATCAAACATACAGGACTATAAAGTTAGAGAGGTGGAAATTAGGAAAGAGAGAGAGAGACATAAGAGTTTGATGAAATACAATACCAATCCAGAAGTCTTCAGCTGGGAGAAAACATCTCCGCCACGCTGAGAGGAGTTTGCCTGCAGCTTCATTGTGTTGCAAATATGAGCTGTTTACCAGCTCCATTGTTTTTGCAGTTCTAAGAGAACTTCTCACCTTCTGCTCTTAAAACTCCAAATGCATCATCCTTTAAAATCCAAACAGAACTCCAACAAAAATCAGAAACAGTGTCTAGTTATAGTGTCTTGAGAAGCCACATGGTTCCATCCTTTTTATGAAGATGGATCATTTTCTTTATAGTTCAAAGAGAACATGCACCCTCAAACATCATGCCAGTTCCTGCCAGATCAGATCAGTATCCCTCCAGAATTGCAGGCATGCCTTAGGTGTCGAATTCCAGCCTTCTTGCATTGTTTATTTTCTCTCAGAGAGTAATGGTCCTGATGGCTGCAGAAACTCCTTTCAAGTTTGTAGCCAAATTGCCAGATATCCCGGTATGTAAAGCAGAAGACAGAAATCTCCTATTTACATGGTCCTTCCAGTATCTCTCCATGGCTCACTTATATTTTATATAAAATAATTAGGATTCTCAGGACATGGTCTTTTAGGGGTGTCAGGGGTGTAACAATTCCTACTCTAAAGTTATCTGCTAGAGAGTTAGTCTTGGCATGGAAACAAAGGTCCCCCTCAGTTTGTTTGTGCTGATGAAGAGAAAATCTCCGGGTAGAATCCCCTTTCAGTGATTTTATACAGAGCCCTTATGGCAGCAACAAAGGTAGGATCCCAAATCAAGATGTTTCAGGCCAGAGGAATGTTGGAAGCAAGTTCCACTGGAAGCATCTACTAGCAAAGATGCAACCTTTCAACTACACCAACTTGTATAACTAGTTTTCCCCAATGCTTTGCTTTCAGTGAGAGGGAAATTGAAAAAGAAAAGTTCCGTTGGATTGAAAAACTCAGCAAATTGCCCCGCAACTTCGAACTTCACCAAGACAAGTCTGAAGCACATTGGATGCAGCAGCTGATCTGCCACATTGTTCCCCTCTCCCAACTCCACTTAGGACTGTAGGATTGTTTATAGATCCCCATTAAAAAACATGGGATACTTGTTATGGCGCATCCAGTAGGCTGCTCTTACTAGTACAAACAAAGCACTGACTTGCTTGTTCTTGCATAGTAGTAGTAGTTACTGCACAGCAGACTCGACTTATTTGTCCATCTTTTGCAACAAAACCCTCATTCTTTTGTGGGGGATTGCCAAAACTGTTCAGAAATACCTTGAAGTTAAGATAGCAATTAAGCTCCTCCTCACAATTTACTGTACATCCTCACTGCACCAGGAAAGTGTGTAGATCCCACTAATCTATTAACTATGATGGTTTAGGAGGCCACATGAGTTAACAGGAAAGAAATAAGACAAAGATATGTTCAGTGCACCTGAAGGTAATAAGATGCTTCTTTGTTCTCCCTGTGCCTCACACAGTTGGGTCACAGAGCCACATCATTACTCTGGAACTTTCCAAATGAGGTCTCTATGCAGGTGGAAGACCCAATTCAGTGTAGTTAGAGATGACCACTCAAAGAGCCAGTTACAGGTGAGCAAGCTGTTCTTCAGCAATTTCAAAGTTAATACTCTATAGAGTCAGACAGAGGTTTGGATCTATATTTTAGTGTGTGCAACTTGACTAGCTGAATCCTGACTGGTGGAATGAATCCCTCCACAGCACAGCTGTACCTCCAGGCTACCCAGAGGATTGAGGCCCCTGCTGGATGGGATAGGGTTCCATGAGAAGAATGGTATTCCTAAAAATCAAGCATGGACACCTTCTGTGAGAGGAATGCTTTTTCCCATGGACAACGGACCGTGCATCCAGTTCACAGAATATACAGATTCTTGCAGGTGCAAACCATGGCCAAATTGTCCCTCATACCAGATGGGGCAAGACGTATTTTGAATGATTCGGTGATTTAAGTCAGTAATTTGATTAATTTAAATAAGACTTATTTATTTATTTTCAGAAAAAGGAGAGTGTGTGTGGGGGTGCAATTGTCCAAGTTCTGGTGAGGATTATCTGTAGTCCCCTAACCTCAGGTATTTGCCCACTCATGATATAAACATTAGCCTTCTTTCGGGGCTTGGTCAACAAAACTGTATCTTTGGCCATTTCCGCACTAGCCTGTTATAGTGCTGTTATTCCGCTTTCAACATCCTATGGAATCCTAGGGTTTGCAGTTTAGGGAGGAGCCTCAAAGGCCTCTCCCTAAACTACAAACCCCAGGATTGCATAGGATGTTGAAAGTGGAATAATAGCCCTATAACAGGCTAGTGCAGAAATAGCCTTTGTCTTAATGCCCATCAATATCCATTCACCCACACTTCAGTAATCTAGCTTAAGGGCCCTTCTCAAGGTCTGGATCTAATTATTGCTACCCATTCCCAACAGCTACCTGCATCTGAAACATTTAAGGCAGTGGTTCTCAACCTGTGGGTCCCCAGATGTTTGTGGACTTCAGCTCCCAGAAGCCCCAGCCACTATGGTCAATGCTCAGGGCTTCTGGGAGCTGAAGTCCATGAACATCTGGGGACCCACAGGTTGAGAACCACTGATTTAAGGTAATACAAAAGGCCTATCTATGGTACTTGATCTGTAATGGTTGTTGAAAACATGCAGCTTACCACTTGCTATTGCCGGTATCAACCTAGAAACATGTGTGTGTGAATCAGCTCTGAGGTTCTGCTGACTTGAAATTTGTGTAGCATTATCTAAAAAGAGGGACGAATGCAAGGACTGTTCTCCTTCAACAGGATTTAGGTTAATTAAAAATCAGCATCAGAAGTGCTTTGTTTCTCAAACAAATACTTTGCATTGGTACTGCTCTATCATAACAGCTGTGATAAATTAACCTGTCATTCCAGATATCTCAGTGTGTTGAGGGGAAGTAGTGCTAATGAAGTGTGAGCCATAAGACAGAACATCCATCTCATTGGTACCTCTAGAATAAAACATCTAGTTCTAAAATTATTTATAAGACATCTGAGGAATTCTTCCCCCATTTTACTTCAGAACAGAACAGTCATTTGCCATGACCATAAAAGTTCCAGTACCATTACCTGGATTTCTGGAGTCTCTTGGGGGACACCTCAATGTGCTCCATGTGATGGGGAATGGAAACTAGCCAGAGCACAAGCAATAGCAATGTGAGAGGCAGGGTAACCTAGTGGGGTCTTTTTACCCAGTTTTTACGGGATCAGGCCAAGCCAAAAACCAAACGAAGATGTCCAATAAAATGATTTTATTGAATGAAAGTGTCACGCACCAACACAATCACTCTCACTCTCACTCAAGACCTATTAAGAAGCAAAAAAGAGGAAACTGGTTACGGAAATATGAAAAGGGTTGTATCTGGGGTAATACTGCACCTTTTCCTGAAGTCCTTGGTCCAGGAAAAACAGCAGAGAAGTGGAGCTCAGCATGGAGAGGGCTGAGGGGATTACTCAACGGATGGAGAAATGGTCAGCTGGGATGACCAGGAGTGATCCAAAGAACCACTCAAAAACTGAGACTATTTGTAGGGGAAAAGTACCTGGAGGGCTAATCCTTTCCTGGGGAGAACAATGGGTGTTGCAATGAGAAAGAAGCTCCACAATGGTACCTTCCTTTGCGTGATGAGATTACAAGGTGTTGCCAAAGTCTCATGATCTTTGGGTGCACTGGGTTGTGGTGTGACTTTATGTAAATGGTCCTTGTCTGATAGGATTTTGCTCAATTTGGGGCCAACATGGTAATCCCCTCAAGTTGGCTTCTCAGGGGCTGAGGACCCTTTGTCTTCTGTGGGTTCACACAGCTTGAGGTCTCCTGGGGCTACGTGACTGGGGATTTTACTGGCCTGATCTGGTTTTCGATCGTTCAACCGTTGCTGCCTACGTGCCTATCCGGGTGACCTCTCAGGCACATGGAATCATATTTTAATATCAAAATTGTAGATCCCCAGGACAAGGTTTTCCAGTGGAGTAACAGTATTACTTTCATGCTACCAAGGCACTGTGAGCGATGAAGGTCTATTCTCCTCTCGCTTGGGACTCTTATTCTTTGTATGAATTTAGAGGCAGGCACACTTTTAATATCAGGTGTGACCTAATTATTTAAACGGGGAAAGGGAATGCAACAACAAAAAATTACAAGGTATTGTCAGGCAGAAGGGCTCCATATCCAAAGGAGAATTTGCACAGAATCAAATGTCAAACCAAATCAAGTATTAAACCAAAATGCAGAGTTAGAAAATGCAAGATGGAATAACAGTAAAATAAAATAAAATAAAATAATGTGTAGTTTTTGTTTTGTGTTTCTGGTCCCAGTGATTTCTAATATATCCTCAATTGAAGAAAATTCAAATTCTCCCAAATAGGGCTAACCTACTGGCAAATAGAATATTACTTCTGCTCCATGGCATCATAGTTCCCCCTGCACCAAAAGAAAAAAGAAAAGCCATTAAAAACCCAATATGGTATATGCATTGGGTCAAAAATTACCCCCAATGCAGCAACAGGCTTTTTTACAAAAATTCCAGGCTTTTTTGTTTATGGGGTGACAGTGTACATGGCAAGAGGGAACATTGTCGAAGTCATTGTAGGTAAAAAAAAATGATAGAATGTCTACATTCTAGCAGTACTTCTGTATGAACTTGACAATAAAACATGACAACATGACTTGGGCAATAAAACGTACTATTGTAGTGTATGGAGAGCAGAAAGAGAAAAGATACAGGAGCATGTGGTTTTCTGACAGCATCAAACAATAAGCAGATCTGATGAACAGAACATACAGGAGATATCTTAGATGTACAGGAGGATCTATGGAAGTACAAGTGCTTCATTTCCCACATACGAATGAGTTATGGTGGTCATCTTCACCAGCTATTGCCTAAGAATGCTTACCTTAAATGCAAAAATATCTGACAGTGATTCCAGCTCTTTTATTGCACCCAATGCAACCTGAAAGAAGTTGGTCCTTATACGCTCTTGCAACAAATGACATATAAACAAGTATGACCACACTGCCACCAAAGGCAGGGCAAAGCATAGTTCCGGTTGGGACTATAGCCTATCACACTACCCAGCCTATCCTGTCCACTTTGTTTCATACAGTGTCAGGAGATAATGGCAGCCTCTTCCAGAGATTTATACTCAGTGAGATTTGTGGAAAAATAAAGTCTTTTAAACTTGTGGCCATCTTTAAATTTTACATGCCACATTTCTTTAAAGTAAAATTATTTTCCATTAAAATTTTCCATTATTTTCCATTTCCATTTTTTAATTTCAATGAATGCGTGTTTAGTTATCTAAAACCTAAAATTAAAACGCTCCTTCTTGTTCTTTTCAAGTACTCTTTTGAATTTGTTCCCCAGTGGAAATCCCTTTTTAGAAAGCTCTGAAATACAGAACAAATATAAACAAGCAGAACAACAGCTAGAGCTGAAAATAAGACTACCTTCACTCCACTGTTTATAATTTATAATTTATTGAAATGTGGCTGAAAACATTTTTTTGAATAGGTAAAAACCCTTTGGGTTCAACTGATATGTACATTTTGGCAGGAAGCAATCCATTGTGATAATGGCATTTCCACAGCTTTCCCACAAGTATTTCAGCACACACACAACAGGCACACAAACATACACACAAACAGCACATGGGATATTTCTTTGAATTTGCAAATATTTATCCTTTTATATAGTGTACATTTGTCTTGCAGACTGAAATCATTCTGAAACTGGCACAAAGGACTACCAGCCACATGTTCAATAGCTCATCTGATATATGTCTGATTATGGTGTTTTCTTAGACACTATTTTCTAATCTAATCTTGTAGGAAGTGGGTTTCTGCAATGGATTCTCTTCCATTGGGAGAAATGCAAATCTCAGTATTAAAATATTTGAGAGCCAGGGCTACATGGGTTTTTTAAATTACTGTGCTGGCCTCTGTATTCTTTCAATGGTATATTGTGCATTCCATCTGAAATATTATCAAGCTACAAGTTATGGTAGTTTCAAGGATTCCCACCATCTTAAAAATGTAAACATATACGGGCCTTCCCCCATCTTCTGGTTGCCCAAACACGGGGGATAGGATTGTTTGTATTTTGCTTGCACTGTGGCAAAGACCATCATTGAGGACATTTTGGATATCTGAATCACAGACGCCGCTTGATCTGTTCACACAGTTATACCCTGGTGGTTTCCCTGCTGTCTTTACTTAGGGAGTACAGCAGATCTGAAAACTAGGAAGCCATGCTCAATTAGATCTCTTGGATCCCTAAGGTGCCTTGATTCTCAGGGCAGTGAGGATTCCAGACTATGGTGTCTTGTGAATCTCTATCTTGAATAAATTGCAGCGTTCTTCTCTAACTGGTGGCCTCAACAGTGTAACAAGCAAAGACTTTGTACCCGAAACAAGGGAGTCAATGAGTTAAATTTCCTTTTTGAAAGCAAGGCAGTTGTAGAAAGAAGGGTTTGAAACACTATAGCACTTGCATGTGAAGAAAAACAACACTCTGAGGCAGACCTCAGACAGGATGATAGTGTCACATTTTATTCCTAGTAGACAGAGAGGGCGTCTATTTTGGATTGCTGCAAAACAGGGAGTGTTGAATTGATTCTATAGAATAATATTTGTCCCAAGATAGTTTTCTAATTCTGCACTGTAACTTGAATTCATTCCTGCCTAGACACCCTGGGATGAATAATTAAATCTGCATTCAGTTTAATTTCCTAAAAGATGATTAAAAATGAGCTCAGTGCAGCTCATTTGTGGTGACGCAATTCTCAACTTTTTTTTGTTATTTTCACCGACAACCTTTAGAGGAGAAAAATGATTCTGAGATTTTACATAACAAAGTACGTAGCACATCATGGGAAAGTTAGACAGAACAGAGTTTCGTTTTTCAACTCAGTAGAATTCCCTAAGCATCTACAGCCTATTTTTAAACTCTGATTTTATCTGAAGATATTATCTATTGTTTCAAAGACAAGCTGCAGGAAGAATGTATCTTCACTGAGGTGTGTAAAAGCTATTGTTAAATTTTGCAGGTAATGTTACCTATTTGCTAGCAAAAGCACAAAACTATTGTACAAGCCAATTTGGCTTTAGGTGTCTGAAAAAAATATCAATGACAGATTAGCAGGCATCACAAAAATGTCAATTAAGTACTGGTTGTGCTTCATTAGCTCTGCTACAGATAGATTTACTAACTTTATATAAGAGATGTCCCTTCCCAATAATCAATCATATGTTAATACATGATCAACGGAGAGAACCCAGAAGGGGACTATGCAGATAGCAAAGATTAATTCTAAACTGATGAAGTCATCAGAGACAAGAGGCAGGTTTCATTCCTAGCTCAGTAGTGTTCCAGTATGTGACTATGGGGTACACCCACTTTCCTTTCTTGGAAAATGCTGGATATTTTAAGTTATTCTGCCTCTGCCATTAAACACTCCATATTATCATCCACTCTTGTTCTTTTGCGCTTTCTGTATCTTTGGTACCAATTAAGCAAACTTTATAAAGCCTTTAACTGTTTTTTGTTCATTCCGACTCCCTGGCTGCTGTACATATCCTCAAAATTTCCAGGAAAGTCTACTATTTTCATATCAATGGCCACCAAAAAAGTGGGGAGGAAGGAAGAAAGGACAAGCAAACCACACATGCAAACACACACACATCAAATTAAAGATCCTCCTTGCACTCAAATCACCACATCCATTATTCTGAGATTTTTCTAGATTTTTATCAAAGGACACCTGTATGAGGTATGCCAAAAACATAAAAGGTATAAATTCTTTGTTGCCAAAAACATAAAAGGTATAAATTCTTTGTAACCCCTATGTTTTTGGCATATGTCATACAGGTGTCCCTAGATAAGGTACACCAAAAATACAGGGGTTACAAAGAATTCGTAGGGAGTATAAATTCTTGAGAACCAGCGTGGTATAGTAGTGGACTATGACCCTGGAAACTAGGGTTCGATTCTGTGCAAACAGTGCAAATATTGCTTTATTTCGTTAGCTTCATAGGAGATTTCAACCAATAAATATTAAGTCAGCTGCAGAGAATAGTGAGGTTCTGAGTTTCGAAGTAAAGATGCCATTAAATGACTTTGGGTCCTACATGCAAAGCATGTGCTCTACCACCACTACCGACCCTCTGTGAGTTGGGACAATGTTTCTTGGTTGGCAGGGCAAACAGACACTGTATGCCTCTCTGCACTACACTGTTATAGTGTTGCTATTGCACTTTCAACATCCTATGGAATCCTGGGGTTTGCAGTTTAGGGAAGGGCATTTAGAATTCTCAGCCAGAGAGCTCTTTGGCCTCAGGAAACTACAAACCCCAGAATTCCATAGGATGTTGAAAGTAGAATAAAAGCACTATAACAGTGTAGTGTTGAAAGGCGCTGCAGCTCCAAGATCTTTGCAGTCCTCCTTTTCCTCCACATATAAACGATAATAATGAGAGCTAATGTCTTCTTGTGGCCAAGAGTGTGAGCTTTGAGATAGGTGGTCCCCTATCTCACTAACTGTAATCATAACACAGTCCTATCACATTGTAACATAATCCTAATGTCCAGAATCACTGGTTGAAAGAGGTTAGGATGAGGAAGGTGAGCACCTCTTCTAGTGGAGAGGAGGGGAAAGCTTTGTAAGCATAAAGCTGAGCCAAGTGTATCTGTACACACAACAAGCTTGTGAGTAAACTTTCTTTACATCTTTGCTAAAGAAGGCCCTGTTTCATAGTATCTGTCTAGGCCCTGTGCAGAGTGATCATTATAGCTCATTCTGCTTTGCTGTTTTACTGCCCTAGAGATAAAGTGTCAAAATAAGTTCCTCTCCTGCTCACCTTAAACAGCAAGACTTTGGTAAAGGTGAGTGATGTACAATTCTACTCCTCATCCCCCACAATTTGAATTGCTGTTCCTGCCGTAATCTCATTTACCAGCCATAGGAACAATATGATTCCCTCAGCTACCTCTTCCTGCCATCAGTGGCAGAGCTTGGAGTATGCAGAGGGAAGGCGGGAGGCCGGGGCTACGGTGCGAGGGGTGTGGCCACTGTGTGTGGGTGTGTGGCTGTGGTGCGTGGGGGTGTGGCCAGGGCATACAGGGGCATGGCTACGGGCTGGGATGCTCCCAAAACATTACCGTCCAGGGCAAATCACCCCACTTCCCTACACGACTGCCTGCAGTACAGGGAGGGTAGTGTAAATGTAGTTTATACACATGCTCTAATAATTAATTATAGAATAGGTGAAATTCTACTGGTGCCTTGCATGTGCTTACTACCACATACAGAGGTGCTGGATGTTTTTATCTAATGTAGAATGCCCACAATCATTCAAGATCATGGAAGTGGAGTTGCACATGTGGTGCCATGGTGCATGTGATGCAAATTCTATTGCACACTTGGTTGCATATTCTGTTGTGCATCTGGTTTCACATTCAGTTTCTCAACCTTGCCATTCAGCACAAGGGTTGTGTAATACAACATCTAGTTCCTCGGAGGAAGATTTATGCTACATAACCCTGTTGAAGGATCTTGGCTAGTGTATGTGAACAGGTTTGATAAAATATCCAAATATAATATAAATGAGATTTATTGTTATAGTCTACTTAATGGACAAATCACACAGAGACAGAGCCTTCCTTTCAGGAGAATGAGTAGAGAAAGCAGCCATTTAAAATGATGAATAACATTATTTCATTCTGCATTATTCTTCTGTAGCATGAAATTGCTTTTTCCTCTCTCTATAAACACTTTTACACTCTTTTGTCTAGGGGATAAGAGGAAGCTGATTATTTGAGCCTCTGAAAAGGGTCCTTAACTAATTGCACAGCAAAATGTAATACTGTATTGCTTTGGTTGTCCAAGCAAATTAGAACATCCGTCTGTAAAATTAAAGGATTTGATAAAGGGAGTAAAATTTCTCATTGACGAAAATGAACCCAGTGGTCGAAGCTTACAGTCTTTCTGACAACTGCTGTTCATGCTTCCTTCTGGTCAGATAAACCTCTGGTCGAATTTTAATCATAGCCCAATATTCTGAACCCTAACAGTTCTGCAATTTTTTCTTCTCCTAAGACTTCTTTTTTCTTTTCTAAACCTTTCATTTGATTGAAAACGAGCGTTTGGCCATTTTGCTGAAATTGCCAAACGATGTTATTGGTGTGTGCCTTCAAATCATTTCTGACTTACGGTGACCTAAGGCAAGCCTATCACAGGGTTTTCTGGGCTGAGGATATGTGACAGTGAGTTCCCATGGCCAAGTGGGGAACCAAACCCTGGTCTCCAGGGTCATTAGTCCAGTGCTCAGACCACTGTACCACACTGGCTGTCCACCTAACATTATAATATTAAAATATTATGTTGGTATGTATAGAGCAATGCTGTATTTAAGTCTTTTACTCCAAGCCTCCAAGTCTCCAGTCAAGTCTCAAGTCTCTACCCTCAAGTCTCAAGTCGAGTCTCAAATCTGGAAGCCAACTTTATACCCCAACCTGTGTTCCAGAACTTCTGGACAGAGTCAAATAAAGTCAGTTTTAACAATGTAAGTACAGTTGTCCCTCCACTTTTGTGATTTTTCCACCTGCAGCTTCGGAAGTGGGGAATAGGATCCTTCTTACTTCCCATTTGCAAAGCTGGAGGCTTTTTTAGAAGTGAGGAATGGGATCCTTTTTATTCCCCATTACTGAAGCTTCAAGAGCTTTGGAAGGAAGGATCCTTCCTCCTCAAGCCCATTGCCTAACACATATTCTGTTCCCCCCAAGATATGCGCCCTGCACTTTAGGCACAAGTCTTGCCTTCTGCTCTTAGGAAAAGTTTTAGAAAACTCATCCTATATGTAGCGAGGACAGGCTGCTGAGCAGATCTCAAGCCCACCTCAATCCCATTGCCTATCCCGTTTGAAGTTCCCTCTGAGAAATGTGTCCACACTTTGGGTTTGAGACAGAAAGTCATGTGGACAATAAGTTGTAAGGTTTCTGGATGAATGTGATATATTACTGAACCAAGGGCAGCAAGTCAGTCACTAAAAATATGCAAGTCTCAAGTCAAGTCGAGTCAGTGTGTAATTTTTGCCAAGTCAAGTCCGAGTTGAGTCACTGAAGTCTGACTTGAGTCCAAGTCAATCGACTTGAGTCTACATCACTGGTACATAGTCTTTCAACGTCTACCATAGTCATTTATGATCGCCACAGATGAGGGTTTCTATATTGCACACAGTCTGAAAGCTTTCTATCCAGGGTCTTTCTGTGAAACTCCTGTTTTTAACCAGCAGATGTCCAGATGCAGTAACCTCTTTTTTCCAAAATATGAAGGAAAATACTGCCTTCATCTCACTAGAGCTCCTGTGTTTCCCTTTTGCTATAGGACCACAAAGAAAGGCCCCCAAGTCCACACCCTTTGTACCCTCTCTCTTGTATGCTTCAGTTAGCAATTTGTCTCTTATACTATAGTGTTGATCCTAAGCAAAACTAAAGTTGTTAAAATCTCCTTCCCTATCACCTGTTTAAATCCCCTCATGTTCCATCTTGCAACTGAGAATTTCTTCTTCTCATTTCCATTCTTGTTTTGCTTATTCAATAGTTGACTAACATTTCTTGGCTATTAGGTTATTTTAAAGGACCTCTAAATACGATCCTCAATGTTAAATTCAAATTTACATTTATGTTCTAATTATGTTTAATTATGATTCATTATTCTTAATTTTTATTTTCCAAATTATGCAGAGAATTTAGGGGGTATCTTAGTTTTAATTATAGGATTACTCAAGTCAGCAATTCATCTGAAATACAGCTTTTGTTTTATCAGTCCTATTTTAACTATTTTTTAAATTAAATCCATAGGGCAGAAGTAAAGAAATCTCAACAGGTGCTGTTGTCACTGTCTCTGCTATTCCTATTTCCATCAGTTTTGCACTTATATAGAGTAAATGCTCCTTCCTCCATGCATACACACATTTTTCTAGGATGTGGTATGTGCAAGAATCATTTTATCCCAGCAAGATCAGCAAGCTTTTGAAGGACAAAGAATGAGAGTAAGCAGTCCCATTGTCTGGGTCCTGGTGGCTACCTCAGCAATGCGGGAATCACTCAAAAATGCTAGTCTGAAAGAGATTAATGTCTGTTAGTTGCAAATGAAACCCTCAAGGGAGCACAGGAAAGAGAGCAGGAGGGATGACTTTTCTCTCACAGAAATCCATTTCTTTACTTCTGTCCTATGGATTTAACGTTTTCTTCACTCCCCTTACTTACTGAGTAGTATTCATTCCACCCCAGGAGCCTTATCATAAGCATGTGTATGCCCAGCTACTTGGGGAAAAATGTAGAGATACACCATAATACAGTCATTACAAAGAAATGAGAAATGGACAGAAGGGAGACACACACCTTTTTTAGGCTTACAACATCTACAAATCTGTTTATTTGCCTCATCTGGGTATGTTTAGGTCTCAGGTTGCAGCGAAGGTTTTGGTTGCTGGATGCTATGTTCTTGGGGAAGTCAATCTGTAAGAATTCTAGGCAGAAAATTTTTTAGATGAGGGGGTAGAACTTCTTTTGTATACATTAGGATATTGTGCATTTCTCTATTATGAAAAAACCTCCATCTTCTAGGGTGTCTTGTGGTGCCCTATATTGTGCTAAGTGCTGTTTCCCTTGGTGTGCCACCAGCAAAATGACCATGGGCAAATGCAAACAGTGCATGACCTGAGGTCAGAGAGAGAGAGAGTCCCATGCCATCTGTTACCCCAAAACGTAGGTGCCACAAGGGCCACCTCGCAATGTCAATACCTCCTTACAATAGTGAGGAATTAATAAGCTCAAAATCAGGAAACTAACAAGAGAGGGGCAACTTCACAAGACCTTTCTACCAATGTTTATGGGCTCATGCAGGAAAAGAGCCAGCCACAGATTCAAAGATAAACTAAAAATGTGTTTTATTGAGGGGAATTCACTCATGCATGCACACAAGATACAAACAGTCAAACATTCATACAAGAGCTAAGCGAAGGATAAAGGGAGGAAAAATTATTGATTGAGAAGTTGAGGTTTTTGGGTTATAATTACCATTCTACAAGAGTAGTGAAGAGGCAGTGGAGTGGCGGGGACTAGTGTCTAAGGGCAGACCAGATCAGGATTCAGGGGGACATAGTGGCATCCAGCATTTCATCTGACTGCACCTGACCTCTCAAAACAAAGGGTTTATATACTTTATTTCCCTCCCTGAAGGGGTATGAGTTAATACTCTCCCAACCTAGTGGACAATGGGAGTTGCAACACAGACAATGGGTCCAGATGATGCTAATGGTTTCAGTGTTTATATGACAAAGAGATAATGACTGTTGTAATAGCTCTGTATTGTGGGTAGGACAGGACAATAGGGAAAAACATCCAGATGTATGGGAACAGGATTGAAGCAATCTGTGCTCTGGTGGGAAACATTTCCCTTCTGACTATTGTATTCACAGAAGAGATTCTGACTTCTGCTTAAGACTATTATTCTCTGGAACAGCAGTGATTTTCCTGATAAATGACCTAGGTTATACCTAGAGGATGGTTAATGCTGACCTGCCTGCATGTTTACAGTCAGAGACCTTCCTCTTTCTGGTCACCTTCAGGTTTGATATCAGAGTCAATTAAAACATATTGCCAATTAAACGTGATGCCAATTAGATATGGTGCCCATCTAAACCATACCATTACCAGACATGGATCCTAACACATCTGTTTCATCACCTTATCCAGAGCATTCCTGAATGGGGTTTTTATCCAGCTGGGAGTATGCTGCTATTAGCTGTTGGGTTGTGCTCTAGCTGTGTCATTTCAGGATAGCCATGGCTGTTGAGAGGCTGGAATTTTATTTTGGACAGAAGGTCCTATGGCTTTCCATGCCTTGGAAGTTACTTAAGATGTTGCTAACCCAATGTTGTGCTAGCACTATGCTTGGGTTCCTAGGAAGAGTTTGGACCTGGCCTAATTCATTTCCTCCCTCTTCCTTGTATGACTTTTCTTCCAGCAGATTTTAGCTGGTAGAATAACTAAGACCAGCCTGGGAAAGGGCAGTTCAGTGAGTACAAGAAGCTTCTGGCTCTTCCTAAACCCTCCATTTAGCACATCTTTGATAGCATTGTAAATGAACTACCGGTACTTCACAGTTTTTTGGATAAGCATTTTCAGCAATGCTGAAGTGTCACTTGTCTTTTCAGCAGTCCTTGTAAATACACTTTCTGGGTGCAGTTCTTCATTTGTACTGACCTTGTTTGCTTATAGCAATGCAGCAAAATCAGATTGGCTGTATTTGCACTGTAAAAATCATCCCTTTTCCTGAATGACCCCAAGTTACAGTAAGAGGCAACACCCAATGTGTCAGGCAGGAGTGGGGGAAACTGACAGTGATGGAATAGCAGCCAGAAGGAACAGTGGTGCTCAATGGTACTGAATGGTGCTGAACAAAGGTGAAGATTTACACAGTCTAATATGTTGAAATGAGTAGCTTCTGTCTGTAAATCAAAACTGGACAATATTTTAAAAATGGACATGAATGCAAGAAACCATGAGGCATGTATGATCAAGCAGGCTGGCAGGTAGCTGACACCCCCCCCCCACTGTTCTGAAATGTCAAACACACAGCTAAAAATAGAGGTCAGCTGGGGCAATCACTGGCCACCTACCAAAAGAAGTCAGTGGGCTCCAACAGGTCTGGCAGTTTATTGTTACAGTAGCTGTAAGTGAAAAGAAAATCTTGGTATTGAGCATATTGATATGCAAGAGGACTGGACAATCAACAAAGTAGTAGAAATGGGGCAGCAGAAACTGAAAATGCAGTTTACTAACAACTTTACTCCAAAAAAATTAAAACTGACAAAATCCTGCGAATCCAATGCCTTCCCTCCACGCAATGATTTTATGAAATGGTTGCAAGTTTTACCTTGCAGCCTAGGCAGCTAAAGTTCCAGGAAATGCAATCACAAATTCTAGTTAATTCAATTCAGAGGGAACATCATGCTATGGAAAGGCAATCCAATAGAAGGGTATTGCAGAAGATTACTGTTAATGCAGTAAATTTGTCACTGTGGTAGCAATAGCACAGGGGAAACCCAATGATTGTAGTGGAGAAAGTACAGAAAATGGTTATCATGATGCTTTAAGCACTAAGGAGTGTTATCAGTAGGCATATATGATGTTTTAGACAGTACCAGTTCAGACAGTACTGAAAGACATTTTAAAATATTTGTTGCTGCTGCTGTTGTTGTTGTGTGCCTTCAAGTCATTTCTGACTTAGGATGAACCTAAGGCAAACCTATCATGGGGTTTTCTGGGGCTGAGAGTGTGTGACACACCCAAGGTTACCCAGTGGGTTTCTGTGGCTGAGTGGGGAATCGAACTCTGGTCTTCCAGGTCCTTGTTCAATGCTTAAACCACTACACCATGTTGGCTCTTTTTAAAATATTTACTTCCTTACATTTCAAAACATTCATACCAAAACCTCAACATATGTGAAAAGCTTTGCTGGTATTTGCATTTATAATGATTAGAGAAAAGCTGTTTTTTAGTGGCTAAAAGTGTAATTCTTTGCTTTTTTTTTTTCGCTTGAAGGAAACAATGAGTAATTTGAGCAATTTTCCCCTCACTTGAGACAGTCTTTGAAAACTGTACAGTTTTTCATAACTATTTACAGTTCAGGACTTATTCTCTACAAATACGTGGCTCTTTCTGTGCAGAAAACCCCATTTTATGCTGTTTTCTGCACAAAACAACCTCATGCTGTTTTCTGCCCAGTATGTGAACTCTGAACAGAACAAGTACCTAAGTACAGATTTTCTATGCATGAAACACCTTTTATGCTCACAAATCAATATTTCAGAAATAATTGGTTTCTGTGCAGAACATACTATTTTCTGCGCCCATGCAAATTTTGCATATAATAAACCCTAAACTGCGAAAATTCTCATCAGTCAAGAATTCTTCTCATCATAGCACTTTTAAGAAACATATTTTTGTCCATTTATCAAATAGTTTTGAGTATTCTTCCCACGCCTGTCATTTAGTAACCAGATTTATATTTTACCTGTCTTCCAAAAAGGAGTCTCAAATTAGTTTATAAAAAACAAACTGAAAATCTAGATAAAACAGTAAAAAGTATGAAACAAATACTAGCATAAAAGGTGTTTTTCCTTTAAAAAATACAATTAATGACACACCAATAAAAGAAAATGCAGCACTCAGCCATTTAAAAACCCCTTCCATAGCAACCAAGGTCAGTTGCCAAATGCCCATTTGATTAAAAAGGTCACAATAAAAAAGCTGTGCATGATGTGCCTGATAATGAGATTTCCTTTACACACCTAAACTCCCTGCTGAGATATGATAGGTTTCTCCTACTTTTTTTGTTCCTTGAGCATGTGTTCTGTCCCATAACCCTGTCCTGTCTCTGTCAGCAGTAGAGCTGCAATTGCACTGTCCTGGACTACAGGCAAGGGATGGAAGTAGCTGACAGAGAGAGACTACCAAAAACATTGTTGTTACTGGATTTCCTATTTCACTGGAGAATTTAAAGCAACAGAGTGAGCAAAATGCATTCCTGGAGTTTCATGTGGCATCCCAGGATGTTTTTCCAGCCCTTTACCCCTCTAATTACCTCATAAGGGAATGAATTACCTCTCCTCAGAGCCTCCAGGAATGTCAATTCATCTTTGGCCTAAATTACCGCCATGACTTGCACTGTTCGATATTTTGTTTAAAAACCATTACAAAAACCAGAAGTGGACTTCTGGACATGTCTGACCAACATCCATCCATCCATTTATTTATTTAGTGATTTTTGTGGTCTGTACAGCCCACAGCTGGCCCCAGGGCAGAAAACTGACACTTGTCAACTCCTGTTATAGACTTTGGCCATTTCCACCCTACACCGTTATAGCGCTATTATTCCACTTTCAACATCTTGTGGAATTCTGGAGTCTGTCATCTCCTGGGAGCTCTCTGGTTGAGAATTTTAAATGCCTCTCCCTAAACTGCAAACCCCAAGATTTCATGGGATGTTGAAAGTCGAATAACAGCACTATGACAATATAGTCTGGAAATGGCCCTTGTCTCACAACTGGAAGCTGGAAGCCCTGGGAAGTCAGGAAATATGGCGGAAATCCACAAAATAGACAAGAGTGCAAGTTCACTTCACAGTATAATGAAATTCCTCTCATGCATTTCAGTTTGGCAAAGAACAGATCTATTACTTAGTAGTAGATAGCAGTGCAAAGCATGTGCTGGGAACCTGAAACGTATGCTCCAGACTGCCCTGGAAGAGCCGTGGGCAGAAAGGTAAAATAATTTTGTCTTTGGGGGCTCCTTCTAAAAACCCAGCTGCACTGGGAAAATGACTTTTGACTAAACAAACCAAATTATGGGCTTTTGCCTCCCAAGTCATCCTATTAAATTAGTTCAAGGAGGAAATGATTGCTGATGAAAATATGCAGGAACTAATTACCTCTTTACTATTGCTGGTAGTTGCAATTGCAAATGACTGGAAATCAAACTAAATCCCCTATAGTGAATTAGTAAAACATGGGGTTTAATGTGGAGAAACTATCAAATCAGTAATTCAATATTGCAGAATTAATCTGATCCGGATGAATTCCTAAGCACTCAGCAGCCTTTCCTTTCTTTGAGAGAACTTCAACAATACAAATTCCATTTGACTATTGAAAGAAAAATGGCCCAAATCTCCTATGGCAGTTATAAATTCTGAATCTAGTTATACACTCGTGACTTATGTATTCACATGTATTATGTAGCCCCTAGTTTAATTTAGGGGCTGCATAGAGACTGGGAAAGTTCACCAATACCTATTGACTATACAGCAGCGAATGCAATTATTCCCTGGTTGTTTGGGTAGCAGTTGGTTGGCAGTTCCCTTCCCATCATGCAAGTGATCTCCAGGGCAAGAGGGAATTGTGTCAAGGATCTCACTTCTACCTGCCACATGAGAAATCACTTATAGGAGGAGTGGAAATGGCAGTCAGTTGCTTCTGGAGTAACAGGGAGACTAGTCCCTGTCAATTGCAGCAGCTGCTTCCCAGTAAATGGTGACAGGGGAGATTCACTGATAGCACCATAACTACAGTACTTATATGTACGTATCTCCCGTACAGGATTCCAGACAGTGTTATTTCTTTAACTCAAATGAAGAGGTCAGATACACACCAAAGGGACTAACAGACCAAAACCAAAACAAAAAGAAATAGCAAAAGAAGTATTTACTCTTTGCCACTGCAAACCTTTTTTAAAAATACATTGTTGTAACATAGGCCATTTCCGCACTAGACATTTATAGTGCTATTATTCCACTTTCAACATCCTATGGAATCCTGGGGTTTGCAGTTTAGGGAGGGGTCTCAAAGGTCCCTCCATAAACTGCAAACCCCAGGATTCCATAGAATGTTGAAAGTGGAATAATAGCACTATAACAGTTTAGTGTGGAAATGGTCGTAGAGAAAATCCCCAGAACCATATTGTGAGCCATTGTGCTTGAATACCTTAGAATATGGTTAGAAGTTCCATTCAACATGGCCTACACAAGGTCTTTGTCTCTCTCTTGAAGGGCTTCCATCATGCTTACCTGTTGCATGGTCTACTTTATACCTCCCTTTCCACTTCTCAGACTAGGAAGAAGTTGCAGGGGCAGTATCACTGAATTCAGTTTCCTTTATAAAGAACACTATGGGGGGACATATGATGGCAAGATAATATAATCAGCCCTCCACTGCACTGGGGTTAGGGTTGCAGAGCCTCCACAAAAGTGGAAAAAGTGCAAATATTGTAAGCCCCTAAACTGTATTTGACACACACAAAAAATACCTGTACTGGTAGGGTGGCTGGGCCCATCTGCACATATGTTCCCTTGTTTGCTCACTCATTTGGGTGGAGGGGAAGAGGAGGGGATGAGAGAGCAGGAGAAGGGAGAAAGGGGAAACCCATCCCATCCCCTTCCCCCTCCTGCCCACATGAGTGACTGAGCAAACACATGTGCCCTCCCTCCTCCTTTCCCATCCCCTTCACTCCTCCCACCTACACAAGTGAGCAAATGTACACACCCTCCCTCCTCTCATTGCATTCCCTCCCCCTGATCCATACGTGTGAATAAGGAAACATGCACACTCTCCCTTCCCTCATCCCATCCCCTTTCCCCCAGTAAGCCATGAATAATCAAATCTACAAATGCTTAACCTCCAATTGCAGACAGCTGACCGTACATGCTTTCTCTGTAAATACAAAAAAAAAAAAAAAAACATGCTTAAGACAGGGGTAAGCATGTATTTCTGTAACATCTAGCAAATCTACTAACTCTGCCTGAGAGATACCCTGCTCCCCAAGCTTTTTCATTTTCAGTGAACTCAACGCATACAGTTTCTTTCATTGTCTCTAAATTTAAATTACAAAATCAACTCCTACTTGGCTCTTCTCCTCAGCCACAGCAGCATAACCTTCTCCTACCTCTGCTGAGTATCACATTGGAGAAGCTACAGAGAGTTTCCCACTATCTAGACACCATCTCCTTTCCCTAGTTTGTTGATTATTTAAGTCATTTAAGCCAAGCATTATTAATGCTCTGTTTAATGTTCTGAGGAAATACTATTGCCCATATGTGATCTCCTTAGAGTGCAAACTAGCATTCTGAGAAGCTCCTTTCAGGAAGAAAGGAGGGAAAGAAGGAAGGAAGGAAGGAGTCAGTACACATTATGTGTTGACACAGGGCTAGAAATAGGTTTTCAGCCATGTAGATTAGCCCTATTGATAAAGTTCTGTCATTTTTTCCTGTTTTTACCTAGCTTGCTCCCTCTCCCTCTAGCCCAAGTGTGGAAGTGAGGATGAGGCTTCACCTTCAAACATCTTGGTTGTTTTCTTCAGTCATTTACCTGAAATTTTCCTAAAACAGAAGTGCCCACCAACTTGGCCACTAACCGTTAAGGAGCCTTTGTAGTGATTTTGGCCCCATTAACCTTCTCACATCCTAGCTCCCTGTAACAAAATTATCTGGCAGATTTGGTGCTGGAGCTAAGAAACTGTATGAAACCCTTCCTCATGACAGAATCGAGGAGGAGAAAGGGAAAATGCAGAAGCTCACTGACAGCCTCCAAAGATAAGGGATTCAATTTAAGCCTTTCCTTACCCCTGTGTAGGCAATTAATTGCTTAGATGTAAGTCTACTTAGGGACAGAAATGTGGGTATGTATAAAAACCCTGACCCAAATACCATCACAGACTAGGGTGACCTGGTCAATACTATCTCAGACACTGAGGCTCTGGATCAAAACATAAGACTTCAGGACAACCCCTTGCAATGTCACAAGAGGTGGACCTTGATGGTGCTACTAAGCATTGTACATTAAGCATGAACCACAGCTGCACAGTATGCCATTGAAAAATTAGCAATAGCAATAGCATGTGTATTTCTATACCACTTATCACCTAAGTGCTCTCTAAGCGGTTTACAGTGTATTTAGCTAATTGACCCCAACAAGCTAGGTACTCATTTTACTGACCTGCAGAAGAATGAAAGGCTGAGTCAACCTGGAGCCCGGCAGGATCGAACTCACAACCTTGTGGCTACAGCACTGGCATTTAACCATCACGCCACTGGGGCTCAAGTCTAATAAACGAAGAAAATATGTATACACCTATTTTTCAATACACTCTTTTCCTGAGATTCTTCCACCTTACTCTGAGTACTGGAGAAGAGCGCCAAGCCCTGAGATCTGGGAACCCTATCATATACCTACAAGCACTCCAGAGATGTGACACTGAAGAGGGCTCTATAACCTCGTAGCTCCAGAGCTTTCATGTTTGGGAGCCCTGATACTTGGGAACTCTGTACCTGTGTTCAGCTCCGTACTGCTACAGAGCTTTATATAGACTTTCATGCTCAATATGCAAAGGGTCAGGGAGGCTGCTGGGAGTGTGATATTTGGGGATGGAGCTGACATGTGCACACCTATGGCCAAAAGTGTAGCTCAGTGTGTGAGCAGGGAAACATCTGCACAGAGTTCTTGTCTCACTCATACCTAGTTGTGTTACTCCTTAACTTACTTCAGGATTAGAGTTGGGGTAGTGAGGGATAGTGGCAAACTTTTTTCCTCTTGAGTATATGTTCTGTATATTGATAAATTACTCTTTATCATCAACCTTGCTTTTTGCCTGTGGATAAATAAGCTCTATTCTGAGTGTCTAGTGACAGCAGAATTTAAGAGATTCCTTCTTTGCCCTTAGGGTCCACATTGACGATCTTGAAGAATACTGCTGGATATAGATTGAAGTTGGAGAGAAGGCAGTGGATATCATATTTAGATCTTTAAACATTGAAGAAAAGATCTCATCATTATTAATAGTGAAAAAATGTTGATTGATTTAGCAAGGTCAATGTTCCTGACTGAGGCTGGGGTTTTTTTGTGTGTGTTTATGGACATCTGTACTAGTTATGTAATGTTACGTTTAAAATAAAATTAATCTAGGATTTTTTTTTAAAAAAAGATATTCTTTCTTTGCACTCCTCCCATACAATATTTTAAACATGATCCTGTTTACTGTTTCCATATTTATAAAGGCAAGAGTTGTTCCTAGTCCAGCACAGCGAAAGAAAACTAAGAAGTTGTAGAAGTAACACAACCAAGGAGACCTTATGTATAATTATTTCATCATCTTGGAGACATCCTATGTAATCCGAAGTCAGTGTTCATCACATTCCCCAAACTCACAACAATATTGGAAACTGAAATAATTTAACACATAGAAAATACAACACACAATAAGAAAAACACAATAGGAAAAATGCAAAAGGCATGACATCAGATGGTGGACTGCATAGCCAAGAGTGAGAACTGACAAGAGCTCTAGCTAAACAATTCTTGGGAGACCACATATTCCCTACCTCTGCATTATTCTAGTATACTTATCACTTCATCAGTCCATTTCATACTTTTTTCATGAAATGGAGTAAGTGTTACTCAAGCAGTCTGGTTCCTTTTTACTATTGGAGTCTATTGATATTTCACATCAATTGCTTACAATGGCCCCTTGACTTTCACAATGGTTCAGAAAAAAAAGAAGAAAAAATACAAATAACTCCCACACACACCTGAGTGAGTGGTCTTCCTCCCATTCTCTTGCTTTTTACCTGGGTGGTTGTGCTTTCCTTCTCCACACCCAGAAAGAAGGCAAGCAAATAGGAAAGGGCAGCCCCGTGGGCAGAGAAAGTGCACACTCACATCCCTCTTCCACTCTCATGCTTGTTGCCCTGATGCCCTGCCTTCTTTCTGTGTGGCTGGGTGAAAGGCAAGCAAAGGGATGGGGAAAGGCTTGCTTGCACAAACCTTTCCCCTCCCATTTGCTTGCCCTTTGCTGGATGCAGAGAAAAAGGCAGCACACCTGGGAAAAAGGCTGTTGCAGATGCCAGCTGTCTGTGCTAGGTAACAGAGTGCAGGGTTAGCAGGACTCTGTTTGACTGGCGATTCACAGTCAAACAGAGACATTAACAATCAGTACTGCATGCCTGTCCATGGTGGAAAGAAACATTATCTAGAAACAGTCCAAATGTCCAGGAATCTAGCAGGCAACATGGTCAGACAGTCCAAGGTCAGAAAATCCAGGCAAGCAACAAGCAGGGAATCCAGATAACCCAAGGCAAGGGCTGGCAACACACGAATTGCTTCTGGCATCAAGCTACTGCCTTGTGCCTTCCTTAAGAAGGCTGGAGCCAGCTGGCTCTCATCCCAGGCTGATAGCTTCTAGTGCACTTGCTTCTGCATCTCCTCCATTAAGGCTGCTGTTCACCTGGGGAAGCCAAGCCCCATGACAAAGGCATGAAATGGGCGGGGGAGAATCAAGGGAGGAGGCAAGCAGGCACCTCGTAAATAATCAAATTCATGAAACTTAAACCCCCAAATGTGAAAGGAAGACTGTTCCTGGGGAATAAAAAGAACAAATTGACAACCCAGAATAATCCATAACCTTACCTACAATACTGTATTGATTTTTCACCTTTAAATGGAAAGAGAAATGGCTGCTATTTAGTTGACACACAAGTCATCATCTAGAAAAAATAGTTCACCTACTATACATTGAGTTTGTGACTGAAACATTAAAAAAAACAGGGGAAAAATGAAACTTCTTTTTTTTTAATTTGGTTATATAAAACTGAACAAAATACAAAATACACCAAAATTAACAGTACTATAAATTCTTTTACAAAGAATTCAACATTATATATTCAACTTGATTTGTATCCATTACATTTTCAGTAATTTCTTAACGATTTCTATTTTATATTCTATCGTTCTTTATCTTCATTTTTATTTTAATATATGTATTCTTCTCGAGTTTTTCTACTTGCTTTCTTCCCCTTAGTTCAGTTTGTTGTCTTCCTCATAATTGCTCGTCACTTTATATGTATATGTTTATATATGTATTCGTGTATATATTTATATGTATGTATATATGTATATGTTTCACTGACTTTATGTTTGCAATTGCTTTACTCTTGTGTGCTGTGTACTGTAACTTCAAATTTTCATTTTCAGCTTTTATCTATGTTTGAGAACTCGAAAAATGAAATTTCTGTGTGGCTTTCTTATCAGGGCTGGCATGAATGTTAGACAAGGTGAGGTGACTGCTTTTGGCAAAAGATACTAGAGTGATTAATTTCTTCTTGAAAATGTTTCTGCTAGGCAGAAGAAACAAGTTTGATTAAGGAGACCCAGCTGGGATATACTAGCAGACAGTTCCACTGACACAAAGAAGGCAATTATTTAAAACTTTTTAAAATATGAAATAAAAGAAAATAGATTCCTCATGTCTCTCTAAGTCCCTTTCCACACTTTACCTGCATCCTGCAACATCTCGGAGTCATCTCAGCAGTAACTTTGCTGGGATAGGAGCATGTCTCAAACATTCCCCTCTGCACCTGGCTGGCTGCTGGTAGTGTTCGGGACACGCTCCTTCCTTTTTCAATGCAGCTGGCCTTTTCCTGGGCCACACTGAGGAAGGAAGTGCCTTGATAGCACTTCCACCCTTCCCATGCAGTCCCAGCTGATGCAGTCATCACCCGAAAGGGGCCTATTACTGGATTTTTTCCAGTAATAGTATAACGCAGGATCGCAACAGCTGGGGACACAACAGGAGTAGGACCACAATGACATTGTGTGGTAGCACACATCACGGACTGGATTCAACATGTCCCCATGTCTGGATGGGGTCATAATGTGAAAATGGCCTAAATCGCTTCATATAAAACTGTAGATACTAGAAAACATAGAAAGCAGAAGAAGCCTCACAGTACGATGCAGGCCAGTTCTCACAAGGCAGAACATGAATTTGCCAATGTTTTAAGAATGACCTTCCAGGAATGAGTGGAACCACCAAAATATAGGGAACTGTAATCCCATCTGTACAAGGTAACCCAGAAGGACACCAAGGACTGACAAGGCTATACTTGATTAACTTGATTAATTTGAACAATATTTCTGGTACTCTGAGACTCAGATACATATCTTAATCCTAGCTAGAGTGGATGGCATCAAAGAAGCCATGGTAATCTTTCAGAGAAATGCTAGAGACAAAAAAGGAAGGAAAGACCATTTTTGACAGGTACTGCAAAACCACTATGCATTGAAAACTCTGGTGTAACCCAAGAGATGATTAGACATCTTGACATATCAAGGAAGTTAATTTGTTAAATGAGGTAATTAGAAGCATAACAAGTCACAAACTTTAATTATTCCTGTTTCCAAAACTTTGTGTCACATATATTTATTTATTTCAAGCTCTACATCTCATTTCCTCTTTAAAATGTTTTCAGAAAGTGGGAGCATGAAATGTTGGCTTTAATTGGTGGATTTAAATTCAGACGATAACTAACAACAGCAGGCTGCTTCAAGCTGTCCCAAAAGACCCTCCCAGAGGCTATTTTTATAGTGTGAGTTAATTAGTGATATGATGCTGAAATAGTCAAAGCTCTAGAAGAAGGACCCAAAGGAACTGGATTCTTCATCATCATCACCATGGTTAATATACAAAATCTGACATGTCCAGTATGCTATGATTCAAAAACAGACACTGGAAAGAGCACAGAATTTATTGGATTGACAAATGGACACTTAGTATACAGGCTGGCTGAAATTCTGCTGGTTAGACCCAAGTAGAGTAGAGCCACTGAATAAACTGTTGAATGGTTAGTCAACACAGAAGTAAATCATATTGATTCAAGGGCTCACTACTCTTCTCAAGACTGACAATAATATTTAGGCTACTAAGTCCACAGTCTAAAAGAACTCATTGAAATCAATGGTCTCGAGTATCTGCTGGATTGTAGCTAACATGCAGAACCCCGTGCATGATGGAAGCAACTAACAGATTATTTTCCTTGATAAGAGTGAATGCAGCAAACTTTTGTAGATGGACTGCTTTCACAATTAGTCCCCTTGCTGACTTCCAAAGCCTAGTAAAAGCAAAAATAAAAATAAAATTCTGTTGAATACCTTGTCAGTCCCAGTATTTATGCCAGGTAAATATTAGCTGACTTCTTAAAAAAAAAACAACCAAAAATGTTTTTTCTATCATTAAAATAGGTTGGCATAATTCAGAATAAACTTGAAAGCAAACAACAATAACAGTAGAGTAATAGATGTTTATGATAAGCCTATGATCTGGAGGTTTTTAAAAATATAAGAAAGGCAGGCATCTGTTGCATGTTACAAGCTACAGTATCACATTGCTCAATTTTTCTTAAGTGAAGCAAATTGAGTGCAAATATCCCCATTCTCTCACACAAGGCTCAGTATAATCTATATTGGCACTCCAGATTTTCAGGCAAGGAACCCACTTAGAGAATTTCAGAAGGGTGAGGGTTTGCTCGGTCTTAGGGGCAGATAAACTGGGCAGTCATCCTGACCACTGAAACAAAAGACTCAGCAAATTAAGGTCAGTGCGTGCGCATGCTAAGGGAAGAAAAAAAAGAAAAGCAGCATATGTCTTTGCAGCCACTCCATCCAGCAGGTTCTACAACTGTATGCATTGTAGCTATGAAAATTACCTTCTACCAATTAGATTTAAAGTAGTTTCCTTTTCAAAAATCCAGTTTGATGTACTATGCTCTAGATAAAAATCAATGCAACTCAGTTTTACAAGGTTTTGCAGTTCAGTAGAAACCACACAGTTTGACAACACTGAGGGGGAAGGCATGGAAAACAATCTACATACAGCATTATTTACCTGAGAGCTGGCCCCAAAGCTAGGTATTGAACCTGTGGTGCTTTGTGTACTTAACACATTGTGTGCATAGCTGTACCTTCATTGAGATCTAAATCAGGGATTTCTTGGATTGAATGTAGCTTAAAAGAACAAAAAAATTAAAAAGCCCCAGGTTGCTCACTTGCAACTGTGATTCTTCAAGTGGTCAACTGTGTCTTCATACAAATGGCTTTCATGCCTGTGCAGAGCAACTCATGGAACGTCCTTGAATTAGAGTAACTCTGGGGGAAAACCCATCATCTCTGCTCTCTTGAACATGCTCCTGCATGCCAAAGCTACTCCTCTCTCTCAGATCCACAATCTGTCTAGTCAACAGAAATGGACCTGCCACAGAAGAGGTGAGGAGGGAGGATTGTGTAAGGACATAGATGAACATTCAAAGAACCACAGTTACAAGTAGGCAATCTGTTCTTCCTGGTCTCTGTACCTCACACAAATGGGCTACTTTAGGAAGGTCAAATAAAAACTGAAGAAAGTTCTGCTCTGCCCAAGGAAATATTAATGACATGTATCAATGCTGTGGTTGGTGGGCCTGGCGCCTATCAGAAGTAGTGGGGCAGAGGGCAAGGTCACACAATCTCATCCAGTGATTGCCACATGTAGGCCAGTGTACTTCCTTCCACAAGACCAGTGCCTGGTTGTAAACCTAAAGCTAGAATAGGATGAGAAGTGAAATGTCTGTCATGGTTTCTCATGAGCCACATGACAAACCACATGTAGCAGAAAGGAAAAATTGTATTTAAAAATTGGCACCTCCGGGCCCCGCAAAAAGCCTGATTGGCCAGAAGGTACAGTCTTCTTGAGATTTCAAGGACAGCTGAAAGATTCCTTTGCATAGCTCCTTTGCAAAGTTCTTTCAGACAGAATTCTGGGGTTTGTAGTTTTACAAGGTGTCACAGCCTTCTCTGCAAAAGTGTGCTGGTGCATCATCAAAGTGCAAACCCCAGGATGCCATAAGGAGCTATGCAAAGAAAATCCAGTTTTGACCTGGATTATCTCTGTACTGTAGTATGTGGCCCTGTTTACACAGGCCGGAAAATGTGGGATTAATCCACATTTTCTTGCCTGTATAGAAAGGGCCTTCATGTCATTTTCAATTTGGGAAGATCCTGAGGCAAAACTATGACAATTGTCCTGGCCAGATTTCTTCAGAGGGAGGTTTGCCTTTGCCTAGGCCTTTGCGAAGGCTGAGAGAGTGTGTCTTGCCCAAGATTATTCTTCTTTCCCTTGCTTTTTAAACTCTTTTTAGAAAAAGGATTTGAAAGATTCGAGGTTCATGAGATTCGTGGATTCTCAGAACCTTCCAGGGATTCAGATTTGGATATTTCTGGATTCGTGCCATCCCCAGTCTTAACTCCGATCCTGAACACCTGGACATTTCCCTCTCCACAACACTCAGATATTATGATAGCTATATCCTTATCTCACCTACACACTAAGACCATTAGCTCCATCTGCACTTCGTTGTTTGTGTTGCAAGCCATTGTCCTCTTGGCTGGGAGATTGACTCACACTCATACCCGCAGGATATTTTTCAGGTACAAGTACCCCTGATTTCAGGCTGCCCAGTGCAGTTTCTCGTCTTTCTAAATGCCACACTGTCCATTTGATTCTTGAATGAGAACTGTTCTTAGGTGTCTATCTAAACCATGTTGCTACTTTCCTTGCTGTTCTCTGGACCAGTAATTATCGCCTCATCCCTGAAAGTTCTCTGTCATGCTTTCCTCCCTTTTCCTTTGGAAAAGGAATTCCTTGTATGCTTGTGTGAGTGTTTGGATTTTGTATGTGCTTGTGTGTATTTCTCTCAGTAAAACATATTTTTAGTTTACAATTGAAACTCTCTAGCTGGTTCTTTCCTGCAAGGACACCATAAACATAGGTGGAAAGATTTTGTTAAGTTACCCCTGCCCCAGGCCTGCTGACTTTGAGCTAATTAATTCCCCACTTTCAAATGGAGGTACTGGCATCACTGATGGGCCCTCCTAACAGCCATGTTTTGGGGTAACAACAGAGACTACACCAGGACAGGTTCCCTAAAGGGCAGGTATGGATGAGATTCCTGAGTAATCTCTTTACTGTCACATTAGTAACATAGTGAAGCAGATGGATGATTTGATATTTGTCACAGTATAATTACCGCAAGATACACCTTCACTGAAGGAAAGAGAAAGTTCTTTTCTTTAAGATGAAGCATAAAGACCAGTAGCATCTGTTCTGTTGGTAGAGTAAGAAAGAGCTGCACTTTCTGCAAAGGCACAAAAGATTCACCATTTATAGATAAAAGACTTAACTGTAGGCTTCCTGGCTATCTGTAAAACACATTGGATGCAGTCATCTCACTGGTACTGCACCTCCATGCTATGAGATGAAGACAATGTAGGTTGGGGTACCAAATCTGGGATGTTCTAGGGCTGAGTAGCTTGATAGGAACCATGCCCCCTTCTAGCTACTGTATCAGCCCACAAAGCTACTTTTCCCTCAGTTTTGAAGCCCATCCAAGTGTGAAAGAGGGACATCAAAAAGAGGAGAGGTGGGTGGGCTGTCTGAGGGCACAGATGACTACTTAAAGAACCACAGTTATAAACAAGTAATCTGTTCTTCTTTTTTATGATCTCTGTGTCTTACAGAAATGGGTGACTAACAGGTTTACCATTGGAAGTAGACCAAGTCACTGAAGAACAGAGGACATAACTGCTTGACCAAATTCAAGATCTGCTCTAGCCCTGCAATCTAAATGTAGTACTGAACAAACATAGAAGGTAGAGGCCACGTTGCTGCCTTGTCCACATCTGGTAAAAAGATACTGCACAACAATGGAATGGAGGAAGCAACAGCTCTAGTAGAATGTCCCTTAAGGTCATCAGGAACAGGCTGTCTAGTTTCCACCTTCATTTGATGAAGACTCTTGGTGCTGTGGAGAGACCAAAGGGAAGGACCTTGTACTGCTGAATCTTTGCCTATGGAAAACCTGAGAAACTTGTGGTGTTGCGGCCTTATCCCAATGTGGAAATAGGCATTTCTGAGATCTATGGAAGCAAACCTATGAAGAAATGGAAGAAGGGTCTGTAAAGTTAGCACCTTGAATCTTTGAGATTGAATGTATCAATTGATGCCCCAAAGATCCAAAACTGGGTGCAGTCCTCCATTCCTCTTTAGGACAATGAAGTACCTGGAGAAATAATCAGTGTCTCTGCATTGATCTGGAATCTTTCCACAGCATCCTTTTTCAGAAGAGCAGCAATCTAGACTCTCACAACTCTGGAAGGAGAAGTAGGACAGAACACATCAACAGGTGGAATGGCATAACCTAGACAATGGTTCACATCCAAGAATCCTTTGTGATGTTCTGCCAAGTGTTGGAATGGCTGTAAAATCTGGGAGCCCAAGATGGTAAAGGGCTTGAGGCTAGAAGACTGATTATGGAGGCCTGGGGAAAGAGTCAAAGTCAAGATTCTGGGGTACCTGAAGATATTTTGAAGAGGAAGACTGGTTATGATACTGTTTGTTATCATGGAAGTTGTACCAGTTACTGAAAGTCAGGATCATCAGTCTGGATTGTAACAGTCACGTGAATAGGTCAAATTTCTGTACCAGTGTGGGTTAAGGAGGGGAATCTCTCCAGTAGTGACCATAAAGGTAGTGAAGGATCTCAGCAGGTGAATATAGAGAGCTAAAAATCAGACAAGCTGATGTGTAGACTGATGCCCTCCTCAGGAGCATTCTTCCCATTACATTTAGGGAGTCATGATACATAACAGTGATTGGTTGCAGCAAACAGCCATGTTAATGCATGATCTTTATGAGACAGAAGAGTCTCAAACTCAGGTGAGGTTTGGTAAAGATTCCTATGCTAGTGACTCTGGGGGTAGTGGTCAAAAGGTGGGTGGCAACAGCGTAGTAACTCTCTACAAAAGAGGACTTAAAAGTAACCAATATGTAGGAAGGCGTGTGTAGGGTTTCCTGCACAATGCTTTGTAGCAGTTACAATGCCATCTCACAGTCAGTCTCATGAAACTCAACAGAGAAACCTCTGATATCATAGACAGAATAATTGTAGTAGGCTCTGTAAACAAAGCAGTCAGTTACCTCATCTACTTCCCTTTCTCTTTGTCTTTCTCCATTCTTTTCTCTTTCTATGTTACTACCTGTATTTCAGAAGAGGTTCTTTCAGGCTGTCTCTTGCTTAGTGTGTAGCTGCAGGCAGTTGCCCAGTGTCACAGGGATAGAGGAAAGCCACTGGTCCCTAAGCAGAAGGTAGGAAGACTGAAGTGAGACACCTTATCTGATTGCAGTATTTCAGATAGTGCCAAAGATGGTATCAGGCCCAATGTGGTAACTGGAAATGGTGTGAAAGGTGCAACATTGGATAGGGCCTTTGTCACTCACAAAAGGCTTGAGAGTAACAACGATTTAGGTTGAAAATAAGGCAATGTGTAAAGGTTGATTGTTAGCTGCAGAGTCTACCACCTTGAGTAACTGCTTCCAAAAATGTAGGCAAGGATGGGAAAGTTTATATTACAGGCCCTGCGTGGTGAAACTCTTGCAAACCAAACAGGACTGGAGCAAGTACCCCTCTCCCAGGGAGAATAAATACTTGGGGTGGGTGTCTGAAGTGGAAATCTTGCCACTGCAAGTGACACACTTTTTAAAAAAGAGCCTGAGATGCCATACCAAAAGAAAAAGAAAAAACCTTGGTACCCCTTGACTGAAGTTAAGAGGAAATGAGGGAGGAAAAATATGAAAAGGATAACCTAAGGGGTTGAAAAAGGAGCGCTACCCATCTCTTAGTGAAAACTGTCTAAATTAAGTGAACTCTTCAGAACATAGAAAGGTGAACTCTACAAAAGCAAACTCCACAGAACATAGAAAAGAACTAGGAAAGCAGTAGCCTTAGTATGCAGGAACATGAAGAAGGCCTGAGGTTTCTGACAAAGCTACTCTGCTAAAGAACTTTCCCTTTGTGGCTCTGCAAAAGTACAAGACCCATTTGAATGAAGCACAGAGACAATGAAGGACATGAGTTCTCAGCTGTGTGCTTGTAAGGATGAAGATGGATCTTTCCTGATTTTTTTTTTTTTTTTGCTTTTTCAGGAAGAGGGAGAAGGAAGTCTACAGCATCCTATGGACCTTCAGCCACCCTGCCAGTGCCTAAGTTTTGCAAAACTCAAAATCTCACTTCATATAATACTTTAAATTCTAAAAACTAAAGTTATGAAAACACACATCTGGAAAAGCTGAGGAGGAAAAAGGTCAGTAACAACTGTGGCAGATAAAGAATGTGTGTATGTCAGTGCTTAAGCTTAAATAAAATGGGATGATGAATTTAAACATCAGTAAAATTAAAATTGTCTTAGTAGATACTGTTACATGTTACAAATGAAATGGCAACAGATTCTCCACTTTATTAAGAATAATGGTCACAGTTTTCTATGCATACAATCTACTCTGCTCCCTTTACATGGTGTGCATGACTTAAGTGCTGTGGGTGATGAAGGAAAAGTCCATTTCATATACTGAAGTAGAAGCCAGCCACTATCAATAGCCAGATCAATTTTCCTTCAGTGAAGAAATAAGTGTCATGGGATTAAGAACAAGAACAGAATCCCTGAATGATTACACGGAGCTAAGAAATTATCTCACTGCCATAGCTCACTGCTGACCATTCACTGCTCTCTTTCACACAAAGCCTGGAACAATGATCTGTCTGTGAGCTCTGTCATGGCCTTATTAAATCCCAATACATTTGGGAAGACAATGTCATTTTTTCATTTCCAGGAAAATATTGGTGGGGAAAGAGAGTGAGAATTTAAAAGTCTTTTTAAAGCAGGAGGGGGGTTGCTACTTGTAGCACTCCAAATGTTATTGAACTGTACCTCCCATGATCCCCCTCTGTTGATGGAGGGTGTTGATGGAGGGTGATGGAGTTGTAACTTCTTTAAAGGATCAAATTTTTCAAGAGATAAACCTTTTCCCTGGGCTGTATCACTTTGCCTCGGAGACATATAGTGGATGATCTACGTCTGGGTATCGACAGGGGAAGTGTGACCCTGCTGGTACTCTTGGACCTCTCAGGGGCTTTCGATACCATAGACCATGGTATCCTTCTGGAACGCCTGAGAGGGCTGGGGATCGCGGGCACCGCACTTCATTAGTTCCGGTCCTATCTCTCGGGTAGATACCAGATGGTGATGCTTGGGGACAGCTGCTCCTCAAAAAAGGAGCTTAAATTTGGCGTCCCTCAGGGCGCCGTCCTGTCCCCAATGCTATTTAACATCTACATGAGACCGCTGGGAGAGATCATCAGGAGGCATGGAGCAAGGTGCTATCAGTACGCTGATGACACCCAGATATATCTCTCCATGCCTCGGATAATAGCATCGACTAAGGGTGGCATCTCGCCTCTAAATGAATGCCTTGAAGCAGTAATGGACTGGATGAGGAAAAACAGACTGAAGCTGAATCCAGATAAGACGGAGGTACTTGCTGCCAAGGGCCCTAGCCCAGGTATGGAGGTGTGTCAACCAGTTCTAGACGGGGTCACACTTCCCCTGAAAGACTGTGTCCGCAGCTTGGGGGTGCTCTTGGACTCACTGCTTCAGATGACAGCTCAAATTGATGCGGCAGCCAGGAGCGCCTGCTATCAGCTTCGGCTGATACGCCAGCTGCGCCCCTTCCTGGACTTGGAACACCTAAAAACAGTGGTACATGCACTGGTAACGTCACGGCTTGACTTCTGCAATGCGCTCTACATAGGGCTACCCATGTGCTTAGTCCGGAAACTTCAATTAATTCAGAATATGGCAGCCAGGTTGGTCACCGGAAGATCTAAAACTGACCACATAACACCTATATTGAAGTCTTTACACTGGCTGCCTATTAGTTTCCGGGCACAGTACAAGGTGTTGGTTTTTACCTTTAAAGCCCTTCATGGCTTGGGGCCAGCCTACTTGCGGGATCACCTTCTCCCATATAATCCGCCCCGCACATTAAGGTCCTCTGGGAGGAATCTACTGCAGCCAGTCAGAACTAGGTTGGCTGCGGTTACCCAGAGGACCTTTTCTTAAGTCGCTCCCAAGTTATGGAATGGCCTGCCGGAGAAGACCCGGCACATTACCAGTCTTGACTGCTTTAAAAAAGCAGTCCGACAGGCCTTCCCAGACTAGTGTTCCACTGCGTCTCATCAATTGTCCCTTTGTTTTTAATTGTTTTGTTTTTAATTTTTAGTTTTAATTTTATTTTAATCTGTTTTAATAGTTGGTGTGTTGGGGGGATGGTAGGGTTGGTGGGTGGGGAGGGTGGGCTACATTTTGATGTTTTAATATTTATATGTTTTGTAATGCCGCCTCGATCCATTTGGGAGAGGCAGGATAGAAATAAATTTTATTATTATTATTATTATTATATATGTGTCAGGATGGAGTGGGGAGTCCTTACGTGAACATTCTATGATGAAAATATTATTAGACATTAAGGAAAAACATGTTAAACAGGCTAATTTTCTATGTCTAGATGATAATGACGATGGTGATGAACCATTTAAGAATCCAGTCTTCCACCTGCTATCTGAAATGGTGCAGTCCATAAAGAGCTTCAACACTTGATTCTGGGAATGGAAACCTCACTCTCTAGGGACATTTTCTCCAGGGTAGAGACTGACTCATTCCTGGGGAAATACTTAAGCACGAACAAGTGCCTCCTGCATCTCTTTCATTTTTAGATTCTATCTGCTTTCAAGTTTTTATTGATCCCATTTCATGCTGCTTGACAGCATGTAGCAAAAGAACTGGTGTAATGCTCCAGCTTGTTAATGTATCTGCCAAAAGATGGGCAACCTCTGTAGTGGATGTGGGGTGTCTCTACTCTGACCACAAGCAATTGAAGTACTACTACCTCCAAGTCAAGTTCTTTTCAGGAAAGACTTCTAGCAACCCTGTCTTTGAAGGAAATAACAGCTTTGCCATTTTCTTTTCTTCTTTTTCTCCCAATGGTGTTACCTTCAACATGAACAAAAGATGCTTTGTGACCATCTTTAGAGCAAGGCTCTCACATTGAGGCTGAGTAATTGTGAAAAGCAATTTGTCCTGAATCTGAAAGGAAACAGAAGTGCAGCATATGGTTTTCTTTAACTCCTTCCTGGCTTGACTGGGGTACACAGTTGAACCCATCTAACAGAGATAGTTGTCACAATACACATGAATGTACATAGCCCATCTTCTGTGTTCAATCAGTGCACATAAAAGAGAGAATACTACACAAGAGTCCAAAGACGGGCTAAAGGGATCGGGGAAAGATACTATATAGACAGACAACTACACTCAGCAGAAGGTGGGGGGAAGATAGCAAAACTCTTGCTAGAAGGCTGCTCTTGGAGACAGGCTGAAAAGGCAAGTAAACTCCCAGCAATGAAGCTGTTGAAATAGCTGAAGATCCCCAAATATTTCTGGGAAAAGGCAAGAGCTAGAGTATTAGGCCATTACCACCCTCCACTATTACAGTGCTATTATTCTGCTTTCAACATCCTTTGGAATCCTGGGATTTGCAGTTTATGGAGGGGCATTTAGAATTCTCAGCCAGAGAGCTCTTTGGTCTCAGTAAACTACAAACCCTAGAATTCCACAAGATGCTGAAAGTGGAATAATAGCATTATAACAGTGTAGGGAAGAAATGACCTTCATGTTAGGCCATCACTTTTCTGCAAATATAAGCCATGATTCTCAAAAGACAAACCTCTCAGCATGGAGAAAATATATATTTATATAGATAGAATATTAAGCAATGACTAGAAATGTAAATAATATTATTACTAAACAAAGTTATGTATGTGAATATGAAGTCAGCCTATCTTTTAACACTTTCTGTTCTCTCTATTTATTCTATTATTTTGTTTCTGAGCTAGAAGGAAAATTAAGTCATAAACAAGCAGATGATTGATGTAAATAAATAATAAAATGGTGAGAAAAAAGAGGAAACTTTAAGTTACAGATAGAAACCCAGCAATGGGAAGTAGGAAGTGCGTTTGTACAGTAGATGATTATAATGGCGGTTCTTTAACTGTTTAATAAATTGTAAGTTATGCTGAAAAGTAGTAAGATTGCATAGCATTTGTAAGATTTTACCTAAATAGTTTGTGATGATGACTCCATTTATAATGCACTGAATATAGAAGTTTAATTAATTAATTAATATGTTTATTAATGTTTTTTTACTCTTATTTTGTTATGCAAAGATAATCATGTAGTCTTTGGCTGTTCCTCTGGGAAGTCTGTAAGAAGCTGAGGATAGGTCAAAATTTCTAGTCTGGATCCTCTCTACAGTAATATGCCCAAGCACTCCACCTGAATTTGAGCCAATCATGCAGCAGCTGGGCCAGTGTAGTAACCTCACCTTTTTCATGCATTCTGAGCTCTCACCAGAACTTCTTTCATGGTTTCTACTGTTCTGTTTGTTTCCCTGCTGCATCTTTATGCAGCTTTCCTCTGTTCTCTCCATAACTAATTGTTGTGAACAGATGTCTACCTCACCAATATACACACACCCCAAAATGATATACCTTATACAGTACCTGACTGGGTTGAGAATCATCCAGCTCTCCGTACATTGTTGGACTGCAAGTCCTATCAGCCCTAACCAGCACAGCTAATGGTGAGGAATACTAAGAGATGCAGTCTAACAACATCAGGAGAGACATGTAATTCTATCCTGATGTAACAGCTAAAGGTCAGACTAGGCCAGTGGTTCTCAACCTGTGGGTCCCCAGATGTTTGTGGACTTCAGCTCCCAGAAGTCCCAGCCACTATGGTCAATGCTCAGGGCTTCTGGGAGCTGAAGTCCACAAACATCTGGGGACCCACAGGTTGAGAACCACTGGACTAGGCAATAGGTTTAGCACATTTTAAAAGAGGTGCTTTCTCAAGTGGTGAAAGACATGTGTCAGTCCTAGAACATCATTTCCCTCAACTTAGTGTGCAATGTTCTTTGTTCTGTGATTGAACACAGGCTTAACTTGAAAGTCTCATTGCTGAGGTATATATGAGGAAATCGTATAGGAGAAAGCAAAACAAGCTCATTGGAATCAGTCCCCTAGATGTCTAGTTTGACCTTCATATGACATGAAAGGAACAAATACAGTTTTTCTTCTTTAGCTCCTCTTACAACAAGGGCAAAACAGAGCAGATAATGAGCATCAATGCTCCACTCTATACTTTTTCTCAGTTTCAGTACTCAGATGGCTTTATGCCACCATGTTTTCATCTGCCAGTACTCCATATAATTGCCTAGGAAATGATTAACTAAATAATGCCAGATCAATGGATGTGGTAATATTCCAAGTGGCTGTCTTCCTTCTTTCATTGGTCATGCTCTTTGTTTTCACAGAACCTTCTTCAAATCCATTCAAGGGCTTCATATCCATCTTCCATCTGCTGCCTTCTTACTAGATCATGTTATCATTGATAAACAGCAGCTGAAACTCCACCTTTTGTAAGGCAGGAAATTCTGGAGATGGGGACAAGGCAATTGACCAAGGTCATCTTCCATTTGACATTGAAAAGTTTAGACAATTAGACAAGGATATTTGTATGTCTTGTTTGAAATGAGTCCTACACCTTTCCTCAGCAGCTTGCTTTCAAGCAGTTTCTTGGTACCCTGCTTTACCCAATGTAATTTTCTGCGCCTTCACAGATAATAATGGATAGTATCTGGAGGAAGACTGAATATGACTAGAACAAACAGTCATACTCAGGATGCTAGTGGGGCAAATTCTATCATGGAATTCTGTGTACAAAGCTACCCAGAAAGTGTTGCTTTCTTCCAACATGGGGGTTTCAGGATAGCAATTCTTTCATGACATTTCATTGTTGTACATCTCTTTCTAGAGTTTGCAGATGTTGCTACTGTTAAATTTAATGTTCAGTATTTTTGTTCTTGCCTTCCTAGAGTAGTGAACATTCACTTTTCTTTATTCCTGGAGAACATCCTCAGGTTCATCATCCTCTAGTGGGAAGGGCAGAAAAGGATACAGAGGATATGGACAGAAATTAATGAAGCCTTCTACCTCACAATAGGCAACACCTCTTGCCACCCAAGTCCACTTGGACTGAAGAACTGATTTAACATCATGGTCATGAGACAGAACTGTCACTCAAAAAGTCCCTACTTTCGATCTTGTTTCAAGGGAACTGTAGGCAAAACACAGCACCTCAGCACCTCATCTGGAGATTAAAAACTCTTAACATTGTTGTAATGATTATCTTAAGGTTGTCTTCAGCATTACAAATTAAAATTATACAGACTGACTATCCTATCCCTCTCTCTCAACAATTCCCTGTGACTTCTAAGCATCTCACCACAGATTTCTGCTTTTTTCTCTTGCTCCATACCCCATTGTTCTCCCATTGAAAATTCTCAGTTCCCCATGCTCCACTAAATCAATTTTCTTCACAGCTTACCCAGTGAATACATTTCTTTAATGTCCCTCACTGATCTGTTTTCATCTTACCTCTTTTTTAGGGTCTACTGGCATGTCTTCTTCTTTCTTTCTGTATGAATGCACAGATCTACAATCTTTTGTTTTGTTTTCTCTGCCCCTTCAATTATCTGTTTACTCCATGACTTCTACTACCTTCATCAATTTCTGTTTGCACCATCAATTTCACTTGCCCCTTTCATTTGCTCTCATTAACTATTTCTTTAAGATATGTTTTGAATCCACATTTTTTTCCCAGATACTTTGGGTGTGGATGCTTTCCTCCATTTTTTTTATATGAAAGTAACTTCTACCTTGTCTTTGTTCTTTTAATCCCCCCAACTTCTATTGGGATATCTTTTGGTCATTCTTAACATACTGAAGATAAAATATTGAAGGTGTTGCTTAAAAGAGTGAAGGGGAAAGTGGGAGAAGTGGGAGAAGAAACCTTATTATATCATACTGCATGCAGTCTGGACTGTTTTCTCTCACAAGCAAATGATCATGGGCATATTGTAGAGAGATAGCCTGAATAATTCAGATAAAAACTGTTAATATACCTCATTTTGATTTCATGTATAAAAAATTCAAGGAGAAAAGAAATACATATAAAATACAAGTCAAGTCAAGTTTATTGCATTTTAGCAGCCAGCCACTGCACAAAAATAAAAAAAAAAGATAAAATGAAATGAAAGGATAATCCAGCCAATTTACATATAATATATAATCAACAATAGATAAATCACTTTCCATAACCCCCCTTGTTCTCTATAGCATGTAATTGTAAGGCCCTGACATATAAAATACGCTACATGAAGATATTCATTACAGAGTAAATCACAGGTCTTGAACAGCATACAGCAAGATAGCCAATCTACTGCGAGACCCAACTTTTCTGTAGTTTCACAAAGAAAAAGTTATGTTGCACCAGACACTACTTTTCTAAAAATGATCAGTTCTCATTTCCATGTCTCCCAGAATACCATTCTTCTGTTTTTAATCTATCACTCTCTACATCTACAGAAATCATGTGGCGTGCATTGAATGATGAGCATGCTAGCTTTTTACATTGACATTGGCTTGGTCCTTTCATTCTGCACTCCATTTGTTTGTTCTGCTGACACAGGAATGGCTTCCCAGCCTCATCCCAGAGACTCTTGTATGAGTAGGGCTTGTCATAAGACTTTGCTAGCAGTTAGCTAGGAAAAGATGAGTTGCTTACCTATAAATATAGTTCTTTGAGTGGCCATTTTTTTATTATTATTTTTATACAAAAAGAAGGGGAAAAAGAAGAAACAAAAAAAGATAAAGAAAATACAACAAATAGCTATTTGTGGTACTTATAGTATTGTATTAATTTGTTGAGTGGTCATTTGTGAACTCGTATAAATGCAGTTTGCTTGGCCTGCACAGTGTGTCATTTAAAACCTTCTAGAGCTGTAATGAAAGTGTTTTGGTGGTAAGTCCTCCTCCCCTGGTCCATGAGACCAGCCTGATTCCCACTTAGTTCTCTGGACGCTGAAGCAGCAGCCAAGGAGCTAAGAAGAGAGAGCACGACACACAGAGGGTAGGGTGGGAGGGTGCTGTGTGAGTTCCACTTGAAGAACTATGATTACAGGTAAGCAACCTGTCCTTCTTCATGATCTCTGTGACTCACACAAATTAGAGACTAGTAAGCTATTCACCATAGGAGGTGGGAGTGTCATACCACGCAAGAAAATAGCATGGCTGCCCCAAAGGCAGCATCAGCCCTGGACCTGGCATCCAACTCATAATGTGTAACAAAGGTCAGGGCTGAGACCAAGTAGCTGCCCTGCAAATGTCTTCCAGAGACATGCTTTTCAAAAAGGCTGATGAAGTAGCCATAGCCCTGGTAGAATGGCTATGGACATGAACAGGAGGGTCTTTCCTTGTCAGTTCATAGGCCAGATGGTTGACGGAAGAGACCCACTTGGAGATGTGTTGAGAGATAAACCTTTCTTTTTCAAGGAGTAGCACACAAAGAGTCTCTGGGAGTGGCAACAGTCAGTAGTGTTGTTGACATAAAAGACCAAAGCTTGCCTAACATCCAGACAGTGCAAGATACGGTCCAGGTCAGGTAAGACAATGTCCTGATTTAAATGAAAGCCAGGTATCACTTGCTCATATAAAAGAGCTTCAAGCCTAGTTTATTGACTTTTACAATCCTGAGGGATCATTGCTTTAGAGTAAGCACATGATCCAACATTGTGGTTTTCTCTGAGGCACAGGAGACAGTACAGATGCCCATCAATAATAGGAATTTTAGCCCCACAAGAGGTGCACTTCTTAAATGAATCAGAGGGCAATTTAAACATTGAGGGAACCCTAACTGAGAACTGAAGCTAAAACATAGCCAAAGAACAGTCTGAGTCAGAATAGTCTGAGTCAAAGAAACAGAGACCAAAGCCAAATCAAGAGCTGAAGAGAAGAAGCCAAAACACAGTCCAATAATCAAGAAACCAGAGAAACAGTAAAACAAGTGATACAGCTCAACAACAGTTTCTTCAATGCTGCTGCTGTGGTAGATGAAAAAGAACTGAAGGTTTGAGTGGGAAACAGGCTGGTAACATGGACCACGGAGAAGGGGCTACCACCAAAATGCTTACATAACAGCTCTAGAGGGTTCAGGTGCAGTAAACACCATTTGTGTGAGTTGCAGAAAACACAAGGAAGAACCTCTGCTTTCTAACATTCAAAGCCATTCAACCAGACAGGTCTCAATGCCTACCACCTTTCTGAACAAAGTACCACATTTATACTGCTGCTGAGTGGGCCTGTCCTTCAACATTTCTGAGATAATGAGGCTTAGTACCAGTTTTGGCAGAGTGGTTCTTTCACTCTGTCAATGATACCTGTCCTACTTCTTGTAATCAGCTTGCTAATCATCATTTTGTGTGCATTACAGAGACTACAAAGAATAGGTTGGTTACCAGTAACTGTGGTTCTTGGAGTAAACTCATTCTCTCTCACAAACACCTCTTCATTGGCCATCACAGAAGGTTTTGTTTTTGTTTTACTTGGATTCTCTTTCTATCCCTTTCTATCCTACAGTGTACAAAGAAAAGAGTGGAAACACCTGAGAAAAGTACAGTTGGAAGGGGCTAGGGTCCCATGCAAATACTCTTACTCAGCTGTAGAAGTTTCTGACAGTCTCTGCACAGTGAAGAGAAAACTCATTTGTGTGAATTCACAAATGACCACTTGAAGAATCCCAGTTACATGTAGGCAACTTATTCTTCTTCTCCTTTCTTAACACTGAAGCTCAAGATTGTATAATTAGTTTAGTTGGCAGAAATTGTGCAATGGGGAAAAAGACATACAGCACATGCTACTCTGAGTTGCAATATGGTGATCGCCATTTACTTAGATACACAATGTGCTTAAAAATTTTATGGCAAATTTGTGGAGCTGTTCAATGGCAATTAGATATGATGGCCCTGTGACATCTCCAAATTCCTCAGCTTCTGGTCATGTCCCCCAATGGAATAAGCTCAAATGCCCCCCCTTTCCAGGACCCTTTTCCAGGATTTTGACACCAGAATGGGTCAAATGTTTTATTCCAGTAGAAGCTCAGGGAATTTTATGGTATCTCCTTCTGACATAGTGGGCAGGACCCAGAAATCTGAAGTGCTGTATCTCCAGTTACTGAAAAATGGATGTAATCTCTCCCAAAAATAAGAGCCTAGAGAGAACAATAACAAAGATATGGATGGACCCAAGCTGCTGTGATGTTTGCCAGAATGAAGTGTGCAACTGAGATTTTGAATACGTTTTTCTGCCACAGTTGTTTTTCATAGAGTACATGATGAACATACACCGATCTTTTTTGCTGCCATACATATTTTATTATTGTTTCAAAGTTTTCATCACTGTGGGAGTGAAAAAGACTTTCCTGTCAAATAGAAGGTCCCCCTCTATAGCTATGGTTTCAGAAGCCAAACCTGAGGAGCACAGCCATGCATGCCTTCTATGGTCAACTGATCCTGCCAGCACCTTGGTCCCACACCTGTGAGGGCCTGTGTTACTGCAGTTTAGACCCACCTGGCAATAGCACTAGATATCACTTTGATATCATAATTCGGCCTTACCATACCACCCCTCTCCATGTGTTTGTGAGGCCCCCAGACAAGCACAGGACTAACCTCGGCCATCAAGTGCTGCAATGTCCCAAGACAATACAGGCAGGCCAGAAATAGCCAGATCACCGCTTTAGGAGACCTCTCTGCAGACACCCTCATTATGTATGCACACTGTTTACAAAGGACTCCCCGCCCCGAGCAGGTAGCTTGGCAAGCTAGAAGCCTAAAGGCCAAGCACTGAGCATTCGCATACAGTCTACCTCTTTGTCAATTCGGACTTAACTCAATCATGCTAAATTGTGACCTTTCTGAGACATTGTCTCACACTCAAAACTCATTGTTGTCGCCAAGTAAGGCATAACCTGCAGTCACACTTCTCCCTATAAAAAGCCTTGATTCCGAGACCTTCCTCAGATCGCTCCTGAGTTCCATCCCGCCTTGCTGCTGTTTTGCTTAGCAAGCCTTCCCCTCAGCTCCAGTAGCTGAAACCGCAGCAACCTGGGATCGCTCCAGACTTCCATCCAGCCTTGCTGCCGCTTTGTTTGGCGAGCTGTCCCCTCAGTCCCATGTACTGAGACTCCAGACAAACGAACTCAAGCTTCAGGACAGGTATCGTATCACCCAAACCTACCATCCTTCTGAAAATCCCGCTATCTTACTCACACCTTTACTTTCCTTATTTATCTGTGTGCGTGTGTTGCTTACATTGTGTGCCTGTATTTAATAAAGATCATTCATTGCTTTCAAACCGGTCTGCTCCTTGACTTGGCCTGACCCCATAAACACTGGGTTACAAGATCCTGCTAAGTTTCCCTGCTTCTCATAACGCTAAAGCAGTGCTCTGAGCTAATTTTCCCCACCTATAGTTGAGCACATTTAGGTGTCCCTCCCGGGACCCCCAGTAAACAGGGTAACACCTGGCAGTTCTAATTTGTAATTTGCAAGACAATGAGCCTGTTCTTGAAAGATCTGGAATAGTTTAGGAGAGGTCACCAGACTGCTTGCTTGTTCAGTTGTTTTTATTTTACTTCTTTGTATCCTCCTGAAAATGGGACTCAGGGCAGCTAATATTAAAACAGTACAAATTAAATCATAAATAAAAACATAAACTTTTTATATTTTAAAATAACCTGCCATTGGAAGGAGAGTAAGGATAGGGCCATCTTGGCCTCTCTATGGAGAGAATTCCGAAGTGGGAGTAGCCATTGGGAAGGTCCTCTCCCTTACTCCCGCCAAACATTCCTAAGATGGTTGTGGGACAAAAAGAAGGGTCTCTCCAAGTGATCTCAAGGCTCCAATGAGTTCATAAAGAGAGATATAGCCCTTCAAATAACCTGGGCCCAAGTTTGTTCAAAAGATGTATAATTTTCTTCCAGAGACCTTGCTGATAGGTCCCCATGGAGGTTGGTAGAAAATGAAAAAATTCTTGTGAGTTTGCTAAATGCTTTACTACATAAGTGAACTGAAAACTCTGGTCTCTAGAGTTGTAGTTCAGTGCCCAAACCATTACATCACACTTGCTCTTGCTGCAGAAATTATTCCTCAGTATATAAGGTTTTTAGTAGAAGTAAAATGAATGGTTCTTCATTCTCTTTGTGTTTGTGTTCCCATTTAGTTTTCTAATGAAGAGCAGAGCTAATGTTCATAAGAAAATGTAAGACAATTTTTACTGCACTTAGCCAAAAGCCATTACAGACAATGCTCATCGATATTTTTGCTGGAAAGAATATCATGTTAATATTTTGTTGTTTCTCAGAGTACTTTGGTTGGATATTTAACACCTGGCCCTAAGAAGGTAAACTATGAATTGGAAAACGTTTCAATTTATAGCCAATGATGTATCCTTTTCCACTAGTTCAGAGAGTATGTTCCCCTCCCCTACTCAATTATTCTTAGTGAATTTAATTGCTCTTGGAAAAAAAGGGGGGATATGAAATTGCAGATGACCAACGCTTTTCTTGATTAGAAGAAAAAGTCCTGAGTTTAATGAAATCAACTCAGAACTTCTTCAATGAGATTCGAAAAAGGTTAGCTAAACCCTAAAAACAGAACATAAAAAAGCATGAATGGGAAATGAACTCTCTCTTTCATTGGTTGCCAGAGATGTCCCTATTTTATTTTTTGCAAATATGCCAGTCAGGAGAAAAAGAGCAAGAATTTGTCTGGATATGGCATATGGCTGCCTGGCTGCCTCCACGAGAAATCAGTTCCAGAAACTTTAGAAGACCATTCAGGGAGGGCAATCCATTAAAATGTATCTTTACTTCCTGAGCCAGAAGCTGACTAATGCCCTGAAACGTAAGAAATTGATACCTTGTTTGCATTATTTATATTTTGTACTATTTCCTATATATATATATATATATATATATATATAGGAAATTTCATATATATATTCATATGTGTGTGTGTATATATATATATATATATGAATGAATGTCTAACATTTTTTGAATGGGAGACTTTTCATGTCTCTGCATGTGCAAATAGGTTTAAAATAACGTATTTTTATTCAGTTTAAAGAAACATTTTATTCGGTGTTTAATTTCATAAAGACCAGCTAACAACTAAACTTATATACTGGGAAATACTGGCTTTAGTTGAAATTGGAGAAACTTATATACTGGGAAATACTGGTTTTAGTTGAAATTGGAAGAGGAATCCTATTTGTCAGACTAATACAGACCTGTATATGTTATTACCCACCAGCCTTAAGGCAGTGTGCCAGCTGTGCCTTGGTGGCTTAATAAAACCTGCACGGGAATGCAATAAATTGTTTCCAAATAACTTTTTAAAAATACATTTTACATTGAGGGGAATTGTCTGGCACACAGGCCACATGAAGGCCTTGGAGGAATTGGTCCATAGCCCTTGCTCCCCACCTCTCCATATAGAAATATTTGGTACTTGCATTAAGCAGAGTGAAGCAGAGCTAGTCTAATATGAGCTTATGGCAGAAACCAGAGTAATTACTCAGGATGCTCCTGCAAGAAGAAAATAAAGATCCTACACTTATTGTTTCAGGAAATACATCTTTGGGAAAGGAAAGGAAACAGATAAAAGATGTTGACCTATACTTGGGCCACTTCCGCACTACACTGTTATAGTGTTGTTATTCCACTTTCAACTTCCTATGGAATCCTGGGGTTTGCAGTTTAGGGAGGGACATTTAGCCAGAGAGCTCTTTGGCCTCAGTAAAGTACAAGTCCCAGAATTCCACAAGATGTTGATGGTGGAATAATAGCACTATAACTGTGTAGTGCGGAAATGGTCTTGGTTACTATAGCAACACCTAAAGGCTGGCTTTCATGTATGAGGGTAAGTTAGCAACGTTTATTGGGATTGGAGCCCCATGGCTGCTCCTTCCCACATAGAGAACAAACCAACGAACTTCTTGAAGAAATGGAAAGTGATCTCAATAGGTAAGAAGGAAGGAAAGAGCTTGAGCACATAAACTAAGGAAAGATAGAGTAGGGGGAGCTGCAGGCATTATCTAGGTTCCCATTGTAACCCCCCCCACACACACACACAACTGATCACTTCATAGAAGCATTGATGCCTCTTTACTTTCATTTTTTTTCCAAAAGAAACAGCCCAGAAAATACTAAGAAAGTCTTTAAGGGGTACCATTTGGCCAATAAATACGGGTTCAGAACCCCCCTCCACTTGAAGCATCAAAAACTTGTGTCCAAATGACTGAATGTGACTTTCGGTCACTGGAAACATCACTTCTGTCATCACTAACCCTGCTAATGCTGCATGCTAAGGGTCAGGAAGTGCTGAAAATGGCTCCTCGTCCCTCAGTGCCTCATGCTTGGTTTATTAGAAACAGGCGCTACAATTAAAAATTCAAAAAGAAAGCAACAAGCAATAGTGGGCATGTGGCTAAAGGAGGATCTTAGAGTATACATTTCCAGGAACTTCAAATAATCAACAGGGGAAGCATGTAGAGTAACTTTCTTAATAGCATACACAATAAAATAAAAAGAGACAATATGTTTACACATGCATTGTTACTGTAATTCCAATTGTCTTCAGTTGCCTTTTTTTCCAACCTCAATTGTTTTGCAATTGCTTAATTCTGATGATATAAGAATCTCTGAGATCAATCAAGGCAAACTTGAAAATGTGTCCTTTGGGATCCTTGCTGTGCACAGCTAATTCCATTCTAGCTGTCACAACTAAGATCTTAATAGAGATTCTATGACAAAGTCCACTGTTTTCCCTCTCAAAGAGGGAGAGAAATAATGACTTCTTGTCCCATTTTAATGTCTGATTTATGATTTTGGCAGTGAAATAGATTACCTTATTCTCAAATGGGTTTACCCTTGAACCCATAAAGAGGAAGAAGCCCAAGTCTCCATACTGTTATCAACATATAGGCCCTTTTCGCACGGCATTTGCCATGCAAAAGAACCCCTGGAGCGTCGTGCAACTGTGAGGAGCTGTCCACATGACGCACTCACAATCGCACAACGCTCCAGGGTCTGGCAGGCACTGACCACAAACTATTTCTTTTTTGGCTGCAAGCCAAAAATGGTGCGCGCTTGCGCATTGCTCCAGGGCCCTGCGCGCACTTGCCATGTGTGTGGAGCTATGGAGCCGTGGTGCTTGTGCTTCCTGCCCCAGGATTTTCCTTGGCTGCACTGCAGAAGGAAGAGGAGGGGTCTTGCGCAAACAGGCAGCAGCTGTGGAGCTGAAGGAACCAGGACACGGAGCCTCTCGGAAGAGGCTGCTCGCACTATCCCCGCACTCCAGCTCCGCAAAAAGGTGAGTTGCGGAAAGGGTGATAGTTTGTAGTTGTGTGCCTTCAAATTATTTCCAACTTATGGCAACTCAAAGACGAACCTCCCAGATTCCTGAGGGAATATGGCAGTCCACCATAGCTGGTGCGTTACTTTGGGCACTTGATGTAATATGCCAGAATAGAGCTGAGTTATTAGATTTGACTACCTGAATAAGTTGTGTCCAATTGTTCTTCATAGCTTCTTTTCTCTTATACACCAGCAGTTTTTTGTAGTCTCTCTTTTGCTGGAGCAGTTTTAGTGCTACATCTGGTGTAGTATCGGATAGATAAGCCTGGTAAGTAGAGGTGAGAGGGGTTTTTTTGCATTGGCACATTCCTTGTCAAACCATGGCTTTGAATGATGTTGTTGTTGTTTCTGACGTGCACCATTCTTGTGGCTTAGATGGTGTTATAGTTCTTGAATAAGAATATTGTAGGTCTTCAGAAGTTCGTCTGGGGACTCAGACAATATCAGGGTAGTCCGAAAACACTGAAAGCGGTCTGAGGCCAATACTTCACATATTGTTTGATTTAACTGGGGGGTCCATTTAGCTCAGTGATATGTTCTTCCTGGTGGCATTAAAGAGAGTTGATAGTGGTCCTTGATATGTGTCTCTTGAGTGAAGTCACTTAGGTATAGCTGAATTGGAAAATGATCACTTTCAAATCTGGGCAGAACTTTTAAGTTCTTAGCATTAGGGAGAAGGTCCCTAGAAATGAATATGTCGTCAATGGTGCTCATTCTGGACCCAGAGAGATAGGTGAATTCTGCTGGACAGTCGCTTTTCAGAGCACCGTTGAGGATATGAAGGCTTAACCTGAAGACTATCTGAGCCTGACAGAGGCCTGCAAAATTTGATATCTTGTCTTTTGAGCAGCGGGTTAGGTGAGTTCCATCATCTTTGAAGTCAGGAAGAGGGCATTTGTGGTGGGCATATAGGGTATGACGATTGGGCCCCAATCTAGCATTCAAATCTCCCCCCAGGATTACAAATGCATTTGGATTCTGCAATATGAGATTAGCAGTGTATGATTCCATTTTGGCCCACAAGGTTCTGATTTGGGATTTCTTCTTCATTGGATGCATGTAGACATTAATTATCAGCAGAGTGCAGTGGTTGATTTGGATTAGCACTGCCATGGCATATGTTTTAAATGTGGGGAGAGACCTTGTTGTAGCGTGTAGAGTGGTGGAAACCAGGACTCCCAAGCCTCCCCTTGCTCTTCCATGCTTTCTCCCTGGCTCTGCCGCAACTGAAAATGAGTGGAAGCCATTTAGTAGGAGTTCCTTAGCAGTCCATGATTCCCGAATCAGCATGATGTCATGTTGGGCAAGGAAGTCAGTGAAACAGGAGTCTCTGATAGATGTGTGCCAGCCCGCAATGTTTCATGTCATAAGGATAACCTTGTGCTGGTCACTTGATTGTCAGGCAGTTGTACTGCAGGCTACAGGCTGGATGGGTAATTCATTCAGTGGCAGTTGGTTCAAATTAGCTGATGGCTGTTGGTGTGGATGATGGTGTAGTGCATCACATTCCCACTCTTCCTGCTCCATCTGTTCTGGTAGGGAAGCTGGAAGAATCAACGCAATATGAGCTGAAAAATGAGGGTCACAAACGAGCAGGGATCCCATCTGTTTAGTGAGGGGAGCTTCCTTTGGCTTGTTCAGTGAAATAGGAGATGAAATAGGGGGAGCTGAGAGCTGTCTTTTCTGAAGGTAGGGTTCACACTGCAAACCCAGATGTAATTTCTGAAATTGTTAGCAAAGGCCATTATTACTCCAAGGGAAAAGCTCACCTATTTGCCATCTGCTCTTGTGTATCTGGTCTTCCAAATTTTTGGGTGTCCTGCTCTCCCAGGTTTTCAGGCATCTCAGTCTCCCAGGTTTCCAGGCGACCCGTTTTCCAACAAACTATTTGGTTGGTAGATTCAAAAGATTTGGTTTGCCTATTTTGGCACAAGGATCCAGATTTGCAAATCTTGAATCCTTCCCCAGGATTCAAGGATTCAGTTGGCCCATCCCTACTGGAAAGCATCATGGTATTGCTGAAAGCTGGGAATTGTTAAACATCTTTTCTCTTGCTTTCAGTATAATAAAACTTGTAGAAATCTGTATTTATTTTTAATTTTTATTTTAAGCTATAAATATTTCTAACAGTCTCTGATAATCTGTAAATCTGTCATTAGATGGAACATAACATCTGAAAGAGAGAAAAACTGAGAAATAAAATTCCAATCCAATTTTGAGACGATCTGAATTATGTTTATTTCCACTAAGAGCACATTTACTCATGCTAGATGTTATTTTTCACAAATAATTTTAATTCCTGCCTGCTTCTGAAAGTTAGAATATTTTTCACAGTTGGGATCTGTTAAAAAAACAGCAAGATACCACTATAGAGACAAATGTACAAAACTGAGAGGCTTATCTGAGACAACTGATGAGAATCTATATGAGAAACTAATCCTCATCTTAGCAGATTACTTGGGGATCCCTGTAGAGACTTGAACTGAGGATAGATAAGATTTTTAGGCTCAACTCACGTGTGGCGAGAGAACAAAGTCTTCCCAGGGATATTGTTACCAGTTTAAACATGACAGTGATGAAAGAAATGATCTTGCACACTAGCTACAATAAACAACTAAAAATTAACAATAAAGAGATGAAAATATTCAGACATCCCTTTTCAAATCCTTAAAAGGAGACAGTAATACAAACCACTGTCACAGCTTCTTTTGAGGAATCAAATTAATTACAGATGGCAAAAATTGGAAGGGCTGATTTTTTCTTATAGACAAAGAAAATATAGAATTGATTCCCCAGCTAAGGCAAAGGAAATTATGGAAAAGCTTAAGAAAGATTTTGAAAAAGCCAGACTAAATGAGAAGACAGATGCAAACAGAAAGGAATCCCAAGACTCGCACATCTATCAAGACCATGGGGAGGAAATGAAAATTAAAAATAAAAAAGAGAATAAGAGAATAATGGAGACAGCTACACAAGATCCTGGTAAGGACGGATCGGACAATTGTGGAGGAGGAGGAGGAGAAAGAAAAGGATTAATAGAAGTAATTGGAGAGTGAGATCTTGATTTTGAAGGAGAACAAGAAGAAGGAGAAGGGGAAGAGGAAGAAGAAGAAGATTTAAGGACCCAGAGATCCCTGGCAGGAGGGCAAATAAGTTACTATTAATTAATTTAAAAATAATTATCATAATTATAACTAATAATCATGAACATTAAATTGCAATCATGGTATGTTAAAGGACTGAATTCAGAATACAAACGAGACAGATATTCCATATGTTAGAAAAAGCACATTGGATATAATAAGCTTACAAGAAGCATGGTTAAGGAGCCAAGACTTAAAATGTATGAGAAACCCAAGGTTTGGTAACTGTTTCGGATCAAAAAACAGCAAGATACCACTCATTAACAAATTAATGACATGCACTACAATAACTCTGCACTCTTTGGCATTCATGGACCAGTATGGAGAAAAGTGTGATAGGTATTATGAAAAGCAGGTACAACAGTGAGCACCCTCATTTTGTTCCCTTTGTAATTTTATAAAGGAAGATTCCATGTTATTAATTCACAAAATGGCTTTGGATGGCCTGTACAGGTGTTGCATTGCAGTAAAGAAGCCCATGCCAAAAAATTCAAATTGACAAAAGTAGGGCCATTCAACACTATCAAAAACCTTCATGCCTCTCCAACAACAATAAAAAAAGGAAGCCTATATATTTCCACTATATGTTTTAATATTTAAGTCACTACAGACTGACTCTACCATTTGCCTAAAAGTTATAGAACCTTGTCACGACAGATATAATCACTGATAAATTGAGATATTCTTGTAGTTAAGACAGATGTGAAAAATTGCACCCAGATATAGAAGACAATGGAGCCTGATAGGCAAATTGAGTATCATCAGCTACAACCACTCATCAGCCCTGTGGCCAACTTTTCTTGTTGTGTGGAGCAGCCACAGTTTTAGGTGGAGCATTTTAGGAGGTAAGGAGAATAGCAGCTAGTAATATCATCCCATACACACGCTCACCGGGGGACAGAATGTGAGGATTAGGCCAGAGGAAGAGAAAGTCAGCTTCTTTCCCCATCATTTTTCCCCTAATAGAAAGTTGGTTATCTTAAATAATGGACTAAGTAAAGATCAAAACAGAATTAAATAGTTATAGTTATCATTATTTGTTTGTAGCATAAGAAAAAATAATGCTAGGAATATAGCGAACAACAGGATGCCAAAAAGTGAAAAACAAGATATGTGTATTTCGTGTGTGTGTGTGTGTAAGTATAAATCTATACAAGCACTTTCTAAAAGAATAGTGTATATATAAGTGTTTCAAAACAGTACAGAGTAACTTAGTTTTTTCCCCCAGATCACTTTCAGTTATTTTATCATTTCACTTAATGAGCATCTAATTCTTCGCTACTCACCATAATAACTGCAGAATAAACAAATGTTTACCTCTCACTGGACAAACATTTATTGCTCACAGGGTAAAACATACCACTGACGTTGCAAAACAGATCAAAGGCAAATCTATGGGGTGGTGTCTAACCTTCAAGATTCACGTTGGGAAAAAACAAGATTTTAAAGGTGAAAAATAACATAGCAAAACATCGTTACACAGAAATATTACTTATTATTATAATGTCTCACTTTGAAGAAAAACAGAAGAAGAAGAAGAAGAAGAGCGAAAGAAAGAAAAAAAATAAAAAAGAGAAAAAAGTTTATAAAAATAAATGAATAAATAGACACTTCCTCTTTACTCCTAATTAGAGTTATTCTCTCTCTCTCTTATTGTTTCAAATCCCCATAATTCTTAAGATTTCTATTACTCTTATTGACCCTGTTATAAAATTCTTATCCTCTTATTACAAAAGCATATGGTATGGTTTATCTAATGTTTAATTAATCTTGTCCTTATGTTTTCATTCTGTTATATCACCACACAATATCATTCTATTATTATGTCCTGCCATTTCTGTTTGAGAAAATTTTTAACTGGAAACCACTCTTCCAGTACCCTATCTGACTTCTCTTTGACTCATAATGACAACACATCGACCTCCATCATATCAAAGATTTTCAATAATGATGTATGTGCCTTTGGAACCTCTGAACATTTCCAACTTCTAGCCGAGATTATTCTAGTAGCTGTAATTAAATACAGTATAATTCTCCAATTCTTCTTTACCAGTGTTTTCTCTAGACATTTTATAATATTAAAAAAAAATCCAGTTTTAATGTAATCTGAAACATTTTGGAGATTGATGCTCTTACATCTTCCCAAAATTTCTTAACTGCTGGGCATAAACACCACATATGGAAAAAAGATCCTCTCTCCTGATGGCATTTCCAACATTTACTACTGCCTGTCTTACAAATTTTATCCAGTTTAACTGGGGTTAGGTACCATCGATGCAACATTTTAAAACAGTTTTCTTTCAAATCTTGGGAGGTTGTAAAAGAATTTATTTTTTCCAATGAGTCTTCCCAATTTGCCAATTCAATTTCATAACCTATGTAATCATTGTTTCCTTGATCATGTCCTGTTATAGTTCCAGCTGAATTAATAGTTTACATATCTTAGAGGTCAAATGTCTAGAATCCCCAAATACAAAGTTTTCGAACTCATTATGCTGTTGGCTCAGTTCAAATCCTTCTGATTTATAATCTTTTTTAAATTGTTCTATCAGCTGCATGTGTGGAAACCAATTACATTTATAGCCCTATTGTAAAAGTTTTTCTCTTGACTTTAATTGTAATTTATTTTGTTTTTCTTCAGTAAGCAAAATGTTATATGTTAACCATTCATTATCCTCATCAGCTCTTTTTATCAAAAAAAAGCTTCTTGTGGGGAAATCCACATAAGAATCTTACAGAAAGCTTTATTTTTAAAGATTAACCACACTCTAAGAACTGCTTTTCATATAAAGTGATTTAAAAATTCTTTGTCAACTTTAGCCTTATTATACCACACATATACATGCTAACCAAATGTTGTGGCTGCCCCCTCTATTGTCAGAATTCTGGAATTCTTAAGAGTTATCCAATCTGTAGCCCAAATCAAGGCACTTGCATAAAAATATAGTTTCATATCTGGTAGATTACGACCTCCTCGATTTTTAGAGTCAATCAAATATTTCCAACTTATTCTTGGTTTTTTTCTTCTGCCATAAGAATTTTGTCAGATCTCTACGCCACTGTATGATAGGTTTATCATTTGTAATAATTGGCAAATTTTTAAATAAAAAATTCATTCTTGGTAGGATGTTCATTTTTAATACTGCCATTCTACCCAATAGAGATAGTTGTACTTCGGAATATTTCTCTAAATTCTGTTTTACCTCTTTCCATACTTTTATATAATTGTTTTCAAAAAGTTGTGTGTTCTGTTCTGTCCATATTCCTAAATATTTTATTTTTTTTCTCAATTTTATAACTAGATTTGGTTATAACTTCTTTTTCCTCGTTATTTCTCAATTTTTTTGTTTAAATCACTGTTTAGGAAAAAACAAGGTTTTTTTCTTCTTCTAACAACATTAAAGCAATTAGACTGGCCGTGCTTATGAGAAGTCCACGCTCAAGTCAGGGCAAGTCTTCAGTGAGCAAACCTCTGGGGCTCTTCCAAATGGTTCAATTTGAGAATAAGCCCCACTGAAATCCCTAAGCCTTCTGAGGGAATGTGGTTAGAGATGGGTGTCAAAGAAGATGAGACCTTGAAGCAGCTTAACTATAGGGAGGTGGTGTGTCCTACTTTTATAATGGACAGTTCTTGATCTGAACATGTTCTCTTTTGAATTGCAATCTAATCCAAGTCCAGTTTAAAAATAAAGAACTCCAGGAAGGAAATTGGCTGCTAACAGTTAGCACTTTGAGCTAAGTCTAAGTGGAAATCCAGCTCATCTGTGGTGAGATGCATGATATGTCTATATTCTATTGGTTGTTTCATCCATACCTAGGAATCAGTGTGTATAAATCTCTCTCTTTTTTCTTTTTGACTATACATTCCTTCTATTTTAGCAGTGCAGAAGTGGAAACCCTGTTTTAACTGGAAGACAATTACATCAACATTTTTGGCTTCTATCCAGCAAAAAGTTTTCTGGGACCACGCGTCTACACTTTATTCTATTCTATTTGTTCATTCATTTGCTTCATCTAATCCAGATATTTTTCAAAATAGTTTAGAAATAAAGAAATATTCAGGTAAGAGAAAAATAAATAGAAAATACGTAAGACAAGTTTTAAAAAAATAATGAAGGTAATAACTACAAAAAAAGTTAAAGCTCAAAAGAGTAAACTTCAGCAGTATAGACTTAGGGCAGGCATTTCAAAGACAAAGCATAAATACCAATCTAACCTCTGGAGGTAGGATTGCTAAAGAAGGATTTATCTGCAGAATTTCAAAGGTCCCTGAGATAATAACAGGGGAGCCATAATATACCACACCAAATGCAACCTGCTAGGTTATGCTGCTGTTTCAAGTTACTGAACTGTCTACTTGGAATTGCATCATCAGGTGGAGTTATCAGGGATCAGAAAGAAACAATACTTATTTCGTATTTTTACATACATGGTGGGCTGGTGGGTCATATTGTTGCTCTGATTACTGAGTTTAAAGAAATAAATAATCCCGAAACTACTTGAACACCTTTTTAATTCCACAGAAGGAAATTATAATCTTATTTTTTCACAAAGGAAACTGAGATGCACACCTTTCAATGCAAGCATCTAGAAAGACAGGGAAAGACAGTGTGGTGTAGTGGTTAGAACGTTGGACCACAACTCTGAAGACTTGGGGTTGTATCCCTGTACAGCTATGAAAACCCACTGAGTGATTATGGGTAAGTCACACTCTCTCAACCTCAGAGGAAAGCAAAGGCAACCTCTCCCCCAAAAAAATCTTGCCAAGAAAACCCAACGGTAGGGTTGCCATAAGTCAGAAATGACTTGAAGGTACAAGAACAACAATAACAACACATCCAGAAAAATATGTGTTGCAATGGCATCTTATTAATATCAGTATTAGTCTATTTGCTTATATTTGCTCAAGTACTAGGAAGCTAAGAAGCCATTAGTTCAAAACATTCTGAACTAATGTAGCTTCTGATTCTCCAGATTTGAGCTTGTTTCATGGTTCACAAATTTACACATTGAAAGTATGTTGAAAAATATACTCTATTTGCAGATAGTAGTTACATAAGAGACATTAACAGTCACGTGCTTGAAAATGTGTCTTATTTAATATACTTCACCATCCTGAGGATTAATGAACTCTCTGGTTTAGGGAAATTGTAGACAAGACATCCAGTCATGACATTTAAAATTAGCTGTCAGGCTTCTGCCTCAAATTTAGACATGAAATCTGAAAATGTACGATTAAAAAAAGGCTAAATCATCATTCAGGTTTTTCATTCTCCAGCAGGTGAGACAAGGACTTGATCACATTCTAGTATACTATCTAAAACGTAATAGTTTGATACTGTTTTATTACATTTTATTTTTATTGTATTCCATTGTAAAAATTGTCTCACATGTTTGATGATCTACTTTTAGGGTTTGCCAGTTTGTTCATTTCTTCTTTGATATTAACTTTTACTTCAATCAGAGTATTATAAAACTATATCTGTATTTTCTTTTTCAATAAGAAAACATTAAATTAATGAAGAACTGAAAGGGAGATAGAGAAATTCAGCCAAGGTTCCTCTGCATCATGGTCAGCTTCACACTCAGAATATATTCCTGGCAAAAGTGACCTTTACCCCCAAAATTTGAAGAAATACAACAGATTTGTAAAATGGACAAACATGCATATGGTTATAATAATTGCAAATATCACAACCATATTTGTGATACTACTTAGAAACACAACATTCATACAATGGATGGAGAATGAAATTTACACCCATTTCCCAGAGACAGTGACCTGCCTTCCTGACGACTTTTTTTCTTGACTATTTTTTCTCTCACACAGGCTTCAGTCATCTTGCATTCTGGTTAGAAGAATCACTTTTCTCTGGGGATTTTTAGAGATGTTCTTCTCTGTCTTAGCAAGGTCAAGCAGAGCGTGTTGAGACCAAATAATAAAATGACATTTTCTGGTTTACTAATCCTTTAAGCTTCATCCTCTTCTTAAATCTAGATGGGTGCTGCAATAGACAGGGGGACATCTTCAACATATCTGTGCGCCTGCAAGAAACTAAAGAATGGAGGAATGTAGAGTGTGCCCTCTTTTGGTGCGACCTCCACACACATGAATGTGAGGTCACACAAAGCTTCATGTCCCTTTATAGTCAATGGACATGATGGGCATGTACCCAAGCTGACATTGGCATGCACATGTTGGATCCATTGACAACAATGGGATGTAACACTTGCATTTTTTGTCTTACACAGAGGTTCCTGTAATGGAACCCTTGCATATACAGTGAGCGCACTGTGTGTGTATGAGGGTGTAAGTTCTTTCAAGTTGCCTCTTGATTTATGGCAGCCCCATGAATTTGATAGTTTTCGTAGACAAGGAATACTCAGAAGTGGCTTTGTCAATTCCTTCCTCTGAATATAGCCTGCAACACCTCATATTAGTTGGCAGTCTCCCATACAAGCATTAACCAGGGCTGACCATGCTTAGTTTCCAAGATTGGGATCTGGTGCCTTTAGGATATTTAGGCTTTTATAGGGCGCAATAAAATATAAACAATAGCTCATTGGAGAAACACTCAAATCATTAGGATAACTGATTCTATCTGTACTTGATTGCATTGACAGAGAACTAATTGAAAAAAAAGATGACGATAAATGTGCAAAGCTAAATAATGCATTTCTATAACAGGTTATGGAGACAATAAGAGTGGATGGTGTGTGTGCATGGTGTAAAAGTGATTAACAAAATAGAAACATGTGAACATTGTGGCAAGTTGTAAAAGCAGAAGAAAGAATATTCCAAAGTGGTTGGATGGCCAGAAGTGTAAGGCCCTAGAATTCTGTCAGTTAGCCTGAAATAGAATAGACTCACAGAAGCAATTGTTGGGCCTTTCCATACTACACTGTTATAGTGCTATTATTCCACTTTGAACATCCTGTGGAATCCTGAGGTTTGCAGTTTAGGGAAGGGCATTTAGAATTCTCAGCCAGAAAGCAATTTGGCCTCAGTAAACTATTTAACCCCAGAATTCCACAGGATGTTGAAAGTGAAATAATAGCACTATAACAGTCTAGCACAGAAAAGGCCCACTGAGTCATGAATCAACAGATTAGTAAATCTTATTGATTAATTGGCTTTCTCTATTTCTAATTAGCAACAGAATTCTGGCCTTTATATATTAAACCTACATTCAGATATTACGATACATCCTGCCTATCACTATGTACTTAACAGTGAACGTCCTCAGTGCCCCTCTTCAAAAAGGTGCAATCTGGTATTGGGGACTGTCCAGTTCTCCCTAACAGTCTCCATAGATGAGGAAATTGGTGGTAAACTTTTGTAGGAAACGTGCTGATAGCCAACCCTGAATATCTTGCTAAAGATATTGGATAGCTCTCCCTGTTTGCCATGTGCTAATTAATTGGCCTAAATACTCTAAAGGTACCAGATCTCATCTGACCCTGGAAGTCAAGCAGGTTCAGCCCTAGTTAGTACTTCGATGGGAGACCACCAACAAATAGCAAGTCTTGTGAACTATATTTCAGAGGAAGTAACTGGCAAAACCACCTCTGAGGCCCTTTCCACAGCTTACCTTTTAACACTGCTGGAGTGTGGGCCTCGCGTGAGAAGCCTGGGCAGGAAGGATCTCGCAAGCCTCCTGCTCCCCTGCTGCTCAGGCTCCGCAGCTCCTTCCTGCTCACGCGAGAGCCCCGCCCGCGCCGCTTCCTTCCTTCCGCAGTGCAGCCTGGGAGTTGTAGGCTCCACTGAGGAGAGGACGCGCGACCGGCCTGGCTCCAGAGGCTCCGCACCACAGGTGAGTGTTTAGGGAGGCTTGCGCAAGCACGGGTTATTTTCTGCTAAAAGCCAAACATTAAAAAATGTGTATTTGCTGCGCATGCAGGCCTTGAGTGTGGCGGAAATGGGAGTGCGTCATGCAGACCACTCCTCACATTTACGTGACACTCAAGGGGCCCTTTCGCTTGCAAACTGCCATGCGAAAAAGGCTTGAGTTTTCTTTGGCTAAGAAAACCCAATGAAATTAATGAGGTCATCATCAGTTGACAGGTAAGGCGCATACACGCACACACACAAAATTAGGAGACACTAGATAGAAATCCACCATTTATGCAATATGATGTTCTTTGTTGCTTTGCACGGAGATTTTTCACTTGGAAAATGTGATTGTGCATTTGATGTCATGTTATACCCAATTATATACAAGGATATCCTCTATGAAGCAGATATTTCTTAAGTTCACTTGCTCTTTTATAGCTTTTTTTTTCTGTGTTACAGTTTCGTCTGATCTTTACTCAAACTTTAGTTAACATTTCTCTTTGTATGTTTGTAGTGGCAAGATTTCCAGTATAGATAGTGTGGACATCAGTAGGCTTATTTCAAAGATCAATGACAAATTTTGGTTCTCAGTGGTGAGGAGCACATCAAGCAAAGGGATGATGGATGTTTGGTGGTATGGCTAGATATAAACAAGATTGTGGGATGAATACAGTTGATATAAACTAGACAACGATAGTGGCAGTTCTACATATGCAAATATGGAATTTCCTAATCATGTAAGAGAAAAGTGATGATCAAATAATCATGGCAAAAGAGGTGTAGGACATAGCAAATGCAAAGCTCCTTCCCTGCTGCAGTCTCTCTCCTCCATCACGTTCTTCCCAGATGGAATGTGAATTCTAGGTGTAGCTCTGAAGAGAAGAAAGCTTTGGAGAAAAAGTCTCTCTCTATGTAACAGATGTAATAGCAGATTTAAATACATGGAACTGTCATCATAAAGTCTATCTTGGTTCTTTCTTGACACTTCAGATTCATTGCAACGATAGAATATGTTATGTGCTGGTGACCATGGTAGCAAGAACAAGCTTGATAATATATAGAGGGTAGTGGGAGTACAAAAAAAACAAGCAACCATAACTGTTTTCTTACCTTTGCCTGCAGAATCTTAAGCTGTCTTGTTCTGAAAAGCTACCAAAAATGTTCTCTTTCATACACCATTGTGGATCTGAAATGCACAAAACAGGGCACAGTTAACTCCAATTGTCATGTGAGAAGGAGCATGTGGAGGTAAGGAACAGACGGGGGAGACTGCTCAGCAAGAGAGTTGAGAGCAGAAAGGGGGTGGGTTGGCCTTGAAGCCTAGGGAGGAGAGCCTAAAGTTACTTTCCAGTCTTTACTGGACAACTCCTATCAGCCCGAGCCCAGAAACATCCAGAGGCCCTCTTGATTTCCATGCCTGGTCTCATGGGAAAATCTATGAAAGGAGTGTGAGATCACCTACTTCAGCCTGCAATGAAGCACAGGTAACATTATTTATTTCCTTTACTTCTATTAATTGCTTAGCCAGCACATTACTACTGCCCAGGAACTCCTTTTTCCCCTCAGTTCTGTGGCTCCACAATCAGGAATACCTCAGCGCCACTGTAGTATTTTCTCTCCCGAGAAGCTTACAGCCGCGCTGTATAACTTTACTCTCAATTTATTATTGCCACCATGGACACAATAATATCTTCAGGGGTAGTACTGAAGGGGTTAAATCCAGGGAATTGCTACTTGAATAGGAAAATAAGCGAATTGAATTGAGTTTCTGAGTGGAACAGCAGATGTCCCTGTCTTATCTCAATTTTAGGAATGGCCTTGCAACACTCACTCAGGCGTTTGAGAACTAAAAGGGAGTCAAGCATACTCCCTGGCTACCTCATTTTGGCCATATGCATCATTTTGTGTCAATTAGTAACTGAAGTCTTTGTTCTCCTGTTCTGGATTGGGCTAAGCTCTAGATGTGATTGATTGCTGACGTTGTTGACCAAAGGTATAAAGTCTAGGTGTTTTAATCAATCGGGGCAACAGTCCTGGAAACAGCTGCCGTCCTTGCACAAGTAAATTGTTAACAATAAAAGGCTTTTTTTTATTTTTCCCTGGAAACCTGGTCTTCGTCTCTTTTTCGGCCACAACAGTACTAACATCTGAATTTAAAGCACCACTAGTGTAGGCAGTCAAGAGGTGTGTGCTTTTAAACAATCACTCTGTTTAAAGAGAAAAGAAATAAAGACATAGAGCTTGTTAGTATATAGAAGCATGTGACTTCAAAAGAGCATTTGCTTAGTTGGTAAGGTTATTCAAGTATAATTAATATACCACCACCCTTAGTAGTTAATCAAGACAATAAATAATCCTGACTCTGCTGTTGTTCTGACCCACCACAACCTCAGCCTAATTATCACATTGAACTAGTTCCAACTGCTAGCCTCAAGTTCTATTCTCAACCCACTCTCTGTACACTCACAGCAGCCTTCATACACTCACTTTCAAACTCTCAGGCCACACACACACTATTATAGTGCTGTTATTCAACTTTCAACATCCACTTTCATCAGTAGTTTACCAAAGTCCAAGAGCTCTCTGGCTGAGAATTCTAAATGCCCCTCCCTAAACTGCAAATCCCAGGATTCCATAGGATGTTGAAAATGGAATAATAGCACTATAACAGTGTGGTGTGGAAATGGCCACTGTCAATCATCCATCAGCTCCAACATTCTACACACTCTCTCCTCCTCTCAGTAGACCATTTACCATAGTCTATATCGTATATTTACATATACTGTACATCAACATCATAACGTATAACCATGCTTTCTCATAATTTCTATAATATAAAACAATAGATTTGTACCTAGCAGAGAACATGACAAGGAGCAGTGGACTGAACACCTGACAAAACAAAAGAAATGAATACATGGTGGAAATGAATGCATGTGTTTTAGGGGGTTTAGATGGGTTGGTGGGTGGGGAGGATGGGTTATGTTTTAACTGCTTTTAATGTATTTATGTACTGCTGTAGTACTGCCTCGATCCATTGGGAGAGGTGGGGATATAAATAAATTTTATTATTATTAATTATTATTATTAGGAAAGACTGCCCATGAGGCTGCAGAATGGAAGGCAGAATGAGAGTTTGGAATACGGAAGTAGAAGTAATTCAGGCCTGGTCTAGCAGCCAGAGGTAAGAAAGACAAAAGGTTAAGCTCAACAGAAGGAGTACTGAAAGAAAGCAGAAAATAGTCCAAAGGCTAAAGCAGAAAGCAGAAAATAGTCCAAAGACTAAAGATTCAGTGGAACCTGGAACTTGGAGGAACAATAGACACTTTAACTGTCTTTATCGAGACAGACCCAATTAATCAGTCAACCCATTTTTTTCAACTGCTTTTAAAATGTCCCAGTTTCTCTCTCAATCTCCCACTTTCCACTCCGTCTTCAGTTTACTTCCACTGCTGCAAATGAAGCTCAAAGTTCAAAAGTAGTTTCCATTCAAGTACCTCTTCGGAGCAGAGGAGAGGAGGGGTGAAAACTTGCCCTTTCCAATAGACTCAATGAAAAACAAAAGGCTGAAACGTTCCCTACCTTGTGTGTTTTTCCTCATTAATATTTTTTGCTTTCTTGACCACATTCTGATGCTTCTTGGTCACACATTTCCTGGTTTTCACCTGTGAAATTTTGAGGGGTATTCAACAAGTTGATGCATGTGTGTTCTGTGGCATGCCTTCAAGTCATTTCCAACATAAGGGGACCCTAAGGTGAACCTATTAGAGGGTTTGCTTGGCAAAATTTGGTCAGAGAGGAATTGCCTTCCTTGGAGGCTGAGAGAGTGTGACTTGCCCAAGGTCACCCAGTGTGTTTCCATGGCCAAGTGGGGATTCAAACCCTGATCTCCAGAGTCACAATCCAGTGCTCAAACCACTACTTCATGCTAGGTTTCCAAGTTGATGCAATTCTCAATCTCCTCAGTCATTTTCAGGGGAAGTAGATTATGGAAGACTGTTCTAAAACTGTCCCTACAAGCCATGGGATGACACACTATTTTGCAAGCATACCACAAATTCAGTTCAAAAAGTATTAGACAGTACTGTTCTAGTGTCTTGATCTGATTTCCTGCCTCTTGTTTGATGCCACAATGCTTGAACAAAGCAGGCACTTATTATCATAGTTCTAGTGCTGGCAGAGCTAAGCCTAAACAACTGTCTTTCTAGCTGACCCGCTGACACCTCAGTTCCAAACGTTCCTGTTTCTAAACAGTCAAGTGATGTCAGAGAAGCAATCTGATGCTACTGTCTGAGATTATTAGATTTATATATGAGGTTTCTCCCATAGTGGGATGTGGTCAAAGAGGCTAACCACAGATATCATGTTAAGCATCAAAAACATGATGATAGCTTAACACATTTATAAAATATGTCAATAAATTCAAGTAACAAACACCCAGTAGTTCAATAAACATATCATGATAGCCACATAACATCATAATTCAATTCACTGACCTAATCACAGTTAAAGTGGATTGAGAGAAAAGCAAACTCACAATTCACAAAAATCTAATTGAGCCCTTGCTGACAGTGCTCATCTCTGGACCTTAGAAGAAGAATGTTCTCACCAAATGGATCATTGACAGCACACTGTCTCATCTCTCCTCAAAAGAGACATTAGCAGCAGCTGACTTTCTGTCCTACCTTTCCACACCTGAGTAGGTACAGAGCTTTAATAGAAACTTTGAATCTATCAGAAAAGAAACACACACACACAACTTATATAACCTTCATAAACAAGATTTTAGAACTCAGACTCAGTTATCCACAATCCAGCCAAAGAATGTTCAGGGAGGCTTTGTGGTTATGTACTCCACTTATTCAGGAATAACAAACAAATAAACGGCATGAAATAGTGCCAGGCACACAAAATAAAGGCACCTTGGCTCTTCACAAATAGCAGTTTGAGGCCCACAAAGGAAATTTATGTGAGTTGCAATTACAGATTTCTCACCATCTTCCCAAGTATTCTAATTGTTAGCGCTTGTCTTGCTTCAGAGTACTTCTTCAACATGGGCAAGTTTTTTCAGAGCGAACCCACCAGCTCAGTTGCGTAGGGATGTGGGAGCGGGAGGAGATTCACCCTGGGCGGCAATATTTTTGGGGTGTCTCAGCCCATAGCCACGCTCCCGTGCGCCCTGGCCACACCCACACACACAGTGGCCCCACCTCTCATGCTGAAGCCCTGCCTCCTCCTCCACACACTCCACACACTCCAAGCTCCACCACTGTACCAGCTACACCTCTGCAGTATGCATTGCCACACTATCACTCCTTGGTCTGTCGGACTTGATATTGTCTATCCATCCACTCAAGGGACTTCCATCCCTCCTTGGATCTAAGCACCTGACATCTACTGAATTGGCCAGTAGGGAGTAATTTTCTACAGCAGTGGTTCTCAACCTGTGGGTCCCCAGATGTTTGTGGACTTCAGCTCCCAGAAGCCCCAGCCACTGTGGTCAATGCTCAGGGCTTCTGGGAGCTGAAGTCTAGAAACATCTGGGGACCTACAGGTTGAGAACCACTGTTCTACAGAATAAGGCAGAAGGCCAGCCTTATTTTACACCACCATAACCAGGCCCATGCAAGCCCTCTTAGTTCTGCTAAGGAAGTCTCCCACACTCAGACATCTCTGCCCTTTGTAACTCCTACTGTGTTGCTGGCTGGTTACTCATTAGTAGACCACAGAAACAGCCTGAGATACAATTAAACCAACTAAGACCATAAACATCATAGGAATAAAAATAAGAATAAGCAACAGCAATGAAAGAGGCAGCTTTTAGTTCAGATAAAATAAAATACTTTTTAAAAAGTCTTTACATTTCCTATTAAGATTTTTATTGTTTAAGTCTCACAATTTCTGTGGATGATTCTCCAAGTTCCTAAATCAATTGACTTAGAACTTGACAATGGAATTGGTAAGCTCTGTTAGGTGACAGCTTGCATTATGTTAGTTCCAGGCCCTTTCATTTCACTTTATTGTGACAATTACAGCTGGGAAGAGAGGGAGAACATTATCTTCAGTGATTTAAAAGCTTATAATGTAATTACTCAAGTGATGTGATTTATTGGACACAGTAAATTAATAAAAGTGCACTTTTGAGCAAACTCAAATTCTTCTCCTATGGGATCAACACTGAGAAAGTGATGATCTAAAAATTAGGCTTATCATTAATTCCCTGTAGAAACCTAATCATTATTGCATCGGAAAGAATTACAAACATTTACCCAGGACAGCTCGATACCCACTCAATAGTTAAGATCAAGTCTACTAGGTCAGACACATTCCACCATGAACAAATTATTCTATGCAAATCCCACTGAAATAAATGAGTGCAATGTGTAACACCACAACAGTGCTCTAGTGCAACTCTCAGGCCATTTCTGCACTACACTCTTATGGTGCGATTATTCCACTTTCAACATCCTATTGTTACACTGACTTCTAGGGGTAATCCCTGGATGACACCCTGATTTGTCTAAAATGCCAAAATTGGGGAAATTAGCAAAGCACTGCCATTGAGCAGCGGAGGGCAGGGCAACAGCGAGACCTTGTACCCCAATGTCTACGGAATCAGATCGGGAAATGACCAGACTATAAATTCACTAAAGATGTTTTATTAGAATATACATCTGACACACTTTCTCAGTCGCAAACTCTCATACAAACACACAAGAACTATTGAAATGGAAACAGGTGAAAATTTATGGGGGAAAAGTGGAGGGAATTGGAGAGAGGGCAATACTGTACTAGTTCCAGCATCTTTGGCTAAGAAAAGATGAGCAGGAAGCGGAACTCAGTGAATGGGAGGGGCTGAGGGGAGCCTCTACAGACAGAACAACAGTCTGCCAGTCAAGTCAGGGAGAGCTCCGAAAATGGAGTCCAAAATGGGGTCTAGGTATAGGGCTGACCATGTCCTGGGGGCAGACCCTATTCCTGGAAAGAACAATGGCCAAACTACACAGGTGTGACAGTCACCTGATGGCTGCCTGATACCCATGTGATATCTGCCTGATGGTTGCATAATGGTAGCACCAGGTAACTGGACCTGCTTTGATATGCCTTTCTTTGTTCCTGGCATTCTGGGGGGAATCAAGCAGTCTCCCCCAATGTATTGCTGTGCTGATGGCCCATTACCTGTGCCTATGTGCCTTTCTGAGGTTTCCTATGGAGACATGACGGGGGAAGTTTCAAGTCCTTGATCTCTTGTCCGTTCGCTATCCTGAATGTCAATGTGCCAACTCCGCTACCTCTGGCTTGCATGTATTTTTAATATAGAATTATTCTTCCCAGGATAGGGGTAGGCTCACAGGGTAAAACTATGGAATCCTGGGGTTTGCAGTTTAGGGAGGGGCTGGCTAGGATTCCATAGGATGTTGAAAGTGGAATAATCGTGCTATAAGAGTGTAGAGTGGAAATGGCCTGAGTCATTTTGTGGCCCTTCTCTTCCAAAGCAAATAGCAGCTCCAGCATTTTGATCCAGGCTTCCCAACCCACAACACTTATTTAACTTTCCTAGAAGGTGTACATTAGTTGTTTGCACACAGTTCATATCATGAGCTGCTTGGCAGGCTATACCACGTAATCACGGTAAAAATTCTGAAATTTAGGATGATCTTTCAATTTAAAGAGAATGTGGCAATGTGAGGGTTCTTTTTTTATTGTAAAGGAACTTCTATTAGTAATCATCTTGAAAATAATTAGGATTTAGTCAACAACTGTCTCATCCTACAGTGTACTGCAGAAACATTCATCCCAACCCTTTTGACATTTCCACTTTTTGTTGTGTTGCTGTCTGAAATTGAAGTGGATTCAGTCCGCATTGTTGCCACTTGATCTACACAAAATAATGAAGCCCATGAAGGTACCAGATTCTCCATGATAGGATATGTCACATTCACTGGCGGAGCTTGGAGTGTGTGGAGAGGGGGTGGGAGGAGGTGGGGCTATGGCACAAGGGGTGTGGCCACTGTACAGGGGACATGGCTGTGGTGTGTGGCCAGGTTGTGCAGGGGCATGGCTATGGGCTGGAACTCTCCAAAAACATTTCCACCCAGGGTGAATCGCCCCTACCACCCCCACGTCCCTACGTGATTGGTCACATTTGGCCCACACCTATCTAGTTTAGTTTTTGAGAAATTTGATAAAACTAAACTAGATAGGTGTGGGCCAAATGTGACCAATCACATAGGGACATGGGGGTGGTAGGGGCGATTCACCCTGGGTGGAAATGTTTTTGGAGAATCCCAGCCCATAGCCATGCCCCTGCACAACCTGGCCACGCACCACAGCATGAGCTCTACATGTTCAGGGCCCACGAATCAGATCTGGGTTCATACACTCATCCAACTGTGTGTTGAACATGTTGCAGCAAAATACAATATACTTGTCTACATGGTAGGCAAATACATTGGTATGCATATGTCTTCAACCTCATGATATGTCTTCTGCAAAAAAGAGGAGATTATTTTACTGCATATGTATATACAATATACAGTTATATGCAGGAAATATTCAAATGTGGACATGAATAACTGCCAATTTATACAAAGCATTAGATATGCAGGATGGCTAGGGTTAGCCCATGACATTTTGTAACAGGGCAAGGAGCACAATGGCACCTTCTCTCCATTCATATTCTGAAGGCAGGTGGACTGGCAGGTAAATGTTACTGAAACACTGGTACTGCCATAGCCTCCACTGCATGTGAGGGCATTTCTTCACCACACTGTTATAGCACTATTATTCCACTTTCAACATCCTGTGGAATTCTAGGGTTTATTGTTTACTGAGGTCAAAGAGCTTAGAATTCTAAATACCCCTCCTTAAACTGCAAACCCCAGGATTCCATAGCATGTTGAAAGTGGAATAATAGCACTATAACAGTGTAGTACCGAAATAACCCAACGGCAGCTGGCCGGGCTCAGCACAGACAAAAGACAGAGCATCTCTTGGGCGAGAACAATGGAGAACAAAGTGCTGAGTGAAGGCAGGGAGGTCGTCAATCGGTTCGGTTGAAGCTCCTGCTGCTAACCACATATATCACAGAGGAAAACAGGCCAGTTTCAGGAGCCTAGAACAAACCACATGGCTTACACAGTTCTCTTCTTCAACAGAGAGAATAGGTAGGGCTGTCAATGCTCCCCTGATGCAGGTATCTGCCACCTGAAACTGTCAGTGCACTCCTGTCACAGTAGGATTGGGGCATACTTTCTTCATTCCCACCATGAAAGAAGACTATTTCCAAATCTTTTAGGCCCTTTCCGCAACTCATCTTTTTGCAGAGCTGGGGTGCGGGGATTGTGTGAGCAGCCTCTTCTGAGAGGCTCTCGCATCCCAGTTCTTTCAGCTCCACAGCTGCTGCCCGCTTGTACAAGAGCTCCTCCTCTTCCTTCCGCAGTGCAGCCTGGGATTTTCCCAGCCTCTGCTGCGGCAGGAAGCGCGAGTGCTGCGGCTCCAGAGCTCCGCATGCACGGCAAGTGTGCACGGGGCCCTGGAGCAATGTGCAATAGTGCACCATTTTCAGCTCACAGCTGAAAATGAAATAGTGCGTGGTCAGTGCCTGCCAACCCCTGGAGCATCGTGTGGCTGTGAGTGCATCGTGTGCACCGCTCCTCGCAGTCGCGCAGCGCTCCAGGGGCCCTTTCACATGGCAAATGCCGTGCGAAAAGGGCCTCTAAAACATTAACAAATGCTCTGAAATATGATTGTATATTACTCACACAATTTGGAAGGACTGCTTTTATAATGCTGTCTCTGTTCCTCCCCCATCCCACACTCTGGTGCATGCTTTATCAAAAATCATTTTTTAATTCTGTCCTTGGGCAAAGAATCCTGAATATATCTGTCTAAATCATAGAAAATGTGAGTGGTAGAAATCTGGGATAGAAACACTGTGAAATAAGGCTGCACATTCCTATATCAGTTTCATATACCAGGTTGCTGTGAGGAGATGAAATGACAGCTAGCCAGCAAAGTAATCCCTAGCTTTGTCAAGATTTTTTTTTTAAATCCTGCATTCAGTTCAATAAAATAAAAGGCAAATAGCACAGTTGCATAAAGCAGGAGATATATAACTCTTAATTCTATGCCACCCAAAAATGATCTGGGTAATTAAAACTGTTGCATACAATTAAGCAGTCTGTATGGTGGATTCAGAGCCTGGAAGTAAAGTGTTAAAACTAATGACATTACTCATTTAAACAAACAAACAAAAAAATTGTGATGATGTTTTTCAATGTCTTAACATCAACAATGCTAATCTAATATTAGAATATTTGCACAATGAGTAATGTTTATTTTTATTTCAGAAATATTACTTTGGGATGTTGAGGGCGATGTGGCAGTTTTTTATTTTGGGGGGATAATTTTTACAAGTAACATTGAGAATAACATGTCAGAAAAATGCCCAGTTATTTGTGAGTCAAGATATAACTCTTGGAAGATAAAATGATTCACTGTTGGATTTTTGAGCAACAATTCCAAGCTCTGTCTAGACTGCAATCAAAATATACTGTTCAGATTTCATTCCAAGTTTTCCTGGTGAAAGCTAGCATTTGAGCAATTTAGCGTCTGGTGGGAGACTGCTGCTTTTGTACTTGTAAAAACAAGTAAAACTTTAACTAAAAAGATGCTAGAGACTCTCTTCGTTCAAAATCCTGGGAATCAGAATGTTTTGCTATTATTATGTGTCTGGGACACTAAAAAGGAGGAAGAATGGCGAGGTGGTAGTGGCAACACCTTTAAGACATTTTTTTAAAAGAATTTGCATGAACTTTTGTTGATACAAACCCACTTCTTCGGATGCAGTACCGAGTGGTATTAAGGCTTCAAATGTAAAGCATATTTATACAGTTGTGGGAGTGGGATAGAATGTAATAGGATCCAGAAAGATGCAAATCATGACCCCTGCCCCAAATTTTCAAAAGGCTGTATAAAGTGATACAGATCTTTCAAATCTTTACAGTGGTCAATTAGTGTTGATGTGTGGGAGACTGTATAATATGCATTATTTAAAAAAAAATCACAGGTAAATTAAAAAGAGAAATTCTTGCCCCAACTTCTTGCCTAATTTTTTTTCAGTTTTACTACATGACTAACCTTAGGTCAAAAACTTGAAGAATATTTGTCAAATATTGTTTCAGCATGCCATGATTTACCTGTCATATCAAGGAGTTATGTAAATACCTTTTCTACTTACTTTAAAGCATGTTTTAAAAAATAAGATATCTCAGTAAATACTGCAGTAAATATTTATATCCCATTCAAGTACGAGTTCCACCAAAAATTACATTGTTTTCACAACAGACACAATGTCTTTTTGTGGAAATATTAAAACAAATGTCTAGTACTCTGGGATAAACATCCTCAGAACAAGTAATTTCCTGAATGTGTCCCCACTCAGCCTATTCCCTTTATGTTCCATTCTCTTTCATCTTCTCATCTGAAAAGTGATCAAAATTCCACCCACCCCAACCTCCATTCCATACTTCATTGCTCCCACTTATTTGAATGTTCCATACTTCAATTCAATACCACACATAAAAATTAAATGTTTTTTCATTACATTGTTTAGTATACACACACACACCCCTATTTTAGTCACTAGGTCTCATATTAGACATTGTTCTTTCTTCTAGGACAGTGTAGGAGAATTAGTTGTATTCCAGATGTTGTTGGTTTGTAATTCTTATTCATCATTGGCTATGTTGGCTTGGCTAATGAGAGTAGTAATTTAGCAACATCTGGAGAGAAGCATGTGCTTCTGCTGCTATACAAGGGGATCCCTCTTCATTAGATATTTGTGCACTTTGAAGGTTGTGGAGCTGGGAATGAACTGAGGTACAACCCTCAAAAAGTTCTCCCTCCAGTGAAATTGATGGAAGCTCTCTGTGATCGCTAACCGCTGTGTTCTTGTGCAACCCTCATTCATTTCAGCAGGGCTTAAGCACCAGAACTGTCTTGATGTGTGTGCCCATCATTGTAACCCTAAGGAATACAACAGTCTATTAGTTATACAAGTGAGCAAATTAACCAGGTGAAAAGAATCAACCATGGCCATTTAGAATGCAAACCAAAGGACAATATAGGGTTAATTTTTGAAACATTTTTCTACTTGGGCAGAAATGTGAAGAGTTAATCCGATTGCATATCTGATTAGTGAAACCTTGACTCAGAAGCAAAATACAAAGAGCTTTTTGATGTTTTTTTTTTTTAATACAGTACAACCCAAACCAGGCCAGTTTATTATTGTTATGTGAATCTTTCACAAAGAAATTAAATAGTACCAAGGTTTTGAACTTTCTTTAGATGGGGGTGGGGGAGAGAATTACATTCTAGAGTACATTTAACAGAATGTTTGGGGTTTTTTTGACAATATAAGAGTTAACATTTCTGCTAAATCAGGGTCTTATATATGAGTAGTTGATTTCTTAAATTTCCCATTGGGAAATGTAATTTGGAACACTGAGCACTGCAGAAGTATCCGAACCAAAAACCCTACATTTAGTGGCACACAAATCTAAAGATATAAAAGTATGTATACATTTCTTCTGGGCAGCTACTGTTGCACTTCTAAGAGCTGCGTGGGATGTTCATTTTCCAGAAAGTTGGTTCATATTTATGGTGGCCTTCATACAAACACCTAGCAAGTGGACAGGGGGCTGTTTCTGAGCCCATGGATGAGCAGCCATTGTGTGGAAGTATCCCTTGGGATAGTACCTGTGCTCATTTCCACACTAAACTGTTGCAGTGCTAATATTCAACTTTCAACTTTCAACATCCTATGGAATTCTAGGGTTTGTAGTTTACTGAGGCCAAAGAGCTCTCTGGCTGAGAATTCTAAATGCCCCCCAAACTACAAATTCCAGGATTCCATAGGATGTTGAAAGTCAAATAATAGCACTATAACAGTGTAGTACAGAAATGGCCTGTAAGGGCTGCTATCAGATAACAGTATCATCACACAGTTGCTGTTGGGCTGGTCCCTCTATCCCATTTCACTCTTCCACTCCCACCCCCCACTAACAAACTCTCTCAGCCATCTTTTTGAAATTGGGGTTGAGGGCTCTGTATCATAACATTTCTGATCTGATCTACAGGGCAGGATCCAGAAAATGAGTGAGGTGAGTGTTCTTTGGCCCTTTATTGGGTTCCTGGACACTGTTGTCTCCTGTGTCACTATTTAACATGTACGAAGCTGATGGAGATTTAGGGCAAGATGACACTGCAAGATTGGGTCAAAATTACATGTAGTTCTATTTCTCTACTACATCTCAATCAGGTGAGTCTATGTGGTCCTCCAATAATGCCAGAATCAGAGACTAGAAATAATGTGCTAGAAATAATTTGTTGTGCCTTCATTCTTTAATGTTTTAATGTAGTGTTATGAGTTTGGAATAGCATTAATGAGGTTTCATCTCATTATTCATCTGCCTCAGAGACCTCTAATTAAGTGCTCTTCACTATTAAAAGGTTGTTTTGTTATTTTGTTATTTTGGGTTTGTGTGTGTGTGTGTGTGTGTGTGCGTGCGCTAATTACTCTAGTTTTTAACTGAAAAGAAGGAGTAATTCCAAACAAGGATAGAAAAATCAATCAGGAATCAGGATTGAAAAGCTGGTGTTGTGAATAAAAGTTGGGGAATCAGACTTACATTCTCCTTAGATATGATTTGGGCTACATTTTGGCCCTGAATCTATATGTTTGAGACATTTCTTCTACTGCTGCTGGTCTTTCTTGCTTTCTTTGGAAGCACATTACCACATATGGGCCATTTCCTGGGTTTTGCAGTTCCGGGAGGGGCCGGCCCCCTCAGGATTCCATAGGATGTTGAATGTGGAATCAAAGCGCTATAACAGTCCAGTGCAGAAATGGCCATAGAAACAGCTGCTTCCTGTTTTCTGAACATTTTCAATTTGTAGTTTTATTAATATCCTCTTTTAAGGTAATAAAAAATCTTTCCATCTGCTGGCCTTAGGGAAAAAAATGCTGCCACTTAATTAAATCCCTGAAATATAGGTGCCCAGCACCTATATGTTTATATGGGCCTTTCCGCACTACGCTGTTATAGTGCTATTATTCCGCTTCTAACATCCTGTGGAATTCTGGAGTTTAATAAGGCCAAAGAGCATTCTGGCTGAGAATTCTAAAGACTCCTCCCTAAACTGCAAATCTCAGGAATAATAGCACTATTACAATGTAGTATGGAAATGCCTTCTGTCATATTTACATCATGGAAAAAAATACAATATTTGCCTCTTCTTATTTTTTTTTTTTCATTAATAAAAATCTGTGAAAGTGCAACCCAATTATACACATGACTTCTTAGAAGTCCCACTGAATTCAAGGAACCTCACTCCAGAGTAAGTGACTATAGAGTTGCAGACTTCATCTCTATTTAAAGCCATTTTCCCCCAGATTATCAACAGAAAATGTCATAGATCTCTAAGGTATCTCTTTCTCTGCTCACCTAATCAGCCTAGTTTTTTTAGACCTAGGAGATGGAGAGAGAGTAGAAGAGACATCATGCTGTATGATAATAAGGAAGGCATTATGTAACTCTGGGAAGCTATATAAATACCTGATTCTTTAAACAGAAGATACTGGGGACTGGACTTGGCATCTTGCCCTGGCCCCTACATGCAAACTCTGAGTGATCTTTGAAGGTTGTGCATCTTAATTCAGAGTGAGGAGGCGTGGGATGCATTTATTTAGTAGTGCAGAAAAATGTTCTGCATATGCTGTACACTCCACCCTATTCAACACTCTTGGTTCACCAGCTGATTTTTGTAGCCACCTGTTGGTGCATTTCAGTATTACACTAGATAAGCATTCTTTTTCTACATGGAATGGCACATCATTAGTCACCTTCTTCAATCTCAACAAACAATCCAAGGCATTTCAAGTATGAGTGAGCACATATTGGTCAGGGTGGAAAAAAGAAAAATACAGATCAACATTTATCAAGATTAACTGAACGGTTTGTTAAATTCCATGCTTTAGGACAGCCCTTCCCAAACTGGCAGCTTCCAGATTCAGTTTTTATCCTTATGCTTATTATATAAACTTGATTTATACCCTGTCTTTTTCCAAAGATTGGTACTCAAGACAACTTAAAACATTAAAGTAATTGCAACATAGTTAAAAAAAATATAAAAAGTCAACATTAAAATATCATTGATATAATTAAACTATTAACAATATTAAAACAATTTAAAACATAAACTTTAAAAGGATGAAAAAGGAGTTCCAATAGTATAGCTTAAAACAATACAGCACCCTTTTAGGAGTGCATTCCTTGAAAGCTTTCAGCCTGTCTGAATAAAATGGCTTTCTCTAGTGACAGAAAGACTGCAAGGAGGGAACAATTTCAAACTCTTTAGGGAGCAAACACCAAACTCTAGGAGCAGCTACCAAGTAGGCACTATTTCATTTTCCATGTGAAAGAGGGCATGGAGCGTTGCGCGACTGTGAGGAGTGATCTGCATGATGCACTCACAATTGCGCGATGCTCCAGGGGTCAGCAGGCGCTGATCATGCACCTTTTCATTTTCGGCTAGAAACCGAAAATGGTGCGCAATCGCACATTGCTTCTGGCCCCCACGTGCACTTAGCTGGCGTGCGGAGCCTCTGGAGCCACATTGGTCGCGCTTCCTGCCCCAGTGCAGCCTGGGAAAGTCCTAGGCTGTACTGCGGAAGGAAGAGGTAGTGCTCTTGCACAATCACGCAGCTTGTGCGGAATCAAAGGACCCCGGACTTGAGAGCCTCTTGCCGTGCGATCTCCGCACCCCAGCACCAGAAAACAGTAAGGTGTGGAAAGGGCCCAAGTCTGGATGAAAGTATGTATGAAAGTGGTGGGATTGAAAGAAGGACCTCCCCTGTTGATCTCAGGGCCCACAGGCTCATAGGAGCTATGGCCAGTCAGACAACTTGGGCCTAAGCCCATATATAACATCATAGGTCATAAAATAGACCAACAAACAGGAAAAGTCATTTTCAAAGAAGTAGTCATGTTAGTCTCTTGCAGCTTAATTAGAACAGCACCCATATTGTGGGCTCTGTAGTGTCTGGAAAATGCCAGGCTGAGGAAGATAACTGTAGAAATAATGGCAAAAATATTTATTTTGCAAAATCTAATACACATGTGTCAGCAACAGAATGGCTTACATAATTCTCCAGTATGCACTCAAATGCAGGCAAAGCCTGTTAAGATCTTTGTTCTACATGTGCAAAGATCTAAACAGCAGTTGGAGCAGGGCTAATGTGTGGATCCATGTCCTTCTTCCCACTTTAGTTCCATCTGAGTGCAAATAAGTGCCTGCAATAGGGCTGTCATGTTTCCAGATAAGAGCTATCGAGCTACAGCCCCATTTGAAGACCATTGTGCTGTTAATGGAAACAATCTTAGCATACCTTTACTCAGTAGTTGCAGGTTTGCAAGTCTCACTAAAAGTTTAGCAATAACATGTATTCATGGTCTTTTGTGACTCCATCCAGTGTTTTTAAAATTTAAGGCAAGGGTATCTTTCTCGATTCTATTATATTCCACCCCACTCCTACTCCTGTATCTGTGTAAATATGCTTTATATGTTGAGGGCTGGATAGCACTCACTACTATATCTGAAGAAGTGGGTTTATATCCATGAAAGGTCACACTAAAATGAAAACCATTTAGTCTAAAAGCTACATTCTTTTTTAACCTCCCTCTCTTTCTCCTATTTAAGCTGCAAGAGACTAACATAGCTACTTCTTTGAAAATGACTCTTCTTGTTTGTTGGTCTTAGACTTACCCTTTCTCTTTCTGCATTGGTTAGAGTTCAGATAATCTGATCTTATTTGTCCATTTTGAGAGACTATTGTCAACAAATAGTTGAAAGATTTATGATAGATAAAAAGATATATGGTTTTGACCAAAACAAATCTGAATCTGAGTTACAGTTATTCACTGATGATGATCATTTGATTGGTAAAATGTATACTTTTGTTAAAATTTGGTATGGAACAGGAATAAGTTAAAGACTGTATGTTAAAATGGGCTCAGAATTTCAAATGTAACATACAGATGCAACGATGGGAAAATATGTGGTTAAAGGGATTGAAATTGGCTTTGTGTTATGACCTTAAGGAGAATTTTTGCAAAATGATGTGTCAATGGCATACAACTTGGCTAGGATTACAAAGATGTTTCCACTATATGTTTGAAACGTGAACAGCTTTTAGGGAATTTTATCAAATGTGGTGGACATGTAAAAAAGCTGAAAAGTGTTGGGCTCAAATGCATACTTAAATGTAGAAGATTCTGAAGATTAATATTCAGTTTAGACCTGAACTGTTTTTACTGGAATTGATAGATGAAAAAATGGAAAGGAAATATGTAAAATTACTAAGATACATGACCATGGCAGCAAGATTATTGTATGCACAAAAATGGAAGAGTGAACTAATATCAATAAAAGAGGACTGGCTGTCAAAACCGAGCAACAGCCAAAAGGGACACATCATCTGCTTTGATCAAAGAAAAATCATTGATGATATTTTTGAAAGACTGGGAATCCTTGATTGCCTTTTTACAGAAAAAAAGAAAATAATATAATAACTGTAGGTTTTGGTAATTAGTAGGTTTGAATTAATAGAAGAAGGGTATGAAGATTTTTTTAGTTAGCTGGAGAAGTAAGATTTATATATTAAGAACTATAACCACTGTAAGGAAAGTTGGAAACCATTGTAATTTTTCTTTTCTGTCTTTAGTTGTGCTTTTTTTCTTGCTTCTTTGTACTCTTTCTTTCATTTCTTTCTTTTTTATATATACTTCTTAATGTAGTTGGATACTTTTAATAAAGATACATTAAAGTGTTTAATAAAGATATATTAAAAATCTTTAGTAGATATAAATAGTTACTTCATATGTTACAGCAAAGATGTCTAAGCCCACTTTATTTCTCTGCTAGACTCTGTATTGGGGGTGGAGTGGGATTAGTTGTTGCTCATTTTCTACTTGTGAATATTAATTAGTCTGCTTTTGAGATACACTACTATTATATTTCCCAATATATGCCTGTCAACAGGTTCCCTGTTTAATGCTAGCTTCTAGATCAGGACCATAAAACATTTACACATTTACATCATGCACCTTCTTTGATCTATGTGGCAACTGTGGATACAAAGTATTGCTTCTGGATCCTGAAGACTCAATGCTGCTTCCCTGACTACCTTGTGTTCACTTTGTTGTAGTTGGCACTGATGCTATAAAAAGAATGCCAAAGCAGAAGAAATATGTTCTCTCTGACTTCTAGAAAAGCTAGGATGCAATAGTTATGTCACAACCTTGCTTCAGTTATACCACTTCGCACTGTGGTGAAAGCTGCAATTTGGACTTCAGTGGGTCTCACGTATGAATCCTTGAAATAGGTTAGGAAGTACATTTGGGGATCTTGGTGCCTGTACCCATTGCTATCTGTGGTTTCCTGGGCACATCATAAGCTTCAGCTTACCTTTCAAATAGTAACAGTCCCAAAAGACAGCAATGTCTGTATATGTCCAAAGTGCAAAAGCAGACAAAAGAGGGAGTGGACAGCAACTGGGAGCAGGAGTTGGAATTGCGAGTTGGGGTATGTAATTGCAAGATCTTTTCTCCTCTTAATCCAGATCCCTAGGTATACTAAAATCCTGCCTGCCATACATAGCCTTAACGGCTGTTCTTACCTTCATCTGAGAGACTGCACTTGCTATTGCTTCCTACACAAAGAGCTTTGACATATATACAAAGAAAGGAAGAAAATGGATGCATAATGTGGATACAAGGTATTGCTTCTGGATCCTGAAGACCCTGAAGAAGATAGATTAGTTGAAGATCACCACCATCTGAGACATGAAGTGCTCCTCGTTAGACTAATGCCCTCTCAGACAGATTTTTAGCCTAATGTCACTTTTGAATGAGAGTTTTTAAAAAGTTCAACAGAAGTTCTGCCTGCACATTAAATGTCAAACACTGAAGAAAATAGCATTCTGTGCTGAAATGAAAGATTTAAAAACAGGAAAATCAAGAAAATTATCTTTGTGCAGTCATGTAGGGACAGGGGTGGGAGGTGGTTTGCCCTGGGCAGCAATGTTTTGGGGGCGTTCCAGCCTGTAGACATGCCCCCATGTGCCCTGGCCATGCCCCTTGTGCCATAGCTCCGCCCCTTCCCACCCTCTGTCCCTACACTCCAAGCTCCACCACTGTCTTTGCATAGCTATAATCATGAGAAGATATAAATCTAAGCTGTATATGCGTTGGAATCATACAGGAAACGACATTCCCTAATGATCTCTTTGTGACTAACAGCTGAACTAGATGTAATAGGGCAGTCACTTTTGTTTATTCATGTGACTGTGCCAGTCACATAGAACATGGAGTGGGTTGTTGGCAGTTTGACAGAGTAATATAAGAAGATTGATAGCCTTGATGGACCAGAACACCTATAAGGTCACAGATTTGTTGAGGATCTCTTAGAACTTTGCAGCTTTTACAACAACTGTGGGAATGTCGCAGTTTGTCATGAGCTCAAAACAATTTGCAGATCAAACCAGTTGGTGCATTCAACAGGCCTAGGAGATAATCTGGATGTGATGTATTTTTCCGATTCTTTTGTCACAGATAAGAGCATTCCCTACTACTCTTTAGATTTCTCTTGTCACCACCTCTTTGATGGGATGATGGTGTACCTACTTCTTCTCCTCCTTCTGAAGCTTATGGAGTCTGAAGGATTCCTGGATACCCTGGGGAAGTTGCTAAGGGCCGTACCTGACACTTGTGTTGATGCCCTAGTTGATCTGTGCAACAAAGAAATGACTTGACAGTGGATCAAATTTGCCCTCATCAGCCTGTCAGAGCCCATTTAGTTCTTTGGTTTTTCAGAGAGCTGAAGGCAATTAAAGAAGTAACAAGACAGTCTGAATAGAGGTAGTACAGAATGTGTTGTGAATCTAACTAAAACAAGTAAGCTGATCAACTATACATTGTAGTGATGGTGGCGCTGGTAAAGAAATATTATGTCTTTGCCTCCATTGTATCAATAAGGGGCTGCGCAGCAGAGCTCTTTGTTACACCTTGCCCACAGCATATGAAAAAACACTCTGAGGTTTGGCATGAAAAATTTACTAAGGAAAGATAAAATGCAGTTCCTAGCACTTGGATGAGACTGACTTAATCCATTTAAATCTGATCTCAGACTTCTTTCTTTCATACCGCATTGTTTTAGCATTTGGTATAACTTTAAATGCCATGTCTGCATCCTACAGAAATCTGGGATCTGTAGTTTGATGAGGTGCTAGAGCAGTGCTTCTTAAGCTATCTGATATGGGAGGCTATCACTTTTTCCCCCCTCCAGTGTGACAGGGACCTGTACCAGATTTGAGCCCATTGGCTACAGCTGTTTCTTTCCTGAAACCTCTCCAGGGATCAGCAGCTGATGGGCTATGCATGCATACTGGTCCTTAGACCACCACTTTGAGTAGCACAAAATATTGGAGCTCCCTGAAATAAAATTCATAGAACTACAGGTCTCAGAATTGATAGGATGTCATTGTAGCCATTAAAAGTGGCATGAAAGTGCTATAATTACGTAGCGTGAAACTAAAAAACTGCCTTGATCACCCAGATGGATGGAGAAAGAGAAGGAGGAGAGGAATAATATGGTCCCGTCTCCTGGACAACTTTGGTACTGTCAAAGGTGAGATTGTTCTGGACAGACTGTCTGGATTGGAAAGCCTACCTAGTTCGTTCCAGAAGACTGTGCTCAACTCCTATAATAGTGCTTTACAGGGATCCATCATATTTACAATGCTTTTTAAACATCTATAAGAAACTGCTGAGTGATGTCATTCAGGCTTTTGGTGTCATAATATGCTAATCATACCCCGCACCCCCCACTCTTTTTTTTCCATCTGATTTAGATGAGAAATTGGAAGTGCTATATCAGCCGTTGGGTTCAACCATAGACTGGATGAGACTCAATAGACTGGAGTTCAGTTCTGCCAAGATGGCAGTAGTGTTAACAGGTGGCTTGTGTGTCAAGGAAAGTGATATTTCTTTATTAAAATGTTTATATCCTACCATATGACACAAGATGTCATGATGTTGCTTAGATATAATCAATGATTTAATGATTTAGAACAATAAAAAATAATTGAACAGTAAAAGCCATATTATGTACTTTAACCATTAAAACATTTTAAAATCACTTGTTTAGTCCCTTCTGAATGGAATTGCATTCTCACGTAATGGTCAGCTTCGCAGATCTCACTTTGTTTAGCACAAGTGAGTTGTAGACAACCATGGAAGCTTTTCTAAGCCAAAAGAAATTTTTTGAAACTCATTTTTAATGCACTGCTCAAATTAATCAATGCTGCTCATAGGCCACATTTTCTTAATTCACAGGCAGGTTCAGGAATCCCCCCCCAGCCAAAATAATGATCATTTTCATCATAGTAATGCTATTAATAAACCCCAAATTTTTGCAGGAGATGGAAGTGAGGTTGATGATCATGATCACCCATAGCATGATCACGATAAGCCAAAAGGGTAACAGAGACCAACAAGCCAACATGTTTTTGCATGACTGTTCAGAAAGGAAGCCTTATTGAGTTAGTAGCACAACTGTAATATATTGATGTAATAGCTTCCATGTTTTCATCAGAGAAGGAACAAAGGAACAAAGGAAAAAGAGGGAGGGAGAAAAAGAGGGAAGGACAGACAGGGACGGGGGGACGGGGATGGTTCGCCTGGGGCAGCAATGTTTTGGGGGCATCTCAGCCCATAGCCACACCCCCACATGCTAGCCCTGCACCCACGCACCACAGTCATGCTCCCACACAAGTGGCCATGTGCCTTGTGCTGTAGCCCCATCTCCTTTGCCCCCCTCCACACACTCCAAGCGCCGCCACTGGGGAAAGAATAAAATGATACACATGGCTAGGAGAAATGGGGGCAAAAGGAGATAGTATATGAGAGAGAAAAGAGAAGGATGATGTCAGGATGCCCTCCATATTGTAATAATGGGATATGTAGTAGGTTTTAAGATAGCTGCTTGCTTGAAACAAAGGCATGAGAACCAGAGACCGTTACATAAACAAAAGCTAGGAATGCACCGATAAGCACTGCCAGGGTCTCACCGCTTCAAAGTCTCTTGCAAGAGGGAGGGAAACATCTTGCGACTTTATGCATTTGAATTTGCTAATTGCTCTTAGTCCTCTCACAGAAGTCCTGAATGATGTATCACACTCCAAATAAATAGTGTTTATGCACTGTACTATCTGCGTGTGTGAATTCAGTTCCTGACAGATGGGGAAGGAGGTAAAAGGTAGAAGTACCCAGAAAGATTGGGAGTGAAGGAGGAAAAAGATAACAGAGAAGAATGGGGACTAAGAAAGGAGGGAGAAGATGGATTCAAATAGGAGAGGTGTGGAGCAGGGAGAAAGAGAGGAGGAGAAAGAAAGAGGAAGAGAAGATGTTTAGCCAGAATTATGAGCAGGACATGGGAGAAGAAGAAAGAAGGGAGGAATAGAGAGATAAAGGGAAAGGAAAGACATTTAACTAGCAATTGGGGAGAGGAAAAAGAAGATCAGAAGAAGAGGGATTATGGAATGAGTGAAGAGGTAAGTGTAAACAAGAATTCAAAGATTAAGGAATCCAGTGCCTAAACAGAACTGAAAGAGACACCTATGCAAGGTTTTGCACTAATGGTGCAAACCATGTTTGCCTTAGACCAAGAAAGCAGATTATACTGTGGCTTCAACCATTAAAGTAGCGTAAAAAAGGTTGGAACAGAACTAGAAAAGTTAACAATAAAGCAGAATGTTTTTACAAACAAACAAAAAATTACAGTAAAATAGAAAAAGACACAAAACAGCGATGTTCTGGTACCATATTCAATAACTCCTGAGGCAACTCAACATTTTCGCACATTGACTGCTTCTTTCCACTGAGTCCCCGGTGCCAGTGGGAATTTGAAAATCTGAGAGGCAGAGGACAGACGGGGAGAGTTGGTTGGGCCAGCCCCATAGACAAACCCTGAAGCAGCCTATAGCAGCAGGAGGTATTGTTTGTTTTCCTTGTCTGAGTTCTGATTGAAAGAGGAAGGCACTGAGATACTGGAACCCTAAGTTCAGAGTTGTGTAATGGTTTGAGTGTTAGAGTACAACCCTGGAGACAAGAGTTCAATTATCCACTCAACAGTGGCAGAGCTTGGAGTGTATGGAGGGGGGCGGGAGTGGGAGGGGCTACGGCATGAGGAGCATGGTCACTGTGCATGGAGGTATGGCTGTGGTGTGTGGGAGCATGGCCAGGGCACATGGGCATGTGGCTATGGGCCAGGATGTCCCAGAAACATTGCCCCCAGGGGCAAATCACCCACCCCCATCCCCACGTCCCTACGCGACTGACACTCAACCATAGAAACCCACTGGGTGACCTCAGATACATCACATACTCTCAGCCCCAGAAAACCCCATGATAGGTTTGCCTTAGGGCTGCCTTAGGTCAGTACTAACTTAAAGGCACACAACAAGAAGTTCATGTGATATATATTTGGAAGAAAGAAGACTTCTTGTATCTAATTTATTTAGTCCCAGTAAGCCAATTATATAGGATTTCACTAGTTAAAATACTGTTACTGTTCTTTTCTAAACAGGAAGGTAACAGAAATCTCTTATGAATCGTGACTATATGGTGGCTAGAGCCATTAAACATGAGTATACTGTGCAAGAACAGAGTATGTTTCAGAGATCTATCTCAGTCATCCCTGACTGCAAAGCCTCTGCTACCTATAATACCATTTCCCCCCAACCAAGCAAACCCTTGGAAAGAGCAGTGTTTATAATTAAAGAGTCAAGTCCTGGTGATTCAGCTGGATTCATCACAGCAGCTCACTTCATTTCTGCCTCTCAAAAATAGCATTTCATTCCAAACCGAGGGGCAAGGGATTACATCCCAGCTCCCAAAATGTTCACATCAAGAACTCACAAAGGAACAAATTATTGGAGTTCAAAATATAATTCTGAAATTTTGGCAATGAAGTCTCATTTAAAAATCATTATTCCCTCATCTCCAGTGCAGTTTTAAACCATAAAGTTGCTGCCTATTGAACTGTGAACCGCTGCCCTGATTCTTCCGTGTCTGGCAAGTTATTTAGATTCTGAGTGATGCTGCTTTCAGCAATTTCAGTTTCATTAAAACTTTGATTAAAATAGCTCACAAACATGCATATGAAGTTTGTTTAGAATCACCCAGATCCCAAACGTATTCAGCTTGTAGTGCAGTCTCTTAAAAATCATGATATGTACCACAAAGCTCAGAAGAAAGTTCTCCAAATTCAGTGGGACTTCTTCTCAGGTAATGGTGCATAAGGTTGCGATCTTAGGCTTATAAACTGTGAAAGGTCCTAAAAACAGTTGAAGAACCATGAACAACAATGGTAACAGAGACAAACATCATATCAGCTCATTGTGGGATATGTCCCTGTCTACCATCCAGGTGCCTAAATCAGAACATGACCAGCATATACATGACTTGACTCTGCTCTTTCACATGAAATCTCCTGTGTTTTACTTTGCTGCCATCACCACCATTAAAGGTAATACATTAAATGGCACTGGCCCCAGGATAATTAAAGGAACATCTGAGCCAGGTTAAATGAGTCATATGCTTTTTACTTGCCCACAAAATCCCACAATAACCACCAAAATAACCAAAAATAAAAATAAAAAAAATCCACAGCAGGAAACTTTGACAAATATTTTCCTTTCTTTTGACTATTTTCTGTCTTCTACCTCATAAGACAGTACAATGGCAAAATGGCAAGTTTAGGATGGAAACCAGGTTTTGTAAAGCAAAAACCTGTAAAATTCTCAGTAGATTCCCCACACCAAGGGTGAAATCCAATGACTGCTTCTGTCAGCAAGCCCAGGAAGGAGCAATTCCTCCATCCTTGTAGAGCTCCTTTTGTGTCCTCAAAGTATCTTCTGGGGACTACCCAAAATAGATTAGGGAGGTTTGATGGGCTGTAATGAGGAGAGGAGGGAGAGATAGGCCTATTACATGAGCAGACTTTTGCTTGTACAGCGCTGCCTTCTGCCCCATGTATCAAAGAATAATTTTTGTAATGTGGAAAATAAACGCTCCTCACCTATCAGAAATTTGGAAATACATTGGCAGAGTGAGATGGAGGTTGTGACAGGAGTTGGTAAACCATTGTGAGTTCCTCTGGGTTCCCCTGCTATCTTACAAGTTCCAACTATTAAAGAAAATAAACAGTACTACTTTCAGGTTTCATCCACACATATAACCACATTACCCAGCTCTTGTTCTGAAAATGAGACCATACCGAGGTTTAATCTTTTGGCTGGCATTGTTTCTGAGATCCATGGCTGCTGTCCTCATATGCGTTCAAAACCATGTAAGGAAGTAGGTGGAGATCCTTCTCTTTTCCAGCCATTGGTTTCATATACATTTTTATCACAGCAAGGGTTAAAGTAAGAAAAGCCTTCTCAAGATAGACATCTTAATTTTATTCTTCAGAACTGAGATAATCTGAAAACCAGGGCAGAGTTCTGAGCAGAGGACTGGTATGGTGCCAGACAAGTCAGGACTCAACTCTTTTTTCAACTGTAAACCTCCCAGGTGAACTATTTCCTCTTAGAACCAAAGTGTATGCTAGATGTAGTTGCATGCACAAATTTTCCACAGTTTCTTTTTTTAAAAAAAAAATAAAATAAAGGATGAACAAACTTAGGAAATGGCAATCATGACACGAGGATCGGCGGGGCAGGAAAGATTGCATAACTCTTTCCCTGCTACTCAATTATCAACTCAAACCCAGACATTTCTACAACTAGGGCTACTTCCGCACTAGTCTGTTATAGCACTATGATTCCACTTTCAACGTCCTATGGAATCCTAGGGTTTGCAGTTTAAGGAGGGGCCTGCTGGCCCCTCCCTAAACCGCAAACCCCAGGATTCCACAGGATGTTGCAATTGGAATCATCGTGCCAGAGCAGTCTTGTGCGGAAGTGGCCTAGGAGTGGCTTCTTATGAGCCTCCAAAAAGAGGAACTGCATCATTCCCCCCACACAGAAGTTTGTATGTATAGAAGAACATGTATGAATAATTTCCTACAACTGACATAAAAGCGGGGGCATTGCTTCAGGGGGTTGCAAAATGAGGACTTTGCTCCTCCCAAGTAAGAATGCTGACCTTGCCAAATGAAATGCTCCTCCAGTCCCCAAATTACTGGAATTATAGTAACTTAAAACCTTGGTCAAGCATTCAGAAATAGAGTTTAGGCATCCAAAGAAAAGGCATCCAAGTCACTAAGTAATGCAAATATGGAAAATGTGCATTCTAAATCTGAATGGTTTTCACTGACCTACTCTTTGCAATGCTACAAATTTTGGAAACTAAAGGAAAATTTCACTGATGGGGGCAGAATGTCAGTTTGGAAGAGCAATGCCCTTTCCCTCTATAGCTTCATTCCAGAATAAACATACCCTACATCCCCATACGATGGGGAATTTGTAATTTGTAGGTCTGTTCTGTCAAAGTGCTATTGTGGGTGGGCAACAATGTCAAGGCTTCTGCTATCACTTCATACGATTCTGGATTTTCAGATGGTTCAAGCAGCCCCTCAAACAGAGGGCACCTTCAAAGACAGCTCCGAGAACTGGTCTCTGAAAAGTAAGCCACTTTACTCCAGTATTCATTATAATCCACAGGCTTACCGTTTGCATGATTTTCAAGGTGCAAGACCAGGTCTCTCAAAAATCAAAGAATGCTGGTATTGCAAACACTCTAAGTGCTGGCTAGCTATACCTTTCAGCCACAAAACATTGATCTTCCTGAAGGACAATTTTGGAGAAGAGTGGAATGGGGTGCAGCAAAATGGTTGATGAGATTGGAAAAATCAGAGAGAGGTTTCTATTGACTGGGTATGTAATTCTTCCCCAACTCTTCTTTGAATCCAGGCTGTGGCTCCAGTGGAATTATACGCAAAGCACCATATTATGATTCAATACTGTGCAAGGGGAGAGACTGAGAGAGAGATGAATTCACATACATTTGATATAGCTAGGCAAGTCTTGTAGGTCTGCTGTAGCTGAAAGATATTTCCATTTCTATCTCTCTTGAGAGGAGAAAAGGAGCTGTTCTGTCAGCACCATGCTGTTTTATCCATAAGGGTGTTTCATATAAAAGAAAGAAAGAAAAAAGACTAATCATGACTGCATGCTGACATAATTAGGATCCTGCACGCCCAAATTGCATTTGCGTAGTTAAGGGACTCTGAGACCTACAAGTAAGAAGTGGTGTTTTCTGGCTGAAAATTTGAAATGTTATCATTAGAAGCATTTCTAACACCAGCACCGTTCTTTCCCTGAAGCATTAACTTTAATGACAAACCACTAAGGTAGCTGCTCTAACTTAAACCAATGTGGGGAATTGGTTGAAGTCTGGGGAAAGAGAAAAGGGGTATTACCTGGAAAAGCACTTTTTCCTTTGATAAAATATTTCTTTCAGGGATAAAGTGACAGTGAGTCCTCCCTTCCCTTCCAAAATAATTGCCATGGGGAGGAGAAAATTTGCCTCCCTTTGTTCTGAAGTAATCTCTGAAGGAAGATGTTTGTGTTCCCATCCTAAAGCCCACACTCTTTGTTTCGAAGAGAAAACAACAGGACTTCCCATTGACTCAGAAGCAAGAGAGGTCCAGTATAAACTCAGTATAGCTAACCGAATTAAGCACCTCAGAAAAGCTCAGACCTAGTATAGTGTGCTGCCCACTATGTCAGCTGGCCTTCCATGGCCACTCCTGGGTTTTTGATGTTGGGAGAAGGAGGGTTAGAGACCAGAATATAGAATCTGCTCTGTTCAGTTCCTCCAAGGCCATTTCTGCACTACACTGTTACAGTGGTAATATTCTACTCTCAGCATCCTATGGCATGCTGGGGTTTGCAGTTTAGGGAGGGGCATTTAGAATTCTCAGCTAGAGAGCTCTTTGGCCTCAGTAAACTACAAACCTGAGAATTCCAAAGGATGTTGAAAGTGGAATAATAGCAGTATCATACTGCAGTGCAGAAATGGTCTAAGAGTCAGGTATCCTGTTTCCTCACCTTCACCATTCTTCTGGCTTCTCAAACTCAGTACACACATGCTTACTATAGACAGCACATCTTTCAACTTTTTGCTTCCTGAAATTATTTTTGATTTTTAATAAATCAAAGCTAGGCTCAGAGTCAGTGTAAAAGACAAACAAACAAAAAAGCCAAGGACATGCTGCAAATTAGCATTTGGAAAAGCACAGCATTTTTTTAAAAAAATGAATCAGAAAGGAAAACTAATACAAGAGTGCCCTCTGTCTGTAGTACTATAAGCTAATACAAGCTACACATAAGTTTGACTTATTTTATAAGAATATGAAAGAGCATGTATTATTTCAAAGTACAGTTGAGCTCTCTTTGCCCATGACCTCAGCATATGCAATTTCCAGGTCATGTTAAGCATCAAAGTGTCCACGCATGCGTCACCACCAAAGAATATAATGGGACGTGAACACTTGCCAATTTCACTGTTCATAGGGGTTCCTGGAATGGTACCTCCACCTCCAGGGAGGGCCCACTGTAATTTAGAATTCTGCAGTTTACGTAGACAACAGGAGTTTTGCTTCTTTCTTTCTCATTCTATCCATAAAAGCCCATGCCGTTATTGGCTATGCAGTCAGTCAGCTCAAGTTTCAGACGTCTGCCATCATGGACACATCTTTGAGCTTAAGTTTTGGCTAAGCTTGATTCTCATTTTCAGCAGTTGCCAAAGCTCTGTCCCAGTGCTTCCAGTTGCAAACATGTCTAACTTCACCTTCTATGGGCCCTAACTCCTTCCCATTCCCTTTTCACTTTCCTACAAGTCAGAGTTCTGATGGTTGTGAGTGACATAAAGTTACACACGTAGCGCTATCTGAAATGGAAAAGCATGCTCATCGTCAGCTGCTGTAACTGTCATTCTTGACGGTAACCTCTGCAGTCACACATATGGGTTCTGCACCTTCAGAAAGCTTTGCTTACAAACTTTTAGATCTGAAAGTTTTTCAGAAGCCACACCCTCCTCCACTGTGTACCTTCAGTGATGTAGCTCCCACTGTTCCTGTTCTGTTCCCACCAAACACATTGTAACAGAAAAACTAGGAGTCAGAACACAACACTGTGTTCCTGTATTAAATGGAATGGTAGGTTGTATAACTGTGCAGAACCACAGTTACAGGTAGGCAAACTGTCCTTCATTGTGATCTCTGTGTATTCACACTTGGATGCTCCACTTGTCCTTAAAGTCTTTATCTGTAGGAGGCAAGTAGGCACATCACACCAGGACTGAGGAAAGAGCTTCCTTGCCAAATGTCACACTGGCTTTAGATTACATGCTCAAGTGGCACTGGTGGACAAAGCGGAAAGCTTAACCAGGTGACTTCCATCAATGGTGCCCTTCACAAATATGCTTGAATGAGGAAACAGCTCTTGTGTAATGACAGCAAAGGTATTCAGGAGTAGGCAAGTTGTTGATCACGTAGCAGAAAGATATAAACATGGTGATTTAGTGAACGAAGTGCAGAAAGGAGAGAAGAGATCCCCCTTTTTGTACCCGAGTGGGAGGTAAGATGGAACCCCCAAAGAAACATGAGATGGGCAGAAGGTGCTGCAACCTTGATCCTGTGCCCACAGATCAGCCTGTGGACAGAAAAGAATAATTAGCAAGTTTTCATTTGATGAAGAGAGAACTAGGAGTTAGCACCTGAATATTGTATCAGTGTTCATGCCTCAGATTTCTACCGTATCCACTCTAGTTGGAGGGAAGTTGACCTTACTATTTGGTATTGTTGTTCAGAGTCCCAAACCAGCATTCCTGTTAGGGTCCTAGTAGAGAGCTGAGCTCCAGTTCCCATCTGATGAACAGTAGATTTCATCTTCAGTACTGTGGCATAGTGGCATGACCAACCTTGAAGACCAGGGTTTGATTCCCTGCTTGAGTCGACCTTGCATCACACTCTCAGGCCCAGAAAAACCATGATAGGGTCACCTTAGCATTGCTGTAAGTCTGAAATGACTTGAAGGCACATAACAACAAAAACAACAACAACAATAGACTTATCTAGAAAGAATACCCAATCTACAGAGACAAAAGTATATTCTGTCACTGAAGAGTCCCTTGAATAGAAGATCCTCAATGCAGGATCAATTCCCAATTCAAGCTGTCCTAAAACAGAGTTGCATGTTGACGAACAGCAATCATCCTAGCCAAGGCCTTGGTTCCATATTCAGCTGCGTGCTGTGACATATTAATTTGTTCTTTGGAAACAAACTTACTGAAGCAGGAAACGACCTTAACGGAGGGCTGAAGGGCCTCAGAGTCTTTCTAAAGCAGGAACACTGCTGGAGCTGTACATACACCTACAGCGACCTGAGCCTCTTTCTGCCACAAGAATGCTCTTTGTCTCAATGACCCATATCCTCCTGGCTGTTTGTGACAATAAGCTTCAAACATGAGAAATGTTCCAAGGCATAAGAACCAGTGGCCATGTTTCTCATTGGGGGCATTTTAACTCTAAAGCTTGCACACTTCTGAAAATAAGCCATTAAAGCCTACTAGTCATTTGTACCAAGATGTGCAAACCAAACAAAAATAGAGGAATACTATGGGAAAGAGAGAAAATACAGGACATAACCAATGGGCAGAAAAGAGTGGGAGAAAGCAGGAATAGATTTTTAGCCAGCTCTAGCTAAGGTTAGCATCTTCTGTATACCGCCACTGGGGTGGTCAAAAAGAGAACTGAGAATAGCAGAAGCTGAACCCTTGAGTGCACACAGTCAGAGTGGGAAGGTTTGACTCTTCTCTAAACCTGCAGCAATAGAATGTTCTGAGTGAAGCTGTTAGGTGCAGAACCTGTGTGTGTGTTACACAGAGAACCCAATGAAGACTTTACCTTGTAGGTATAGAAAGAATATTTGAAAAATGGTTGACGAACATGTTTTGCGAATGCCTGACGGTAAACTTCACAGTTTGGGGACTTTGTGCAAAAATTGTACATTATTGCAGAAAATGCTGTCTCTACGCAAATCAACTACATGTAAATCTTGCACATAGTAAGTCCCCAGTTACTCCATTTTCTGCACTGCAAACAGATTTCCCTGTGTAGAAGAAATATTTCTGTAATTTATTCTGTGCAAAATCTGCATTTAGCTAATTTTCTGTGCAGGAAGGTGCTGGTTTCTGTTTTTGTTCTTTGTGCAGAATAAATCATGCATTGCAAAAGGCATAGTTTTCAAAAACCTTATTAGAGCAGGAAGAAAATTGCTAAAATAATTTGTTGTTTCTTTCAAGAACAAAGTTAGTGAAGAACTGCATCCCTAATCACCTAAGGAAAAACCTGGAGAAAATATGAAAGTGAGAAGTAGAAAACTTCCGAAGCTTCTTAAAGGAGTTCAATCCAGAGTGACTGTGGGGTTATAAGAATCAGAAGTAATCAGTTGCTGGACCAGACCAAAGATGAGAGTGAAGTTTTGGGGGAGATATACACTGAAAACCCCTGGGTACAGCCAATGCCTACCATATGGAAGGTTGTAAACTAAGCTTACAGTACCAGATTTTGCTAACTGCTGCTTTGGGATGAACAGAGTGGAACCAGCTGTCATCTAATCACTTTTCTTGTTTGTGAGTGATCTTCTAAAAGAAACAATAACCTATAGTTAACAATAGTCATGTTTAAGCTTTATAGTACAACTTTTATCTAAGTAACCATGTTTTGTTAGTTATGCTTTTAAGTTTATTGCAGCTTTGTTTCACTTACAAGGGACACTCTCATCCATCTTGCTGTACACTTACACCCAGCTGCTATACAAATAAAGGTTACTGCATAAATAAAAAAGCTCATGTCGAATGGTGTCAAAGGACCTGCATAACGGATTAGAGAATGGTATTACGATCTGCTTAATTATTGTTCCAGTCTTTAACATGGTAGTTGCAGGTGGAACTACACTTTTGGTGGTGTCCAGCAGAACAATACATTCCTTATCATTTTGCGTAGCATCAGCCTCATTTTTTTGAGAGGGACATGCTACTAGCACATCATGCTATATAACAAAGAAAAAGAGCAAACTATCAGTCTGCTATAATGAGTCTATTCCTGTTGAGTGCTCCTTCAGCTGTTGCTTAAGGCTAACATATACAACAGTACTGTTTATACTTTTCAATCTATCACCCCAGCTTTATCCTAAATACACAGTAAGTGTTTTGCCATATATTTGTCATGCTGGGCTGTGACGTAATCAAGAGTTAAAGACATCCACAGGCTAAAGGCCAGCAATTTAGAAGGCAAGGTGCTTTTTAATCACTCACATGATAAGAAGCTCTGAGTCAGATAGTATTCTAAAGGCAGTATGCTGTAGTTGCAAATATGTGAAATCTCAAAGGGAAAGAGTATTCCTTTGATACCTGTGCTAAATTGAATATACGTGTAAGAACAATGAAGAAAGATTTCCTGCAATTAGACTGATGTCAATGTGTTGTGACTTTGAACCGGATTTGATTTGAAAATGTAGAAAATAATTTACTAAAATGTAAAAAAAAAAAAAAAATAAAATATAAACAGATCATAAACTGTTTGCCATTCCTGCATTATTTATCCTCACTGAAAAAGCCTTGATGCCTACCTTCTTAGATGCTTCAACATAATTTGGTTTTCGTTACCTGTGTGTATACATTTTTTCAAATAACAAAACTGTCGAAAAAGTGAACTGTCCATACATTCATTCAATTCCCTTTACAAGAATGAAAAATGGAACAAAATTACAAAAAGATGTAATTTTCTTTGACAGATATAGGAACTATTTTTCCTTAAATGAAATTAGAAATATAATACAATGCATATACACACATTTTGCACTATCTGTCCTATAACGTTTCAGCGCTGTGCTCATAACTTATTTCAGTTCTTTGGCAAACTATTTCAGTAATTTGGAACTGTTTGGGGCCCAAACTATACAAGTTGTGAAAGTTATGGCCTTATACAAGCAAAATACAGGGCTGTTCCTTTTAAATACATCTAACTAAAAGACTGCATTCAATGTTGTGGAAAACGTTTAAACTCTAGGACTGATGGTTGAGGGCTGTCACAAAATGCCACCATAATGGGCCTTGTCCCATTGCCTACAGCTGGACTTGCAGAAAGGACAGAAAAACATACAAACTTTCCCTATGAAACATTCCGCTACCTTATGGATTTCATTACCTCAAATTAATACGATAGCCACAAGTTTTTATGGCTTTGAAAAAAAGCAGATCAATAAATGGAAAGGTATAGGTATTGGCTATGAATGTCAGATGCTACCTTCAATGTATGTATCTTTCTGAATAGCAGATATTGGGAATAACTAACATGGGATGACTATCATCAGCACACTCTGCTTCTGAGCTTTTCAAAAGTATTTTGCTGACCACTCTTGGAAATACAATGTTGGAACAGAACTTTGTCTGATTATAAAATAGTACTGTAACGACACAAATGTATGTTAAATGTTACAGTTAAAGATTACGAAAACTGCACCACATTCTCGTATCTGGCCTTGAAAATTTATTAAAAATCAAAGAATACAAAACTTCACATAAAAATATGTATTTTAGCTTCCCACATTGTTATACAGACAAAAAGAATAACATGATATTTTAATTAGCTATCCACAGTGGCATAGACATAACCAGAGTGATAGCCAGTGCAATTTATTGGTTCACGATGACTGAAATGGAACATGATATCTGCTTCTCTTAAGCCTATCCTGCTTTTAAACTGCTACTATTTAGGACATCAAGGTTTCCATAATGTAGGTTCATAGTCAATATTGCTAGCATGTAAGAGTGAGTATGGGTCAATAATCAGCCCCTGAATACTGGTTTTATTCAAGTTTAAATCCCTTTTTATACCAGCATCTCTTAAAAACTCTTCATAAGGTTCTAAAAGATGATTAAGCAGTGTCAAGCAGGGCTGAAATTTTGACAATTCAAAACCCAAATGTTCTTTACTGATTATAACATCTGCTCGGAGTAGCATCTGTAGCAACCAGGGCCTGGACCCTAAGAACCTTGTGCATTTCTGCTTGTGCAGAGGGGGCAGACAACCAGTTCTGTTTGCACCCTCTGCACTGCTGCAAATGCTGCTTAAAACCAAAAATTCCTCCAGAAGAAGGGGGGTTAAGAAGCCAGAGGGGGCAGGAAAGCCCTAATGTACGTGGGGATTCTGGCTCCAGTGTCCAAATATTTTCCACAGAAGATGTAATATACTGTTGTGTGTGACTGACTACAAGGCTCACTAATTGTTCACCTCCAACTGCAGGCTGCCCAACTGTCACAGTGTACGTTTTCAAAGCCTCTGCCTTCTTCATGTTTACCTTGTCTTTGGCAAACTATATACACTTGCCAACAGACACTGATTCAGTATGTTATATATTTTATGCTTGTTTTTCTGAGTAACATATAGTCAATATGATTATGACTATTTATTAATAATAGGTCAAGAAGCTAAGAACTATTGTTTGTGATCAAGATGAACTGCATACAAAACGTGTGCTACTCTGTTTTGGAATGTTGCTCTCTTCTCTACCCAGAGGCCTCAGATTATTTTTTATACTTTTCTTTAATATGTGCCACACCTGCTTCCAAGGCAGACCTGCAGATATTAAAGCTTACTATTACTATTCCCTGTCAAACATTCAAACACAAGTTTTAAAAATATTTGCTTCTGCATATCATTAAGAGGTTTCTTTCTAAGCTCCCTGTAGTGTGCTGGAGACTTAACAACACTATTCAAAAAAAAAAAGCATGAAAAGATGAAGCTACCAAAAATTAGAATATGGCACTTTTAAAAAACAGAGGGTTATGCAAGCTGTACATGTTCTTACTTTTAAAAAGTTAACAGAGGTTGCTATGGCAATACACACTTGCATAGTATACCTGTATGCATCTTAAATCAACCACTTGCCACATATTGACGTAAATCCAATGTTGCCCTAAATGAAACCTGCTTGTACAGAGCAACTTTCTTCCCCTCCCCTCTCCACAGACTTTCATGTTGTCCCCCTCCTGCAAAACCTGCTTCATATGGTTTCCAGATAATCAGAGCACATTTTGTGACTGTGCAACGGATTGCATGGGAGAGGGGAAGGGAGAATTGCCCTTCTTCCAGTTTCACTGATGGAAGCAGTTTCCATCAGTATAACGACCCCATTAGAGTCTGCTCAGTCCTTGATAAGACATCACACTAATACTTTAAAATGCACAGAGAAGCCAGAAGGTACGTTTCAGGTAGCTGCTCTTAACAGAACTAATGCACGCTGCCAATCAGATTCCTCAATGGAATCAATATACATTCCTTTCTCCACATTCCTTAAGTTGGATACTTTATCCAGAAACAATTCTTGGACCCAATCAATCAGAGGTAAATAAAACTGATGAACAGAATTTGCAGTTTGTAATTTAGAAGTCAGACTTAGCCATTTTTATCTTAAAAGACTGGAATTTTTATGTCAATCTTTGTTCAAACTGTAAGGATAAACTGAAGCTTCCGATTCCCCTGCATGATTCCCACTGAAACAAATATGACCAATGCAAGAGGACTGGATTGTATTTAAAGACATTGACTAGTGCTGAGTTAGGCTACATGCCAGACTAGTGAGATAGATAGAAGGATCAAAATACCTTTTAGCTCAATACATTTTATAAACATTTAAACCAGATCAGCAGTCAATCTGCAAATTAAGGAGCTTCCAATATTATTAGGGTGATGAGCTGAACACTGCTCACACAACCCATCAGAACCTCAAACCCAACTTAGAAAATGTAATTGGGGAAAGGATCTGCAAATGAAAAAACACACACACACATCTTCCATTCCTTAAATATAACTTACATGAAAACAATGTTTAAAACTTTCAGTTATTGCACAAAACTTATGTTTGATATGAGCAAGGTAACAAAAATATTTTGAACAAAAAAATGGGAAGGCAGTTGGCAAAGTCACAGAAATCTGCAACAATAGAAAATAAAGTCCAAACTATCCATTACTTCTCTGACAGAACAAAACAATCTCCAATTAACAAACACAGCCACAGCAAACTGCTGCAGCATTTATGGTCCTTACAATATTTCTGCCAGAGCTGCTTCGGCACTGTAGTAATCATGGATAGGCAGAAGACAAACTTCTACATTTAATAAGGCTTCACAGATAAGCACAATTATTTCTTTTAAGATGGACTCAACCACCACACAAAGAAACATGCAAAGGTTGGATGCAGATATTTGGCAACATCCACAAACTGATGTGCTCAGTGATGGTCTCAAGTCCTCCAGGACTACTGTCACATACACTGCAGGACTCAGAAATGGACACCCTGAAGTTCGGCATTATCTGCTAAGGCTAATAGGCAAACTGTCTCTATACTTTTTTCTTCTCCAGATATTACGGTTATGTTGATGGTGTCCTCTGTTGCCAACTGGCTGCCTCATAGCTCCACTGGTGGCAGAATTGTATCCATTGCCTTGATTATGGTTATGAGGTCCTTTCACAGTAAATTTCATTCCATTGTGCTGCTGAAAATACAGGAAAGACTTAAGATTACTGTCAACTAAGTTACACATTTACCAGATCCTTTCATTAATTCTGCCTCCTGCCAATTCATCAAGATATATATGTAGATGGTGATAAAGACATAATGCATTTAGACACCAACAAAGAGAAGTAAAATTTTAAGACAATTCCAAGTCATAAGAATGTTCTAAATTAGAACATCAAATTGCTCCATGCAGAGGATTCCAGGACAGAGACAGGTGAGGCAGACATTCAGACAACTTCACCTCCTGGTCTACCTAACATTAACTGTTGTTTGGGAAAGATCCAGGACAGAGGAAGAGAGACATGGATAACACCAAGAACAGACTCCTTCCTCGACTGAACTCCCTCATCCCCCTCAGAGGGCCATTTACTAATACGAGCCCTGAAGAAAGGATCCTTGTAACTTTTTGTTTGTTACAGTTTTATCAATATATTGTGATGTTACTTGTAAATTGCCATGGAAGGATTTGTATGTCTAGAAAGGACATAAATAACTGCAAGAAATAAAGGATTATGCTATTATCCACAATTTCCATTACCCAATTATTGGACAAATTCTATAACATAGTACATACCTGATAATTAGTTGCCACAATCAATGTTCTTGGAGGCACAGACTGATTTTTACCACTTGGCACAGACAATGCTGGTGGTAAACCAGCTGTAAGCTGAGATGGTGCTTGCAGATTGAAGTGGTAGATATTAGGAGTTGTGCAAGGTGGAGTATCTGAATCCTTGCAATACAGAAAAAGATGGAATGGAAAATTGGTTTTTAAAGAAAAGAAATACATGCCAACCAAGCACACCCACACAGTGAAAACCAACACTGTAAGCATTAGAGGATCTGAAAAACTGTGTGAAAAAGCATCTCTCAGTCTTCTGTCAAAATCTTAACAGTTAAAAAAAAAGTTGGAAATGACATACAACAGTCCATTTCTGCTGCCATTTAGACTCATAGAAGCCTGTGTGATAAAGGTAGATGTGCTGCAAAAGACCCAGATGTAATCTAGTAATTGTGTAGTATATAGTACAAAATACTATGCATATATCCACAACACCGCATGTCTCTTCTGTATCAGCAATTCCTAGGTATTTTAGGAGATTATCAGACTTCATTAATATTTGAGAGACAGAAATCTAAGAAAAAGAGAGAGATATTTTTGTTTGAAGCCAGGTGACGTTGCGCTGTAATCATGACATTACACCAATATCTCTGGACAAGAAGCAGAACAAAATAAACTTGTGAAAATTAATGGTTCAGTTCCTATACCCTGTGCAGATAACTTCCAGACAGAAGACTCTGAACACTACATAGATCTTGTTTTTCTGTTGTAATTTAGGAGCAGAACTGCTAACTAACCACACTTCAGGAGTTATAGTGAAGTTCTGGTGAATACACTTGCTGCATTCCTTCTATACTAAAGTGCAAGTCATAATCACATGGATACAAAAGGTACAATTCACCTGAGCCATTTGCACTTTGTTTTGCAATCACTCTTTTTGTATGAATTATTTCATTGATGCTAATTAAGCACAGCTGAGTGATGTCTTCAAATTCTATTCTAAGCAAAAAAGTATTAGATTAAATGATAGCGTGTTTTCAAAATAATTTTTAAAACTAGTGCTTTAACAACTTCCAGCCAAGATGGCACTCTAATTGGACTCACTGTTCATCTGTTCTCTTTCCTCTTGCTTATTTAATTCTGATTGTTTTACTCTTTCTATTTTAGACTGGAAATCAGGCAAATATTTACTTATTTTGTATTTTATTTTGGCCTAACTAAGCTAATTACTGTTTATAAGTCCTAATGCTGGCAAACATCAACCTTTTTCTTTTTTAACCAAAGATAACTCTCTGGCCTTGGAAAAATCCAACCCCCTCCCTCTTGATGAGTATGAAGAACAAACACAACTGCAACAGGAAGAAGCAAAAGACCTGTATGCACTTCTTAAAACAGCGACTAGTGATATAAGGAATATCAAAACATTTGCTGCTGGAATCCAGAAATCTGCTGATTGCATTCTTATCCCATCTGGAGTGAAGAACAATATTGGAAGATCATACTATATGTAGTGATGCTGACATATTACTACTGCAAAATACCTAAAAGAAACTGCAGGCTAGATGACCTCCTTGGAAGTTCTATCCTAATGCTAGAATCTGCATATTCTAGGGACAGACAAGAAACCCAAGGTAGGTTGTCCTGTTGTTGTCTTTTTGGAAAGCTTATTAGGGACGACCCTAAGCCTCCCAGAAGGTTATCAGTTCCATAAAGAAAATTGCTACCGGGTTCCAGCTTTTCTCTCTTGCTCATCAGATAAACTACATCCTTGCTCATTTATTGTCCAACCTTTGAAGGCTTCATTTAAGAATGATCTGCATTAACTCTGTAAGAATGAGTGAATTAAATCCAGAAAAGATAACTGACACATCACACTATTTCTGATTTCCCTAAAGATATTGCTGATAAGAGGGGTGCACTTTCTAAGGCCCATAAATTGAAGGAAAAGAAGACAGAATATTTCATGCACCCTCTACTTTTGCCAGTTTAATCTTTTTCATTTATTCAAAAATACAGGCAGTTGCTGAAAGGTGTATTTTGATAGCAGACCAAACAGCCCCACTGGTCAGCCAAGAAGCAAAGGAAGATGAAAGGGGAAGAACAGAGGCCTCCTACTGATCTTCATTAAGTTTTAAACTGCTTGGCATCTCCCACTTCCTTTTTCTCTTGCATCTTAGTTTAGTTTGTTTACTTTGGCTGTATAATTGTAGGTTTGATTATGAGTTATTTTTGGCAGAGGAGTTTTGATTTTCTTCATTTTTATTAAATACTCACATCCTGGTATATTTCCTCCCTACTCAGATCAGTTTATTTCTGTATCACATGAGTCTTTAAATACTTGTTGATATCCGCTGCTTCATACTCACAGCTTATTACTTTATTTTCATCTTTGTAAGCATATCCTATTTATTACTTTATTATTCACCTCCCATTTGCTTGTGAATAACATTGACTATGGAAATGTTCCTACATTCAAATGTTAATTGCCAAAGCTTATTATGGTTTTTAGTAAAGCAATATGTTCTACTTACAATAGATTAGATTGGAGGATGGGATGTGGTGGCAAATATGAAACACAATGGCTAGATAGCCATCTTGACTGGAAGCATTGCACTGCACAGTTTTTCCCCCTCTTTTAAAAAAAATTCCATGTATTGATGTCGTTTTCTCCTGACTTTCACGCTAAACTGAATTGATCAAATACATATAGATAGGCAAGCTTTTTAGTTCTTAGCTATGGTTTCTCTTCCTCTATAATTTAATACCTATAAATTTCATTACATGAAATATTAAGCACCTGCAGATCACCAACAAGTGAAAAGAGCAGGTTGTTTTTATCTGTAAACTGTGGTTCCTTGAGTTTTCACCTATGAATTCATACGTATGAATTGTTTTGTATCTGCACAGAAACTTCTAGACCTAAGTTAAGCTATTTGTGGTAGTAACATGCAATGCATGATGTGCAGGAATTGACCTTCTCACTACTTCCTCAATTCCCATATGCCACACCACACAATAGACAGAGCAAAGGCAACCACAGCAGGGAAGCAGGTGAGTAGTGTGAGTTCAAGATGACCCCCTAAAAAAAAACCACAGTTGAAGATAAGCAACCTGCTCTTCTTCTTAGTAACTGATACAACAGGATGAATAATAAGCTGATTGACCAGAAGGTGGAGTGATGTCAATGACAAATGGAAGAAAAGACCGCTTCTCCAAAGCTGGAATCCTTGTGATCTCTGACATCTTGGCTACAGCACTTGATGGAAGTTAATGGTTGCATCCCTGCTGCAACTTTAAAAATGTCCAGCAGACATGCATCGGTGTGGAAAGTCTTTGAAACTGACTTAGCCCTGATGAAGTGGCTCCTGACTGTAGAAGGTAAAGGTTTTTTGGCTAACTCATAATATAAGCATATTGTCAGGGCTATCCATTTGGAAATACACAGAGAAGATGCTGCACCCCAACAGCAAATGAACAGTCTCTTATTTGACTGCTGGCACCTGGTTCTATTTATGTAAAAGGCCCAAATCCTTTGAATACGCAGAGAGTGCCAGGCTGCTTTAGTTGGCATGTAAGATTCTGAGAAAATACTGGAAGTGTCATGTTATATAATGAAATATCCTGAGACAAATGAAAGTGTGATACAATAGCAATAGCAGTTACATTTCTATGTCACTTATCAGTGTTAAGCACTCCCTCAATGTGTTTACAACGTGTTTAGCTTATTGTCCTCAACAAGCTGGGTACCCATTTTATCGACCTACAGAAGGATGGAAGGCTGAGTCAACCTGGAGCTCTGCAGGATCGAACTCACAATGTTGTGGCTGCAGTACCAGCATTTAACCACTGCGCTACCAGGGCTCGTGGTGGGTAGGAAAGTAGCACTTAGAGCACCTCCTGAATTTTTATGGAGTAACAGTTAGTTTCCTAGCTCATTCACCTGACAGATGTGATTGCCACTAAAACCATGGTTTTAAGTATGAGGAGACATACAACACAAGTTACGATTGGCTCAAATATTTTGGCCATAGGGAATTTCAAGATAATCTGTAGGTTCTGCATAGATACTAGAGGAAAACATGAAGGATACAGATTAGTGTGACCTTTAAAAAAAGACTTCCATCTGTGCATAGACAAACTGAGAAGAGCCTGACAGAGATGAAGACTGTGCAACAATTGCTGCTGGGTAAACTTAAAGGGATGAATGCCCCAGACCTTTCACCAGCAAATGTGTGAGGACCTTAAGAAAATCTTCCACCTTAATGCTAAAATGAAAAGAATCTCTACCATTCAGAAAGGCAAGAAAGTTCCTTCATTTGTACAGTAAGACTTTCTAGTGAACTGCTTCCTAGATGTTTCCAAAATGCTAAAGCTCCTACTAGTAAACTTGGTGTGTATGTGCATATGTGATCAATCATGCTGTGAGATGCATAGTCTGAATGTCCAGATGTCTGACTTATCAGTGCTACTATGTCATTAGATCTTGGTGGAAAGGGAGGTGACAACAGGTACCTTTCTGCCAGTCAAGAGTGGCATGAACCACACCTGATGAGACCACCAAGAGATCATTAAAATGCAGCATGCTTGATCATTTCACACATTTACTATTGTTCTCATCAATAGTAGAAAGGAAGGAAATAGTGAAGTCTCTTCCCTTCCCACTTGTAGAGGAAAGCATTCCCCCAGAAACACTCTTATCCTTGAACAAAGCTTCTTGCACTGAGCATTTTCATCAGAACAAAGTGATCAAGAGTGGGGGGATAAGGGGAACAGAAGCTGGAATTGAGATGCTGTGGTGGAGCTTTATCTGTCTTTTCCTTTTGCAGAAATGTGGCCACATTTTTGATAAGCACAGTATTTGGATATCTTGTTCCGGTGGAAGGTTACAGTAATCTATTGCATAACCTTTAACACAATGGTGATCTGATGATTTGCCACTCTTGGAAAAGAACACCAATGGGGAAAAAGAAGGTGAGGACTGTGAGTGATTACAGGAAGCAGGACTATGCTATGTCTGTTTTTTGAAGAGGAGGATGTGATGCCACTTGTTAATGCCATAAGCTACATCCTACAGTCTCAACCCCAACTTCTCGTCTGTAGACTCATCAAAAAGGCCTTTTTCTACTGTAGTTCATGCTTTAGATCCCAATCCCGATAACTTTAACCATGCATGTTTAGGAAACACAATGGCTTTAGCCTTACAGTCTCCATGATGCCTGGAAGCAAGGATCTGTTGTGCAATTATGGGTTTCTGCTTGATAACTCTAAGCAAGCTTACAGCCCTCTCTTCTAGTAACTTTGGTAGGAGTGAGACTACCTTTTCTCATAGCATATGCTACCAGGCCTTCATATAAGCCTGGTCAATTTGTTGCAGTGGAGTAGAATTTCCTGCCCCAAATATGAAGCCTATGTTCTTTCTTGATCTGGAGTAGAACGTGTTTTATTGCTACCTTCACTCTGTGCTGCTTCAACTTTCCTTTTTTTGTACCTTGTAAAAATTCTCAACCTGGCAAGATGTTGGTGGATTTAGCCTGAATCAGTCAAAATTATGGATCAGAAACAGGATGGAGCAACTTTCACTTCTAGGCCAAGAGAGGTTACTATTCTCCATAATTGCTAAGTAAGACTGCACAAACTCCGTGGACAACAAAGGATTTCTATGTCCCACGTATTGTGTCAGGTGAAACTGAAGGAGGATATCTGGAGGTTGCAGAAGATGACAACTCATAATCACCACTATCAGATTTGAATGACTTCGCAGCAGACTCATGGCTCAGGTATGTAGTGGATCAGTCTGTGCACCTAAAGAACCTGAGAGATATGTAGCTGGATCCAAACACCCAATAGGAGTACTGGCATTAAATAATTATGAGATACCAGGTCTATATTAAGCTGAAGAGGCAGGAAAAGAAAGAAGATCATCAGGAGCAAGTGCAGCAGTGTTTGCCTCGGGGATAGTCAATGGTGGAACAGAAACCAAATTACATGGCAAAAAATACTGTCAACTGTTGCACTCACGAAGTGGAAGGGAATACATTAGACATCAGAACTGATGAGGTTGGATCTGATGTGCCTATAGAGACAAAACTTTTGTCAGCAGATAGGCATGAGACTGTGGCAGAAAGGAGAATACAGTCTCCCCTGTCAGTGTAGCTTGGGTAAGAGAAGGGACTTCTGGCAGTCTCTTTCATGATCCTTAGCGTATCAAGGATACGCCTATGAGGCATAATACTGGCCTAAAGGAAATCACTGAATGGCAGGTGGCCAAAACAATGGGTAGCAGCACACAAAACACACAGGTGGAAAGCAGAAAGCATTCCTGAATGACCAATCCACACCACACCAGGATGAAATTTGTGACATAAAACACTGGCAAGCACTGTCTGGACCTCACACCCTGAATATGAAGGGTCTGACTGAGCGTGACAAGGAAAACAGGACAGAGTCTTCTGACCCTGAAATAGAGGGAGAAAAATGACAATCCTGAAGAGAATATCTGGTCTGAGAACTATCCATTTGGCCCAATCAAACACAGATAAGTGACAGTTACCACTGAGAGATGCTAATGCTGTGACAAGCCAAGAATCTCACCCTCCAAATAAATGACTCAACCTAGACCTTATCCAGGGAAGCAGAAAGTTCATGCTGAATCTTTTCCAGTATGGATTCAGCCATGATTAACTCCACAGGAGGAAATTCAGTGATTTGTGGTACTTCATAGTACTTGTCAAAATCAGGCAAAGCACAGACAAAAGGGCAGAGCAGGACAGAATAAACTTGTGAAGCTAAATCATTAGCTGTTCTCTGACAATGCTGCTCCTTGTCTTCTTTATCCTCATCTTTCTTCTCATGAAGGGAAGTAACCTTTTGCTTCTTCATAAAAACATCTATCTGGATCTGGTCATGAAAATGTATCAGGTCCTGGAGCTGACAGACCTGACTATACTGCCAATACTATCAAGTGCAGAGTTAAATGCAAGGTGGATAGTACTGAAGAGAGTACAGAGAACAGAGTTGTAGTGGGTCACTTATACTGTAATGCCTCCTGTCTGGATGGACCCAGACAGGCAACCACAGAGGGGACAATTCTCACCTGAAGAGACTTCTCCATCTCAGAAATTTAAGACAGTAGAACTGATTCTTCAAAGCTTGCTTGGAGAATACTTTCACAGTGTTTGCAGACTTCTACTACACAGTTTTCTCCCAAGCAAAGTAAACAGTAGGAGTGAGCAAGTTTATCCCCACACTGAACATGCTTCTTGAAAAGCATTTTAGAGACCATAAACACACACAACTGATATCATGGGCTCCAAAGCCCATGTCAACACAAAAGAGAAAATAATATTGTACAGTAAAGAGAACAAAATAAAGATCAGAAGGAACTACAGTAATAAACACATAGGAAACAGAAGAGAAAAACAGAGGAATTTTCCTTAGTCTCTATGACAGAGAGTTCCTCATGTGCTGCTGTAGCAGTGGTTGCTGAAAAAGAACTGAAAAAAAGAGTGGGAATGCTGACACATGAGCATTGGGAAAAGAGTGTCAAAAAAGGCCTCACGTAGCTCTAGAAGTTTCTGAGAAGCTTCGTATAGATGTAGAACAACTCAAATGTATAAGTCAGAAACCATGAAAAAGAACATGTTCTTAAGTTCCAAAAACTGAAGGTTGATGCAGTCTTCCTAAAGAGAACCCATCTTTTGATGTCTGGTAAAGATCAAATTTGCAGGGACAAGGTTAGTAAAAGCGGCATTTCCACCATGGCAAAAAACATTGATAGTCTTATTCTAAAAAACATGCTCCACTTTTAGTCATTCAAACTACCATACGCACGGATAAGCTTTAAAAGTGGGGGGTGTTGTTGGGTTAAATTTATATGCAGCAGATTTGGTTTCTCTTGTTATCCTTCATAAACGTTTAAGTAACCTGAGGTTTCCATTGGTTATGATTATATGATAACTGGGGATATTTTAACAATATCCTTGATCCAACTGTAAGGAATATTGCCCCTTGTAAATTAAATTCTATGGTCCATGCTGTATGTTTGAGTTAAAATGGGTAAGCATCTGGTGTATGTTACGTCCAACACAGATAGGCTATATTTTTTTATCTGTACATAAAAAAAATAATAATATTTGGATTACTTTCTGATTTCTTCTGATTTACTCCAATATGTGACCTCTTCTTATAATCATAAGATCTCTGTTTCAAACCATGATCTGACAGGTTTTCCTAATCTCTTCAATCCCTGCCAGGTTACAGTGAAAACATTAAAACGAAATTGGTCCCTGTGTTCCAAGACTGTGTTAATAATGAAGCTTGTACCTTTTCATGCACTATTGAATGGGATGCATGTAAGGCCCTGTATGAGTGAAAAGATTATAACATATGTTTCCCATAGTAAAAAAAAAAAAAAAAATAGAATTCAGAAGCAGGAAGAGCTGGAAAATACAGTAAAGACCTTTTTAAAAACCCACCCTTCCCCAGCTCTTAATTCTAAATCACAACATGCCAAGTATGACTTGACTTGATTGTCATATAAAGCAGAATTTGCATTAACATGTTTGCATGAGACCATGGGGAGCACTGGCACAAGCATGTTGCATCCACTGACTACAACGGGGCACAACATTCACACTTTTTGTTTTATGCAGGGGTTCCTGTAATCAGGCTCCTTTGAGTCAGGCTCTTTTCTTGCTTTTTTAAAAGTAAAGTCTATTTGTGTTATTCCCAAACCAGAAAAAGATCGTGTTAGAGGTCTGTGAACTACTGACAAAACTCTTTATTAAACACCAGTGCTAAAATATAAGTGCAGTATTGGCTAATAGGCTTCAAAATATAACAACATTAATAAATCCAGCCTTTATATGGCTTATATTCATCTGAGGCAGAGAGTTGATACTTTATAACTGATAGCTTTAAATACCAGAAAATCAAAGCTACTGTAATTATTTCACTCGGTACTGTAATTATTTCACTTGGTACTCAAAAACAATTTGACAAAATTAATTAGTAGTTCATTTTTGTAACTGTAATTTGGTTTTCATGCAGAACTTGTAAAATAGAGTCAGATGTTTTACCTTTCTCAAGACAGTAAAAAGTGGAATAATTTCTGATCTTTTTACTCTAAAGAGGAGAACACAAGATAATGTCCTCACTCCACCTTACCCTCTGAACTGCTGTTATGTTTGGAACTGTTAGGACGTGCAAAATCTAGCATTCCCTAGGTTTATACTTGAAAAATATGACCAACAAGCAATTCTATATGCTGATTTTCTTTTGTTCTTTACTTGTAGGACAGAATCATCCTTATTACAATCAATAAAATTAATACCTTTAGGATTCTTTTTGGCTACTCTGTTAATTGGTTTCAAGCTGAGGCTATGCCTGCTGGGGCTAATATTCCTGGGTTGTCTCCTAAGCAGTGTCTAGAAACTGTTAGGTTTTGGGGCATGTTGGATATTTGGGATAGTACTTAAAGAATTAAACTGAATTTGTCTCCATCATTTGCTGTGGTACTCATCACTCAAATTAAGTATTTGAGGTAAGATTAATATATCTAAAATGAGATTACTACACCTAAAATGAGTGTATTACAATGGATATTGCATGTTCTCTGAGCATTCTCATTGTGTATCTGTTTTCAGAAATCAATCCTATTTTTGGAACTTCATATGGTGGTCTTTACCACTAAATTTTTCATTCAAACACCTGTAACAGTCATTTTCAGAAGGTGGCTTTTATTTTCCAGACTTCAGTTTGTACCATAAGGCACATCTCCCAATTCATACAAACGACTGACAAATACAGCCTGATTATGACATTCCATCCACAGGCAGTGTTGAAATTAACTTACTTTTAACTTCTTTTTAGATGGACTGCCTTAGGTTTCTTGATTTAAGAAAGGGATAATGCCTCCTGCAATCTCTACTGCAGAACAGCTAGTGCATAACATTGTCAGTTACAAGTTGATCCATATCATCGTGCCAAATTAGCTCTATCAGAAAACTCTAATTTGAAGATTGTTACCCCCTCCAAAAAACAAACAAACAAAAAAACCCTTTTCCAGAAAAAACTGAGTGATGGGGGATATATACTTTGGCTTAATCAATTGATTCACACCATCCACCTTTTTCAGTATTGGAAGTCTACATATCAGTTACCCATGGGCTACATGTGAATGTGTATTTTATAGGCACCAATTTCTAGAGAATGTATTTTAGGAAATATGGAAAGCTCACACTTAGCCTTTGTTCAAAGCCTATGTATTTCCCTCCTTATCCTTTTTTCCCCTGATTTTCTTTTCATATTTTGAAAAAATAACTAAAAACTTGGTGCTCTCACATTCTAAGTTGGAGTGGGCAACCTTTGTAGGTTTGGTGGACAATCCTCCCTGGACCTCTTGCAGGGCACCAAAATTCAGCAGCATTCTTTAAAAGAAGGGGTGGGGAGACAGTGCATCTCCCCAGAGGTTGTTGGACTGGGACTCCTAGTGTTCCTCCTTACTGACTATGCTTACCAGGGCTGAAAGGAATTGCATCTCAAAAACATCTTGAGGGCTGGATTTGCTTATTCTAGCTTAAAGCAAGCTGGATTTTTCTTTTTCTTTCTTTTTTTTAAATCCAGTTTTGGTGGCAATTTAGAGCTAGAAAGACACAGAAACAGCCTTGGTGGCTACATGTTGCTGACCCGATTTAAATGCTATTGCGTGACTTTTTAAAAATTGAGAAAATTAAAGTTTTGGTAACTGAAGAGTTTTGAAGAGTTTAACATTTCCTTGTGACCACAGGCAGATATTCTAGAGATAGTAGTCTGCATCATAATGTTTATCCCTCACCTCACCATCTCAAGGCAGTAGTCCAAAAGTTCTAATTCAGTTGAAAACATTGACTTATCTCCCTAACAGCAGTTTAATTACAAAGCCTTGCCACTAAGAACTTATTCTGAAGCATACCTAATACTGAACTATTTTTTAATTATTTTAAACTACTAATAACATCCTGAGTGGCAGTGAATTACTCATGTAGCCATTCAAGAATGATCCTTCCACTAGGTACCTTTAGATGACTGCTTGAGCTATCCACACTCATGGGACATACCCAAGCCCATTCTCATAGGTAGACACTCTTACCTCTTTGTTGCCACTGCCTGTAAGGCTGCCCAAGTAGACCCTTATTTTTCAGTTTTGTAGTGCTTTAAGAAGGTAGAACACTCCTACTCAGTTGCTTTAAGTACCTCCTTCAATGATGTCATAACTTCACATGCTCCCAATGTTCCCACAGATCTAGTAGGCTGTGCTTGTACATTCTTAGGGTTTGGAAATTACAAGCAGTCATAACATAAGAATATGCATGTTTTATTCCATCTGGAGAACATAGTTCTTCATGCTTTGCCCCCTAAAGTGTTTGAGTGAAAGGAAACAAACAAGCCTTCTATGTACCTACTCCTTTCTGTCCTTTCAACAAACTTTAAGAGCTCTCTTAACAGCCAAAGGGTATCATTTCTTCTCCTTTGGATGTGATGGATCTGGACGGGCTGGTAAATGTATTGCTCTTTCATGTCTATCATATCCATTTTAATGTTAGCGTTACTCTGTTATCCTCAGCTCTACATAACTAGTATTAGCTGAGAGCAGTTAGCTCTGATACTCTTTTGGCTGATGTGATTGTCACCAGAAAAACCACTTTTAATGAGAGATTCTATCTACATGGTTCAAATGGATATTTTGTCAGTACATTTAGAATGAGATTAAAATCTTATGATGGAATCTGTGAATTGAAGGTTTAAGAGTTGCTCCCCTTAAAAACTTTTTCACATCAAGTTGGCTCAAAGAACCTGTCCACCAGGTGTCAAAACTGTTGCTAGAGCTTCCAACTGTCTTTTCAATGTATTAGGTCTTTAACCTTTATCCATTCCATCTCAATATATCTGGTATTTGCTGCTGCTCTACAGACACCATCTTTTTCATTATGCCGTTTCTTGAACAACTTCATCTCATATTTCTTCTGCATGAACTGCTTCTTGAAGCTAAAATCATTTCCACAAACAATTCAGAATACCCTTGATCTTTCAGTGCTGTTATTCAACACCCATGTGGTCAGTTGCAGCCACTTTGGGTCTAGATGAAATACTGGATCCCGAAATAATAGATCTTTCTTCTCTAGTAACCACCAAGAAGGTTTGATAGACATTTGAAGGAGGAGTGGAAAGAACAGGTCCCTTGTCTGTAACTGTGATTCTCTGAGCAGTCACCTGTGTCCTTATACAACGGGATTTTTTGCACCTGCAAAGACCCTATCAGGATGTTCCAGAGCTGAGTAGCTTGGCACACCCACACATACTGCCCCTCCCAAACCATGCATGATCCAAGCTACCTTCCCTTCAGTTTCAAAGTCCACTGAAAAAGCCAAGAACCTGAAAGTGTGGAGGTGTGGCACGACTGTGTGAAGGCACAGATGACCACTTGAAGAACCAGCTGTCAGTAAGCAATCTGTTCTTCTTCATGGTCTCTGTGCCTTACACAATGAATGACTGAAAAGCTTGTCAGAGGAAGGAGTGTCAGGTCACTGCAATAAAGAACTGCATGTCCAAAAAGGGCATCTCTTCTGGTTCTATAACCAAATTTGTAGTAACAAAAGATGTTGAGGATTGCAACCAAGTGGTAGCACTGCACAAGTAGCAGTCAAAGAAGAGACAGTTCTCGTAGAGCATGCTCATAAGGAGGAAGACACAGGCTGAACAGCAACTCTGTAGGACAAACTGTCTGTACAACCCATTTAGAAAGATGTTAGGAGGAAACTTTGTGACCCTTGTGATGACCATGATACCAAACAAAGGGATTAGCAGATTGATGGAACAATGAACACAAGGATCTCTCCAGCAGTGTGGTAGGCTGCAAATACAAAGCTGGTAGTACAATATCATGTGCCAGGTGAAACTGAGAGACAACCTTTGAGAGAAATGCTATATCAGGGTGTAAAGTTACCTCGTCATGGTGGAATACAAGGAAAAGCTTTTCACAACATAAGCAAGTCACCTCTTCAGAGCAGTGAGACAAAGTCACTGCAACAAGGAACACTACTCTGAGAGTCAAAAAGTATTCATCAACTATTGCCAAGAGTTCAAAGGGGTGTCACATCAATTGAGACAAAACCAAAGACGGAGACCACGGAGCTACAGTTGGCAAAACCGGTGGGTAGGAGTGAGCCCATCCGTTTAAGAATTTCTTCACAACTGGATCAATGAAGAAAATATGTGAAAGCAACCAACTGGCTGCAAGGTAAACCTTAACTGATGAAAAGGATAAATGCTATTCCTTCAGAGATAAAAGGAAATGAAGCACTATTGATGTCAATGCTGGTGCAGCAGATTCTGATCTAGCCAATGTAAAGTCACAAAACTGCTTCAACTTGTAAATGTAAGATTTCCTACTGAATCCTTGAGAGAGGCCTGCAGGACTACTTGTAGTCTAGAAGACTCCAGTAGATTATCCTCCAAGCAGACAAGGATAACAGAGGGAGGCCCAAGTGGAGAACACAGCAGTTGGAATGAGAGAGGAGATCCCACCTGCATCGGACAGGAATGTGGAGACCACATGACAACTCTAAACATGGACCAAAATGTGAATGTCTGGGCCAAAAGGTTGCTATTAGGATGGCACTGGAATAATCCACAGTGAGCTCGGCTATCACCCTCCCCAGAAGGTGGAAGGGTGGAAACGAGCAGAGTACGTATTCTGTCGACTGAAAAACAAATACGTCCCCTAGAGATTCTTTGGCAGTGCCTGCTTTGGAGCAGAACCAAGGACATTTCTTGTCGACCACTGTTGCAAAGAGGTCTACATGAGGAGTGCCCCAATGAGCCATTATGGAGAGACAGACTTGCTGACACAGACTGCACTAGTGCTGTAGAACAGCACTATGGCTGAGGGTGTTTGTGAGGACATTGCTCATTCCTGCAAGATGAACACTGGATGAATGGCTCTCATTTTTCACCAGTTCCAGAGGTGACTGGCGAGGTCCAACAAGGTGGTGAAGCGAACGCCCCTCAATGTTTGATGTAGCAGAACATGGCTGTATTATCTGAAAACATCTGCACTACTTTTCCTGGGAAGAGTCTCTTGAACAACCAACTCACACTGATGACTGCCAATAGCTCTAGTGCATTGATGTGGAAATTCTTTTCACAATACCAGTGGCACTAGGCGGTCACCATACTGCAATGATCGTCCCAATCTATCAACAATATGTTGGTGGTTATCATCACTGTGAATTGTGGTGGTATGAACTATATGTCCAAAAGAAGATTGTGAAGAGACAATCCACCAATATAGTGATGCTCTCACATCATGTGTGACAGTTAACTTTTTCTGTTGATTGTCAGTCCGAGCACTGAAGTATCTGAGAAACCAATTTTGAACAGGGCAACACTTGAGAGGAGATAGATGAGTGACAGTCATGGTGGTTGCTGTAAGACCCAGCAGCTGCTGAATGCTAAGGGCTGAACAATTGGGGTAATATAGGATGTCTAAGGCAGCATTCCAGAGATTGTGAGTTCTCTGAATTGGGAGAAAGGTTCTCCCAAAATGCAAGTTCAAAGTGGCTTCAATGAAGTCTATAGCATGAGTTGGCTACAACACCAACTTCTCTGGGTTGATGTTGAGACCCGGCTGCTGAAGTAGAGACATCTTGAAATTGTGAGGACAGATGTAGCTGTTTTGCACCACAGAGATCCAAGATGGGACACAGATCACTGTCTTGTTTCAGGACTGTGACGTAAGGGGGAAGTACCTATCCTTCTGCAATGAGAACAAAGGTTTTCAATAGCACCTTTGAGTAGTAAAGTGTTAATCTCCTCTAACAGGGCTGGGTGCAGAGGGATGGACCAAAGTATGCCAATGGGCAGAATATTGAAAACTCGATGGCATAGGCCAGACAAAATATAGTAAGTACCCAAGAATCTGTGGTGATGTTCCACTAACTGGAATAACGGCAGAAAGGGTCTGAGACCTTGGGTGAACTGATGCTTGCTAGGTGATAAGGTGGCAGAGGTGACATCCTGCTGGCCCAGACAAAAACAGGACTTGGTGGGAAACATTGATATTTTTTTTAAAAAGAAGGCTGCTGGCAATGTTACTTGAAAGAGAAACAAGTATAAGAGGATGACAGAGAAGGTGCCCAGAGAAGAGGGTCTAGAAGGAGTGGTAAAAAGTGAAAGAAAGTCATCTTCAAAAAAAAAAAAAACCAAGAGGAATGATGATGCTGTTGGTATGGCTGCTGGCTGAAGCCCATCTTTCTGGCGGTTAGTCTTGGACAGATGCTTCATGGAATCATCGGTGGAGGAGTAAAACAGTCATTGTCCATGAAAAGGGAGGGCCTTCTTCTCTTTTTCCTAGTGTCCTCCAGAAAACCTGCTGAGCAGAGCCAGGAGAACCTCCAGAGTGCCACTACACCTTGCCATAACTTTTGCTGCACACTCCACTGGGTGGCATGAGGATTGTGCCTGCTATGAAACCCAAGCCTGGGCCTCCTAGTGGAATTGGAATGCAGTGGCCCATTATTCCTTAGCCAAGTGAAGGATAAACGTCAGCATATTGTCTCAAAAGAAACACTGGTAGGCACACATACACACTTACATATTAGAAACCCATACAGAAAGAGCAGCTGAAAAATAAAACCTTCTTCCAAAGATGTTGAGACGCTTGCCTTCCCTGTCCAGCAAAGTAGAGTGGCTCTTTTGTCCTCCTTTATTCTGGGGCATTTCTACCATGATGGAATTTGGTGTGGGGTGCATAAAAAGGTAGGCGATCCCTTGTTGATATATCTTATAGAGTTGCTCCAAATGCCTACGTGTGGGTGGTAATGATGCTGGTTGCATCTATGCTTGTTTAATGACCTCCTCTGGAGCAAGCAGGAAAGGAATTGTGGCTAGAAATGGAGTGTGAGTTTCCACTATCTGAAAGACCAGATCCGATACTGGACCTGGAGGCACAGAAATATCAACACTGATTGACTTGACCATATGCAATACCGTGTCAACAAACTGTATAACATCTCCTCAGAAGAGGCCTCAAAAGTGGTATCCTCAACTACCTCAGGAGAAGCTGGTGTATGAGGTCATGGACAACCTCGAGAGAAAGAATCAGAGTCATAGTGAGACAAGGAAGAACCTAACAAGGATGATGGTGGAGCTGGAGGACCAATGGAAGATGAGAGCAGGACTCCTTGCTGGGATGGTACTGAAGGGAAGACAATATTGACTGCAGGTGCACCAAGCTAGAAGTGAGCACAGAGACACAGTAACAACAAAAGGAGCAGATGGAGGTGGTCTCTACACTGTTGAAGTAGAGTGGGCAGTGGAGACAGAGGATCTGTGGAAGAAACTGGTGGTTGATACATGACATGATGGAATTGGAGAGGCAGGAGGGGAACCCTGAGCCATGAGAAACTGACGACATTCAGGCAACCAAATCTGTGAGTGGCATGGTGTGTGAGAGCAGAACCAAGGAGTTCTATAAGGCCAAGTCCACGGAGATAAGGACTAAGACTGTGATCAGAATTAAGAATGCTATCAATTCACTGACCTCTGAGGTGACTGGTAATGAAAATCATGGAAATGGCACCAATCCCTATATGATGGAGACTAGAAACAGTAAGTTCTTGGTGACTCCCTCCACAGATGTTCCTTTCAGTACTGATTGAGGTATGATTCGGAGAGGTTGTGCGCTCTATATGGAGGTCTGGAGGAAGTGTATGATCAGCCAGAGTACAAATAAGAATGGTCCCAGCTGTGAGATCTGATGTGACCTGGAGTAGGAGGTGGTACCAAGAAGCAGGAAGTCTGAGGAGATCCTTGTTGGGGAATAGACTTGAGTACCAAAGAATTAGCTTGACTCAATGGTTCCATCTCAATGTCCACCTCAGAAATCAAAGGAAGCAAACTGGAGGTCAAAACTAGGACCAGAGGTGATCTTTGCCTATTTCTTCTTCTTAGGCTTAGCATGTCTGCAAAGCAGAGCCTCTGCTAGTATGCCTCTTCCTGCCTGGCTTGTCCTTCAATGATTGGATCAAAGAAGAAGATTCTCCTACTACAAAGGGCACAGTGCACTGCAGGGCATGGGAGGCTTTTGATACAGGTAATCAAGGAGGCAGTAGCAACTTCGATGCCAAGGATGGCAGGCTCGGGAGTGATTCTATCAATGTCAAGGTAGTCCATTCCAGTGGCTTCTTCTAAGTCTCCCTGGGCCTTGTGAGTGTGGCTGAAGTGTTGGAGAGCCTTGCAGTTTGCTCATTCACCCATAATGACTTTCCCCAAAAATTCTAGACTTATGTCTAGAAGCCTGGTTTTTGAGAGTTGGGTGCAAAACTGCCTGCAGATCTTGCATTGGCAAATGTTGTTCTCCTCCTCCAAGCAATAAAGACACTTGGAATGAGCGTCTCACAAGGTAACCTACTGGCCACATGAAGAACGCTGTTTGAAGAGAGAGGTAGCAGCCACAGAGGAAATAAGGAAGGGAAAGGAGAAGGGGGGAACTCTTTTCTCTTTTAGGAAAAGAGGGGCAAGACTAGAGGAAACAAAACAAAAATAAGAATATGGCAAGTCAAAAAAATGTAGGAGGGAAATAAAAAAGTAAGCTATTCAACATGGAACATGCCAGCAGAAGTGACTAATTAGGCAGAGAGACAGAAACTGAAGGGAAGGTAGCTTGGTGGCCTGGATCATGTGCAGGTTCCTGCCAAGCTACTCACCTCCAGATCATTCTGACAGGGTCTCTGCGCAGGCACAAAAATTCACTGTGTGAGGCACAGAGACTATGCCGAAGAATCATGCTCAATATGACCAGTAAGCTGAAACAGACACAACCTGTGCCCTTTCCAAGCACACTTTTGACAGAACCCTCTGCAATACTGGCAAAGATGAAGAAACCTCAGTGCATCTTGCTGTTCTGCGTCTCCTTTTCCATTTTTAGATAAATCCTCTGCTTCTAAAATATCTTACATCCAGAGCAGTGCTGCTCTAGCAAACAATGAAGCAGCTACCAAAGAACTAATTGCTACTGTAGCCACATCATGCTATTTCTTTAATGCAGGGTATGCCCTCCTTTCTTCTACCTTTTTTAGCAATGTGTCATGCTCCTTGGGACAACCAACTGTGAAATCAATGCAAAAACTGGCACACCAATAAGAGGCACTGAGAAAATTTCCATAATTTCCTTTTTGAAGATATACAGCTTCTAGATGTAACCTAAAAGTCTTTTCATATTTAGTGCTGACTTCCATTCTAAATTTATTAAATCTTAAAACATCTCTAGCATTGGTAATTCCACACTTTTTGGAACTGCTTTCTTTAACTCACTGGAAAATTCTTCTTCATTTATCTGTATCCTTAATAATTCCCAACTCATTTTTTGTTGGTTTTCCAGACCCAATGTTACCACCACTTTGTTCAATAAACTTTGAGTGCAGTCTGAACTATTGCCGGCTTCTACGTCTTCTTCTGAGAATAGTTCACCCTTGGATCTTATTAACAGAATCTTCCATTTCATTAACTAATTGATGTTCCTCTTAACCCACATGAGAAGTCATCTGTGCTTCTACAGTGGAGTTTATGTTTTTTGTTTGTCTATTTAAATGCTTAGAATTGCTCAAGCATTTATTTGACCTGCACCTTCCATCAACACTATCATGTTCGCCTATATATGTATTTTCAATAACTGTCTGGTTTTCAGGAATTCCTTTTGAACAGACATATCTTATAAATATACACTGTTTACTTGTCTTTAATACCCTAAATTATTTAAACAATTCCTTAACTGTACTGCTTGTTGAGGTACTGCATGCTTTAAAAATATTAAAGCTATTAAATTTGATTGCATTCTATTAAAATCTGAATTTAAACTAGGAATTAGTGTTTAACTTATCTAATATATCTAATTTAAATTAGGAAATGAATAAGAGGTTAAATTATTATCTGTATATTGGTTTAAATTAGGTTTAATTAACATTGTTTAAAAATTGCAGTTTCCTTGTTTTAATTCATTATAAGCTTTAAATCTCTCAACTATTTGGCTATCATTTCCCCAATTCTATCCTCCATGTCATTTATGTCAGATTGAGGCTGCTGGACACTGACCTGTTGATTTTCTGTTCTTTTCTCCCTTGCATCATTTTATTTCATAGCTGCCATGTTGAGTTGTAAAGTGTTGCTGTTGGGACTGCACCTGATTCTGCAGATATCCTGGAAATATTAGTGGACCCACTGACATTACTATTTGTAAGTATGAGAAAAATGCATTCTGCACTTCTTGGGGGTGGATCATGGTTGTAGATGGAGCCTTCTCTCTGTTTAATTGTGGTGAAGGTGCATTTCATGAATTCTCTTCGTCTGGAGAGTTGTGCATCATCACATTCATATTTTTGCAACCTCTCACTGGGGGAACCACTGACCAATTAGAATGCTTGCATTCTGAATAGTCTGCCTTTTCAACATGGCAGTTTGAAGCAGTCCACCGACAATTTCATCTCCTTACTAACTCATTTTTCTTACCCCAACTGCGCCATTAAGCCTTTAGATTTTGTTAAATCCTTTCTTTTAACTTATTTGCTTTTAGTAGATACTTCTACACCTTTTTCTTTAAATCTCTACCACTTGTTCTGCCCTCCACTTTCTTAATTTGCTCTGTTTTCCTACTGTTTTGTCTTCCCAGCCCCTCTAAGTGACTGTTACTTGGCGAAATAAAAGTAGTTTTTAATATTAACTTCAGACCTTGATCAAAGGCTTATTGGACAGCAGTCAGCTGATCCATTAAATTTTTCTCCTTCCGCTGCTCTGAAACTTGAACCAATGCAGTTAACAGAGCAGTTTTGGAAACTAGCTCTGCACTGGTTTGCCTCTTCTTTTGCACATCTTTGTTTTCCATTTCAAATTCAGAGACTTCCCTTTTCTTTAATGCATCCCCATTTAATGAAGCTATTCTTAATTTTCTAAATTTATTGTCTTCTAAAGTAAAGAGAACTTTGGTTGACAGAACTTAGAAACCAACTAGCTAGCAAGGCAAGAAATAAAAAAAACTAGTATGAGGAAGACTAGAATCAAGGTTTTCAAGTGAATCAGAATTTCTGAACTCCTGCCTCAGCGTGCTGGCATGAGGGACAAACCTCACGAGTGCAGACTACTCAGGCAGTCATGCAAAGAAAGGTAATTCAATTTTAGTCAGTTTCAATGATATGGATGTTACAGAAGTATGACTGCAGTTTGAAATCTTATACTGATGCTGAATTAGACTAAAAAATAAAGCAGTAGTTTAGAAAGAGGAAAATGAGACTTACAATATCACTCCCAGAAAGCGATGACACAGAAGAGGCAGATGAGCCTGATGACAACTGCTGTGTACCAGTAAATGACAAAGCCAAAGGTTGATTGTACAGCTGTTCAGTATCTCTGTTCTGGACTACGCTGCATGGAGATGCGAGTTCTCTCTCGTTTATTTGAATATCTAGCAGATACATATTATTCTGTTAGTTTTGTACATATATAACACTCTTTTCACTTAACATAGTAATTCCTCAGTTTTAGATACTATATTCAGTTCTAATATACTATTGCATAGCTTAGTTTAACTATGATTCACCAACCCAATTAAGACATCCCATCAAACTATGGTTCAGAAGATGTAAGTATAGTTTGCTGTGATGTTTGAACTGACAAGTCATAGGTTGTGAGACAAGTTAACAAACCAGAATCGGAAAGAACAGGTTACCTACCTGTAACTGTGGTCTTTTGAGTGGTCACCTGTGAAATCACACAAATGAGTCATCTGCACCTGTGCAGTGCGATGTTTGGAACCTTCTAGAGCAGTGGTTCTCAACCTGTGGGTCCCCAGATGTTCGTGGACTTCAGCTCCCAGAAGCCCTGAGCATTGACCATAGTGGCTGGGGCTTCTGGGAGCCGAAGTCCACGAACATCTGGGACTCACAGGTTGAGAACCACTGTTCTAGAGCCTAGGGACAGGTGTTTTGGTGGGAACCCTGCCCCTGAGGCTATGAAGTCACTTTCCTACCTAAACCACTAGTTCCATGGCCACCTAAGGCAGCAGCTAGAGGACCAACAGGTCAAGGATACAAATTGGGGAGGATGAGCAGGGTTGTGTGAGCTCACAGATGACCACTCAAAGAACCACAGTTACAGGTAGGCAACCTATTCTTCTTTGTGGTCTCTGTGACTCACACAAATGGAAGAGTAGTGAGCTACTAACCAAGGAGGCAGGAGTGCCATGCCACAAAAGAATGCAACACTGCCCTTGCGAACACAGCATCAGTAAGTACTGTATTGTCCAGTCTATAGTGTGTGATAAAGGTAACGGGCTGTGACCAGATAGCACTTTGCAGATCTCATGGAGACGAACGCCATGCAGGAAGGCTGTGAAGGCTGCCATAGCTCTGATAGTATGACTTCTCACTTGTTGAGGAGGTTGTCTTCCAGCCAACTCACAGGTAAGAAGAATAGTCGAGGCCACCCACTTCGATAGTCTCTGAGATGAAACTACCTGTCCCTTTTTGGAAGAAGAGTAACAGACAAAAAGTCTATGCAAGTCCCTGTAAACAGCCCCGTGTTGAATATAAAAGGCCACAGCATGTCTGCCATTGAGAGAGTGAAGATTTCACTCCAAGTTTGATAATGGATTTGACATGAAGGAAAGTAGGGTGATGTCCTGATTGATGTGGAATGAAGACACTACCATTGGAAGAAAGGTGATATCTGGGTAAAGCATCAACTTGTCTTTGTGGAAAGAAAGGTAAGACTCATTGACCCGGAGGGCACAGATCTCACCTGCCAACCTGACTGAGGTGATGACCACCAAGAACACTGTTTTCCAAGAAAGTAGGCATAGGTCACAAGTGGCCATAGGTTCAAAAGGCCTCTTAGAGATTTGAGAGAGGACCGGTTGAACATCCCAGGTAGGAGCTGGAGGCATGACTGAAGGATGCAGATGCTTGTATCCTTGAAGGAACTGTTTCACCAAAGTGTTGGAGAAGCAAGAAGGTCCACTATGTCATTGCAGATGCCAGGAAATGTCTAACAGGTAACATTTAACAGAAGAAAAAGAAAGGCTTTTAGTAGACAGAGAGCCAAGGAAGGTGAGGACATCCATAGCACCAAGGTTCTCCAGGTTGACATGGTTGATTGCAGGAAGTGGCAGAATTTGGACTTGGATTTGTAAGCATAGGAAAGTCTCATAGAGGGCTTGTGAGTAACCTTGACAATATGCCTGATAGACGGAAGTAGTACACTCAGTGAAGTAAGTTCCAGGCTGTTAGCCTGAGGGAACAAACATCTGGATCACTTATCGTACCACTGCGGATGGTGAGAAGGTTTCGTTTATATAGAAACCTCCAATACTGTCCTTTGGATAGGGCCATTAGAGGGGCGAATCACATCTGTCTCTGACACCACAGTGTCACCAGAATTGCCTTGGCCTTGTCTTGACAGATCTTTGCCAGTACCTTCATTATCAGTGGGAGAAAACTTACAGAGGAAAAACTTACACAGAGGTCCCTGTTTAACTGTAGAGGAAGGCACTTCCTAGTGATCTCTTGTCCATCCCATTCCTGCAGCAATATAGATCACATTGTTTTTTAAGCTGGGATGCGATCAGATCTACTGAGGCACATGGAAGATTTCCGTCACAGATCCCGTGTGTAGTTTCCATTCATGACACAACGGGGGGATACAATTGAGCATGTGCGCCACAGAGTTCTTGTTGCTGGGTTGATGAATGGTCAGTGGAAGATTCTGCCTGTGTAGGCACCAGTTCCAAAGGTGAACTAACAAGCTGGGTAAGGTCCTGGAGTGAGTACCTCCCTGCTTGTTCATGCAGTACATGGTCATTGTGTTGTCTGTTATTATCTGTACTGACCTTCCCTGAAGATGCTGTTCGAAGGTGCAGAAGGCTTTGATCACTACCAGAAGCTGGTAGTGAAGGAGCATTTATGTGAAGAAACTTCTCCAATGCCAACCACCAACCTTTGACTGTAAGTCTGCAAGTGTGTGCTCCACAGACATCTAGAAAAGCATCCATGGTGACTATGATTGGAAAGGGCATGTTTGCCAGCACATTTCTTTTCATCCATCCATCACTCCAAAGACCAAAGGACAGGATGCAGTACCGTGAAGAATTTCAAGGGTCAGTGTCAAAGAGGATGGTGATGAACCATGCCTGAAGCGGACACATCCTGAGCTTGGTGAAGGAAGTGACTGCTGTGGTCGATGCCATGAGATTGAGGATGATCTGAACGTTCCTTGCCCTGACACAATGAAGCCTTGAACGGCAAGACACTGTCTGAAGCGTGGTTCTTCACCTGTTGTGGGGCAGGAATACCCATTGTAGTTGTGACTCCAAGAGGGCACCAATAAACTTGATCCTCTGGCATGCTATTAGCTTAGATTTCTAGAAGCTGATGACCAGCCCAAGGGAGCAAAAGAGCTTGATGGTTGTGGTGAAGACAGGCTCAACTAGCAGCCAATCGTTGATGTAAGGGAACAATACAATAATGTATTGGTGCAATGAAGCTGCTACCAGCGCCATGCACTTCGTGAAGGCTCTTGGAGCTGTGCTGAGACCAAATGGGAGGATGCAGAAGTGGTAAGCTTTTTCAACCCAAGATGAAAGCCAGGAACCTCCTGTGAGTGGACCTGATGGAGATGTGAAAATGGACATCCTTTATATCCAGCATGGTAAACCAGTCCCTCTTCTATAGTAAAGGAAGGATGGATGCAAGAATCACCATACAAAAACGTTTCAGTCAGATGTAGTAGTTGACTCCGCAAAGATCCTGGATGGGACAGAGACCACTGTCTTTCTTTGACATCAGGAGGTACCAGTATCTGGAGGAGAAGCTGGAGAAATGACAGGGATTGGTTCTATGGCACCTTTCTAAAGCAGCACACAAAAATTTCCTCATTGAGTACTGGAGAAAGATGAGTAATACAAACTCAACCCATCGAGGGAAGCTGGCAGAACTCTACCTATTATGATTATGGGGCAACATGTATGTTGACAGAAAGTACTGTGGAGAAAGTAGAGCCATCGAGGTCAAGAGACAACAGCACAGAGATGGTATAGAAGGTGGTGGTATCGAAGGAAGTATCAAAGATGGAAGTAGCCGAAATGTCTTCAGTACTGATGGAAGAAGAGCAAATGGTAGAGGGTGCATTGCGAGAAGCAGTATCACAGTTGGAACTGTCAAACCCAACACTTTTAAAAGTCAGACTGATCAAGGTATTGTAGGTGCCATACCTTGAAAAACTGTTCGCAGGTGCCCATGCATGTCGAATAGTTTGAAATACAAAAAAGAAAGAATACATTTAAGTAGAATTTCCAGCCAATAGTCAAGCTTCTTCCCCTCCTTACCAGACAGAGAAATGTGCAAACTCTGTGAGGTGCGGGATTGAACTACATCTACAATTATCAAATTCAGCTTAAGGTGGTTAACTAGCCAGTCCAAGTCAGCAAGACGGTACAGAGCCTCCACCTTTTTTGATGTTGACGGTATCAAAGATAGGGAAGCCCAGGCCTTTTTAAGGAGATGCAGCAGGTAAAGCAGAGGAGGGGAGGATGTTGGAACTGGAACCTGATCCTGTGGTTCTTGAACAATACGGTCCTGTACATTTGGCAATCCACCTGCAGATTCAGCAACAAGGCCATTCTCAACAGTTGGTCTGAAAAGGCCCTGACATCATCAATTGGAGAAATAGCATTGCAGGCAGCTGAGTCGGTGTAGGTTGGTCATAGACAATCACCATGGAGCTGGACAAGGTAGACGACGAGACTGAGGGCAATCAACAGCATAAGTATGGTGCGTTGGGGAGGCAGAAGTAGTAGCATAAGACCTCTCAGGGGCCAATGTAGTGGCTGGTACTGAGGCCAACTCCAAAGGAAGGTTAACAGTTGCACAGGTACCGAATAGGTGTTGAGCTGGTGGCTGTTAATTCGTATTCAGCCAAGGAGTCACTGCAGCACATCAAAGTCTCCAAGGTGGAAGCGGTGGCATGGGAGACAGAGAGGGCGAGTAGTACTGATAGTAACAACGGTCATCAAGACACAGCTGATGGTGCTGTTGGTGGCATCTGTAATAGTAATAGTCCTCCAAGTAAGGCGAAAGATCAGGAGAGTCAAAGGAAGATGTCTGATGGTGACAGTAAGACCAATCATGAGAGTCTCACTCTGAGCAACAGCTGGAACGGCAATCAGAAGATCAATGATGTGCCTAAGAACGACTCCTTGACCTCAAGTGTTGAGACGGCGGCACTTGGGAGGGTAAAGCGCGATGCTGCTATGGCAATACTGGAGAATGGGACTCTCGTATGGAGAGCTTGATTGCCTTGTGATGACAGGCAAGATGGAGGCTGATCAGATTCCACTTGGAGTGGGTAAGTTATTACACTGTCTGGAGTGGAATCAACAATCTCACCATCAGAAGTACTATGAACCTCAAGCAAGGCAGGAGAAGAGATTGAACCATGCTGAAGTGGAGACTATTCCAGCTGGGTAACAGTCACAGAGATGTCTTGAGGTGACTGGCAAGATGCTGATCAGTCAGAGGATGCTGCAGTTGGCAGGCGTTATTGATCTGATCACTCAGAGGATGTGACAGTTGGCAGAAGCTGCTGATCCCCTGATGGTGGAGCGGGGGAATGAGGCGGTGGCTCCTTAGCCCGCTTTTCCTGTTTTTTTAGCAGATGGCATGCCAGAGGGCTTGCCTAGTGCTGCAGAAGTATGCTTTCAATCCTTGCAGGAAATATAAGATGTTTCCCTTGGTGTTAATGAATGATGGTCTCAGTGCTTAGGTGAAGAGGATCAATGTGGATGAGTCAAGGTAGAAGGACGACTGGAGCCCAATCCCAAGGTGGAATGGGATCTATGTGACTCCCTCGACACCAACGGTGGAGATTTCTGAGGTGGTACAAAAGAGCACAACCAAGCCCATTTGTACTGCCTCAGAACAGTGCCACAGTAACCGAGCCTGTACACAGGAGCTTATTTTGCACTGCCATGTCTGAGGCACTGAGGACCTTCCACAGGAGAGCCTTGAGGTGTGTGGCTCTATTGCACCTTGTCCGTGGTGTAAAGAGCTGACAGTGGGTGCAAGCTGCCACTTTATGGCCTTCTAGACAGAGAAGGCACTTGGAATGGCTGTCTTTGTTGGGGATCTTACCACTGCACACAGTGCAGCACCTTAAGACTGCTGAGGAGGCCATACAACAAACAAGGATACCAACTAAAGGTAAGTGAAATCCAAAGGCAGAAGTGAAGAAACGGACTGAGTCAAACCAGAAGCCAAGATGAGACAAAGCCAAAACACCAAGAGAAGATTGTAAACTGTAAGAGGAGTCCAAGCTGATTATCGAAAAGACAGACTCAAAGAAGATTCCAGCAACAGTGCTGCCCCAAGGGAAGAAAAGGAATGGTTTAGGCAGGAACATGACTTTATAGCCTCAGGGGAGGGTGGCAATGTTCCCACCGAAATGTCCATCTCTAGAAGGTTCTGAACATCACACTGTGCAGGCACAGATGACCCATTTGTTTAAATCACAGAGACCATGAAGAAGAACCATCAACTGAACATGGACATGATGATTTCCACTGCTCTGCTTCTAAATACCAGTGTACCTCAAGATAACAAATTTTGAGCATATGGGAAAAGTAGACAAGTAGTCCTAAACTATTGCTTGAGGTCATGTCTGAGACCTCAATCCACAATATAAGAAAAGGGAGAAAATTCATTGCAAATTGTAATTTTGAAGTGGAATTTTAAAATCAACTTCTTTACTTACCAAGATCAGATGACAAGTTAGCTTTGCTTCCCCATTTCTTTTTAATCCAGGCTCTGTAATCAATCACTTCCTGTGTTACTTTGATAATTCTCCCTAAAGTGCTGGAAAAAAGTTGACCTATATAAGATATCTAGGCACAACAATGAAGTAAAATTCTAAATTACGCTCGTTAATGGATAGGTGGTTGCAATTAAGAAGCCTCTTTAGATAATAAGAAGCATTTGCACATGGTTTAAACTTTGATAATTTACTGCCCTCCTCTTCTATGGTGCTATAAGATGCAAAGAGATTTTATAATGCTATTTGTATCACAGAGTAAGAGGAGCTGCTCTGCAAAATGAGGAAGAGCGACTGAAACCAAGGCTAGCTTCTTAAGTTAACAAATCACACAATTAGTCAAGAAATCAGTTTAGAGGAACAATTGTACAAGGACAGATTTTAAAGAGTTGGCTATACAATGAACACAATCACAAACAAGTTACCTTTCTGAATCTCTATTAGGATAGGATCTTGCAAGTGGAGAGACTGCATGGCTTAGAACAATGTAAGCATAATCAAAAACTTGCTTTACTTGCATGGCGCCATAACAACTTCTTCCAACATCGTTTCCTGTAACAGTTAAGTTTACAAATTAAAGGCAATTTACTTTCACCATTTATTACTTTCGCATCTGACCACAAATACAGATGTCTGAGTCCATGTTGCCGTTTGCTTGCACATTTGACCCTTAAACTCTTAAAAATGCTGTAGTTGCTTGGGAAGTTGACACCTTCGCATGTGTATTGATTGGAACGTGGGCTCTACAATATATCTGAGACTGTTCTGATACCAATCCTCCCATTGAGAAGTTACTAAATGCTTCCTGACTCCCTCTAAAAACACTGCAGTTACCTGTATTCCAGCCCCTCCTTTTTCCATTTATCTGCCTACTTCTACAGCAGAAAGAATAAGCAGTTCAGCCATGTTGCTTCTGTTTTGTCTCATTTTACCATACTTGGAAGCCTGTTGTTCTAAAGCAGGAATCTATACATCTGCTCAGTGCCAATCAAATCTGTGCAACTTCTGTAGGGCTCACGCCACATTCATTTCTTCAATTGCTGCCAAATTGGGAGAACACTTCTTACACAACAGATGATTACTGTGAGCCAAGAAAACTATTTCAGACCTTGAGTATACAAAGCCCTACAAGGAGGTATGCTTGCTCACCACATCCTTAACAGCCCACTCATATTTCTTCATTCTGCAATAAAAGCAATTCTTATTACACTTTAACTGCTAGTACATGGGAAAATAGAAAGCTAGTTTACACTGAGTCAAACCATGGATCTATCTGGGTATTATTTACTCTGACTGGCAACAATTCTGTTTTCAAATAGCACTTTTCCTAGCCCTATCTGCAGATCCCTGATGTTACTTGATGATCTCCCATTCAGGTACTAACTAGGCCTGACGCTGCTTAGCTTCCGAAATCAGATGGGATTGATAGGTCCAGGATAATATGGTGGTGACCACAGCTATCCTGACTATTTTCGAAAGAAAGAAAATAAGTAAGTAAGTAAATAAATAAATAAATACAGCTTTGTGCAAGTAAGGCGCAAAGCCCAAGCTCCTCTATCAGAAATCATACAGAAAGTGGTGTTCGTCTGTTCATGGGACCTACTCATCTGTGGTTCATCAGATACATTCACATAATCTTGTAATTTCTCTAGAGTGATGTCATACATCCTCCTCAAATGTCTCTGTTGCCTAGAAAAACATGCTCTCTTTTGAGTACAGCCCCTCCTGGAAGAAAAACATGAAAGCCCTCTTAAATCAAGGAGCCATCACCCTAAGCATAGGACCTACCACTACGAGACAGAAAGTCCTCAGAAGGTACTCTGCAATAACATCAATATTCATACGCATCAATGAGCAATCACTTAAGGGGTGATCATGTTCAGGATGCAGCTGGAGAAAAAGTTTGTTTTTTGTGAGAATTTCACAGAAACTGCTTCACCATTCCTAAACTGTACTGAAGTCAAGATCCCCTTTCTGCTCTTGTCCAGGATGCAGATAACAAACTGTTTTGGAGTTGAAATCTCCGCATGGTTCCCAGTCTCCTTTGCCTGGGTTCTGGTTTCCCATGTATCCCTTCCCCTATTCTTGCGGAACATCTCCCTAGTACCTAGTCTCCAAATAAGCTTCATCATTTTGCAACAAATAAGGTGAACATAAATAAAGCTGAAAAATGAAGAAGGCATAAAATCAGGCAGTACAGTCCTCATATGGAAATACTTGTAGCCAAGTACAAGGAGGATACAAACTTCTGATTCCAGACTTTCTAATATCATGCTTGGTATTAGCAAAATGTATTTAGCAGAATAACTTTAAAGATTGATACACAACAACCTATCGCTGTTCCTAGAGTTTACATGTTGCCCCTGGTAAATACAGAGATCACATAAAACCACTGATTATGCAAAAAAATTGAGATGAAGTTAAGAGATTATTCTGGCTAATGAGGTAGGTAAAAGCGTCAAATATCCTTTGAACATTTTCTTCAGGTACCTTTACATTTTGTGCTAAACCTGCATTCTTAACAAAAAATAACATAAATAAAATAAACAAAACAAAACAAGTGGCTTCTGCCATCTCACCAGGCAGAAGAGGATCTTCAATACACAACATAGATGGTCGATATCCATTTGTCATAACTTTCATGATTTCTTCTTTGGCAACATAGGCACCTCCATTCTTTATTCTAATACCAGTTTTCAAGTAATTAAAATTTCTTCCATAGAGTTCAAAAAATTCTATCAGAAGCATTCCTAGATTTTCATCCAATCTCCTGGCATCAATTCGTGGGTGCAACTACAAAAGCAAAGCAAAGCAAAAAAAATAAAAATAAAAAAAGGATTTCATTCTGTCTTTTGTATTTCCAGTAGCTTTACAGCAAACTACAAAAATGGGCCAAAACAATCACCTCTCACTGCATGAAACTAAGGTGCTACTTTTCAGTCTTTAAAAGCAAGTAAAAGCTTTCTAAACCTGGAAGGAGAGAAGATGAAACAGGCAGATATTATTCTGCATCTGAGATAGCTACACTACTCTAACACCATGTTCAGAATGTAGAAATACCAACTTCCATTCAGATAGTTTTGAGTCTCTGAAGAATTCCAAGTCCAAATTGAGCATCTCATCTTGGAATCTGAAAATCTCAAAAAACTGAACATTTTTGCCACCAGGTGCCTGTTTCTACCTTCAAGGAGGTGGCTGCGGTGCTCTTCCTTGTTCATTTCTCAGATTCTCAAGTCTCTCTCTTTTTGCCACCAGTCACCTGCTTCTGCCTTTGAGTTAGAAGCTGTGGTACTCTTGGTCATTCATTTCATTTCCAGCTGGAGGCACAAGTTTTTGATCTTCATCTTATTAGGGAAGGGGAGGCGTTTTTGGATAGGGCAGAGAGGACCTACCGGAAGACCGAATGCACGGAGGAGCTCCCAAATCAGCAAGTTAGCACATTGGGCCAGGAAACGGAGGTTTGGGCGAATGCCACGCGGAGGAGTAGAAGGACCAGGAAGGCAACGGAGACTCTTCACCTGCACAATCGCCTCAAAGTTCTTGGCCTTACGAACAATGAGGAGCGCCATGCGGAGGGAACAGAATGTCAACAAGAAGAAATCCAACTTCGGCAACAGGAACTAGGTCAATGCTCCCAGCCTAAATAGAATGTCCAGGCAGTCTTAGTGGAACATGCTCGTCGAGGAGACCAGGACAAGCCGCAGAGGAGGCGAGTTCTGGTTGTTGGGGACTCTTTGCTCAGAGGAACCGAAACGGCAATCTGCATACCGGACAAGCTCAATTGAGAGGTCTGCTGTCTGGGGCCGGGATCAACCACGTAACGGAGAGGCTAACCAGGCTGGTCAAACCCACTGACCATAAGCCCCCATTTTGGTTCATGTCGGAACCAATGACACTGCGAGGAGCAGCTTTTACCACATCGCAAAGGACTATGAGCTTATGGGGACGAAGCTTAAGGACCTTGGTGCGCAGGTGGTCATTTCGTCTCTCCTCCCTGTTCAAGGATATGGCGCACGTCGGGAAAGGACAATAGCAGAGGTCAACAACTGGCTCCACACGTGGTGCCGCTGGCAACGGTTTGGGTTTTTGGAACATGGCCTGAATTTCCATGAACGTGGGCTTCTGGCGAGGGATGGGCTGCAGCTCACGAAACTTGGCAGGAACGTTTTTGCAAACAGTCTCGCAAGGAGGATTAAGAGGTCTTTAAACTAAGTTCCACTGGGGAGGGAGACAATATTATTCAGGGCAGGGACTTGGCGAGCGCAGGGGGAAAAGGCCCAATTGATACTGCACAAGTAGTACAACAGGTCAATGGCGGGAGGAGTAGAAACAATAGTACAGGACTGGCAGGAAGGGCCCAGGCACTTAAGTGTCTATACACTAATGCACGGAGTATGGGAAACAAGCAGGATGAACTTGAACTCCTAGTACAACAAAATAAATACGATTTGATAGGCATCACCGAGACCTGGTGGGATAAGTCTCATGATTGGAACATAGGAATAGAGGGGTATAGCCTATTTTATAAAAATAGACCAAACAAGAAAGGAGGAGGAGGAGCCTTGTATGTCAAGGATGTTTTCACCTGTGAAGAGATCCTTGACTTAAACCCAGTAAGCCAAGTCGAGAGCATTTGGGTAAGAATTAAGGGAGCGAGAAACAATAGGGATATTCTGGTGGGGGTTTACTACAGACCTCCAACCCAGGCTGAGGAGTTTGATGACGCCTTCCTCAACCAAATGACTGCAAATTCAAGGAGGAGAGATACAGTAATAATGGGAGATTTCAATTACGCAGATATATGCTGGCAGTCAAACTCTGCCAAGACAGCAAGGTCCAGCAAGTTCCTTGCTTGTCTTGCAGACAACTTCATGGTCCAGAAGGTGGAAGAGGCCACAAGGGGATCAAATATTCTAGATCTGATCCTGACCAACAGGGATGACCTTGTTAATGAGGTAGAAGTGGTTGGATCTTTAGGGGGGAGTGACCATGCCCTATTGGAATTTGGCATTCAGTGGGAAGGAGAAGGTAAGGGTAGCCAAACGCTCATCTTAGATTTTAAAAAAGCGGACTTCGGTAAACTTAGGGAGCTGCTGGCTGGAATTCCGTGGTCAAGAATAGTGAAAGAGAAAGGAGTTCAGGAGGCATGGGAGGTCCCTTAAAAAGGAGATACTGAAGGCACAGTCTAAAACTGTGCTAAAAAGGAGGAAAAATGAAAGGCATCTGAAGAAACCAGAATGGTTGACTAAAGAACTCTCAGCTGAGCTAAGTGTTAAGAAAAACATGTACAGGAAATGGAAGAAGGGGGAAACCACCAAAGAAGAATTTAAGCAAGTGGCCCGGAGATGTAGGGAGGAGGTCAGAAAGGCTAAAGCACAGAACGAACTTAGGCTGGCCAGAGACATTAAAAACAATAAAAAGGGCTTTTTTAAATACGTCCGCAGCAAAAGGAAAAAGAAGGAGACGATAGGGTCGCTGCGCAGAGAAGATGGAGAATTACTCACAGGGGGAAGAGAAAAGGCAGAACTACTTAACACCTTCTTTGTCTCAGTTTTTTCCCAGAAGGATACAAGCACTCAACCTGGCAGTTGGGGAGCAGGTGAGGAAGCAGGGGAAATGAGGCACATAATAGGTAGAGGGGTGGTACAGGAATACCTGGCCACACTGGATGAATTCAAGTCTCCAGGGCCAGATGAATTGCATCCTAGGATATTAAAAGAGCTGACAGAGGTCATTTCGGAACCGCTTGCTATAATCTTTGAGAAATCTTGGAGGACAGGGGAAGTTCCAGCAGACTGGAAGAGAGCAAATGTTGTCGCCATCTTCAAGAACGGAAAAAAGAGGACCCAAATAATTATCGCCCAGCCAGCCTGACATCAGTACCCGGAAAGATCCTGGAGCAGATCATTAAGCAGTCAGTTGCTAATCACTTAGAAAGCAAGGCGGTAATCACAAGAAGTCAACATGGATTTCTCAAAAATAAGTCACGCCAGACTAATCTTATCTCTTTTTATGATAGAGTTACTAGCTTGATAGATGAAGGGAATGCTGTGGATGTAGCATACCTCGATTTCAGTAAGGCCTTTGACAAAGTACCCCATGACATTCTTGCAACGAAGCTGGTAAAATGCAGGCTGGACAGGGCTACTGTTAGTTGGATTTGTAATTGGTTGACCGACCGAACCCAAAGAGTGATCAAGAATGGCTGCTTCTCATCCCGGAGAGAAGTGACTAGCGGGGTGCCACAGGGTTCTGTCCTGGGCCCAGTGCTGTTCAATATTTTTATCAACGACTTGGGTGAAGGAATAGAGGGCATGCTCATCAAATTTGCAGATGACACCAAATTGGGAGGGTTTGCTAATACGCCAGAGGACAGGATCAAAATTCAAAATGACCTGGATAGATGGGAAAGCTGGGCCAAGGCTAACAAAATGAAATTCAGCATAGATAAGTGTAAGGTCCTACACTTAGGTAGAAAAAATGGAATACAGAAATATAGGATGGGGGACAAGTGGCTGGATAGCAGTACATGTGAAAGGGATCTAGGAGTCTTCATAGACCACAAGTTGAACATGAGTCAGCAGTGTGATGCGGCAGCCAAGAAAGCCAATGCAATTCTCGGCTGCATCAATAGGAGTATGGTGTCTAGATCGAGGGAGGTACTGGTACCACTCTACTCTGCTTTGGTTAGATCTCATCTTGAATACTGTGTCCAGTTCTGGGCACCCCAATTCAAGAAGGACATGGTCAAGCTGGAGCAAGTCCAGAGAAGGGCGACCAAAATGGTGAGAGGCCTGGAAGCCATGCCCTATGATGATAGACTTAGAGAGCTGGGTTTAGTCTGCAGAAGAGAAGGTTAAGAGGGGACATGATAGCTATGTTTAAATATTTGAAGGGATGCCATGTAGAGGAAGGAGAGGGCTTGTTTTCTGCTGCTCCAGAGACCAGGACAAGGAGCAATGGATTCAAGCTGCAGGAAAGGAGATTCCACCTGAGCCTCAGGAAGAACTTCCTGACACTCAGGGCTGTCCGGCAGTGGAATATGCTGTCTCGGAGTGTAGTGGAGTCTCCTTCCTTGGAGGTTTTTAAGGAGAGGCTAGATGGCCATCTGTCGGGAGTGCTTTGAAGATGTTCCTGCATAGCAGGGGGTTGGACTGGATGGCCCATGTGGTCTCTTCCAACTCTACATTTCTATGATTCTATGATTCTCAGATCTGAGGAGTATCACTGCTACCACTCCGAAAGTGAAAGTAGGCAGCTGGGAGAAAAGAGAGAGACAGAAGAGCGGAGGGACAAACGAGCAGGAATGTCACAGCTGCCACCTTGAAGGTGGAAATGGCTGACTGGTGGCAAAAAGAAAGAGACTAAGGATCTGTAAAATGGAGGGAGGCATGGATTCATGCCAAATACTATGCTTGGATTCGCACCATTTTACAGCTCCTCAGTCTCTTTACAGCCTCATGTCTCATGGACAACACAAGTAGAAAACAAGTAAGATGAAAGGATATTCCAAAAGAAAGAAGATTCTTTAAATATTGGCATTTCAAAGGAAACCACGAAGGTAACCATAAGAAGTCCAGTTTCATAAATTACTGGTATTTATTCATAGGGAACATCTCATCCTGCAAAATACAAACTGTTTAATCACTGTTGTGTGACAATTTAGGCACTACAATGCATCATATACAAAACACTACAGAACTGCATAAACTTGACTCTTAACAGTGTACAGTTTGTGATAAGGAGGTGTACAAAGAATCAAGAGTATATTCTTCAGTTGACCCAAAATCACTCACTGATTTTATTATCTCAGCATAATTTCTAAATGGTTTAGAAATTTACAGAAACTACAACAGAATCATATATAGGCAGATAGACAGCTACAGCTCATCTTTGCATTCTCTGAAAAACTGACATTCAGTGCCAAAGGACATACCTGTAAGAAGCTAATTGCCATTAAAATTAAGCTGTAGGAGCTAATTCCACCAGTAAAAACTTCATTCAAATCCCTTTGAAGGAGGAACTGTTTTAATACTAAAATCAAGTAAGGCAGCAAGGAGTATTTCTGCAAATGAGAAAAGATATACACGCTCTGATTAAGAGTAGCATTATGTCATACATAGGAACTCATATCAAACTGATACACAAAGGAAAGTCAACAGTCTTTACATGTTTCTGGACACACAATATCTAACAGGAAACAGTCTCTATGACTGAGCCAAAATTTCTTCTTTACCTATATACTTACTACCTACAAGCATAAGAAGAAGTTTTACACATTAAGATATAATGAACTATTAACAAAATAAAGAAGAAAACTTTCACAGACAGTAAGGACAGGTTGCTTACCTGTGACAGTAGTTTGAGTGGTTATCTGTGAACTCACACAAATGGGGTTTCTGCACCTGCATAGTAAATCATTTGGAACCCTCCAGAGCTGTCATGCAAGTATTTTCAGAGTAGCCCCTCCTCCCCGCATCCATGTGGCCAGCCTGATTCCTGCTCAAACCCTCTGTTCCCTGGATGCCACAGCTGCCACCAAGGAGCTAGGGAGACACAGAGCGGAGGACAGGCAGATATTGTGTAAATGATCACTCAAAGAACTATGGTTACAGGAAAGCAACTTGTCCTTCTTCATTGTCTCTGTGACATACACAAATTAGAGACTAGTAAGTTACTCAGCACTGGAGGTAGGAGTGTCATGTGACATGAGAACAACATAGATATCCCAAAAGCATTGTCAGCTTTTGGACCTAGCATCCAGCCTATAGTGAGTGATGGTCAGAGGCTGAGACCAGCCACCTTGCAAATGTCCTCCAGAGACGCACCTTTCAGGAAAGTCAATGAAGTAGCCATAGCTCTGATAAAGCAGCTGCAGAGATGAACACGAGAGTCTTTGCTAGTTTGTGGGCCAGATAGATGGCTGAAGAGACCTACTTGGAGAGATGTGACACTGGTAGACCCTTCTTGTTCAAGGAGTAGCAGACAAAGAGTCTCTAGGACTAGTGAAAGCTGGCAGACTTGTTAGCATAGAAGGCCAGTGCTCGCCAAACATTAAGAGAATGATGAGTGTGGTCTAAATCAGATGTAGAGTTTTGCATAAATGCAGGTAAGTGTCATAAGCTGCCATTGGCTCAAAAGGTGTCTTAAAAAGCTGTGACAGAACCAGCTACAAACTCCACTGAAGTGTAGACGCAAACACAGGCTGGTGAAGATTCTTGTAGCCCTTCAGAAACTGGTTTAACAAATAGGTTCTGGAAACAAGAAAGCTTGTCGATGATCTGGAAGTTGGTGGAAATTGCTACCAGGCAACATTTGATGGAGAAGAGAAAGAGAGAAACCTCTGTTGGACAGCAATAGGAGAATTTCAAGCACATGATGGACTTGTGTCTGATCTGACAACAAAAAGGACAAGAATTTGTTCCATTTATACACATAGGGCTACTATGTAGCAGGTCTATGTGCAACGGCAATGATGGATTGAATTGCTTCAGAAAGAGAGTCTAGAGAAACACTCTCCAAGCTGCCAGCCTGAGGGTGTCCAGGTCTGGATGTCTCATTAGGCTGTAGTGTAGTGTCAGATGATCCAACCTCTCCAGCAGCCTAACACAGAAGCCCTGAATGAAGCAGACAAAGAAGGGCAAACCTAGGCTGTGTGGTTCACCATGGAATAACCAGAGTGCACTTTGCCTTGTCTCTTTGAATTTTGGCAGTCACCCTGATTATGACGGGTAACAGCAGAAAAAGATACACAGTGAGGCCTCCCCAATGAAAGAGGAAAGCATCACTGAGAGAAACATATCCTGCTTTCCTCCTGATGTGTCCTGGAGCAATAGGTCTTACACTGCCTGTTCTGTGCCAAGGGAAAGAGATCCACCTCTGGAGTGTCCCATCTCCTGAAGATTGTCTGAAGAGTGTCTGGATGAAGTCTTCATTCATGGCAAAGTGTTGGCGTCCTGCTGAGATGTAGTCCTCTCCTGAGAGGTGGACTGCAGAAATGGAGATGCTTCTGTTGATGCACCAATCCCACAGAAGCATGAGATGGAGTAAGGTGCTCAATTTCATTCCTCCATTTATTCAGGTAGTACACTACCACAGTGTTGTCGGAGACTACCTGAAAAACTTTGCCACATAGGAGAACTTCAAAGGCCTGGTAAGCTTTCAGCAGTCAACATCACAAGAGTGCGAATATGGAGACCAGTCACTTTGGTTGTCCAATGTGCCTTCACTGAGAAGCCTTCTATGTGAGCCCCATTTTTCCACGGAAGCATCTATGGTCACTGTTGTTTTGGGCTGAGGGGGAAGGAAGGGCATGCTAACCTGTATGTTCCCGGGATTGAGCCACCATGCCAGAAAGTGGTGGATGGCTCTTGATATGCAGAGGCAAAGATGAAGAGAGTCAACAAGCAGGTTGAAACAAGACAGGAACCAGGCCTGCAGAGAATGCATCTGAAACCTCGTATGAGGTGTTACCCGCACTGTAGAAGCCATGAACCTGGGCAACAATTGAATGTCTTTGCCATATATCCTGTGCATGTTCTGGCACCTGAGAATAACCTTCACCATCATCTTGAACATCTCATCCGGCAGATATGCAGCCGAGACACCAGAATCCAGAATGATGCCCATGAATTTGTCAGTCTGAGATGGTTCCACATAAGATTTCTTGCAGTTCACAGTCAAACCCAATAGTCTGAGGAGTGTGAGGACGATATCACCAAGAAGACGAGACTTGGAATGGGCAATAAGGAGCCAGCCATTGATGTAAAGGAACATTATGACACCTTCTTGCCTAAGCCAAGCTGATACCACTGTCATACACTTCACAAAGACATGAAGAGCAGTGGAAAACCTGAACGGGAGGATATGAAAGCAACAGGCCCTTCTTCCCGTAGTGAAACAGAAAATGCCTGCAGAATGGTCAGACAGTGATATGAATGTATCTGCCCTTCAAATTCAATGTCACAAACCAACCTCCTTCTTGCAACAGGAGTACGTACCAAGAGTGACCATCTCACATTGTCTAGGCTGGATGTAAAAGTTGACACCATTCAGATCTAGGATGGGATGAAGACCTCCATTTTTGTGGGACACAATGAAGTAGTGGGGGAAGAACCCAAAGAGGTCAATGGAGCTGGAATGGGCCCAACAGCCCCTGTGAGGAGAAAAAGTGTTCACTTCCTTGCTAAGCACATCAGAGAAGAGACTAATATGGACTACCCCTGAAAGGGCAGTAGTCTCTTTGCACAATGTATATGCCTTTTGCACAATATCTAGAACCCATGTGTCCAAAGTTATAGCAGCCCAGGCATGGTGATTATCTCATCATCTGTTGCCAATGAGTGGAGTGGTGGTGAGAAGAAAGCCAACACATGAGTCAAAGAGGTTGCTTGCCTTGTCACCAGAGTACATCTGCTAAGAATGTAGGCGGTACTTGGCAGACGCATATTATTTACACGGAGAAGACAGCAGGAGAGCTGAGAAGTGGGAGTGCCTGAAAGCCATAGGGCTGAACAATCACTTAGGGCCTGAGGATTGCCGCTTTAGACCATCGTAACAGGATTGGAACAACAACTGGGAATCAGGCTGGAATCCAAACTTGTGGGCAGTAGCACCCATTTTATGCATACGCTCCAGCTTGTTGTCTATATCTATATTAAAGAGGCTGCCCTCATCAAATGGAAGGTCTTCTACAGTAGTTTACACTTGATGTAACAATCCAAAGGAATACAACCACACATCTCCATAATGCAATAGCTCCTACCAGCATCTTCTCACTGCAATTAGCCAAATGTCATGCAGTCTTAAGCTGTTGAGCTAGACTATGGGCTTCTGTCTGCTCCGCCCCTGTCACCCACCTATTGTCCTCTGACAATTTGGCCAAAAATGGAGTCATTGTCTCCCAGCAAAAACTGCTGAGTCAGATGCAGGCTGTTTCAATCCATCCATTGTGCTGGAGTCTTGTAGAGACCTCTAAATGGCAAGATGGACTGAGGAGCCAGAGGCAGTCAGAGCAGAAGAGGACTATGGTATAGATCCACATTCTGAATCCAAAGACTTACCAGCTGCTCACAAGACTTGCTTGTACAGGAGTGCTTTGAGCCTGGACCGAGTGGTTCTTACACACTAGAGGGGTGAATGCCTTCCACTGGTCTCCAGATCTCATATTGTGGCCCTCTTCTAGGCATAATAAACAGTACAAATGCTCATCCTTCCCTTGCAGGAGGTAAATTTTTTAAATGAATCAGAGACGGCCATGATAGGCCACTGGGGCCAAACTGCTAATAAAGAACTGTGAGTCAAGTACATCACTAAGTCAAGCCAAAAAGAGAGTCTGAAAGTTCAACAAGTCAAATCGAGGTCAGGAAAGTAAAGCTAAAACACAGTCCAAGAGTCAAAGCCAGAAAAAAGTACAAAAAGAAGTGATACAGCTCACCAACAATTTGCTTGATGCTGCTGGGATGACAAACAAAAAGAACTGAGGATCTAAGCAGGAATCAGGCTGGTCAAATGGACCAGGGGAGGAGAACTACTGCCAAAATGCTTACATATCAACTCTAGAAGTTTCCAAATTATGTACTACGCAGGCACACTACATCCCATTTGTATGAGTCACAGAGACCAGGAAGAACTAGAAATGTCACACCAATTAAATCTTATGAAATAAAAGACATGAAAGAAATCATAAACATCCATTTTCACTGTGCACTTCAGACCTACAAATTATAAAAACATGGAAGTTTCTAACTGCTTTTCCAACGTAATAATGAGGAACTGGAAAGTCAGACCAGACCATTCTGATCATTCACTGTGAAAAACGCTTCATTTCATTTTATCCAAACAGCATCACTTAATGGGAAAAAAACCTCTAAGAGGCATACAGAAATTTATTCAGCTCAAGATTCCTGAGATTAATGGGTGGTCTGAGAGTAAAGAGTTGGCTTCAAGCAGAATACCAAGATTAAATGAGAGTTTGCAATTAGTTACCACTCTAACCAACAAAGAAATCACAAAAAAATATAAGAAGATAACCAGATGTTCTACAGACAAATAGTTAAGCAGGGATATATATGACTGGCAGAAACCTCTTCACTTAGTGGAAAGAAGCTACTCCCTCTGCCAGTCAGAACATCTAAGATAGTCAGGTTCTTTCTACTTAATGGACAAATTAACAGTTCTGAAACAATGACTCCTACATGCAATTCTGTGCATCCAAGCCCTCATATTCTTCCTTCTCACTGGAAGAAGATCTGACTTTAAATGACAAAGTAGCATCAGTTCTTCCTGATAGGCTAACCTCCAGCTTGTGAACTGGTACTGATAGTTAGCTTCATGCAAATTATTCTATCTACACAGTAGTTTGCTAAGAAATATAATGCTGACAGTAGTTGGGTTTGAAACCAACTGAGAACTTCATTAAGTTACTGTTGCTCAGTCTAGCCTGTTTCATAGGACAGTGCAAATAAAATGGTATGATCCATGTGTGCTCCTCTGAGCTTCTTGGAGAAAAGACAGGATAGCTCATGCATAGTTCAGTTTCTGCATGGGAATGATTTTTTCAAATTGTCACCAAAATACCATACCTGTGAAAAATTGAGTGAAAAGCTGTGAACAGCAGGAATTCCTGGGGTATGGTAGGTGAAGGGAAGGGAAAAACAGACAGACGTAGGGAAACTTGTGGAAGCAGAGACAGGTTAAGGAAATAAAGCCTGGTATACGGGACAACACAATACTATACTATACTCTAAAGCAGAAATGAGAATTGCATAGCTCTCCTGATCTCATCAACTGTAACTTCCAGCAGCCTTAACTAGCTCTTGTGACAAATGCTAGGAGTTCGAGACCAACATCATCTGTCACATACTCCGTTTCTGACAGTCTTGCCTCCAGAACCTACTAATGCTCAGTCTCTTCGGGCATGCAATCCAGGTTACAGCAGGGGTGAGGAAGAGTCTGGGATGGGTCAGTGATCACAGAATAAAGATCTTTTGAAGTCCACTAGGTCCAGAGCTATAATGAGGTCACTACTATCATATCTGCCCACACAGACTGCAAATTCACAGAGCGCTTGCTTGGAAGTGGAAGAGGTGGGAAAGCCAATAGGAAACCACTCCAGTTTATTTAGTCAAGATTCCTTCATAGCAAACACGCCGATAGAACGCAAACAGGTTTAATGAATTCAGTAAAACAGAATGATCCTTCATTATTATTACGGATTCCCTACTCTCATGGGTGCCATAGATTTGAAGACAAGTGTAGCTATCAAGTCATTAGCCAAAGGAACTTCTAAAGCATCCACAACATCTGAAGAAAGGACATGGAATGCTTAACTGGATTATAACCTACACTGTGCTTGGTTGGATTGTTCCAGTTTGAAAGATACTGGCAACAGTGTGATTAGATGCTTGGAAATATGTCAGAGGATCCTTGTGAATGTTTTCTTAAGGGATTACGAAGTATATTTCCAATTCATCAATACCTGCTATGAGACATTCACACTGACATTTAAACACAACATCCTGTCGGTAGGTGGCTGCCGAACTGAATTGAACTGAAAGATTGAAATAAGGGAAAGAGAAAGCAAAGGCTTGGCTGGTCAGCAAGGCAGCAGAAAGAAAACTGAGGGAAAGGGAGCAATTAATGGCCTTAATGGATTTGGAATTTTCTGCTCTCCTGCATAGCTGGATTGACACCAGGGAGTAACCCAACAGTTCTGTGGATTGCTCCTTCAGCCTCTCTAGAATGACCGTTCACTGTAGGTAAAAACCTCTCAATCTATTACTGAAATCCTAAAACAAAAAAACATATATGCAATATTAGATTTTGTTTCACTGACTTTACCTTCATGTAGTCTTTGATAAGTCGAGCTGCCTTCACACCAGTTTCCACATTAAAACTAATGTCAACTTTAACTTCTGTTTCCCGGTCAGTAAGTTTTATTATTGGTACCTGCAACAGTAGTGAAACAGGTTAGTCAACCAGTTACAACAAGTTGTCTGACATTTTTCAGTAGCTGATCAATCAATTTATCAAGTCATTTAATTTATCCAAGCACACATAATATAAAAAATCCAATACAGGATAAACAAAGAGATGGGAAGCTTGTGTCCCTCCAAATTTTGTTGCACTCTAACTCTAATTAGCCTCAGCCTGCATGGTCAATAGTCAGGAACAATGGGAGCAACATTCAAAGGTCTACAGGTTCCCCACCCTAGATTCAAGAGCAGATGAATCTTATTCCATGTTAATCTAGATCATTTTTGTAAATAACCAGAAGGAAGCAGCACTTGGTTCTAAACTGTGCCTGTATCTGCACTGCTCCTTCCTTCTTTTCCTATGCGAGTGTCATTGCCACCAACATCTCTTCTTCCTCAAGGAACTGTATTTTGAAATGGCAGCAAAACTGCTTCATAAGTATATATTTCAACATATTATGATGCACTTATCATAGCACAGGGAAATGGCAGCTGCTTGTGCAACCTTTTGTTGTTATTCTTCTGACCTGAAAGGGCTACTGACAGCTTAGAGCTTAAAATAACTAACTAAAAAAAAAAATCAATGTTGAAAACTACACTGCTCTATCCTGTGTACAGACTGGATGTCTCACCTTAGGCGAGATGATGCAGTCACCATCAAATTTAGTTTAAATTGAAATTTTGCCATTTCTGTCTTATTTACCAGGCCCTGGCAGCAGCTACAACCATGAGTATTTCTGCCAAACATAGCCTGTTGTGCACATTCACCTGCTTGTGGAGAATCTTGTCTGTTTACTTAGATTAAGATGCATCTAATGAAATTGGTGCCAAATAAAAACATCCTAGCCATTAAAAGTTCCACAAAATGCAGTTGTCCCTGCTATAGAACCTAACACAGCTACTCCCTTCAAAGTTCTGATCATCATTTATTTTATTGTTATAATCTGATTTACACTGATCTGTCAAAATGTGTTAGAAAACTTCTGCTAGTCCAAAATGCAGTAGCTACACTTCTAATCAGAGACACTTTTGCAGAGCATACCACTCCAACTGTTATTCCCTTTGCATTGGCTTTGGATTCATTTTGGAACTCAATTCAATTGCAGGTTTTTACTTTTAAAATGCTGAATTGCCTGGTGCCAGAATACTTGAAGGATTCTCTCTGTCATGATCCTACCTACCTGTTCCAGTCTTTGGGGCTGCCTGAACTCCTCTATTTTCATAAACACAATTAGCAGGGATGTTAGAGAGTACTTCCTCTGTCCTGGCACCCAGGCTGTGGCACTCCATGTCTTGGTAGAACAAATTAGTGCCTCCATCATGGTCTTTAACTGTCAGATCAAAACTTCTTTCTAAAAGTAGGAATATGGACTGACTTGCTCCTTAAGGTTGCAGTCACAAATGGAATTATGTTGTTGGTTACCTTAAGTGTCATTTCAATATATCTCATTATATGATTACTTGCAACTTATGTTGCTACCAGCTATCTTGAGCACCTTACCCGATTGGAAAGCTGAAATGAATTTATTTTGCTTTTTAAAGTATTTTTTCTGCTTCTGCTATGGGAAGAGATAGGAAAGAAACAGAAATATTCTGAAAAGGAAAGTGACAAGATAAGATCTAACTTCTTGGTCACTCTCTCCAATAAAGCAAGAATGTAGCAAACACAGCCTGCCTTCTTAAAATCAAATTCTGATATTCTAAAGCCACTGGAAATCTAGGATCAGTTCATTTACATCAATGGAATTCACTTCCAAGTGCACTGAAGTTCAGGAAGTTAAAACACCACCTCCTATTCTACAGCAATGCTGTAATCTAAAAACAGCATGTGCATCTGTTTACTGAGGATTCAAGTGACCAGCTGAACCCTTGAACTCTTGAAGGTAGCGAAATACTCAAGATTTAAAGCAGAAGAGAAACATGTTATCTTTACTCCTTAACAAGAAAGGAAAATGATAGGGTAAAAAAGCAAGAGCTGAATCATCAAGGGTACTAGTAAAACAAATGTAGTCTGCCAATTATATATCTTTGCAGTATGGTATCTAACGCAAGGCCTCATCAGAAGCTATGACTCACAAGCTAAAGCAGCCTAACGGGTGCCAAGAGGAATTTTCAAATGTCAGCACCAGCAAACCTAGAGACAGCATAGAGACACAACATCATTTGTCAGGGATGTTGTCAGAATCTTAACTCAGTGACTTAAAAAAAAAGGGAGGGAAATAAACAGCAAAGTTTGTAGTACCACTGAAGATTCCACACAAGGATACCCATTTGGTTCTCAAATTAGTACCAAGAAAATCTAAATCACGCAAATCCATAATAATTCTCAGTTTGCTGTTAACAGTGGCAGCTGTTTACCACATCTGGAGGCCACAGACTGCTTAGACCACTATATCAGGACAGATTTATGTATCAGGTGATTTTGAACATAATGAGATGAACTAATTTGACTCAACACTTAACAGCAGAGCTTTGAAAGTTACTTTGTGGACTACAGTTCCCAATCCTCCACCAACATGACCACTGTCTATGCCTGGCTGGAGGATTCTTGGAGTTATACTTCAAAAAAGTAACCTTTTCAAGCTCTACTAACAGGTAAGAAGGAATGAACTCAGAATATCAAAGCCAACAACAATTCAGGAGAACATATTAATGAACGGCGAAACTTAGTAACCCATGATTACCAGCAACTCAAGGAACTGGTAAAAGTCTACTGGGATTTAAAAAAAAAAGTTAAATTTCCCAGAAGGCAGGAAAAGCTCTAGAGAAATATGGAAGATGTAAATGGAAGCTATTTTGTAGAGCTGTAAGATAATGAAAGAAAAGTGGCTATTTAAAAGTGCTGTAAATAAGAGAAAAGTGTAAGTGAACACTACATTGTGAAGCAGTAGTGCTGCTGGAGAAATTTACAAGTTTCTAGAATTTTATTGGGTAGAGTGATGCACTCTTCCACTTGATCTGATGTTCACATAAATTATATGAGGTGAGTGAAAAAGTCGAACATCATATTTGATATTTCTCACACATCAAGAGTTGCAGAATCAATGTTCTACAATTCATACTATAGTTAACAACTTCATTAGGCAAACCAAAAATTGTGTGCAAGTTCTGAGATATTTAGATGACTTCATTGATTACAAAAATCAGGAAAGAAGTGGAAAAGATTTGGTAATGAACAATCAATAGGAACATGGTGAGTTCCACTGATACAACGAATCTACTCTATCTCAGACGAATAACTTGATTTATACATTGATACCTTGAGTCATGTTTATGTCATATATGTATGTTGCTATCTTGAGATGTAATGAGGACGAAATGTCTCAAGACTTACTATGGGGTTCATTGGGTGGTCAGATAGTATGAGATTTCAACTAGAATCATCCATGCTGGCTGAGAGGTGGAAAGCAGTAAAGTTTGAGTCTCCATTTTGAAAATACAAGGGTTTTTTTTTTTGTAAACTCAGAACCATTGGACTCTAACCATTGCACTAATGTTCACTCAACTGCTCCTCAACCATATCTAGAAAAATCTGGAGAATTGTACTGAAATTATCTAAATACATGGGATGGGAAGAATCCATACAAGCATGTAAGAAATATTTTTATTCCATTTAGAAAGATTAGGATTCAAATGCTACTGTTATAAAATGATATAAAGCAAATTAACTTTACTGTTGATATACTAGGGTAATAAAAATACAGTCAGCCCTCTACATTTGTTGGTTTCACTTTCACGGATTTGATTATTTGCAAGTTTCTTCTCCCCTGACCCCCTTACCTCACACACTTCTTTTCTGAGGGAACCCTTCTTCTTGGTGGCTCCAATCAGGCCAGGCATCCCTTTAAAAACTTGCCTCATCTTCCTCCTCCACCAACCAATGCCTGGCCAGCTAAGGATAGATCACAGCTTCATTTCCAGAATCACACACCCTCTCCCAATACTCCCTATGCATCCAAAGAAGGAGATGGGCAAATGTGAGGAAGCATAGGGCCACCATGCTAAGCCGCCTCTTTTTCCTCTCCTTTCCCTTACCCGGTCTGGATTCTAGGTGTTCGCTTTCCCCATCATGCCTTGGCATCCTTCCCATAGACACGCACATTGCCAGTTTTCCACTTTTGCGGGAGCCCTGTGCCCCTAACCCTAGCAAATGTGGGGGGTTGACTATAGCAGCATTTTAGAATGGTTTATACTAAACATAAGAAATATTTTTTTCTCTACTGCTACTTTCTGATTTTCGTTTACTTTAAATCAAGTATAATTTGTTTCAGTTACTTACTGTAGCTTTGTCAAGTACTTTAATTGAATATGGCTCAGCCACATTGTGTTTCCTTAGTGCTTGTTCCAGTAGCTGTAGAGGGGGACTTTCCCATTTTCCAAAAACCACTAAATCAATATCACTATAGATAATAAAAATAAACAGAAAGATTTTTAGGAGCGTAGGTGGTATAGTCCAGATGAAACAATGCTTGCATGTATTGCAGGTTACTAAACAGAAGAGTTAAGCTCAGGCTAATACAAGTATTCAGCTTTTTTCTAATTAATGTTTTGGAAACAACTGAGTAATGTCATATCCTTTTGTGATATCTCGTGCTCCATGTTCACACAGTTCTTGCTTTAAATTACTAGAAAGTTCCCTATGTATCTAGAGCAGTGGTTCTCAACCTGTGGGTCCCCAGATGTTTTTGGACTTCAGCTCCCAGAAGCCCTGAGCACTGACCATAGTGGCTGGGGCTTCTGGGAGCTGAAGTCCACAAACATCTGGGGACCCACAGGTTGAGAACCACTGATCTAGAGGGAGATGAAGTGAAGCACAGCTCACATCAGATCTGCTTCATCTCCCATTCAAATGTAGTGAGTTGTCTCACCCATTTTAACCCCTGCCTATAACACTGGGCCATGCCATCCCTCCCTCTCCCTGAGCTTTCAGGGAGGCACCATGGAAGAAGCAGTGATGAACACAGTGGAAATGGAAGCTTTATAATGGCAATTACCTGTATAGAATACAAAAGAGGAGTAATTTAGGAGAGCCAGAAAGACAGGACACTAGGTCCCCCAGTGGTGCCAGGCAGCATGACAGATCATTCCTGGTAGTAAGGAGCCAATGAAATGAAACACTAAAGTATTACGATCCATAAAAATGGGGAAATCTATTAAAATATGCTTCATGGGACACATAGTTCAAGAATCACTATCATCAGAGATACCCACTCTCAAGTGAGAGTGAAGCACAATGCCCATCACACCAAGAGACGCTCCCTCACCTCACCCCAATCAAGAAGAAGGCAAAGAGCAACTGTGGTTGCAGTTGGCTCACCATCCAGCTGCTGCCAAAGCAACCTCCCATGACATATAGAAAGGAAGACAATAATAATGGTGGAAACAGCAGAAGGAAGGTCAAAAGTGGAAACAGCAACATCCAAAGTCTTCACACTGCCACCAACAACTTCCAGAAAGACTGGCTAATATTCAGCAAGCTGGCACAGGGGCCTGGGCTCTTGCCTCTGCCTTTGCCACTGAGGGCTCTGCCTCTAGCTCCTCCTTTCTGCTTTCTCCTGGGGTGATCAAAAACATCAAAAGATGAAGGTTGAAGTCCTCATGATGAGGTGTGAGAGGAGTCTGTCACCAATGACATACCACCAACTGATACATCAGGCAAGCAAAAATAAAGGAACGGCCATTAAATCAGATGCTTCCAATGTATCTTACCACTTGAGAAATACCAGTGCAGAACATCATACCAAATTCTGACCAGTCCCAGAATGAAACAGATATTGAATGTGAAAAGAGCTAGAAGGACTTGCACCCAATTTTGCAGGATGTTTGAGCTGGTCTGACTTAATATCTACAGACTGTGTGGTAGTTAAGAAATGGGGGGAGGCTGGTGCAGCACAGCCATTATTTTTCATTCAGACAGAAGAGCATATCATTTATCAATTTCTGTCATAACTATATAAACAAAAATACATTTCTGTCCATCAGTTACCATACCACGTGCAAACAGCCGGACGGATTTGGAGGGGACGTCTGGGATGGTTTGAGTCAACATTTAGGGTAAGTGGTATACACTGGTAGAAAATGACTGAGGAACAACCCAGTTCTTTATTCATTCATGTGTAATCATGAATTTGGCAGCTGACAGGGAGAGGCATGCTCTCTCAAGGACAACTGAAAATGATACACAATGTGAAGAATATCTGAGCACCCAAAGAGTTAGGCACTCATCCTTCAGAGCAACTGGAGCAGAATGATAAGTAACAATAATTAATGATTCTTCCAAGTAACACTAAATACTATCACTAGTGCATGTGCAAGAATGCCACCTACCCATCATATCACATACTGGTAATTTGTTCATTTATTTTAAGGAGGTTTAATTTAACATCATGTAACTCAGACTGCATAGTATTTTATATTCTTTTTTCTGTGTGTATTAAAAACACTGTTAAATGTTTTAAAGCAACAACAGTTAAGATAAATTTATTTTGAGGGCTTGTGTACACACACATACACACACAGAGGATTAAACAGACAAATCTGTTCTGGTCCCAGAAAAATGCAGTTAATCACTTAGAACATATATTCACTAAGACAGACTAGCAAAAGAGAACTATTAAAGTGCTATAGCAAGATTCCTTTTGGCTTCTGCCTTCTTCTGCTTTTCTGTACCTGCAAGTGGCAGATGCAGAATACAGAGGACAGAAAACTCCAAAGGGGATCAATGATCCTAGATATTAATCTTCTGTGCTGAGGCCATTCAGAGTTACTTAGCTATGGATAGTCGCAGACACTGGATGGAAATCAACCACAAATGGGATGCATATAACTCTGAACACATTGCTAAACCGATATAAATTAAATTTCCTATTAGAGCTTTCTGGCGGTCTTGATATCCACTGATAGTGAGAATTGTCCTTTAATCACAAATCAATATTTCTGGATCATGCCCCTGTGAATCTAAGCACTGCATCAACTCTGCTTATTTCAAGAAAATGGTCATCTTTAGGATCCCTGTGATGAACATGGCAGAACTTACATAAAAGGGAACATCACAATTTACATAAAAAGGAACATCATGTAATAATTATTTATGTCACTGAATGCAAACTACTAGGACATCATCTCCAGTAGGTGGGTAAAGCAACAACTGACCTATGTGCATGCTTTAGAAAGTCTGCAGTATTGATATAGATTAGAATCAGTGGCTACGCATTTTAATTCAAAACACATAGTCAAAGCGATTTATCAGTGACTGGAACAAAAACACCAGGAAATTCAAAGACATTAGGAAAAAGGGAAACTGTTGGATACATAACATAGCATCCTAACTTAGCATGGCCTTAATCATGAAGGTAACATCCAGCATCATCTATTCACTGTGGAAAATTCCATCATCTGTTTTCTGTAACTGCCATCTCAGGTAAACTCACTTACAGTTCAAGAGAAGCTGAAGAAGACGGAGGTTAAAACATCCTATTATAACATTTTAATATTATTGTTTTGTTTCATGTGATTTTCTATGCAATCATATTGCTGTATGTAAAACTGTCCATCTGAAAAGCCAGAAACATTAACACACTTAATGGTGCAATACTATTATTATTCTAAATGATCTAAAACACCTTAATATTTGCTATTTTCAGAAATTCACATTTACTGTTAAACTTGAAGAATCAGTAGCTCACATAATTCAGATTAAATCAAACATAACCTCTCTACCTACAAGAAATTTAAGCACAGAGATAGTGAGGATATGTTTATACGCCCCTATTACATACTGTACTGTGATTAAGTTTAAATTCATATAAGTGAAATAACTGTATTCTTCATTTGTTTAACCTGCCTCAACTTCCATTCCTTATCTCCTTTATATCTATTTCATGAATGAAGCAGGGATTGCCCTCTTGTCCTTTGTAAAGCTCTATGTACATAGGTTGTAACTGTAACAACAACATATCCCCTTCTCAATAAACTATCACTATAATACATCATGACAACTGTAAATGTCAGTCAAGATTACAGGACTCACCTAGTTGGTAGATACAGCCCTGTACTAAAGCTTCCAAATATCTGAACCTGGAAAAGAAAAACAAAATCAGTACTTGATTCCCTACTGAGAATACCAAACTGATAAATGTCCGAAAGAAATATAGATTGCCTTTTCTTCAGAGACCACTTCCACACTATATTGTTATAGTGTTATCATTCTACTTTCAATATTCTATGGAATCCTGGCCTTTGCAGTTTAGGGAGAGGCCTTTAGAATTCTCAGCCAAAAAGCTCTTTGGTCTCAGTAAACTACAAACCCCAGAATTCCACAAGATGTTGAAAGTAGAATAATAGCACTACAACAGTATAGGGCAAAAATGGCCAGAAATTTATGCAAGGCAGCTGCTGATATCTAATAGTTTAAAGGAAACAGTTTAGTCTTATCTTCCATGTACAAGAGAACACACTGGCCAGATTCACAGGTAAGACTATCTGACTTGCAAACTGTGGGTTGCTGATGAGAAATGCTCCATACAGTACCTCTCCCCTTTCTTCTTGTGCATGAAGTCCTTCTCTTTTTTAGTTTCTCCTAATCATAATTTGCTCAATTCAACTGTCATGCAAACTACCCTAGAGGAAACAAGGGAAAAAAGGCAAGACCCCTTTACATTAGAGGGGACAAGGAAATCTGCAGCATATTCCTAATCTTCAATTCATAAAACTGAATTATCAACAGATAACTAGTACACAAGCTTGCTAGTATCTGATAACAAGACTGAAACCATTCATGTGATCTTTCTGGCAGGCCCCTCACCTGTAACTAAGATAAAAGCCAAACAGATTCCTGAAAAGGAGACACACAACAATAGTGGCTTCAGTGTTTACGAAGAGAAACTTAAGAGAGCTTTAAACAGAAATAATTTTATTTGACAAGCATGAAACTTCAATTTTGGTATATTTTGGTGTAAAGGTAATTGTGTGATTCAATGCTGCTGAGCTGGGAAGAGAATAAGGCCTCAGCATGATGGATATGTAGCTGCAGATGGCTTCCGCAGAGTCTGAAGTCAGATACAACTCCTTTGACTATGATAATAAGGATGAGAATTTAGCTTATCACACCACATTGACCAGAATAATGTACTGTGATGTTTTCATTTTGAATATTTCAATGGGATAATAAGCGGACTTTAATAACTGTGGAAAGCACTTAATTGCAGACATGTAATTTAGCAATTTGCCTGGTTGTGGGGGAGAGTGAAAATTCTGGTAACAAATGGGAGTGCTCTGCAACACTTGCACATTTGCTCTCTCCTTCCCTAACTCCTGCTTAGTTGTGACACAGACAGTGTCCCAATTAGAGGGACAGAGCATTGCTACATATTCCTAGAAGGCAAATACATGGAACACTGACTACAGGCTCTCTATACCACTCCACACACTTCAGTTTTAAGGACAAAAGACATACAGGCAGAAAAAAGAAATGGTTCAAGGCTTTCCTTGGACTGTCATAAACTATAAATATATTTATAAGGCTGATGGAAAGGAATAAAGATACAAGGTCTGTTCAAATATTTTCATAAACATTTTAATATTCATGCAAGGAGGAATAGAGTGTTTTGGGTCTTCAGAGGTATACATTTTACTTCAAATTAAAAAGGGTCAAGAGGCGCTGAAGAACAAATGGGACGTATCAGATTAGTACAATACTGAGGAAGAAACCGGTTCCCTGCATTCCAGAAAACAGAAATGTTAGTTTGAGATGCACTCACATCAGCAGTAGGCCAAAGATCTTTGATGACTGTTTCTATTCTTTTCACTACTTCCTTTCTCATAACTGCTTCTTCAGGACGAGGGGACATAAAGTCATAAAAATCCATTATTTCTTCATGGAGCCTATTGGGAAGAATAAAAAGGTCAGCAGCAACAGAGAAAATCCTTAAAGTGTTAACCTAGTATCTCTCCTGGGATGCAAATTTGGACTTCCAAAAAAAAACACTCTAGCTATTGAATTCCATTAGGGCTTCATTTTCAAACAGACACTTTGCAACAGGCTTAGTAAAAACTGGTGATAGGCCCTAGAATAATAAAGTTCACTGAAACATGAAGGATATCACTACTATGTACATAGTCATACGATTAATACCCTAAAGGCACCAGAGCCTATCTGATCTTGGAAGCTAAACAGGGTCAGCCTCGATGGAAGACTACTAATTAATACCAGGTGTTACAGGCTGTATTTCAGAGGAATGAATTAGTAAAACCACCACTGAATATCCCTTGCTCAAGAAAACCCTATGAAATTCATGGGGTTTACCATATACCTACAGGAAACTTGAAAGCATACACAGAAACACACAAGACTGCAATTTCTACTTCCCACAATAGGAAAAGCACAACCTTTAACACACTTACTCAAGATTAGGTACCACTGAACAAAGTAAAATTTGTTTCTGAGTAAGCATACTCAGAATCATACCACCCATTTATGCAAGTAGCTTTGCTCACATTCATCCTGTCTTACTTTGTCTTCTGACCCTCTTTCTTGACTCCCTTGCTTTCAAACCTTAGTTATAAACTCCTTCTGCCCACAGCTTTCTGTTGTTAGACATATTACTTTGTAAAACACCACACAACACCATTGGTGCTACACAATTAAATAAATACATACTGAAACACTGAAACAATATGTTGCAATGCAGAGTCTTCTCCATGAGTAGTCCAGTCAGCCTATAACACCCTTTTCCCACAATACTACATACACCACCACCCCTCAAACCATGGAATATAAGCTGCATTCCATGGTCATTAAGAATACCTTAAGTTAGCCATATTGTTTTAGGGGACCCCTTCCCTTCTGTCTTTCCCCTTACCAGACACTTTGTTGCTTTGACAAACAAAGTTCTCCCTCTTGGTTATGAGATTTGCCAACATAAAGATCTACACTCACCTCCTTGCTTCAGAAGCAGGGAAAGCATGAATTTATCAATTAGTACAAAAAACTCTTCAAACTAAACTGGATGTAAAATATTGTGATTCAGTTCGAAACTTTTAGGTTGAAACTGAAAGAAATAGAGTAACTGATGAAGAGGAAATAATAAAATCAAACAAATTTAGGATATAAAGAAAATATAATCTGTTTTATATCATTTGGATTATATATTTAACCTGGAGGGAAGTGTTGATGTGTGCAAGTTATGTTAAGTTTTAAGAGCCACTGTACGTCATCAAATTGAGTAAGGAAACTGTCAAGTGTTTCTCCTTTTTTTACACCAATTAAAAAAACTAAACTAAAGAAACCTTTGGTACAGAAAGTTCTATGAAAAGCCTGACCATATACTTCTTCCTAACCGTGATGATCATGTACTGTGGCTCCTCCATATATGCAAGAGTTCTGTTGCAGAAAACCCTGCAAATATTGAAAATCATTAAAAAAAAAAAGACATAATGTTTTGTATGAACTGGAATTCACATACATGGAGGTCTCAGGTATGGAAGGCACTTTGGAGAAAGTGCATCTCCCAAAAAACAGCTTGTGTGCAGTCAGTAAAATAAACAAACTGAATTGAATGTAAGCATTTAGGTGAACCTGAACAATTACAACGAATAAACAGAATATTACAAGTGCTAATAACTTTGTAATTAAATATTTGAACTTGGCATTAATAAACTTACATTCAGACCTTTTTTGAAAATGCTAGATTCCTCAGGGCATTAAAAGAATCACAATATTAAACTCCTTTTTATTCATAAACATAAATACTAAATGCTAAAACCCCAATCTAGTTTATAGTAGGAATCAACACCACAACTAAGCCTCAAAATAAAGATATATGAGTGAAAGAACCAAGGGCTACTGCAGTTGACTGAGCTAAGGAACTGATCACAGAGCACTGTAAATTTTCTCTCCCTTCACCATAAGGATCCTATATTACATTATTCCTTATGTGTAATACACTTCTATGTAGAAAATAGTGTTCAAACTGTGCACAATCAGTGACATGTACAACTGAATGGCTACAGGGAGATGTGTAATAAAATTTTAGTAACAAAAACTGAATCAAACTTCCCAACATGCACTGAAACATGCTGGACAACCACAAATTAATTGTCACTTTCAATACAGAGATGCATTCCAAATTGCAAAAACACAACTAATGGAGATATGCAAAAGAGAAAATGGTGTAGTTGTATGCATGCAACCATATACCAGGTTCAACCAGCAAAAAGCAGCCAGCAAAATTAAGTAAAATTTCAGTCTTCCAAGCTCTATCTCTGGGTCATTTTGCAAATAATACAGCAAAGCAAGCTCAGATCTGCCATCACATATACTTCACAATTACAAATAATTGTGGCTTCTTGATGAATGTACTGGGATAGTACATGTGCTTTCAAATATGTCTGTGAAATTCACGCTCCACAGATTGAAGTGTATCATTAAAGCACATAACATTTAAAAAGCACTTAGAACGTCCAACTACTAATAGCAAAGACTCAAGTTGAGTTCCTGTCAATTTTTGATGTGGTCATAATACCTAATCAAAAAGTGCAACAAGAACCAAGAAACATAATATTATGTACAAACTGCCCTGAAGGAGTACAAGTTGTCTACAGAAAGCTAATTCTTTGGAGAACAGATGGACAGCTCCTAGTGCTACCAGTCAAAAGCCACTGTGTGGTTATTCCATTCTCCAATACTTCTTTTATTTTAAAAAGACAGAAAAAGATGTATAAAAATCAGTGAAGGGCTAAAAACAGAAGACAGCATTGTCTTGGAGATCATAAAATTCTCTGCTCAAGAAAGAGTGGCTGCAGAATAAAGGTGTTATTTGGAAGCACCCAAAATCATCCAAGAAAAGTCTACTTCAAGAATTTTAAGAAAATAAATCAATAGAACACAATCTTGTCTTACTACATAGGATTTCTGAGGTATATTTTTCTGATAAAGTTTTTCCAGTATTCGCTACACTGATTTTTGGTACGTGGCTTGTACTTTCTGGACACTTACTATATGTTATTAAATTGTTTCTGAACTGACAGTAGTATCATACGTCTGTCTGAAATCATTCTAGTTTAAAACTACTTAGCACACAACTTTCTGAAGCAAAGACATCGTATGATAATTGGAAGAGAATGGTCCAGAGTACACACAGTAGTTCTGAATTACAGTGAAGAGCTGGAAAGACAAACAGACTAACAAATGAACACAATGCTACATTTTCTGTGTTTCTCAAATTTTGTTGCTTCTGAAAAACAATTCCAAGCGCAGTTATTGAAGACACAGGCACTTTTGTTCACTGAATCATAGGTTAAAGGCATTCTCTAGTTTAGGAAAATATGGTTCAAGTATTTGTGATGGAGATTTGCCGTAATTTGAAAAATAACCAATACTTAGTGATTTTACAGACAGTGCAACAAAACTGGGCAGCAGTACAATAAGTTCACTGGAAAAGGGTTAAACTACTGAGTAGACAACCACGATATACCATGCATGGTTCACTGGGGTCATCAATTAGATTGTCAACAGTTTTCAGGACTTTCATATTCTCTCCTTAAATTTAAGCAATGTAAGAGAAATGCTGTTGTCTTTAATATTTAATACACATTCTAAAGAAATAATTTCCATTAAAAGCTTTGGATCTCTTACTATAACATTCAGAGCTCTGAGTATTTTCAATTTTTTCCTATCAAACACTCAAGTTCAAATATTTATGACTATCGAAGCACAGAATTAACAAAGGGCACTGTTGTATTTCTTAACTATAAAATCAAATAAGCATGCTGGTAGAGCCAGAATAGTATAGCAGCTTGAGCACTGGGCTTTGTCTCTAGAGACCAGAGTTTAAATCCCCAGTAAGCCATGGACATCCAACTGGGTGACCCCAATCAAGTCACATTCTATCAGTCACAGAGGAAGCCAAAGACACCCCCCTTCCCGAATAATCTTGCCACAAAAAACCCATAATAGGTTTGCCTTAGGGTCAACATAAACTAAAAATGACTTGAAGGCACAGAACAAGAAGCAACGAACACTTCTCAATTCATTTTTTCTTTAGAAAGCCATATCCCTGGCAATTATACTATACCAGCTCAAAAAAAAAAAAAAGGATTTTTAGGCATTTAATCTAAAACCTATACACAAACAGGTTCTTCTGGGTGATAGGCTTCATGAAGCACTCACACGACATACTTCCTCTCTGTTTTCCTTGAAAAATATCTCAGTGAAGTAAAGCCACTGCTTTTCATGGAATGTAGACCCTACATAAAATATGCACTGGCAATTTCACATGAATTCCAAATGCAAAGTCCTGCATTACGAGGTAGGCCACCTCTGATGCCTCACACTATGTAAAAGCCTCATTTGCCCACATTGGCTAACTCTGAAAACTAAAGTTTCATTATGCAAATTGTTGCATTCATTTACCATTAACTCACTGGTCACTTTTGTGTGCGCCTTCATATCATGTCGACTTATGGTAACCCCATAAGGGTTTCCTAGTCAAGGCATACTTGGAGATGGTTCTGCCAGTTCCTTCCTCTGAAATATAGCTTACGGTACCTGGTATTCATGGTAGTCTCCCAAATACCCAAAGCAAGAGGCTTGTGCAAGGTTTGTTAAAACATTACTTAAATACAACTACTGGGAGTGAGAAACTAAAGGGAATGAGGACCAAAGAAAAGACTATACAAATCAGGACTTCATGACTGGGGAAGAGCAATATTCCGACAATTCAGCTCCTCAGTTGCTATTTCATTTCTCCCTCCCTTCACAAGGTTTAGGTAGAGTGATTTATATAAAGGAAAAAAATGGGAATCTTAACCAAGGATGGCTTAAGATGGTGGGGTCTTGGAGCAGTTACAAACACAGGAGGCCTGTTGTGCCACATAGCTGGGCCATTTTAGCAGGGGTGGTGTTGAAAATGCAATAAAACAACGCATACAAACAGGAGATTTGAGGAGAAACTGGAGAAGGGGAAGCAAATGATACTTTCCCCCTCCTTCAGCACTGGGCCCTGGAACCAGTATGGGGCCTGGAGCAATTGCAGCCACAGAATCACTGGCATTGGAGCCCTGGGGTTAACCTTCTCCCTTCACCCACCCGGCCCATTTCATGGTCCCAATTCAAACTTTTTGTTTCCTTGTTTAAAGAGCAGCAGCAGATGAATCCATTCAAGGAAGTCATCCCACACGCACAGAGACCAGTCCCGCACTAGAATGTTGTAGCGCTGTTATTCCACTTTCAACAGCCTATGGAATCCTGGGGTTTGCAGTTTAGGGAGGGGCCTGAGGCAGGATTCCATAGGCCAGTGGTTCTCAACCTGTGGGTCCCCAGATGTTTTTGGCCTTCAGCTCCCAGAAGCCCTGAGCATTGACCATAGTGGCTGGGGCTTCTGGGAGCTGAAGTCCAAAAACATCTGGGGACCCACAGGTTGAGAACCACTGCCATAGGCAGTTGAAAGTGGAATAACAGCGCTACAACATTCTAGAGCGGAAATGGCCCCCGTTTGGCCCCCAACTTCGAAACGGCAGGCGCAGGCTTGCCTGAACGCACGGCTAGCCCGCACAAGGACCACGCACGCCAGAGCCGCGGACAGCCCCTCCCCCGTGAAGTGCGACCCATCCCAAGACTCACCCTTGTATTCCCGGACTGTACTGCCGGCTTTTCCAAGGCGTGCCTTGGAAGGCGAGGTTGCACATCGGGTTGCACCCCGGAGAGCAAAGGCCGCCGCCGCCGCCGCCGCCCGTGTGGGCCAGCCCTTCGTGGCCCACCCCGCCGCCAGAGAGCAGGTAGTTCATGCCATACGTGCTGGCCTTGTTCTCCCGTTTCCTGCGGCCCGGGTGGTACTGGTGGTGGTAATGGTGGTGGTGGTGGTGATAGTAATGCCGGGCGGGCGCGGCGGGGGGGCTGCTCCCGGGGCCCGCTGGCTCTGCCTCGCTCCCTCCTCTTCCTCCCTCGCCCCCTCCTCCTGCGGTTCCCCCACTCGCTTCACGGGACTCTCTTCGGCCGAGGCGTCCACGGCTTTGCAAGCGGCGGGCGGAGAAGGCGGCGGCGGCCGCCCAGGTCCGGCCCGGCCGCAGGACGAAGAGCCGCCGCCGGGGCTATCAGCCCCGGACTCTGAGGACGAGAAGGAAGAGAAGGACGACGACGACAGTGAGGGGGATTTTTGCAGGAGCAGCAGCCGCGGCGCCCGCCTCTCCCCCGTCTGGGCGGCGGGGGGAAGGCGGCGGGGGGAAGGCGTGGAGACCGACGGCGGTCCGGTGGAGGCGGCCTCGCAGGGAGGCGGGGGCGTCGTGCTACCAAAGCGGCAGAGGGAGTAACGGGCCGGGGCTGTTGGCGGGAAGGGGGACGGCGAGGAGGAGGAGGGCGGCGAGGAAGATGAGCTGCCGCCGCCGCTGCCTCCACTGCCGCCGCCGCAGGCCCGGCCCTGCGAGGTCTCCCAGATCTGCATCCAGAGCGCATTGGCGGGGCCTTTCTGTTCGGGCTGGATCCAGGCCACGCGGGGATCCATCCGCCCGCCCGCCCCTCCTCAGGCTCCTTCCAGCCGGCTCCGACGGGCCTGTCAGACACGCGCTCGCAGGAGGAGGGTCCGCGGCGACGGCGACATCTGAGGCGGGCGGACGGGGTTGGAAGGAGGAAGGGGCGGAAAAAAAGGAGGCGGCGCCAACGACAAGAATATCCCACAACGGGCTGCGCTAAGCCACGCCCCTCCGCCGCGCATGCGCAGTGGTACACTCCGGCGATACGCTACGCTACGCCTCCTTGCCCTGAAGAAAAACGGGAGAGCGTGAGGACCGCGTAGCGGCTCTCTCGTGCCTTTGAATTCTGTGGCCATTTCCGCACGAGGCTGTTGTAGCGCGATGATTCCACTTTCCACATCCTCTGGAATCCTGGGGTTTGCAGTTTCGGGAGGGGCCGGTCCGGCCCCTCCCGAAACTGCAAACCCCAGGATTCCAGAGGATGTGGAAAGTGGAATCGTCGCGCTGTAACAGCCTCGTGCGGAAATGGCCGAAGTGTGAGCACACCACGCGTTACAACAGAGGGAGCCAAAATTTTAGATGAGCACTGATTGGAAAGCAGCGCCAGAAAAAAGAGGGGAAAGAGAGGAGTCTTTTTAATGCTTAAAACATTGTCCTGCAAAATAATAGTGTACACTGGGGGGGGGGCGAAACATTTTCATAAGAAAAGTGGTACATGACGTAGATTATTCTTAATATTGCACTTGAGAAGCAGGGCTGACTTTTAGCATACATACTCCCCTTAGAAGACCTTCCCTCCATTATAAATTAAAAATCAGTTTACTTTTCATTCGTTCCCACGCCGGCCAGATCTAGTGCTCCATTGATTGGTGTGCGGCTGCTTAATGGAGAAGTGATTCCTGCTTGTCTGGAGAGGAGACTCCTATCCTGTTCTCAGCTTTCTTTATTATTTGATTTCTATCCTGGCTTTTCCCGAAGACTGGGACCCAAGGTAGCTCACAAAACTATTTCCACACTACACTGTTATAGTGCTATTATTCCACTTTCAACATCCTATGGAATCCTGGGATTTGCAGTTCAAGGAGGGGCCTTTGGAATTCTCAGCCAGAGAGCTCTTTGGCCTCAGTAAACTACAAATCCCAGAATTCCACAGGATGTCAAAAGTGGAATAATAGCACTGTTAACAGTGTAGTGTGGAAATGGCCAAAATGTATGTGTGCATGTGTGTGCATAGCACACAAATAGTGAACGGACACAAAGCAAATTACACAATTAGAATTCGATTAAAAGTACACTAAAAATATGTAGCACATACCCACTAAAAAGTACTGCTTCAGCAACCAGTCACTAAAACCCTGCCTGAATGAAAAGACTTGTTTTCAGGTGGAAGACCAACAGGCCAGCCAATCTCCCTTTGAAAAAAATTATTTTGCCTAGAAGCAGACACCTGGAAGGACCTCCCTTGTATCCTCATAAAACATGTCCCTGAAGTGGATGGGAAGAAAGAAGAAGAAGAAGTAGAATCATAGAAATGTAGAGTTGGAAGAGACCACACGGGCCATCCAATCCAACCCCCTGCCATGCAGGAAAACCCTCAAAGCACTCCCGACAGGTGGCCATCCAGCCTCTACTTAAAAACCTCCAAGGAAGGAGACTCCACCACACACCGAGGCAGCACATTCCACTGCCGGACAGCCCTGACCATCAGGAAATTCTTCCTGAGGTTCAGGCGGAATCTCCCCTCCTGAGCTTGCATCCATTGCTCCTTGTCCTGGTCTCAAGAGCAGGAGAAAACAAGCCCACTCCCTCCTCGACATGACATCCCTTCAAATATTTAAACATGGCTATCATGTCCCCTCTCAACCTTCTCTTCTGCAGACTAAACATCCCCAGCTCTCTAAGTCTGTCCTCATAGGGCATGGCTTCCAGGCCCCTCACCATTTTGGTTGTCCTCCTCTGGACCTGCTCCAGCTTATCCATATCCTTCTTGAATTGGGGTGCCCAGAACTGGACACAGTATTCCAGATGAGGTCTACCCAATGCAGAATAAAGTGGTACCAATACCTCCCTCGATCTAGACACCATACTCCTATTGATGCAACCAAGAATTGCATTGGCTTTCTTGGCTGCCGCATCACACCGCTGACTCATGTTCAGCTTGTAGTCTATTAAGACTCCTAGATCCCTTTCACACGTACTGTTAGCCAGCCACATGTCCCCCATCCTATATTTCTGCATACCATTTTTTCTGCCTAAGTGTAGGACCTTACATTTCTCTCTGTTGAAATTCATTTTTTTAGCCTTGGCCCAGCTCTCCAATCTGTCCAGGTCCTTTTGAATTTTGATCCTATCATCTGGTGTATTAGCAACCCCTCCCAATTTGGTGTCATCTGCAAATTTGATGAGCATGCCCTCTATTCCTTCATCCAAGTCATTAATGAAGATATTGAACAGCACCAGGCCCAGGACAGAACCCTGTGGCACCCCACTAGTCACTTCTCTCCAGGATGAGAATCTGCCATTGGTGACCACCCTTTGGGTACGGTCAGTCAACCAGTTACAAATCCACCTGACAGTAGCCCTGTCCAGTCCACATCTTACTAGCTTCTTTGCAAGAATGTCATGGGGAACTTTGTCAAAGGCCTTACTGAAATCAAGATATACTATGTCCACGGCATTCCCTTCATCTATCAAGCAAGTAACTCTATCATAAAAAGAGATAAGATTAGTCTGGCGTGACTTATTTTTGAGAAATCCATTTTGACTTTTCGTAATTACGGCATTGTTTTCTAAGTGATTAGAAACTGACTGTTTGATGATCTGCTCCAGGATCTTTCCAGGTACTGATGTCAGGCTGACTGGGCGATAATTATTTGGGTCCTCTTTTTTTCCTTTCTTGAAGATGGGGACAACATTTGCCCTCCTCCAGTCTGCCAGAACTTCTCCTGTCCGCCAAGAGTTTTCAAAGATTATAGCAAGAGGTTCCGCAATGACCTCTGTTAGTTCTTTTAAAATCCTAGGATGCAATTCATCTGGCCCTGGAGACTTGAATTCATCCAGTGTGGCCAGGTATTCCTGTACTACCTCTCTACCTATTCTGTGCTGCATTTCCCCCACTTCCTCACCTGCTCCCCAACCGCCAGGTTGAGTGTTTTTATCCTTTTGGGGAAAAACTGAGGCGAAGAAGGTGTTGAGGAGTTCTGCCTTTTCTCTTCCTCCTGTTATTAATTCACCATCTTCCCTGCGCAGTGACCCTATCATCTCCTTCTTTTTCCTTTTTGCTGCGGACATATTTAAAAAAACCCTTTTTATTGTCTTTAATGTCTCTGGCAAGCCTAAGTTCGTTCTGTGCTTCAGCCTTTCTGACCTTCTCCCTACATCTCCTGGCTACTTGCTTATAATCTTCTTTGGTGAGTTCCCCCTTCTTCCATTTCCTGTACATGTTTTTCTTAACACTTAGCTCAGCTGAGAGTTCTTTAGTCAACCATTCCGGTTTCTTCAGATGCCTTCCATTTTTCCTCTTGAGGAAGAAGAAGAAGAAGACATTCTAGTTATATGATTTGGTTCAAGTCTAAAACATGTATTGCTTTTAGCCCTGGGCTGCTAGCAATTGGTTCAAAATGGAATAGAATTCAATAAAATGTCTATTGACATATACCCAAACATGAATGAATTATTTACTTATTTATTATATTTTCTAGGCCGCCTTTCTCCTGGATTTGGGACCCAAGGCAGCTTCCAACAATAAATACACATTCAAAACATTCAAAACAGTGAAAAACATTAAACAGATATAAAATCGTAAAAATGCTTAGAAGGATATTGCCATACAATGAATAAATAAAGTTGCCCAGCTTACTTGAAAACCTGTTTGAAGAGAAAAGTTTTTGCCTGTTGGCGAAAGGAGAGCAGGGAGGGGGCGTGCCTCGCCTCCTGTGGAAGAGTGTTCCACAGACTGGGAGCAACCACTGAGAAGGCTCTCTCTTGTGTCTTGACCAGGCAATCCTGGCATGGTGGTGCAACAGAGAGAAAGCCTCCCCCAGCAGATCTTAAGGTTCTAGCTGGCTTGTACAGAGACATATGGTCTTTCAAATAGCCTGGGCCTAAGCCATTTAGGGCTTTATAGGTCATAACCAGTACTTTGCATTGTGCCCAGAAACAAACAGGTAGCCAGTGGAGCTGTTTTAGCAAGGGAGTTATATACTCCCTGTAACTGGCCCCAGTCAGCTGCCACGTTTTGAGCCTGCTGAAGTTTCTGAACAGTTTCCAAAGGCAGACCCACATAGAGCACTTTACAGTAGTCTAACCAAGATGTAATCAAGGCATGTGTCACTGAAGCCAGATCTTGCATCTCAAGGAACGAGCTTGAAGGATAAGAAGAGATTACAAAAGCCATTAAAAAGCTAACAGTTTCAAAATTTCCTTAAAATTATAGTACTCCCAAACTGAGCATAGATTCCCTAGCTGTTGAAGGTACTTACAAGTCTTTCCTCTTAATCCTCTAGAAACATAGTTACAGAAAACTAATTTGAAAGATTGTCTTCCCAGTGGAACAGCTGCCAAACAAGTGGGAAAGATATGTGTTTTTTCAGTAAGGAGGAATAAGGAATATTTGAAATAATTCTATTTTTAAAAAAATTAATTTATCATAACCTGATCTAGTGCAGTGGTTCTCAACCTGTGGGTCCCCAGATGTTCGTGGACTTCAGCCCCCAGAAGCCCTGAGCATTGACCATAGTGGCTGGGGCTTCTGGGAGCTGAAGTCCACGAACATCTGGGGACCCACAGGTTGAGAACCACTGATCTAGTGTCATCTGATTCAAGATTCTCATTCTTATTTTCTTTGTTTGCAATATGTTGATGATCATCAGATGGAAGTAGGTAATGACGCTATCTATTGGCCAGCCACCACATTATTTCACAAAATGAGACAATAGGACAGGAATGAATGAACGATAGGGCAGTGCACTAAATCATCTTTATAGACATTTCTGCAGATGCCCAGTATGTTACAGGGATGTGAAGATACCTATTCCCTAAGTAGAAGTTAGCATCTGTTGAAATCTTAATTTTGTAAAGGTCTTCCCACTCTGTATAAAATTATGGTGAAATTACACTCCTCCAGCACCCCTGAAACAAGTAATATGTAAAAATGTTGTTCATTGGACTCTAAAATTCAACATCATTGCATTTTTAAAAAATGCCTCATAACAATTTTGATCCTCATTACTTCCAGGAAGTAATTCATTACAAGTAACAGTTAATATCATAACAAATTACCTCCAAGATCTGGTCTTGGAACTTGTAATCCCAAGTGTCCTAATCATATCTGTTGGAAGTGCTTTGATGTGGGTTCCTGCATGGTAGGGGGTTGGACTGGATGGCCCTTTTGGTCTCTTCCAAGTCTATGATTCTATGATTCTATATACAGGTCACCTACCATCAAAATGTACAGCATAATTTGGAGAAACTTTTCTAGAAATAGTACAAGCACCAAGGATATTTTTTCCATCTAGGCACCATTTTAAAGATGCCAGTGTTCCTGAAGCCAGGCTTTGGCGCAACACTTGGATCCAGTACTCTGAAACCGCATCTTGGGGGGTTAAGCTGTTATCTCACTGGTAAACCCTGTCCTGGGGTCTACAATTTTGATATTAAAATATGATTCAACATGCCAGAGATGTCACCCGAACGAGCACGTAGGCAGCAACAGTCAGACAATCGAAAACCAGGTCAGGCCAGTAAAATCCCCCATCACGTAGCTCCCGGAGAACTCACGGTGTGCAAGCCCACAGTGGACAAAAGATTCTCAGCCTCTGAGGAGCCAATGTGAAGGGATTAGTGTGTTTTCCCACAAGTTGAGCACTGATAGCAATAAAATCCTATCAGGCAAGGACCATCATAAACTCACACCACAAACCAAAGGGACGGAAGAACCAGATTACTTTGGTAACACCTTATTATCTTCTCATATCAAAGGAAGTACCAGTGTGGAAGTCTTTTTCTGTTGCAATACCCTTTGTTCTCCCCGGGAGAGGATTTGCCGTCAAGGCACATTTTCCCCTACAAATAGTCTCTGTTTTTGAGTGGTTCTTTGGATAACTCCCAGTTATACCAACATACCATCTCCCCGGCAGCTGAGTGATCCCCTCAGCATCCTTTCGCTGAACTTCACTTCTTTCGCTGCTTTCTTGAACCCAGGACTTCAGGAAAAGGTGCAGTTTCACCCAAACTACGAATCCTCTAATAATCCCTCTATCTAATTTCCACTCTTTGCTTTTCTATAGGACTTGAATGTGTGTGTGAGTGTATGCGTTGATGTGTGATACTTTTGTTTAATGCAGCCATTATTGGACCCTTTTGTTTGGTTTTTGGCTTGACCTGACCTTGTAAAAACTGGGTAAAAGATCCTGCTAGGTTACCCTGCCTCTTGTATTGCTATCACTTATGCTCTGTTGAGTTTACAGTCCCCATCACGTGAAGCATAGTAAGGCGTCCCCCAGGGACCTCCAGAATTCAGGGGACAAAGCATGCTCCTCTAATTAAGCACCCTAAAAAGTTGTCTTACTCATAGTCAGTGTCTGCAATATCCATAGATACCTAACTGTTGAAAGTAATCTCAGGTCCTGTTACCCCACTGGCATAACCTATCCCGGGGACTATAAATTTGATATCAAATATGCCCACCATGCCAGAGAGGTTACCCAAATGGTTGTACAACCAAAAATAGGTCAGGCCAGGAAAATCCCCAATCACGTTCCCCTAGGGGACCTCAGGCTAAACATGTCCACACAAACCAAAGGTTTTCAGCCAGCCTGACTGGATTATTGGTTTTTCCCCAAGTTGAACAACTCTGACGTTAGTAAACCCTGCACTGGATCTGCATAAGCCAATCATGCAAACTAGCAAGTTGCTATTGTGTGTCATTTCTCCCTTTGTTTTGGCCATTGTGCTTTCCAGGAAAGGGCCTTTCCATGAGGTACGTTCTGCCTTATAAGTAGTCCCAGTTTTTGAGGGTCTCTTCAGAGAGCTCCCCAACATACTAGCAGAGCAGCACTCTGTTAGTTGAGTGATTTCCTCAGCCGCCTCTCTTTGCTGAGCTCCGTTCGTCTAGCCGCTTCCCAGACTGAAGACTTCAGGATAGGTGCCATATCACCGCCTTTACACCCTCTCCGCTGAATCCCCTATCGATTTTCACCTCTTTCTTTTCTCAATAGGCCTTGTGAGTGAGTGAGCGTGCTGGTGCGTGAGAACACATTCATTAATAAAATCCAGTTATTGGTATAATTGTCTGGCTTTTCGCTTGGTTGGACCCTGTAAAAATTGGGTGAAAGGTTCTGCTGAGTTACCCTCCACCTCATTTGGTTACAGCCAATGCTCTGCTAATTTCCCCAATCTTTACATTTTAGAGCAAATCAAGATGTCCCCCAAGAGACCCCCAGAAGTCAGGGTAACAGTCCTTCCTTTGAACCCCCTGAAAAGTGTCTCAAGGATCCCATTTTGATAGAGGTTTCTCTAATGGTACACCAGCCAGAAAAGTGGGACAATCAGTAATTTTATCTGTCAGAAAGGAGCAATGCATCTTTGAATTTATTCTGTATTTTTTAAACTGATTTAATATTTATTCCCAAGATTGATTCTTTATTCCTCAGGAATCAGCAGGCATCACTTCTGAATTTTCATCATAGTCTCTCCATCCCCGTTCACGTGGGAAAGGTCTGGCACAAACCTCCAACCATCTTGTGACTCACAGTCCAAAGCCTAGTGGATCATGTCACGACAATGCATGGTGAACTCTGATCAGAAGATGTGTAACAGTTCATGCTTGTGTACAAAGTTGTTACCATACCTTGTACCACCCACCCTGCTGGATAACAATATTAGTGAGATATAGCATTTTCCTATGAACTGGCCACTTACGGCTAGAAAGCATGTAGTAGCAGGACTCTGGCTGTAAGCGTGTGCTACGTCAGGATGACCTCAGCAGGACTAGGTCATAAGTTCAAAAGGATTGGATGGAAGCTTCGATGTTAATGGGTTTGGGATAATCCTCTCAACAAGCTGACCTCCAAATACAATAGAAGAGGAAACTGCCTGGGTATAGCAGGCAAGCACCGCTGCTGTGCACATTTCCTATAGAGACCTTCTTTGTTGACTTTACCGGGCCAAGACATTAAGATGCTGTCAGGACTCCCATCAATGTTTTGTCACCTAAAGTTAAGACAATCAGCTTGTTCGGACCCCTTTGTTTGCTCTGCAAGAAGACAATTAACATACACCCCTTCAGGGTAGGAAATAGGGTATAAAAACCTAGGCTTCAGCCCAGGTAATCTGTAAAACACTAGTATGTTAGGTGTCGTGCTGCATCTTAGACTCCTGTTCCTCTGCGTTGTGCACAAACTCCTGTTTGAGCCACTCCACTTTGATCTTCTGCTTCAGGACCAGTAAATATCACCCCTTTCACCCAAAATCTCTCTCTGACCAACCTTCCTTGCCTTTTCCTTCAATAGCCTTGTATGATTAGTGAGGTTGCTTGATTTCTTGTGTGCATGTATCAATCTCCAATAAAATACTCTTTAAACTTTTAACTGGAGTCATCTCCGCAGTTAGTACCGATATACACAGGTGAAAAGATCCTGCATTATCCTCCTCTTGCAGGCCTCCTTTGAGCTAATATTTCCCCAGTCTTAAGGAGGTACCAGCACTGCTGGTGGACCTCAAGATCCCCTATCTTTTAGGATAACAAAGCAAAGTGGAGAACACTGCCTGCGGGCTTCTTGTTCCACTTTGGGATTCCACAGAAAACAGAGTTGATAGTACTAGTTATTCTTACTTGAGAAGATTATTGATGCACTTGTGTGAGCCATTACAAAGTAGCTGTAGTTAAAGTATCTCCCATGGTTACCTCAGGGAAACGGGTCCTCCAGTAGTTTCAGTAATTCAAAGTTTAGGCATTTCACATAGATGCACACACTAGTGTTAAACATACCTTTCCTGCCTGCTTTCTGTTTCTGGAGGCCTGCAATGCAGCTAGTTAGGTTTGGTTGCTGGGCATTTTTTAAAACTGCATTATTGTGTTCTGGTCTGGAAAGGAAGCAGTAATACACAATTTTTCTAGAGCAGTGGGCAGGCTTATTGACCCCTAAACCAACACTACTTAAACTGATGATCTGCGGAGCTATTGGCTGCTGGTCCATGGTGAGTTTCCAGACAGAAAGAAACAGTTGTAGGCAATGAGTACACATATGGTGCCATTCCCTGGCAGATTAGATTAAAACTCCCACCATTCCATATGAGATAGTTTAAGAAGCAGTGTCCTGCAGTTTGGATTTCTAATCCTATTATTTCATGGTGTCAGGTTAAAATCTGGTTGTGGCTAGTATGGTTAAATAAAGTGGTACTTAAGGCTGCAACCCTATATACATTGTTGTTCTTGTGTTCCTTCAGCTCAGTTCTGACTTACGGCATCTCAAGGCAAAACTACTGTGGGGTTTTCTTGGCAAGATTTCTTCACAGGCTGTGTGCCTTTGCCTTCCTCTGAAGCTAAGAGAGTATGACTATCACACAGTGCATTTCCATGGCTGAGCGGGGAGCTGAACCCCGGTCTCGAGTTGTAATCCAACACACAAGCCACTGAACCATGCTGGATGTCCCTATAGGTATACTGTGGAAAGTTATTCCCCTTGTAAACAAGAAGATTTCTGCAAAGACATGTAGGATCATGTGGCGAATCACAGTATATGGATTTTATTTTATTCACTTTTAAAAACTCAGCTGCTGGGTCTTCTTATGGTGTGTGACTTTTTGATGTTGTTAAATGGTATTGTCAAAACTTGCTTTGAACACTACAGACTTCCTTTCCTAACATAGCTCCAACTTATTTTTCAACCCTCATCTAATATAGAAAAGTCAAAGTTTGTTTGTCTGTGTCAGGCGAAGACCTCATATGATTCACTGCCTAAGAAGATTCTATGGAGGGAGGGGCCTTTAGAATTCTCAGCCAGAGAGCTCTTGGGTCTGGCTCGTTGCTATGAAGATGAGGCCTAGCAGCAAGGAGGAGGGCAGTGAATTCCCCTGAAGAACCCAACCTCTTATGTTGATAACTCTGAATATAGATTGAATTGGGGAATACGAGGAAAAGTTACTGGAACTGGACAAGACAGTTTGGAGAATTAGAGACACAGAATCTCAAATCTTTCTGACAAATATTACCTATGAGAAAATAAAATCCTGGACAATACTAGGTATATACGCTAGTTTTTCATATTTTCCATCTTTGTGTTACCTTCCTTTCTTTTGCCAAATATATTCCCGACAGAAGAAAACCATTTTATTTTTGGTAAGATTTCAGCTAAATACAGAATCAAAAAGAAGCCAAATCATAATTGCCAAAATCTGTAGTATAGTCTACAAAGTAGGTTGTGGACAGTGGTGACCCAGTCTTCAAATATACCTGCCAGAGGAAATTGGAAGTAGGCTGCAAATGTTTCTTTTGCTTCTTAGTTTTCATTTTTCCAAATACCATTTACCTATCAGTTATTCATACCCTGCTTTGGAGGCAACTTCCCGGAAGCCATGTGGTTGCCTAACTGTTCTCACTGGGATTTTTAAAATAGGAATGCAGTTTCCGTAGGAGGAAAGCAGGAAAATATTTTTGACACAGAAAGAAGTGAAAGTATTTATTTTCCCCAGAAAAAGTGCACTGCTTCAGCATATTGTTCAGGTACTTTAGGGCATGTTCTACAGTTCCAGCTCCAAACTCATATACCAGCACTGAAAATTAGCTTCCTAAACTGACCATACTACAATAAATATTTACTACTTGGCTTGCCTGCTTTCATAGTGCTTTTTGATGTAGTGGTATTGATTCTTGTAGTGCCACAGTACTGGAAACTGTGGGTGAAGATGCAGAGCTTAACTCCTCGCCTTCAGCAAACTTCTATCTCCCAAAACAATGGATTTGGTGGATATTTTGTACTGGCCTGGTTTTGTTGTTTTCAGTTAAGTGTACTTTCTGTTATTTGAGTTGTGTTTTGATTATCCTGAGGCTCCATGTTTGTGCATACTTGCCGATGAGTACGCTCAGCTGAGGTATAGCTTCCAGTAAACAAGCTTTGTGTCTCATTGCACATTATTTCACTGGCAATTTCCTAACTTATCCTTCCAAAACTATTTCCTGATCTTGTATATTTCAGACAAATAAGCCACTAATTATGCTAATGACAATCATAATTCCTTTCTAGTGATTTTCAAAGAAGTAGCCATGTTTGTCTCTTGCGATTTTAAAAGGAAGAAGGAAGGGGAAGAACAAAGGAAATGTGGCAGCACTTTTAAGACTAACTGGTTTTTGTTTTAGCATGAGCTTCCATGGATGTAAACCCACTTCTTCAAATGCAGTACAGTGTGATTTTAAAGCCTTGGGTTATAGGCATATTTATACGGTGGTGGGAGTAGGTTAGAATGTAACAGGATCCAGCAAGATGCAAATCATGTTCCCTGCCCTAAATTTTCAAAGGGCTGAGTAAGGTGATACAGTGGTCAATAAGTGTTGATGTGTGAAAGCAATAAATCTGCTTAACAAAACTCAGTTTCTCTAGGTTCAAAACTCTCTCTGAGAAGATTCCTTTTGTTACACATGCAGTAGCAAGGACTGTTGCATTGATATATGTAATGTGCCACGAAGCTGTTGTCTTTGTTCATACCTCTCTAACGGACTGGAATTTGTGAACATAATTCAATTCAGCTGTTTCTCTTTCTAGTCTTCTGTTGTAATTTCCTTGTTCAAGGACTGTGACCTGTAAATCCCTTATCCAGGAAGGTGGAAATGTTCTGCAATTGGTTTTTGGGCATTGCCATTTCTAATGTCAGATTTGTGTACATTTAAGCTTTTCTGGAGAGACTGTCCTATTGTCTAATGTAAGGTGTAGATGGGCGTTGTTGGCATAGAATGGCATATATCACATTGGAGAAAAAGCGAGTAAATAGACCTCTATGTTGTGATGATGTTATTGACCCTTTGTAATATTGTTCCCAGAGTAGATGTGGAGACAGAGTTGGTATCTGAGTTTGTGACAGGGTCTTGTTCCTGTATTACCGTTAAGGTTATACATCCTGTTAAGATTTTGAGCCTGTTTGTAGGCCAATAAAAGCCTGCCTTCCAGAGCTTGTGAGAAGGCTGTGTTATTCTCCAGAACTGATTGTAGCTTGTGGACGATAAATTTGACTGGTCTCAGCTGGGGACTGTGGGTGAGAACTAGGGGTGTTCTGTCATTTTGTATTTTTGGTTTGTCTTGTAGTAGATAGTTCCTGGCTATTAATCTTGCCTTGTTGACTTGTTTCTTCATCTCACCAGATTAATACCCAGAAACCATGAAGAAGAAGGAAGGGAAGAAGGTTCATATCCATGAAAGCTCATACTAAAATAAAAACCAGTTAGTCGTAAACATGCTGCCACATTTCCATTTTTTCTCCCCCACTCCCTCCCTCCCTCCCTCTTCACAATTCCTTTGCCTCTCACAGTACATTGAGTATAGCAGGTTCTCAATCATTTTTTGGGAAATACTTATTGTGGAGGAGAAATTGTGTAAAATTCTGGAGGCTGAAGGGTGTTTGATGCTTGTCTTAATATTCTGAGACAGTTGAGGATGGTGTGTGTGTGTGTGTGTTTCTTATGTTACAATCTCTCTTTTGTTCCTGTTATATATCATATATCCAAACACTCATCCTGGTTTCAGGCTTTTTTGAGCCACGAACTCAAAGTTCTGTGTCACTAACCAAAAGTGTGTACTGAAACATAACAGGTAGAATCATAGTTAACATGCAGAAAACCATGGGAGTACCTTATCTTATGATGCCCTCCTCTGGGTGAGGGAAGCCAGGGTACCTGCTTCTTGAGTGCTTGAGAAAGTGCCCTCATTGTTTGTTTGTTTGTTTATGTTTAATGGAAGTATTTTATTTTATTTTGTTATAGTGCTCTCCAGGTACTTTACTGCTGTGACATTGACAGTTGGCCCTATTTTATTTACCAGGTTTTGTATTGTGCAATTTTAAATTTGATTACCAATTTGTGATGTTAAAATATGTCCACCAGATGTCACCTTGACATAGCACCCTAAATTATGATTCAGTGCTTGTGCAATACATGTGCAGCATTGACAAATACACCTCATTTGTTAATCAGTTGCCTTACATTCAGCTGTCATTTGGTGACATTTTCTGTTAGGCAATAATCTTTTTGAGAATTCATTTATGCATGCTTTATAAAAAAATTTATTCATTGTTGTCACTGCTGCTGTTATGTTCTTTCAAGTTGATTCTAAGTTATAGCAAGCCTATCATGCAGTTTTCTTGGCAAGGTTTATCCATTGGAGGTTTGCCATTCCCTTTGTCTTAAGGTGGTGTGATTTGTCTAGGGCTTCCCAGTAAGTTTCCATGGCTGAGTGGGGATCTGAACTCTGATCTTCCAGAGTCCTAATCCAAAATGCAAATCATTAGTTGTTTAGTAATTCTGAAAGCAAAAATATGATAGCAGAAAGCTTTCAAAAATAACAATAAAACCATCACAACTCTGCGTCCTATATTTTGCTATGTAGATTGGCTGGCTGTAGTGGTGGATAGGCTCCTTCTTTCCGTACTTGGCATTTCAGGGAGATTATTTTCCTCCTTGCAGCTTTGCACAGTCTGAGAACCATTGCTTTTAACAGAACAAAAATCTAAGACTTACTGACAGTGTTATTCTTTTCTCTTACATGAATCTTGAGACTGTAAATTTCCCAGGAGTAGGATTTTACTATTGTCTTGTAATGTATAGGAGTATTGTTCCATAATTATAAAAATAAAGGAGCTTATCACATCATGTCATTATGCTGGGTTATACCATTAAAAATGATTGCAGCTGTACTTGCAATGATAGCTGATTGTTGACAATATGTATTGTACTCTTGCCACATTTGCACTATAACAGTGTGATTTGCACATTTTTTTCATCTGCACTAATGCTGTTATCATCACTTTGTTTCCCCAACTTGTGCTTCATGATTTGTTTGCCTCATTTTAAAAAAAAATACACCTGTTCCTCGGCATTTGCAGATTTGACCTTTGTGAATTTGATTATTCATACATGCCCTCCTTCCGTTCTCCTTCTCTCATTCCCTTGCCTTTTGCCCAGATGCCCAGGCAAAAGTCAGGGGGAGGAAATGGGGGAGGAATGACCACACATGAAGGAAGGCATGTGCATTCCTTTGCCTTTTGCCTGGGCACAAAGAAGGCAGGTGTGCCTACGCAAAAGACAAGGGAATGGCAGGGGAACTTGGGGGGGGGTATTCTCAGTTTTTTCACTTTTGCAGGGTTCTGCACTCCGAATCCTCACAAAAATGGATATAGCAGTATAGCAGTAATAACATAATTACAGCATGACATTATTATGGCACACTCATCACAATCTCTTATTGTGAGAGGTGGCACAGGAAAAGAAATGGGTCATACTATCCCCAGCATTTTTGGTCTCTTTCTCCTGTGAAAAACAAAAGTTCTTACCACACTAATCAGATGTTTTAGATTGTCTTGTTCAAAACCACTTCACTCAAACTCATTGAGCCATATTAACACTATTGCAGTACAGTATCATTACAGCACAACCATCACTGTCCAGATCCTTTTCCTGTGAAAAATGAAATTGCTTATCACACCAGCCAATTGGTTCACATTACAGGGTTTACCTGTACTCTTTAAGCTGTAATGATACTATTATGGCATGACAGCATAGAGCTATTACACTATTACCTTAAAAAAAATTTTTTAAAAAAAAACTTGCTCTGTGGTAGTAACACTGTAGTGTGTGATATTGCAGAAAAGCAGTGAAGAGATCTTTGGAAAACACTCCCATGTGATAAAGGCATCTAAATAGTGAGTTTAATGGTTAATAGTTCATGGTTAATGGTTAATAACAGCAAACCATTTATATATTAAAAAAAGAGAAAAAGTCCAAAAAGGGTTTGAAAAGCATAGTGCATAGAAAACATAGCTGTTCTCTCAGGAAGTCTTGTCTGCCCTGCCCAAGCACAGAATGCAGTCTGAGGTCTCCCTGTTGGAGATTTCCTTGCGTATCTCCAAAGGAGGGACAACAAGACCACACTCGCTAACTGATCGTTCTCACGGTGAAATGGAATGAGACATCCTCACTCAAACTGCCTACTGAATTGTTAGCAAGAAAGAAGGTCATCAATGGATTGTTTCCAACAAGAAAAAATTGCATTGCCAATGCCTTGCAGCGCAAGTGCACTGGGAGAGCCACAACATTGTGCAATAAGACTGAGACAAAGGCAGGACTGAACCACTGTTATGACAATATAATGATGTCATGTGACAGATTCGAAGGCAGATTGCTTGAGTCATTCGTTTCATGTAGACTGACAATTTGATACGCTTCATCTAAGAGGATGGAATACTTCTGGCTAGACACTTTACAGTATCAGCATGAGTCCCCTTTACCAATTGATCTGTCACTGAGAGGAACTCCATGACGGATGATCATCAGGCTCAACAGAACATCACCCTGGTGGAACCACAGCACCAGCAAAATTCCTGCAGAAGAGGGACCAGAAAGTGGGTGGGGACATTGCACCTTACTGATCTAAGGCCCTTTCTGCACCAGGCAATTAGAACGGGGCAGTGCGTCCTCTCACGGAGGTCGTCTGCACCTTGGAGTGGACTAGGAGCGGACTACTTACCGGAGATCCACACCTCAGTCCGCTCCAAAACGACCCCAAGTGGTCATCCAGCATGTTTTTGAAAGACCAGAAAAAACAGGTCTTTATTTTCCTGGAACACGACATTGCGTTCCTGCTCCCTTGTGCAGATTTGCAGGCTCACACTAATACAAGCCTGTGATCTGCGGAGGGCGGGCTTTAGGCGTGGCGAGCTTCAGTGGTTGGTCGGGACCCACGACCAACTGGAAGCTGCCATTTTGGAAGCTGGAAGCTGCCATTTTGGAAGCTGGAAACCGCCATTTTGGAAGCCGGAGCAGTGCAGATCTACAGACCTCGCATTGCTCCGATTCGCCCTGGACCAAGGAGGAGGCCTGCAGAAGGGCTTCAGGGAAAGTCCACGTTGCTTCGGACCCCAGAAGAAGAGGTAGGTAACAACACGGAGCGATTCCCTCCCCCTGTGCGGGAAGGGCCATTATTTCCTTATCTGGCTAGTATAATGAGTTGTCAAAGGAGATGATGTACATTAAAATACTTCAAATGATATTGAGACCCCACTACCCCAAACTGCTGCATCTCTTTTCTTACACCATCCAAATGGTTGGCATGGAATGTCAGTATGGGATTCTGCTGCAATCACAGCACACCTACCGCAAGATATCCCTGACTAGAGTGTCCATTCCGCAGATTATAGGGCATGCAGTGTGAGCTCTATTCCTTTTACCTCCTCATGCACAATTCCAGCACACATGGCAGCACTTTGGTGAGGGAATCTGTGCAGAAAGGGTATTTTGCACAAACAGAATATAGGACAATTAGATTGCTAACATCTGTCTTCTGACAAACTTCCTATGTAATCCTGTATCAAGTCTCAAGGCACAAAGCATTCAGCAGGAAATTTTACTCCCATTTTGCCACTTGGGGATGTTAGAACAATATGTCTCATACTTGTAAACAAGAAGGCTGGCCTCACATCAGTGAGATGGCTGCCTGGGAGTGCAAACAGGGGTGTATATTGAAAGGGCAGAACATTTTTTTTAATTTTAATTTTTAAATGAATGCATTTTTACTGCCAAGAAAGAGAAAGATTTTCTTTTTTAATTTCCAAAATGACTTACCTTGCCTAAGGTGTTATTATGGGGTGGGTTGCATCTCTGCCTTTGGCAGCAAAATGTATTGGGTTGGTTCTGGTGAGGAAACAGTGGTAGACAGTATCATGGTATTTTCACTTTGCTGAAGCAAAACAAGCTTGGTCACAGCTGAGAATACAGAGGTATATTACCTTGCATTCCATAGGAAAGATAGGATATAAATGTAAATAAAGAAATAAATATTGATGCCTGTGTATGGTAAGGTAGCCAGACATATATAACCTGCAAGTCAGATTTCTCCCTGGAGATGTCCTAGTGGGATGGATGATATTAGTAGCATTAGCAGCACAACAACGCATAGCCCAGAAGAGTCAAGAATGCCTCAAAGAAGGCAGTTATAGTAGGGTTAGATAGTTTAAGTGACCAAAAATGTCCTTCCTTCTTGTCTACCTATCCTGACCCCTCTGTGATGTAAGCTAATACTTTTAATGGTGTTTTCCCACTTCTTATCTTCCCACTAATCCTCTCTCAGCTGCTACCTAGAATGAAGCTAGATTAGAGTTGTACTGATTAAACAATTCTTATTTTCTTGCCAAGAAGTAGCGCTGTCTCTTATGTGAGTCTGAACAGTACAGCAAGTGTGGGGGTGGGCGGGCTGGTAGCCATGAATTCCCAAATGGAGATGAGTCTCTGCAACAACTGTTGCTTTTGTTCATCGTACTGTTTGCATAGCTGGATCACAACTTGGATAGCAGGACACTCCCTGCACACACAATTCCTGTGTAACTTTGTATAGGAAACTCTTCTGACATCTACATAAAATCACTTGGGAAGGATTATAGGATTATAAAGAAAATTGTAGCCTATATTCAATTGCTAACCTGTTCCAGGTGAGGTGGTGCCTTCCTTTCAATACTGAGATGAAATGCAGGAGGATGAATTAACTGGAGCTCAGTCCAAAGAAAACTGAAGCAAATAAGGAACGCAGTTAGCATTCTCCTCCTCATGTTTGTCATAGCGACATTCCAAATGACTGAATACACCTTTAGATTTTATGGTCTAAGAAGATGTGAATGAAATTGATAAATAGATGTGTCACTTTGACTGAATCAGAAAGCAACAAGATTATGGCCATTTCTGCACTACACTGTAATACTGCTATTATTCCACTTTCAACATCCTGTGGAATTCTGGGGTTTGTAGTTTACTGAGACCAAAGAGCTCTCTGGCTGGGAATTCTAAAGGCCCCTCCCTAAACTGCAAACCCCAGGATTCCATAGGATGTTGAAAGTGGAATAATAGCACCATAACAGTGTAGTGCAGAAATGGCCTTAGTATTAGTGATTTCAGGAGGCCCCACACCACTGTATTTCCAGAAGTGTAAAGCCACTCCCTTATCCATTTTGACAGAGAGTTTCAGAAGGAAGTTGAAAGTATATTTTATCCTCCTTTGCTCAAATTCTTTAGCCAGCTCTTCCAGAAAAAATGGTGGTGGCTTTAACTAACTTAGTTCTTCTCATAGTGGACCAATGTTACACCCCAAAGTAACCCTAAGAGAGGGCCCCTGAATTGGCATGACTTCCCCCATATTGGATATTGGTTAGCAAAGGTCAGTCACAGTTAAAATAGCCTTGGAGTTGAATGGGAAATCCTTAACACTACACCCTCTCCCTCTGCTGAATGGGAACGTAGACAACATCCTTTAGGCTAAAAGACTGACCTATAGTTCCGAGTCACGTATCTTTAGGCAGAAAATAGACTCACTCCTGAACACTGTCACACCCCAAGTCCTGTGCATAGCCAAACAAACAACATCTATCAATTTGGAATTTTAAGCCTATCAATCCCCTGGACGTTCCCAGGAGAAACAATACCAAGGAGGGGTCATGATATTTGCCTAACATTATATTCCGCAATCATCTCTCATTAACGCCACTTTGCTAGCTGATACCTTGTTATCACCGTGAACTGGCCTTGCCTTTGGTAACCTCAGATATCATTTTGATATCACAATTCAGCCCTGCTCTGTCACCAGCCAAGTGTTTGTGAGGCCACCGAACAAGCGCGAAGCTAGGCATGGCTATATTTGTTACACCAAGGCAAACCAAATACTGCCAGATCTGCTTTAGGGGACCTCCAAAACAAACACCTTCATTAAAACAAAGAGACCTCTGCCCCGAGAGGGCACCCTAGCGAGCTAAGTGCTTAACCGCCAAGCTAGCCGCATCTACATACTGGCCATACTATTGTCAATTCGGTCCATAACTCAATCATGTAAATTCTGACCTTTCAGAGGCATTGTCTCCAGCCCAAACTCCATTGTCTTTGCCCAAGACCTGACTAGCCCACGGTCATTCCTTCCCCTATAAAAATCCCCCGCTCCGAGAGCTCTTTGGATTGCTCGGGACGCTCGGATCTCTTGCTGGAACGTTCGGACTTCATTGAACTTCCACCTTGCTGCTTCTTCTGCGAGCTCCCCTCGGTCATCACGCCAGGTTTCCTTCTCTCTTCAATTGGTTTCTCTTCAGGACTGCGAGACAGGTGGCGTATCACCCATTCCCCTAAAGCTCTATTTCCTATTTCTAGTTAGCAGCGTGTTTGTATTTCTTTTGATAATTCTTTAATAAATATTATCAGTTTGAATGATTTTGCGTGCTCACTGACCTGAACCTGTATACATAGGGTAAAAGATTCCCGCTAAGTTACCCTGCCTGTCGTTAGCCAAGGGAGTGCTCCTGCTAATTTCCCCATCTTGCATGTGTTAGGTTTTGGTTATTTGGGTGTCCCTCCCGGGACCCCCAAGTCACAGGGTAACAACCTGGCCTGAGGACAAAAATTGGCTATAAAAATCCTCACTTTTTGAGCCTCTTCGGAGTGCCTCCCAGACCGGACAAGGGCCCATTTCGCTGCCATCGAGGTGTCCCACTCAAGCCTCTCAGACGCTGCTGAGAGCTAAACGCAACTTGCGTCTCTGATCTTCCTTGAACTCTGCTACGGCCAGCCTTCCAGCCCTGGGATCCAGCCTCCCCTTGGTGCTTTACACCGAGCCTCCACTGATCTTCTTACTCTCCAGGAAGCCTAGACTAAGGTCTGTATGCCCTCTCTCCCAACTGCCTCTTATTTCTAACTTCCTTTCTATAGCCTGTGTGTGATCGTGGGGTTATTCGTTAATGTGTGTTGTGACCTTCTCTGTTAGTTTTAATAAAATTACTTTAGATCATTTCTCTGACTCCTGCGTGGTTCTGACCCCATAGACAAAGGGTTAAAGATCCCTTGCCCTGACCTCTTGCAAGCCTTGAGTTTCTCTGTCAATTCCCCTAGTTTGAAGCCTGTTTGGGTGTCCTAGATACCCCCAATTTTCAGGGTAACACCAACATTTTGTCCACAGTTAAATGATTAAAGACTTAATACCCTAAAGACACCATATCCCATCTGTTGTTGGAAGCTAAGCAGGGTCATCTCTGGTTAATTCTTGGATGAGAGACTACCAATGAGTACAAGGTGCTGTAGACTATACTTCAGAGGAAGCGGCCAAATTACCTCTGAGTATTCCTTTCCTAAAGGAACCCTATGAAATTCATGGGATTGCCATAACTTGACAAGTAACTTGAAAACACATATACAAACAAAAGGAATTCATCCTCCCCAGCTGCTGTAAGCATTTTTTTTTTTTACAGCTGCTGTAAGCATTCAGAGCCTGTCAGGAGCAAGTATGTTTCTCCTGAGAAATGCCTTTCCTCATAAATGAGGCAGGGGGCTGACGTCAAACTCCTTTTCCCTAGTTAAGCCCCGATCTCTATGCTCGCTTTTACTTTTCTGTAGCTCAAAAGCTAGTTAAGGTGTCTTAAGTGGTCTAGGTAAATGGGAAAAGAAGCACCTCTTGGATTTATCAAACTTCAATCAAGCACAAATGGAAAGATGCTGACTAAAAAGAATGCAGCAAAAAATAAAAAGGAAAATAAATGTTTTTTTTAACGACTAACAAATGCTAAATGCTTGAAAATAAAATGATCACAATTCTGGGGCTGTCTGAGAAGTTTCAAAACACTATTGGCAGATATCATGAACTGTACTGGCAGACTAAAATTCTATTAGTGTAGTTATGCCTTATCCCCAATCCCTGCTCTCTCAGCCTGGTTTCTGGTTTGGCACGCCTTCTGATAGCCATTCAGTGTCCAGAGAAGGTTTTAACAGCCCCATGCACTCCTCAAGATTGCTATGGTTTGATTGGCAAATATTATTTAATTGGCAACTACATTCATTGGCATTGATATAAAATGGAACCTGAGGTGATTGTAAGGTCAAGCTGGACAGAGAAAAATTACTGACTGAAAATGTGTGATAGCAAGGCAGGTCAGCCAACATCCCCTCTAAGCATAGCCGAAGTCATTGTCAGGCAGATTACCAAACAGCTCTGGAGATAAAAGGCTTAAGCTGAAGGTGGAACAACACTGTGCAGGAAAGGGAAGTTCTCACCAAACAGTGATTATTTCAACCCTGTCCCCTCACACCAGGATGTTTCCCTGCTTTGTCCCCTAAATCTCTCCACAATTGGTCCTACATTCTTGCTCCAAGTCTGCTAAGATTACCCTAAGATTATTCAGTCAGGAACCAGAAATCCAGTGACTGGAAGTGCACATATATCCTTGAGCTTTCTATGTGGCAAGAACACATGCTGTCAATCATGGTTCTAATGACAAGCCAGGAAAGGCTGGGGCAACATTATCTTGAAGGCTGCTCAGTTGGAGCTTCCTTGCTAAAACACTCTCTTGTATGCTCTGTATTGGACAGCCCTCCTAATAAATTGTCTTTCCTTATTTTTTGGCCCACAGGAATGCTCCTGGTCAGGAAAAAAATGACCTTCATGTTAGGGATAATTGGAAAAGGATACACAGATCATTTGGCTGGAAGAGATTATCAGAGTGACAAAGGCATGCAAATGTCAGAGTCCAACTCCCTGCCTGTGCCTCACTGCCAGCAAGGGGGAGGAGGTGAGAATATTTGCTGTGAGGAGGAGGAGGAGGCAGCAAGGAACATCCGATACAAACAACTGTTAAGGAAACCACAGAGCCGAGCCAGTCGAAGTCCAGTCCAACAGTCTAGAAAGCAGAGGTCAGTCCAGAGGGGTCAAGGGAGCCAGAACACGAGGGTCATGAGACTTGCAAGTAATTTGCTACAAGCAAAGAGCAAGCCACCCTGACAGACCTAAATAGCCACAGAGAACAGGTGTTACTTGTCATTGCTTCCTTAATCTAGCCAACACAGCTTCCTTCTGAACTACCCGTTTCAGCCTCCTTCATGACTGGGACCTAAGGGGCTCAGGTGACTGTAATTCTTCCAAATCACTGCTGGTTCCTTCTCCCCCTGGAGCTGGTTGGGGCAACTCTGTCTCCACTTGTCCTTCAACTGCTGGAAATGTTTGCAAGTTGGTTTGGTCAGTCACTGGCTCTGTTCCTGGCACAATCAGTTGTTCCTCAGTCTCAGAGCTATCATCTATCACAACAAGTATCCATTCATTTTTATGGTGTTTAAGCTAGTGTGGAGAGAATGGGGGACTACGCGTCCCAGGGAAACAAGTTTATGCAAACTAGTGGGTGGCCTGTAGCAAGAACACTCTTTTCATTCTTGTGGGTCTAATAGATTGGCTAGGAAAGTTTTATCACCATTTGACTAAGAATTGGGCCTAGGAAAGAGTCTTTACATTTTGAGATTTGGAGACTGTGTTAAACTATTTTTATTTTGATTCATGTTATGTAAACCACTTAAGTCCAACTGCTGAAGTTTTGTTAATAATAATACAATCCAGTCATCATGAGTAGGAAAAAATTGTTTTATTTCATCAATAATAAGACAAAGTACATTAAGTACAAATGACCATTTTTGGCAAAAAAAGAAAAGAAAAGAAAAGAAAGAAAGAAAAAGGACCCACAACCATCAATCAGTATTTGCTCCCAGTGAGTAATATTTGAAGAATTGCTGTCAATGCATCACTATACTTGGCAAATGCAAATCTGCATTTCAACTTATTAAATATAATTTAATCTTCAAATTATAAATAAGTGGATGTTTTCTTCTAAATTGTGCTAATCCAAGGCAGAGTTAAAATGTGAGAAAGGCATGCTTCACTATTGCAATGGATTTTGCTGAAGGGGTTGAAAATAATGGTGAACATTGACTGCAAGTTTACCTGTAAATGTCATTGAACACAGCAGGATGGTTTCCAAGTAAACATGTATTGGATGCAGCTGTACTTTTCTTAGGAATATTTAGTGAACAGTATAAGTGTATTTGAGCAATCAATGTTAGTTGAGAAATATTGAAAATATTTTATCCTATTAGAAATATACAGCTCTCCCAGACAAGCTATTGCTACATTTCATTTTTCAAAGCCTCCTGTCAGCATTCAGTGACAAATACTGCTGCTAGACCGAGGTCCCTAATGCTGTCCACTCCTTGCTCTTCCACTATGAGGTGCAAACAGAATTTCAATTGACTTTCCAGACTATGGGGGATGCTGCACTTTTTTGTTAGGGCACATCCCTTCATGTTCACCTGCACTAATGAGAAAGCAAAAGAAGAAAGTCCATGCCACTATGCCAGAAATTACCCATTGACTACACTTATTTTCAAAAAAAAGGTAAGTTCTGGTATACCACTTGATCATCAGAGAATGTTGGGGCAGGTGCTGCTGCTACTGTTTTTAATTTTGCAGTAAAAGCACAGATGTACTGCTCATACAGATTTGCAACGTTCCCTAGTTTGTCTTTCTTAGCCGTCACAAGGCAGGGATTTCTTGCCATATTCAAAAAATAGAAAAGAGTAGGCAATTAACGGCCTCAGTCATTTGCTCTTTGGCAACCAACTGAAGGCAGCTAACTACAGCTGTTCTTCTTCCAGAGGGAAGAACCTCAGATGTTTAACTTACCGGTAGTTATTTCTTTTTGTGTTCAGAGATAGCAAGCCGATTCCATAACAAGATTTCACCATGAGATAAAACAACTTTACTTTATTACAGTCAACAGACCATTAAAACAGCATGTTAAATACATTTTAAAACAGCACATTAGGATATTGACATTAAAATATAAATACAGTTGTAATGAGTCAATAGTTATAAAAATATGTGTCAAATATTGTAATAAGACATAGACAAGAATAGCCTGTTTAAATAGCCAAATTTAAAAATTTAGCCATTTGCTGAGTAAACAATTTGCAGAGCCATGGAGCAGGATAACCACAAGAAACTTGGAGGAATGCCAGGGAAATGTTGCATGATGGGATATAGTAGGGCTTCCTTGGCCTCCTGGTAAAAACTGCAGTGGAAAAGTACACTTGATACAGTCTGCAAAATATAAATTGAATAAAGTGGTGGTGAGAATATGTGCCTTTTTTACGCAATCTTGTTTGTAAGATGCTCTTGACTAGTACAGCAACCCTGGACAGATGTATTGTGGTACAGAAACTGAATTAAGAATAAAAGCACCTATCAATTAAGTTCTGTTTCAGTTTACTCCAGAAACAGTCATGAGGAATTTAATCAAACACTGATTTTAAATCAATGAATGTAGTAAAAACCTTGGTCCCTTTTGGTGCAGTGCAAGATGGGCCAGCACCCAGCAAGGCTCAACAGTGGAGCAGCTCACTTTGAAACAAATCTGCTCCATCCCTCAGAATTTCATTATTATTGATCCATGCTTTTAATTTAAGTCCTAGATAACTGGCATACATCTTCCTGGTGATAGATAACAAGCTATTGGTTTGGTAATTATAAGGATCATCTTTAGGACCCTCCTTGTAAACAATAACAACAAAAGCTGTTAACTAGGCTACAGGGATTATACCAGGTTTTTTAATTAGAGGGAAAAAGAGAAGCCAGCATAAGTGCCAGCCAACTAATGTTATATTTCAGCAGCTTCAGGGGAATATCACCAAAATCAGCAGCCTTGCTAGACTTAAGCTGACCTAATAGTTCCTCAACTGTATCCACATTCATATTGGGCCAACATTCAGGGGTAAAGAAGGAAGCATTTTAAATTTAGATATGAAAGAGTAATTAAAAATGGCATGAAAATTATCTTCCCATACACCAGCTGAGATATAACAGTCTGAGATTCCGTTATGGTGACTTAAAGTAGTGGCTCTTAATCTGGGATCTCTGGAGTCCTCATACGGAGTCTGCCAAGCCCTACTGATGGACACCAATAGCAGCTGTAGCAACAGGAACATGGCAGCAGGGTGTTTGTGGGACTGCCAAAATTGCTTTCTTGTTAGTACATGAAAGAGCAGTTTGGGTGCATGCACACAACTGCCACCATGTCCCTTGGTACCCACAATCCCTGCTGCCATGTCCCTGATGAAGGGGACACCAAGTCAGGTGTGTGCAGGCACCCAAACTACATCCCTTATTTGCAAACGAGGGAGCAATTTTGTAGCGTGTTTGTGCCTGCCACCACATCCCTCAGTACCTACACCCCTGCTACAGCATTCTTGACGAAGGAACATGGCGGCAGCCAGTTTCCTTGTTTGCAAAGGAAGGAGTAGTTTCAACACCTGTATGCGTGCACACACACACACTACTGCCTTGTCCCTGACAAGAGGAACATAGTAGCAGGCATGTGAGCATGCCCAGACTATGACTCTGGAGACCAGGGTTTGAATCCCCACTTGGCCATGGAAGCCCATAGGCAAGTCACATTCTTAGCCTCAGAGAAAGGCAAAGGCAACAAATCTTGCCAAGAAAACCCCTATGATAGGTTTGTCTTAGAGTTCCTATAAATCAGTTTTCAAAGAGAAAAGAAGCCATGGATAGAAAGAACTTCCTCCTGTCAGTGGCACTTTGTTGTTATGGACCTTCAAGTCACTTCTGACTTATGGCAGCCCTAAGGTGAACCTATCACAGGGACTTTGTTTGGCAAGATTTGTTCAGAGGAAGTTTCCCATGGCCTTTTTCTGAGTCTGGGAGAATGTGATTTGCTCAAGGTCACCTAGTGTCTGAACAGGGATTTGAATCCTAGTCTTCAGAAGCCATAAATAATTAAATAAATGTTTGAATATTTGAGTATTTACATAAATATTTAAATCCAAGCTTGAATATTTAAATATTTAGATATAAATTTAAATATTTAAATCTTGAGTTAAGTCTTGGGGTCCCCAAGAACAAATCATATTTACAGGGGATCCCCAGTAAAGAAAAGATTAAGAACCACTGACTTAGAGTACTTGATACTATCTGCCAAAATGTTCTACTACTATGCATAATTGAAGCTGTTATCAGCATTTGCCAATTTTCTCTTGTTGCCTCATTTTTTTTTCCTGAGACAAAGTCTCTTGTGTTGTTTTCTTAGCTCATAATATGAGTAAGGTAACTGGTGCTCATTAGTTGCTCAATAAGTATAGTAAATTATATGGATTTTTCTCCTAAGGTCAGCACACTCCTTGTCAAACCGCCTATTAACATGGGCTTTGAGGTGTTTTGTAGTGTTAGTATTGACCGGTAGAGAGGAGTGCAAATCCTATATAACCTTCTCATATGTAGTTCTGGCAGCTGGCTGCATCAATGGCAGACACAATCTAGTGAGCTGCACTAGATCATGGTCCCCAGAAACATAGTGCCTGATGTGGAGGGGGCTCTCCCTATCAAATTAGTGGACTTCCTGACTCACTGGGAGTACAAAGACTCAGTTGAGCCAAGATCAGGACCAGCAATGGGCCCTCTTAGGAATGGAGCAGCCACAGCAGGTCCTGAGGGTCTGGAAGAATCTCATACTTCATTGGAGCCAGGGGATGAAGACTGTACCCCCGTACAAACACTACATTCTCTCTGGCCAGACCTCTTGTTAAGTATACAATTCTATCTTTATTGCTTTTGCTTTTAGAAGACAAGAATCCCTTCGCATGCAACAGTTTGAATCTTTGCCTATTTGCTTTGAAGTCTTCCTGCATACTATTTAAAGGGACAGTACTGCTTTCTGAATTGACATTGGAACCATGTATAACCTCAAATACTAATTCCTTTCTCTTTTTTTCTTCTTTGATCATTATTGTTGTTTTTAGGATTTAACTATTTTGTTTTTTTAAAGCTTAGATGTGGATGTGGATTTTGAAACTTTTTTTTTAAAATTTTAAAGGACAGCTTACTTTTGATCTTGGAGTGTCTGTGTTATTTGATTAGCAAATGACTTTGCTTCTTCCTCTGACTTGAACTCTGAATAAGATTCTGTTTTTAGTAACAGGACAATCACGCTGGACAATGTTCATTTCTCTGTTTTTCTGAACTGGAACAGAAATCGGTGATTTTGCATTTTGTGTCTTGCTAGCTGAAGCAACATCCTCTATCAGAGGAGCCAGACCCAATTGTTTGTACCTTCCTCTTGCAAGATGTATCATACCCTAGAGATACTAATTAAATTTTAAATATTAGATATGAAATTAGAATATGAGGGATTGGATTCAGTTGAATAGTTCAGACCTATACAATCTCCTCAGCCAGGGTCTGTCATGGCTATCAAGGTACTGGGAGGAGAACTAAAACTAAAATTGATTTTAAAGAGGGAGGAAGAGAGAAACCAGACTATATTAGTTATGGGTATAAACTGTAAGATATCTGACAGTTAGGAGAATCTCTTAAAACTCATTGTACACATACAGTAATAATAATAATAGTTACAAGCATTTTCTGTTAAGAAACTACTTGAAAAACAAGTGTCAGGACTTACTTCACATGAAGCATCAGCTTTGAGGATACTGTTTCAATAGTGATCTTGAGCTTCAATAACAACTCAGAAGTGTATGAACCTCCTTCTATAAGAGAGCAATTATTAGTCCTAGCACCTCAACCATGAAAAGCTATAAATTCCAGATGAAAATCCAGATGGGGAAATTCAGAGTTTGGTGTTTTTGGTATTGAAATCCAAGAGGGGAGCTTCTCTGTGATAGCAATTATAGTAGCCGTAGTCATCGTCATCATAGTAGTGTCCTCTCTCAGTCCTGGCACAGCTGATAAACAAAACAGAATATCTCCTAGCTTGTTACTTACTTCTAGGCAGTAAGCAAGGAGTCACAAATAAAGTCCAACATAAAGCCCTGCAGAGTTTCACAGCAAGGGAGTGTTCAAGGTCAATCAAAAGCATCCAGTAAGATAGCAGGTCAGATAAGTTCTGACAATTTTTAGAAGGGAAGGACGCCAGCTAAATAGGTCCCAAGCCTAACACAGCTGAAACTTGATTGATTGTTGCCAGTTATAAATCCTGAGAGAGTGACACTGCCTCTCTCTTTGCTGCATATGTACTGCAAAGCTAAGTCAAGGTAAGTGTTTCTTTATATCTGAAGAGGCAGGAGTCTCTTCTGGAGCTGGGACCATCCCCTGTTCTGTCTCCAGTACTGTAATCTCTCTCTGTTCAGCAGGCCCTGGCTGTCAAGGTCAGAGACCTGTGCGGCGAGCCAGCCCAGAGAAGGGAGTGTGAGAGCCAGCAAAGTCTAGCCACGAGGAGACAAGCAAGCACTTTACACGAGGGAATTTATTTACTGGAGTGTCAAGCAAAAGCCATAGTTAGAGTTCCAAAAGCCAAGGGTCAAGAGATCAATTCAAGGGAGAAGGAACCGGGTGCTGGGAGCAAGGAACAGGCAAGAGAAGGGCTTGAAAGAAGTTTGCCACAAGCAAAGGAAAGCTTCCAGGCAGGCAGTTATATAGCCCCAGGCACAGGTGTGTCTGGTCACCACTTCTTAAACTTAGCCAAAGAATCCTCCCTTTGCACAGCCCTCTTGAGTCTCCACCTTGATTGGGGGCTTATTGAACCAGGCTCCAGAGCCTCTTCAGAATCGGATCCCTGTTGCTCTAAAGGAGCAGGCACAGAATCGGATCCCTGTTGCTCTAAAGGAGCAGGCAGAGAAACATCTGCGCCTGCTTGGTCCATGGCAGCAGGGGCAGCTCTTGAGCTGCAGGACTCGTCTCCAGCCAAAGCCACAGGGACCAACAGCTGCTGCTTGTCATCAGCAGCTCTGACGGGGCTTCAGTTATCACACTGGCAGACCTTCTGTTTCAGCCTCTGGCATGTAGTAGTAGTTATATCCTTGCTCCTTCCACACACTCCTGCCCATAGTTGGCAGATAGAAGAAACTGAGAAAATATATTCTAGTTGGTAAGTTATTTGCAGCACCTACACTTAATCTTCATTCAACCTTCTTGAGAAACCAGTTCTCTGGCTTCTGACATCATCTTTATAGCATAAATCATCAGCTCTCAACATTCTATCTGCTGATGCTCCTCATATCCACCTTCTGCCCACAATGAGGTAAGTAGAACAGCTGGTGGAATAGCTGATTCCACACACCCCTCCTCCATCTATTAGCTCTCCTTCCATCATTTCTATCCTCCTACAGTATCATTCTCCTCCCCAGTCCTGACCTGGTTTACGTAAAACTATTCAGGAAGATGAGGAGGGAACACAGCTGTAACATTTCTGGAATTTTCTCTCCAGTTCATTAGAAAAAAAATGGGAGGGGATGTGTTATATTCCCCCTCAACCCCTTAGAGAATTAGTGTCACTTTACTACTTTAGAAACTTATCTTAAATTTATGTTTTGATACAATGCTTTTAAAAGTACAGTTTATTCAAACAATTGTCAATTTATTAATTGTATTCACTTTTTTTTTTTGCTTTTCCACCTTATTTATTTGAAAAGTTAATCAAAAGTACAAATTATCAACATTCAAATTCATCAACAATTACAGATGGATCATCTTGTAATATATCTTTCTACAGTCCCAAGTAAGGTACCGAGGGTCTTAATTGTCGTGGTTTGTCACTGACACGCTCAATAAAGCAAAACTGTTTCTCAGTAAACAGTGCTTATCTCATTTGTCCTTTTGATTTTCTCATGTTGGCTGTAAAGTTTTCCAGTAACCATGTCCCACACTCTCTTCCACCAGTTTTCTGAAGTCTGCCATTTTTTTGGCCATTTCTAACCAAAGGGCAGTTATTTAAAAAGCTAATTAGTCTTTTATGGTTCAGTGTTTTGTTCTCTGCTAAATATATGGAAAGCAATAGAACACCAGGCCAAAATCTTATTTTTTTGTTTTGTAATCATGGAAACTATATCACTTATCATAGACCAAAACTGAACTATTTTTGGACATTCTATCCACATGTGTATTTAAGTCCCTTTACAATCTCTCCAACACCTTGATGTTACATTTTTTGTAATCCTTGTTCATTGAACAGGAATAAGATACCATTTGTATATTAATTTTAATATGCATTCTTTTAGAAAGGCTGATTTTTATTTAAACAGAAGTGAACTCCATATCCTCAAACAATCAGATTCTGAAATTTTCATTTTCAGTTCTGATTCCCATCCTGCTCTATGAGTAAGATTTCTCCTGTGAACCTCCTCCGTCTACCTACCGACGTATGTATCTTTGCTGGTTGATCTGTATTAGACTGTTCTGTCTTAATACACATATTCTCATATAGTGTCAGTGAGCATGAAGCTTCTTCTATTTGTACCAGCTGTGCTGTAAAAGAAAAAAAATTGGTGACAATGTAACCAATTAGGGATAACACATACTAAAATTAAGTATGTGCTCATTTAATAATAAATGATGACTGAAGCACCAGATTTTGGTGGGCTGCATATCTGTGTCTAGAACTCAATTCGTGATTAAAAGTAAATGATCTGAATATAAAATTACATCTTGTATCTGTGGCAGGAGTGATTTCTGGATTAAAAAAATGATCATTTCTTAAATATAAGCAGTGGGTAGATGAGTAAAAGGTACAATCTTTTTCTTTAGGTGTACCAATCCCATCATGTTTATGCTTTCTAAGAGCCATGAAGATGTCATCATTTTTTTTCCTTTAGGGCATTATGATCTATACCAGTGGTTCTCAACCTGTGGGTCCCCAGATGTTCATGGACTTCAGCTCCCAGAAGCCCCGCCACTATGGTCAATGCTCAGGGCTTCTGGGAGCTGAAGTCCACAAACATCTGGGGACCCACAGGTTGAGAACCACTGATCTATACAAATAGGGATGTAACATGTCCTTATAATCTCCCCCAATAATCATTTCTTCTACTTGCCATGTCACTTATGGTCTGGAGGAAAACGTTCATGAGTTTGGTTTTTTTCCTTGTTGGTGGCATAAAAGCTTCCTAATGTAACTAAACAGACCTGTAATTTCCCTTGTAAAATTAAGAATTTACCTTCTGTATCTTTTTTGTCAAGTTGAAATGGGCTTCTTTTATCAACAACAACATGAACTCTTTTTGCCTTTTGCAGACCGCCTACCTTAAACTATTCCCCAAATTGTGCTGCATGTAACACTGGTTTTGGTCCTCTGTTGTGGGTTTCTTGTAGAAATAATGTTTGTACACAATCTTTGAATCCATTTTAAAATTTTTGCTCATTTAAAGGCTGGCCCTAGTCCCCTAACATTAATTTAAACTATCCTTATTCTGTTCTTATTCTCTATTCTGTTCTGTTCTTATTCTGTTCATATTATCATTCTAATGACAATATACATCTGCCATAGGCTCCTCTTCCACTTCCAAGCATGAAGAGCTTAGAGAAAAAGGGAATTGTCTTTTCTGGAAATATTGCAAATTTGAATAGACCTTAAGACATTTATATTATCACATCCACTTACAGTAAAAGTTGCAAACGTATTCAAACCAACATAATAATACCCCCCCCCCAACTTTTTGGTTCCAAGATGCTGAAAGCTCTGCTAGAGGTCCATCACATCACAGTTGTCTGATCTCTTCCGGATAATCAGCATTAGGCAGGTTTATTGCATTTCAAAACCACTTATTAACAACCTCTTCTGTTCAGTAAGATACATGAGTATTAATAGCCTCTTCTATTAAGATACATGAGTTGGAGATAAAATCAATATATATATATACATAGGCCCTTTCCACACGGGGTAATAAAACGTTTTAGCGCAGTGTAGCGCGATATCTGACGGAGGTCTTCCATACCTTAAAATACGCTGAGTCGTCTTTAATTTCCAGTTCCACACGTCAATCCGCTCAGAAACGTCTCCAACTGTGCTTGCACGTGCTTTTTAAAAACCGGAAAAAAAGTGTTTCTTTTCCCCCTGAGCCGCGCAATCACATCCTTGCTCACTTGTGTGGAAGCGCAGATTCGCGCTGATTCGCCCCTGAGATGAACGGGGGGCGGGCCATGGGCGTGGACAGCTTCGGCGGTTGGCCCGCCCCACAAAGAGCTGAACGGCGCCATTTTTTAATCCTCGCTAGCAAGAGCCCACAGCAGGAAAAAGAAAAAAGCATTGCAGGTACGCTAAATTGGAATTATTTCTTTACAGTCCATCTTAAAATCGCCTTTTGATGTTTCCGTGGGGATACTGGAGCTTCAGGGGGACTGTGGATTTATTGCCTTCATCTGGAGTGGGCTATCCGGGGTGGGGGTGGGGATGGGGGTGGAGGTGGGGGGATTTCTTGGGAAGTCGCCTCTAGTGACACCGCCATTTCGCAACCCACCACAAACCGCTGGATGTGTGAGCCGGGGGGCAAGGGGGGCCGCGGCGGCGGGGGGTGGGGACCCTTCGGCGCCCTGCCAAGAGGGCGCTGAACGGACAGGGCAGCATGGTGGCTGCCAAGGGGTCCCGCGGGAAGCCTCGGAGTAATGGCGCCTTCACTTTGAAGAAGCGCTGCGGGGATATCAATTACAGGTTTGGCAAATTGGGATTATTTCTTTCAACCCCCCCCCCATTGCTACCGCAGGTGAAAGTCGAAAGATCCACAGCCACCTGGAGTTTCAGTGGGGGTCTGGAAGCTTCAGGGGGCTGTGGATTCTTCTGCGGCGGCATATTGGGGGGGTTATTTTTAGAAAGTCTCCCCTAATACCGTCATTTCGCAACCCTCCACAAACCGCTGAATGTGTGAGCAGGGGGGCAAGGGGGACCACGGAAAGCCTCGCCTTCATGTTGAAAAGCGTCGTGGGGCTACCCTGACTGTTCCCCGGAAATGCCCAGAACATGAGGGAAAACGGGGCAGGGGGCCATGTCCTGCATTGGGCAGAATGGACCGAAATGAGTGTGGTGGGGCGGCTAGCTGGGGGGACTGCGAACTCCAGGCATTCAGCCCGACCAGTTATCTCCCCGAACGGTGTGATTGATTTGCAGTTGGTGTCACTTGAGGCCGAGAGAGTGTGACCCGACTGACATCCCTTGCTCCAACAGAACTAGAGCCTGATTGGTGGGCGGTTGGTGGGGGCCATGACAGGGATGTGGTCTGGGAGGATGGGGAGGAAGGGGCTGAGTGGGGTGCTCCGGACAGAAAGATGACCATCTGCTTTGTGTACACCAGCCTCCCCAAAACCCACTATTTCCTCGCAGGTGGATCCTCGGTGGCCCGTCCTTCGAGGCGGACAGAGGGATCAGACAAGGAACACTCCGTGGCGAAAAACCTCCATCCAGTTCTCCAAAATACCTGCAGCTCAAACTGGTCACCTGGCTTCTCTGTCAAAAGATGCAGTTGCTTCAAGTACTAGCAGGTATAGGCCATAAGCTGTATGCGCACCCCTTCAAACCATGGATTTCAAGTGGTGGACTCCCATCTGGGTTTAAATCTAACGCACCCTGCTTAGCATCCAAGTTTGGCATGGGATTTGGGGCCTGTTCACACAATTTTCAAGTGCTTTCCACACCTGCCTTGCTATGGCAGGTAGATCCAGGTTGAACTGTAGACTGCTTCCAAGGGTGAACTGGTTACATGCAACCATTGAAAACAAGTCACAGGATAGCTTAGAAAAATATGTTTTATTAAATAACTAGATATTATAACCCAACATAACAGAAAAAAAGGAAACAAAGTTCAAAACATCATAGGAGGTTGCCCCTCCTCATCTGTCTCTTTATCTCCCGCAGCTCCCTCCTTATATCCGCATATGAATTTTCAAGGGCAGCTGACACCTCCAAAAGGCTTCTCTGTGCAGACTCGTCTGTGGGTGGGAGAGTAGATATTAGGACGCCGTGCTGACACGCTTGGTGAAAGCACCGTAGCCAACCTTCCATCATGGCCACCCGTGTTGCTAACTTACACATCTCGGCAGTTTTCTTTTCCAGCGTGGTCATCCCCGCCATCAAGGAATCCGCGATGGACCTCAGGTCCTGGGGGGATGGACCTGGAAAGAAAAGGTGACATTGGCGTCCAGGCACTCCTTGGAGTGGGCCTCCATGTGTGCCACCTTCCGCGGAGTAATTTTTTTATACTTGCCAGCTGTGTGTGAGGATGGTCCAGGAAAGTGTTCCTGTCGCTCCTCTACTGCGGACAGTGTGCCAACTGCGAAAGGAAGGAAACTGTTCAACATCCCTGTCAGCAATTGTGCATCTAATCTCCACATTTTCTCCCACATAGGTGGTAACTGTACCATCAGCTGCTGACTCCTCTTTCCCTGGCATGTCAATTACCAGGTCGCCGTGACCGGGGGAGGAACCAGCGGGACTCTCTGCTTGTGCACCTGTGGCTGAAATAGAAACAAGCGGGAAACAGATGTTGCCCCGGAAACAGATCAACTTCCTAGCTGTGAATAAAGTTTTCACGCCAAAGCTGTTGCACATGTTTTACCTATATCTTCCCTTGCACCTTCGACGTCACTTTCCTCCCCAGGGCCCGAGGTGTCCCCCAGCACGATTGTTTCAGGCTCTGGAGAAACAGGAAAAAGCAAAGCTCTCAACCTTTGCAAAACAGCGGGCAGACCTCTCGTAGAACACACCAGTTCCCCCCGTGTTTGCATACGCAGGGACAGGGCTGGGAATCTCATAAGACCTGGAGGTATTGCACTTGCCTTCCCTCTCTGGGGTCCCGGCGACATCAACATTTCAACTGGTCGCACGGCGTCTGGCACCTGGGAAGTGGCACATGCTGCTGTCAGTGTGTGCTCACATAATGGGGGGAACCAGGAACCCCCCACCGTTTGATTGACCATCACTTGTTCATTGGGAGGGGGATGGTTGTCAAGGGTACTCACGTCCTCTTCTGCGGCCACGCCAGGAGGGGCGCCCGGCAGACTTCCACAGCCGCAGCATGGTTCGGAAGTAGGGAGGCTTGGCTGCATGGGGTGGGTGGCCATTGAAGCGTTCCATGCAGTCATAGAATGCCGCCTTGATGGCCTTGAATTTTGAATTCACCTGCGCGGCCGTCCGGTCGAACCCCTGCCGTGACAACCCCTTGGCTATGGTCTTGTAGTACTCCCTGTTGGGGGCATTTGTACTACGGAGGAGTACATTGACCCCTCCGCACCACTCGACCATAGCCAGCATCTCCCTGGTTTCAAAATCGTCCCAGAGGGCACCCTCACGCTCCATCTCTCTCCTCTCTCTCTCTCTCCTCTCTCTTTATATACTTAACACTCCTATCTATCTATCTATCTATCTATCTATCTATCTATCTATCTATCTAATGTATCTATCTCTCTTTCTCTCTATCTCTCTATCTGCCTGTCTGCCTATCTATCTATCTATCTATCTAAGTATAAAAACAAATAAATCCACAAACTCGCACGCTCCTCTAATCTCCTAATCTCTCCTACCTTCCGCCCCGACACGCCCACAGGAAGGCTGCAGTTCCACCGCCTTCCTGTGGGGGTCCCGCGGCGCGATGCCCTGGTGGCCGCTGCGCATGTGCGAAGCATCACCGCCAGAAGAAACTGCGCTGGGGCGACTAGGAGGAAGCCATTCCTTGGAACTAGCAACCTCGTGGTCAGCCAAACTTTGCGGGGTAGAGTTTTGCTGAAGGTGGCTATGGAGACCCAAGATGCAAGCCAGGGAAATGTGTCCAGCCCTGGAGAGGGAGAGGTCAACCCGAGGAGAAGCAGGGCAAAAGGCAGGGGGGTCGCGTGGCGCCACTCCGAGGTAAAGGATCTCCTTGAAGTGTGGGGCGAACAGAAGTACCAGGCGGATCTTCAGGAAAGCTACCGCAATATCGAAATATTTGAAGAAATAGCCAGGGAAATGGAAAGAAGAGGGCACAAAAGGACAGCGGAAGAATGCCGCACAAAAACGAAGCGGATGCGGCTGGACTACTGTCATGCGGTCGCTGCAAATAAAAGGACAGGCTCGTCCCGGGTTACCTGTCCTTACTTCGAGGAGCTGTCGCAAATTTTGGGTGGTGACGTGGGTGCACACCCACCAAGGGTCATCGCGAGCCTACAGATTGCAGAGGACGGGGATCACGGAGTGGAAGGGGCTGCAGCATCAGAAGGTATGAAAATGTTAAGAGGGGTACCCTCATCTTGGTTTTGTATCACTAACTCATCTATGCATGGAAATTCCACCCATTCCTTTCCCTTTTTGTGCTCCAGAGTGTGCCCATAGCCAGGAGCTTTTTGGGGATTCCCCGGATACCTCTGATGCGGAGACATCAGGTAAGGCAGGTTGTTAGTGTGGCAACAAACGTATAAGCTTCGCTTTATCTCCCTGGGTCGCAATAGCCCTTGGACATGGCTGCTATGAAGCGGAAAGAATGCTTTTGCAATGTGCATGCTACCTACCTTTCAATTCCTGCATCACTACTTACTCACTAACTCAATAGCAAGCCCTTTTGCTCCCCAAAACGGCCAAGTTGTCTGAACTCTTTGATTCCTGTGGGTCTCTGGGTATGCTAACGGTGTGGGAGCATGCAAACGGCGCGCAGTATGTGCCTGGTCCCTTCCAGCTGGATATCAATGTGCATAGGTCAATGGGGGGAAGGCCGGAGGGGCCGCCGGGAGCCATGCAGAATGCATTCTCAGCAGACTTGTTCTTTCACGCCTCGCAACCTATCCCCCAATGCAGGCATGGACGACACCAGCAACACGCCAGTTCATCCTGGGACATCTAGAGCGGAAAATGACAGCACCACTGGTACAGGTGAGTTTTTAACCACCACCCTTACTCCACACCTTGTCACCATAGCACTAGAGGTGTTGGCCGGAAGGTACAGGAACCTTCCTGCTGGACCTTTTGCACAACAGTCAAGCCTGGTGTCTCACGAGTGAGCATGATTCATGAAACTAGACATACTATTGTTTGCATGCACGGTTCCTGTTGCTTCCCTTCTCCCTGCACACATTTTTCCTAAAGTTAGGTATTTGCTGTGGCTGTCACTCCTCAGTGAGATGTTACACGAGAGGTGATGTTACATGGGATGATGAGAGATGTGATTGGTTTTGTTGCTGCCCTCACAGGACTGTCGTGTTACGTTTCAAAAATCACATCCCATTAACCAGTACAATGCTACTTCCGTTTTGCTTTCACTCTCCCTAGATGAGGCAAGCAACGGTACACCAGAGGTAACACGCAGCACTACCGCCGCGGGCTTGTCTCCCCGGTCCAGACTACGCATGTCGCGCCATAGGACCACTGCAGCGGGGCGTAGTGAGAACCTTCCCGCTGCTACCATAGCTACCATGGATCTCATACGGGAGCAGCAGGAGCTCAACAGGGAAATGCGTTCCAGGGAGTTCCAGCATGAGAGTACCACAGCGACAGAAGAACGCAGGGAGCTGCTCTCCCTGCTTAGGGAATGTATCAGGGTTATGTCCGCAATCGTGGATGCAGTGAATGCAAGAAATGCTGCAATCCTCCCCAGGAATGATGGCAATGTGGTTTCCGAACAAACTGAGCCCGAACCAGGCCAGAGCCTTGCGATGGGGGGAAGCCCATCGACCTCCTCTCAGCAGCAGGTGGCAAGACGACATTTCCCAAGGGTCAAGAGACCCTGCCACAGGTACAGCCCTTGAGAAATGCATCTCCCCACCTACCTGCCCATTTGGATGGGTACAAATATGGCCCCGTTAACTTGTTAGCAATATCCATGATCTAACTGTTTAAAGTTATGTTTCCTATTTCTCCTATGAAAGGAGAGTTGCCATATATCTTGTTTTACTTTGAAGTCATTACTACTGTTTGCCATTCATGTCGTTTTTGTGTTTTTGAAATAATAAAAGCAATCCCTGTTATTTGAGCAACAAAACCAGAGTAAAGTTTATTTGTAACGGGGAAAGTATTCACAAAAGGGAGGGGCAAAAAACCTTAAAATTCCAACTTCAAACCAGGGAGAAAATCACAAATCTACTGGACATTGTCCTCGGCAATAAGGCTTGCAATGGCGTTTCTGACAAGATTCCCCTTCACGGAGCCTCCTGGCGGAGGAGTGGGGTCGGAAGTCATCCCGTGTTTGTGGGAGACGCAGAGGTGGGGGAGCTAGGTCGGGGTGCAGGATGTGGCCCTTGGACTCGCAGATGTTGTGGAGGACCACGCAAGCAGATATAACAGGAAAGTAGTTCTTCTCGGACACGGTTAGGGGAGCTGAGAGGCAGCCCCACCGTGCCTTGAGCCTTCCAAAGGCCCGCTCCACCACGTTCCGACAGCGGTTGAAAACCCCGTTGTAAGCCAACTTCCTTGGGTCCATGGCCCCTCCGTATGGCTTCATCAACCACCTTGACAGGGGGTACGCTGCATCTCCGAGGATGACTGGACCAATGGAAACGCCATTTATGGTGATGGTAGGGTTCCCAGGAACATACCGTCCAGCCTCCATGGCGTGCCACAAGGAGGAGTGATGGAAAACAAATGCGTCGTGTGTTCTGCCTGTAAAGCCAAGGACAATATCCAAAAACCGTCCTTCATGGTCCACCATCCCCTGCAGGAGAATGGAGAAGGAGCTCTTGCGGTTTACGAACTCTTTCCCTCTTCCTCTTGGTGGCCGCACAGGAATGTGTGTACCATCAACCGCGCCGATGCATTGGGGAAATCCCATGCGATGGAATCCATCCATGACCTGCAATGGGTGGCAACACAAAAAACAAACATTACTCCTTTCATGGCCAGTGCAGGGATAGTGGCGGGACCAGTTTGGGCTGAGATAGCGTCACCGGGAGACGTTGGGGCGCGGGGAGGGAGGGAGAGAGGGCGGGGGGGGAAGGGTGGATGGAGGTGGGGAGGGGGGACGGAGGGCCGCGGATGGCCGCGCACGTGGCGTGGCCAGTGCAGGGATGGTGGCCAGAATGGTTTGGGCTGAGATAGCGTCACCGGGAGACGTCGGGGTGCCGGGGAAGGACGGAAGGGAGAGAGGGTGGATGGATGTAGAGTACTCACTCTGCGATAGTCTCCAAGGGAAATGATGGACGACAGGAGGACCTGCTCTATCGCCAGACACACCTCAATGACAATCACAGCGACTGTGGAGATCCCCAAGCCGAAGGTGTTTGCCGTTTTGTGATATATAAGCGGCGTTGTCAACCACCACACGGTAATCGCCACTCTCTCCTCCACAGATATGGGTTGACGCATTTCTGTGGCTTTCCTCTCAAGTGTGGGACGCAGACGGTCAGCGATCTCGAAGAGGGTGGCTTTCGTCATGCGAAAGTGGTAGAGCCACTGGTCGTCGTCCCACTTAGCAAGCACCTCCTCAGCCCACCATGTCCTCCGCATCCTCTCCCTGACCCACCACCTTCTGGGGCGTGGGAGACGCCGCGAGTGTCCTCTCAGAAGGGGCGCATAGAAAACGTCCTCCTCCTCATGGTCGCGATGGAGCCTGGACCTCCTCGCTTGATCTCTGGCCCATTGTTCTTGCATGGTGGCCACCACTACACCCAGGACCGCAACAAAGGGCCCCAGGAACCTGACCAGGTCATCGAGAACCTCGCCCTCCATCGCAAAGCCACGAACAAGCCAGAAAATCGGCGGAGCAGGAAGCACAACGACCGGCACCAACCAACGCACTAGCCAGAGGTGGGGGGTGGCGGCGAAAGGCGGGAGGCGTTGGGGGAGGACCTTGCATACGTACGTGCGCGCGTGGCGTACGTACCGACGCAACGCGCCATTTTTTAAAATCGAAATCAGCCTATCACAGCCATAGTGGGCGGGTTTATGTTAATAGCAGGGGTGGTCAGGACGGCAACGTGTGGATCTCTGAAACCGCACTAAGCCGGATCAAGCATAAGACGTATGGATAGGAGCGCGCATTAACGCGGATACAAAAAAACCCGGGAAAAACCGACCGGAACCGTCACTACGCAAATTCCTCTCCTCGTGTGGAAAGGGCCATAGTCTCACTTGATCTTAGCCAAAAGGCTGAGAAGCGAAGGAGGACGGAAAATGGGTGATACTAAAGAAAGTAGAGTAGATCTGATGTGGTAACTTCTACGTTAAGGGTGGAATGTTGAATGAGAAAATAATAAATGAAAAATACACGGTACTGGGTAGTAAAACAGAGTAAGAAAACAACAACAAAAAGATACCTCAAATAAAATAGGTTTAGTCTAAGACAAGATGGAGATTGGATTGGGCAAAAATGTGCAATAAGGATAGTAGAGTAGGGAGACAGAGGGAAGGATATGGAGAGAAGGAGGGAGGGAAAGTGATGAATTGATGGCAAAAATATAGAATATGGATATTGAGGGATTTTAAAAGGTTGGGGAGGGAGGGGGAAGATGCATTATGGGTATATAAAAATTGTACCTACAGAAATAAAAAAAAATTATATTCATAGAAAATATTTTCCAAATCTTGTATATATTTTGGAATGACATTGCCTATATAGTTGTTTGGTATGTAAAATTTATAATTGCCCTGAGATGTTAATAGTCTCTTTACTAGTAGTAGCTCTGGAATGTGAAGAATTTGTTCAAAAGCCAGTATTAGCAGAATAAGTGACATTTCTTGTTCTATATACGCACTCAATGTCAGTTTTCTCTAGAGCAAGCTCTGGGAACAGGTCATTCAGCCAGGTGATCATAAAATGCAACAGGTCTTCCTGATCCACATTCTCCAGGAATCTCCTAAAGTGAACATTGCAGCACTTTCCCCTATTTTCAAGATCTTCAATCTTGTTATTGAGAAAATCATTCGTTTCCTCTAAATACTTTATTCTGTCATTATGCAAAATGTTTTGGAGAGCCTCCTTGGCAGCATCCTCAATATCACTAATACATTTCACAACTGCTGTAAGTTTCACATCTACAGGTTCCAGCACCAAGGACCAATCTTGGAGGAGGTTCTCAACCTTTGAGATTCTCAATTAAGTTCTCAGTTTTTCTGATAATTCCAGGAATGGACACAATTCCATTTTTATCTGGGGTCCATTTTTCCTTCCCTTCCCTATTCTTTTTGGCCTACATGCTATGTCTAAATCCAAAGTATCATCCTCATCTTCTACTAGCAAGTTGTGTTCTTTGGCTGAAGCATAAAAGTCCATGATGGATTGATCTGTAGTTCTCTTAGTCCCAAGTAACTGAAACTTCTGTTATATTCTTGTTTCTTCATTATGTTCCCCCCAACTTCAGAAAACTGCAAGGCTCTACACATCTGCCATGTTGGATGGTCAGCCAATTGAATTTACATTTAAACATTTTAAATATTTGTTACAAATGGAACTACTAGTTCAGACTAAGAACACTAAGAAATTCAGTATCTCTAGTTTATGAGATGATAAAACATAAGGTGAGTCATTGTGAACATAGTGTTCTCTACATTGCCAGGTAGACAAAAAAAATCATATTCAGAAGAACTGAGAAAAAAGTGGGAAAAACTAGTTTTATTGAATATTAATTTTACTATATGCAACTTTTTCTGATCTGTTTCTTTTCTATGTATATCTGTCAGTATTTTTGAATCTTTCATTTATATTATAGTCTTTCACTTCTAAAAATGGAAGGTTTGTATAAGATAATCTTCTTTGCCCTTTCACATATTGCTTAATTTTTTTATACGGTGTAACTGTTTTCAAAGACAGAGGAATTTAAAGGAATTAAGAAGCAAGAAGAGACAGCTACATCATAAATGTCATTGACATTATGTTGGATATGCTTGGCAGAATTTTATATTTCTAGATCAAATCCCAGAAGATGTTCTGTATAGTGTAATAATTGAAACTTCTTTTCCAATATCCTTGACTAAATTCAAAATTAGTCTTACCCCTGAATAGATTCATATAACTGTGGGAGGTCCCATCCATTTCAATACATCTGCTTTAGACAGAACTCTCTTAAGAAGCTGAAACTTAGTTGCATAACACAAAATGGTCATAGGAACACAAAATGTACAAGCAGTAAAGAAATGTTCCTCATCAGTTATGAAAAAAAAATTGGCACTATTGAAATAAGTAGTTGAAGGCACTCAAATTGGCACACAGTAGTTGGGAACAAAGATGCCCCTATACTAGGGTCTCAAAAGGTTTGGATACCATATGTTCACTTTAGAGCAAAGAAAAAAAATCCTTGCTAGTTATATTGGAAAATTATTGTTGAGTTTGACTTTAGGAAGTGTGTTCCCTAAAGGAGTGTGGTCTCTGAGATCAGTTTACTCATTTGCAAACATCCTCTGAGGGCTGTTCTGGTTGCTTCTCCATTCAGAGACTAGGTTTTCATTCAAGCTTTCACACTCCATCCCCAGATTCGTTCAGTCTGCACAAATTTTATTTTTTAGTCAAGTGTGAGTGTGTCTGTGTGTTGGTCTGATGTTACTGTCCAGATATTATGAAAATTATTTTTGATATATTTAGTCCTTCTCTTTTAGTAGATGTTTATTTCACTTTACTTTTATTTTCAATTTTTTTTAGAAAGATGGCATACAAACATATAATTAAAACAATGGTTGAGTCTCTTTTCTTTGAGAGGTTTTACAGAAGAGATTGTTAAGGTTATAAAGTGTCAAGGTCTATGTAGCAGTTGTTATTTAAGAATATCTTAAATTAATATTCTTTTCTAATTATTTATCTGGGCCTAAATCCAATTGCTAGTCCTCACTACAGCAGATCCACTGAACCAACTGGTAAGTCAACACTCCTATAAATCCCTTTGATTCAGTGGATCTATTCTAGTATACCACATGTACATCATATGCAAGAAAAAGCCAGGTTCCTGTTCAAAAGAGCTTACAGTCTCAAACATGTATACATATAAATGTGTTGAAAACAAACACATGTGGAAGCAAAATCTTCTATTTTCTGTATGAGGTATCCTTTGCAGCAAGTTTGTTGCTTAATGTTCTTTTTCAATTCAATGCAAAACTACAAATAAACAGCAGACAAAGGAACGTGTCATCTCCTCAGCAGCACAATATTTAGGTCTTTTTCGCACACCAGTCCTGAGGCGAAATGGCCTTGGGAGTGTTGCGCGATTACGAGGACCGTTCCACATGACGTCCTTGCAATCGCGCGATACTCCCGAGGCCATTAGAGGGCAATTGCGCATGATATCATTTTCGGCTCGTTGCCAAAAATGATGCACAATCACGCATCCCTCCCATGCCCCACACGCACTTACCTTGCGTGTGGAGGCTCCAGACACGCAGCCATTGCGCTTCCTCGCCCAGCGCAGCCTGGAAAAGTACCTGGCAGTGCTGTGGAAGGAAGGGGTGGAGCGCTCACACTTCCTTCCGGCCAGCACAGAGCTGGTGTGGAGGGGAAGTGGAGGGGACGCGAGTGCCTCCTGGACGAGGCTTTTCGCATGATCCCTGTATGACACCAATGACACCAGGTAAGGTACAAAAAAGGGCCATTTAGACTCCAAAAATTTTGTATCAGAAACCATTTAGCCAGCTTCTCTTTCACAATAGCAGAACTCATTTAGTCAACATTTATTTTTCACAATAGCACCAGAGTTTATTTAGACAATTTCTTCTTCCATAGCAGCAGTTATTAATCAGAAGCCGCAGAGAGTGTGAGGTGGAATTCAGAATAGATAGGGAATAATTATTTTCCTGTTGTATGGGTAGTTTTCAAACTTCTTTTGGTACCACCTGAAGAACAAGAAGAAGTAGTAGTGAGCAATATCATCTCGCTCAAATTATGTACATTTGTACTAAATTTAGATGTATCCCAATAGTTCAGAAATACCAATTAACAGTAGCCAAGCACACCATTTCATGAGTCAAGAGACTGTAATTATAGCGCAGCATTTGTTCTGTTTGACTATCATAAGCGTCAGCATTCCACAACTTAATTGCTTCAATAAGATCATAAAAGGCCCATTTTGCATATAACAGATAATAAAATGTGCATTTTGGAAACAGTTGACAGTCAATGCAATGATTTGTGTAATTATTAAATATTTATACTAGCTGTATTTGTAGATTTGCAACTACCTACAAAGTTAAAAATATCAAATTAAAAATCAAAATATTGATATAAATATAAACACAGAAACCTAAATCCAACTTCTAGCCCCAACCAGAATCAACTGAATTTACATAAATGTTGATTTAATATTTAGTAGCTGATTCAATGCCTGTATTCTAGTTACAACTAGCAATAGGATGTAGGTGAAAATATACAAGCATAAAAGTGTCAGACAGAAACACACATAAAAGTAAAGAATGTAGACTAATAAAGATGTTTAAAATTCCAGGTCACGTAAAAACTGCTTTGCTTGGCTCCTAAAAATATAACAAAGCTGGCATCAAGTGAAAATCCATAACTGGAGCACTCTGCCAGGCATTGGAAAAAATTAACAAGGATTTCTTAAAAATAAACCCAGACTAATCTTAGTTCTTTTTCAGCTGAATTATTATTTTAGTTGATTATGAGAATCACTAGGGAGGTATGAACAGTTTGCTCACCTGTAACTGTGGTTTTTTGAGTGGTCATCTGAGAACTCACACAGATGGGTTTACTATGCTGCGTAGTGCACTGTTTGGAAACTTCTGTAGCTGTTGTGCAAGCATTTTGGTGATAGCTCCTTTTCCACTGATACCATATGATCAGCCATGCTCAAATCCGCAGTTCCATGGCCACCAAAGCAGCAGCCCAGGAGCTAAGCATATTGAGCATGACAGAAGTGGGGAGAAAGGGAAAGTGTTGTGTGAGTCCAGGATGACCACTGGAAGAACCAATTACAGGTAAGCAATCTGTTCTTCTTCATGGTCTCTGTGACTCACACAAATGGGAGACTAGCAAGCTACTAACCCAGATGGTGAGTGAGTCATGGGACACAGGAATACAACACTGCTCTCCCAAAGGCAGCATCAGCCCTTGACCTTGAATACAGTCTGCAGTGTGAAATAAAGGTTAGAGGCTGAGACCAGGTAGCTGCCCTGCAAATATCCTCAAAGCGGACTCCCTTTAGAAAGGCCAAAGAGGCAGCCACAGCTCTTGTGGAATGGCTGCGTACAGTGACAGGAGGATCTTTCTTGGCTAGTTCATATGCCAGGTGAATCACAGATGAGATCCATTTGGAGAGCCTCTAGGCAGATACTGGTAGTCTCCTCTTGTGTCTAGAGTAACAATAAAAAGCCTTTGAGACTGTCAAATGTCAGCTGTCCTGTTAATCATCAGTTTGAATGGTTTCCAGGAGAGCTGCAAAAGAACCAGTTTTGGACTCCAGATTCCATTAGGCTGTGGGAGCCTGAACCGGAAGATGTAGGTTTCTTCAGCCCTTTAAGAAATGTTTAAATAAAGGGCACTGGAAACAAGGTTTCCCCATTAAGTAGAAGTGATGGGATATAGCAGCAGGACAAACACAGCAGGAAGTCTAAGACATGCTAGATCTGGGCCACATCCAGAGGTATGTGAGGGAGAAAAAGAAAGAGAAAAATTTGGCCCTGTTATGGAAGACACCACTCTTCAATATGCCAGTACTGACAACAGGATTGGATGCGGGATGCTTGCCACTTTTGGCTGCAGGAGTCTCGGTGGAAGGTCGCTTCCACAGCTCATGAAGTGGAAGGAGGAACTGGTACCAAGGAAACGCATGGACCAAAGGTCGACTGGACACTGAAGGAATGTCTGAGCAAGTCAAGGCCTGCTTATACAAGAGGGCCTTTAGGAACAAAGAGCAGTTTTTGTGGGCCTGCAGTCACTGCCTTACAGTGCAAACAGGACCTGAAACTATGATTTTCTCCCAGGCACAAAAGGCAACGGGAGTGGTTATCAGTGTTCAGGATCTTTGTTCCACAAGTGGAACACTTTTTAAAAAATCTAGATAGCACGACAACCAGAGAACCAGAGGTAGACAGGGTAGCTGCAAGAGTGTAAAATGAGAGAGAAAAGAAGAGATAGTCCAAGTCCAACTGAGTGATCCAAGTTACATGAAAAAGTCTTGAGATTACTGTCAAATACAAGTCCAGTGCAGAAAATGATTTGAATGATTTAAATCAGAGCTTTCTAAACTGTCTGTCACGACACGTTAGTGTGTCACCTATAGTGTGTGTGTTGCGCGAACATAACAGGTGGAGGGGATGCCTCTTCCACCACTGCTGCAGGCCAGGTCCAGGTAAAGGGGCTGCCTCTGCCGCCACCGCAGCGTGAGGAAGATCCTGGAGAGGGCAGCAGCAGCAGGGGCCAGGCTTGGGTGGAGGGGATGCCTCTCCCACCACCACCACAGCTGCGCTGGGCTGAGGAAGACCTTGGCGAGGGCAGTGGGCCAGGCTTGGGTGGAGTGGCTGCCTCTCCTGCTGCTGCCACAGCCCTGGGCCAAGGAAGACTCTGGTGAGGGTGGTGGCGCGCCAAGCTCGGGTGGAAGGGTTGCCTCCATTTACTGAATTACTTGTTGACTTACTGTGTCACGAAATGATGAATGTCTAAAAATGTGTGTCACCAACATGAAAAATTTGGAAAGCTCTGATTTAAATGATCTGAAGTTGCATTAACAAAACCAGTTTCCAGGTCATGAGAAGCAAAAGTACGATTTTGTTCTATACTATTGACATCTCATGTGGAGTGAGTGTGCAGCTCTTGGTGCTGCACTTTATGGATTCCAAGGAATTATGACATTTTCAGTGTATTACAGTGAGGAAGGTCAAGGATATGGGGGAAAGCCCTATAAGAAAAGAATGATGGAGCTGGGTGAAAACCCGTGCCAAACCTAGACATTAACTAGGAGGTCTAAGTAATTCCTATAAAGATTTTCTTAAAAAAAAAAAAAAAAGGCACAGGCACTCATGTCAAACTGCTGTGACTTTTTGATTAGAAGGGACCTTCTGTGCTCAGCTTAGCTGAGTCCTAGAAAATGTTATGCTATTTGAGGATATGTCTTGCCTTTCTTTCCTGATACCCCAAAGAATCAGACAGACACAGTTACAGACAGACAGTTATAATAAGACAAATATTTTTTAATATATATCAACTCAAATGAAAATTCAGGAGGAAACAGAATTTCTAAAAACTTACTCATGATGCTTATATGACCGTAATGATAATATCAGAAATGTGGTGATGGCGAAAGCAGCACTTTCTATGGTACAACAGGCAAGAGCAAATCCAAACCATTCAAGAACTTCTCCAAAGTAATTTGCTGCAGTTACGTATTCAAACATTCCTCCTAAAGAACAAAAACAAAACGATGACTTAACCATCAATTAAATTATTGTAAACCTGATATGTCTGGAATTAATTTAAGCATAGCTATTGAAAGTATGCATTATGAATACAGTTAACAACCTAAGAGATACTTCACATTTAAATCATGGTGTTTCCAGCTATGTCTGATCACATTGGTTAGGAGCTGGAACCCTGATAAACCAAAGTTACTTTATAGAAACAAAGTACTTTCTGTGTAATTTTAAGTGTGATTGACCAGGGACAATGTCACAGCTGACAGACAGCTTCAGAGTTGCTAAGCACTATGTGGGAGTAGTTGTTGCAAACATTTTCCCTGAATGCTATTGTATTACTGCCTGTGGTGGAGAAGAACCACTTGCCACAGGCCAACCTTTTCCCTTCAGCACACTTCATCAACTCCCTCATGTTAAAAAGAACCGTCTGCTCCTGCTTGCTGTGTATGCAGACATAGCAATTAATCTGAATAACTGGCACGTCTCTATGGAAGGGGAGGGGGGATAGAGAGGAGGCAGAGGGACAAGTAGATGGGTGAGCAGAAGTAACAAGGAGGAAGTAAGTTGCCACAACTGCTCATCCATCACAAACAAATGAGCAAAGGAAAGAGGAAGATGGATGGGGCAGCATAGCACAGTGATAAGGTGAAGAGGGGGGATCTGGGAAGGTTACTTCTCATGGGCAACATGGGACAATTTGGTGCTTCTAGTAGGTCAGCCATGTTAAGTGAGCTCATAAAAAGATGACTGCCTTAGACTGAATTGCGAAAACAGCAGCTGCAGTGATCATTTTGCCAAGAGTAAGATCTAGGTAACCATATGTAGCAACCTATTTACATGATTTTAACTCCCAGGAAATAAATGGGACTTGGAAACAAGACTGCATGCTTTTAGTGCCAAGAAGAAGAAGGTCTAGAGTGCTTGAAAGAAGATTGGAGAGAGGAAGAAGATCTTTGTCTATTTTAGGGATCAGGCTGTATGAAAATGAGCTTATGGGGACCAGAACATTTAACAATCATAACAAAAGCACTTTCAAAGTGCAATTCATTTGGAAGTAAGACACTGATTTCAATAGGACCTATTCTCAGGTTAGCTGATACAAGATTACAGCTTCAATCAACTCTTGCAACAGAATTCACAAGAAAATTGTGGTCTTACCTACTGGTAAGCACTTTTAAAATTAGAATGTTTCAAAGCAAAGTACTTGCACTTCAGTGAAGTATTTGAGCATTAGCTTTCCATCGTGCATTACTTACCTCTTGGTATTTTATAGCCTGTGTCACCTGGTTTTCTGAGATTTCTCAAAATATGATCGGAGTGCATATTAATTGCCAGACCACTTATCCACGCTGCAAGACCTGGTTTGAAAAGAAAATCTTTTTTAAAAAAAATGAACAAATAGCACACACCTGTGCTATAGAAAGCTATTTCCTTCATTTCTTGGCATAGTGCTACCCCAGTGCCCACCAAATTACCAGTTTGATCTTATCAGTGTTAAAGATAGATATGAGTAATGCTGGGTTTTATATTTTCAATGGGAGAGCAGCCATTGCTGCTTTATCCTAGCATGATTTAATAATTAGAGATCTTTTGTACCTAGCACAAACTAACAATTAATCTGCAAAGAGTGTCTGGAACTAGAAGCTTAAAACCTGCTCTTCTACAAATCTCCGTCATAGATTGTACCTGAAACATCAGTTCAATGTCTGCTGGATCACTACTATCCATGTGTCCTGAAACTCGCAAGAACTCTTGACAAGTTAGTGAGACCTTTAGTTAGGTTCTTTTGTTAGGCAAAAAACCCACATTTCTGAGTTGGGCATTTTGTGAGGAGTGACGGAAGCACATAAAGCCAGTCAATCCCACTTTTCCTTTCACACGTAGTGGTGGAGAGGAAGACCAGGGGAGAGGAAAAGCTTCCCTCTCATTCTCCTCCAATGTAAAGCAACTTTATGTAACTTACATAATGGTCTACATAATGGTCAATCTACAGGCAACTTTATATGAACACCAAGAATTAAACAAATGGCCTATTTAGTGTTTCATAAGAAAAAAAGAGATGCTACAGATACAGTGAACAAGGGGATACCAGAAAGTATACTACAAATTAATATAGCTTATGCTATAAGAAGTTAAACATTTGGGTCTGGTTTTCTCAAAACTTCTACTTTAATCTTGTATTATGAAAACACCATACAGCCCCATCCCCCTACCACATACCACAGTTTAGACAGGCAAAATAAAAATACATTACAACTCAACTGAGAATAACATATGTTTCTTTCTTGGTGAAGTCAATGACACTGAGAACTTAACTTAGTTAAATGTTTACTACGTAACAGATTTCCTTTTGTAATTTTATAAAAAGTGCAACAGATTCACTGGAAAGCATTTTGAATGGTAGGTTCAGAACAATATCTTTGCAAAAATGGAGAAAATGCTTAGGACCTAAAACTCACACTTTAGAATGGTGCAGCTTCTGATTCATCCTAGAATCAAAGTAATGCAAAAAGGTATCAAATTAGCTGTGCTTTCTTTTTCACATGTGAGAAAATCTAGATTTATTAAATGCTTTGAGAGACACTAGACGTTTATGCTCCCAACTGATCCAATTGAAAACAGCAGCCAGAAGCAGACATGCATATGCAAAGGCCACTCTGCTGGTACATTTCTTGCAACAATTTTTTTGTCCTGTTTCTCTCTCTCTTTTTTTAGTATGACTATACAGAAAACAAACAGAAAAGAAGACGACTGGGGGAAAAGACAAAAGGAGGAAGGTAAATCCACAGGCTAGGAACAAAGGCTAGTTATGTATATAATCTGACAACTTTTTCCAAAAATGTATTTTCTTGTCGTTGTCCAGGACAGAAACAGCCTTCATTTCAAGGGAGGTCACTCTTTCCATTGCTAATAGATGTTTAATTTTATTGTCTAGATTTTACAATTCTTTGTCTCCCAGAGACCACATGGCCAGAGAGGTATTGCTTCTGCCTGCATAGATGTCCCTCCACACCATCTTAACTGACAACATCAAAAACAACATCTTGACAAAATATAGGCCTGTAACTCTATCATACTTTTACCTCTCTCTTATATGCTTTTTCACTTTTGCCTGAAGAAGTAGCCAGTAGAGCTTTGGAAGCTTGCATGATGTATTTTGGGCATTTTTGGCTAGCCCAGTAAAGGTACCATCATTTTGTGGATTTTGGATATTGTATTTTCTTAAAATTGATATCTACAAGATATACGTTCTTGAATAGCTAAAGCAGTTAGCCTCTTTGAGGCTATGATGATATTAGTGAACTTTAACCAGCCTGGATCTGGATGCAGAACATGCTGTTGTAACAAGTCCTTCACCCCTTGTACATGATATGGATCCTTTACTGTCAAGGAAACCACAGCCTGCGCAGCCACTAAGGAGCAATCCACACTACCCGTGGTTTCTCCAAGTTGATTTTATTCAAAACCCTCTGGAATATTAGCAGGGGTGGCAAGGCATACAGCAGGCCCTTTGGCCACTTTACCAATAATGCATCTTGATCTTCAGTGCCTGGACTACCAAAATGAATCTTTTAAATTTGAAATTCATGCCAGAGGTTAATAGGTCCCTCACAAAATAGGTCCCTCACAAAATTTCTGTATCTTTCCTGCAAGTTCTGAAAAATTGAACTCTTCAGACTCCATTCTCCTGGTAGTATTTCATGCCTGCTGAGGAAATCTGCTGTCCCACTCAGAGATCCTTTGAGGTATATCACAGACAATGACTTCAGATGTTTCTTGGCCTGTTTTAATATTCTGTTTGACTCTTTCATCAACCTTTGTGAATGGGAGCCACCTTTATTGCATTAATAGGATTTCCTCAGCACATTGCCTGGGCGTACCTGCACATTGGGAGAAAAGGTATTAAGGCTAGTCCGACAGCCCTCATTTCTAATAGATGGTCAAAGGTTTTTCCATTATTGACCACTAGTCCTGAACTGAATAGCCACTGTTGTGGGCCTCCCAGTCGTATAAACTGGCATTTGTTATAATCAGAATCTTTGTTTGTGGAATGTAGTTGCTCTTGTTTAGTAGTTTGGCACTGATCCACTACCTCAGATCTTTGAGGACCTGTTCTGATAGAGTCAAAATGTAATGTCTCTGAATTTTTGACAATTGATGAGGTCTGAGGAATAGTTGAAGAGGTCTCATGAAAACTTGCTCAAGGAATTAGTTGGATTGTTGACGTTATTATATCTAAAACCCAGCTAAGTGCATCACATCTGCATTTCTTTCCTGTATTAAAGTCCTCCCTTCACATTTGTGGGTTCGACCTCTGAGAATTTGATTATTTGTGAGGAGTATGCATGCCTTCTTTCCTTATTCTCCTCCTCTTATTCCCTTGCATTTTGCTGGGTGAAGAGAAGGAAGACAGGTGCCTGAATGAAAGACAAAGAAATGGGGGGGGGGATGTGCACACCTTCCTTCTTTCCTGCAGATTTCCCCCTCTCATTCCCTTGCCTCTGGCCCCCATGCTGAGGCAAAAGGCAAAAAATGGGGGAATGGGTTGTGCAAATCTTCCTTCTTCCCTACAGAGCTCCCCCTGGCATTTCCTTGCATCTGGCCATAGCATGCAAAAGGCAAGTGAATGGGAGGGGATCATGGGGGGAGTTATTTGTGGTTTTTCTACTTTCACAAGAGTTCTGTGCCCTGAACCCTTGCAAAAGTGGAGGGGCCACTGTAAGTCTGTGACTATCTGTTTTAACTTTGCTTTCCTCTCATCCAAGAGGAAAACACAATCTAGTTCCATTTTTATCTGTGCCCCCAGGTGTGTTAAATCCCTGGTAAACTCTATATAACTTTTCTTGTAGTTCACCATGAATCCCAGACCGTCTAGACACTCCAAAGATGTCTTAAGATCTTTCTCCACTTTGACCTGTTGTTTGAATAAGGATAAGGCAAAATTTCATGTTGTCTCATTGTTGTCCCAACTATTATAGGGACTAGTGTCTTGGTAAAAATTCTCAGAGCTCATGCCAGGCCAAAGGGGAAAGCTTTGAACTGATAATGTTGGGAGTTGTAGTTGAAGTGGAAATAACACCTGTGTGATGGATTCATTGGAATGCACAAGTGATAGAAAGCAAGAAGTCATCCAACTCCAGGTTGTCCAATATTGTTTGTAAGGTTTCCATTTTGAAATACCTGTATTGGAGAAACTGGTTTAGGTACTTCAAGTCTAAGACTAGTCCAGGGTACGTAAAGAACGGAGTAAAACCTCTTGAATCTTTCCTCCTGAAGCACTTTCTCTGCCTCTATCTGTATGAAATTATTTATTTCCTGCTGTACAATTCCCCTCTTCACCACACTCAATACTGGTGAAAGAAGAAAACTTCCCCTTCGCTGTGTCCACAATTGTATATTACGCCCCTTGGTCACTACTTCTAGGAGCCACTGGTCTGTTGTTATCACATTCCAGACATGACCAAGAGAGAGAGAGAAAATGAGAGCGAGAGAGAGAGAGACGTCTTCCCACCACCACTATTGATTTTGAGTCAATATTGAGTTTTTCCACCCCTTTTGGAGTAGTTGGCTCCTCTTTTGTTCTACTACATTCTTCCTGCTTGAACTAGAATCTTGACCTGTTCCACTGAGATCTATAAGGTCTGAACTTTCTTTGACTTTGAAAGTTTCTTTCTCTATGAAAGAAGAAAGTTAGTTCTGTAATATGTTCTATTCTCCTTTTCCTTTTTCTTCCTGTTTTTTTTTTTTATCTTTGCTATCTACCAGCACTCTTTCCAGCACCTTTTTGGCAAAAAGCTGTTTACCCTGTAGTTGTATTCACTAGATTAGTCCTGGATTTTTGATCCACATTCCAATGCTTCAGCCATAATGAATGTCTACCTATGACTGTTGATGCAATCACTCTACCTATAAAGGCTATTGTGTTGTAACTATTATCAGCCACATATTGCAGTATTCTATCCAGTCTGTGTAATATTTCCTGCAATGTGCGGGGACTGACATCCTTCAAGGTTTCTTGAACCCAAAAGCATCCATGCTCTAGCAAAAATTGAGGTTGCTATAGGCATTCTTACTGCTAATGCTGATGCCTCATGTGCCCCTTTTAAGGCTGCCTCTATTCTTTTTTCATCCACGTCTTTTAAAGTCATGTCTCCTTCCCTAAGGAGAACTGAGTCTGAAACATGAGCTGAAATTGGGGCACTGACCAGTGGAATAGCTAACTGTTCCATCAGCTCTTTCTCATGCATGCACAACTTCCAGCCATAGGTTGTAAACCTTCTCTTATTTACTGGATTCTTCCTTTTAGAATCAAACACGTTCTTGAACATTTCTGGTAGAGGAATCTGAAAGTCTTGTGTTGGCACTTGTTGAATTATTGTTGCCAATTTGCTAGCTATTTGCTGACCTTTCTGAGTATCTTGATCTGCATTGCCACTTGTATTTAAACTAAATGCCATCAGAACCTTTTAAAATAAGCCTCTGAAATATTCTACCTCAAACAATCTTCCTTTATTACTTTCCTTTCCTGCTTCCTACTCAGAATATGATTCACTTTCTCTGTCTAGATCTTCATCATCCTCTTCAGAATCAGTCTAATTTTAGTAAGGACATGTTATAGACAGATAAATCTTTCCTAACCTGGCTTCCTGCAACCACATGCTTAGACTTTTCCTTGCATTTCACAGCTTTAGCAGAAGAAGCAATGGCAACACCCTCTTCCCTTTGTTCCTTATCTTTAACAGTTTCTGTTCACAAAGATGTATTTAATTGAATATTATTAATTTCATTATTATTAACATTAGAATGGAAATGGGAATTAGAATCAGAAGAAGAATTCATTTCTAAATTATGTGCATTCAAATTTGATTTAAGGAATCAAATTGTCCCAATGAATTCATTAAATGGTTTAAATTAATTAAGGTATTTAAATTACTTAAGTACTTAGATCAAAACAATATATTGTATCTAATATATTCTGACTGTTCATTGTTGCTTGATTTTCTGCCTGTTCTTTAGCCCTTACTAGTTCTCCTATATTATTAGTAGTTGCAACATTACTGAACTGATAAACTTGCGTTGCTTGGTTTGGCTCCACTTGGGTATTTCTATTCCGTTCTGGTTATGCTCATCTATCCACTAATAAACACGCCAGACAGTTCATAATTGATTTTGCACGTTTACGTTTAAAAGAGGTCTCCTTGCCTCTTCAATTAACATATTCTGATTTGTTGACATGTCCTGACCACCAATCACTGCACACAACTTCACATTTGCTGTCTTGGTAGTCCCTGATTGGGCACTAATCTTCCTCAGTTCTGCCCCTCCCTTCTGGGAGGAATCTGACTTTTCAAAATGGTGACATGTAGTCATGGTTGAGTTTTCAAGCTCTGCAGACCCCCTGCCGCTCTGAAAAGACTTACTTGGTAAGCTCTTTAATGTCAATTTCTGCCTACTTTTTTCCCCCAGTCTTGCTGCTCTGTTTTTGTACTGTCTCTCCCTTCTTTTCTGGTGCTACTTGCTGCCACAGAGATCAGCTTCCTCAATCATTCTCGTTAGAACTAATAAATATTTTCTTTAACAGCTATTCTGCTCCAGAATCAGAGATCTGTCACTCACTAGTCATAACATTTTTAGTGCTAATTAGATCACACTGCTTTCCTTCTGAGACTCACTGCCATGGAGGAGCTTAATACGGGCAAGTCTCCTTCAATCTCTCTTTGAATTGTTGGAATTGGTTTGGGGTTTTTTTCTTCATATTCAATAAATCTATAGCTATCCTGACTATAAGTAGTGACCATCTATCTAATTTAATTTAATTTTAAATTCTTTAAAGACAGGGGGGAGAAAAGAAATTTGCAATTGGTTGCCAAGGCAGAATTTGGAAAACTGAAGGGAGAATGTACAGGAGGTAATGGATCCAACAGAAAAGAACTTTGGGAAAGTCCTGCCCCATCAGGTTGGCATGAGGGGTTAACCCACATGTAATGGATTGCTCCTTCAGCCTACCTGAGAATGTTTAACCTTCCAATCTTGGAGTGTAAGTCTTTTTGCAACAGTAAACCATGCAGGATTCAATGCTGACCCTCAGTTAAATTCCACATCAGAGGAATGTAATTTAAAAGAACATGTGAATCTACAAATACAAAAGGTTTTTTGAATACATAACAAATATGTTGCAGCACATCCAACCAAAAAGGAGTAATCACTGAACATGCCTAGATCATATCTCACAAGGAAGTATTATCTGCATTATATTGCCAATATTTATTTGAAGCAGACTGTTTGTGGTTTCCAATACACCTAAAACATCAGTTTTTACTGGACCAAATGGAGTTCCTCTGCTGCTCTGCTTTTCTAAAAAGTTTTGGCCACAGAAGACTTGTCTTTTGACATGACTGTGATTCCAAGGAAGTGGACTTATTGCTCAAAATTCAAGTCATCAATAGATGAAATTGCATTGTTTGTTTCATCATTTTCGGAAAATCTCCAATTTATTAAAATAACAATTACTTCAAAATAGATTCCTTGCACTTGTTTGCCTTCTGTCTCATTTTTTTGCCATATTTGATTTCCATTAAAACATACCCTTTTTGATTACTCAACATGAAAAGATAAAACAGAAGTTTAAAGAATATTTTGAAAAAGTATTCTATGAAAAAAATTTCCTGCATCGAAAAGAGAAAAATTGGACTGAATTGCTCTCCAAGGTTAAAATCCGAAAAATATCATTGGAGAAACAGGAACAATTAAATAAACCAATAACACTTAATGAAATGGAAGAGGCTATAAGGGACTTGAAAACGGATAAGGCACCAGGACCAGATGGCTTTACAGCGTTACATTATAAAAGGTTTGTAAAAGAATTAATTCACAAATATCAAGCAACTTTGAAAGAAACAAAAAATTATGGGAAACCGCAATTCTGGGGAGAAGCAAATATTGTTTTGATAGCCAAAGAAGATAAGGATAAAAGAGAAGTCAACAACTATAGACCAATCTCTTTGCTGAAAATAGATTACAAAATACTGGTGGCAATATTGGCAAAACATTTGAGACATGCATTACAGGACAAGATTCATGAAGGTCAAACAGGTTGTTCTTCCATGAAGAACAATATAAGAACATTTTTGGATGTGATTGAATATTATGATAAAAACCCAGGGAAGAAGATAGCTTTTATTTTATTGGATGCAGAAAAAGCTTTTGATAACTTTTCCTGGGAATTTTTGCACCGAGTTTTAAAAGAATATGACCTGGGAGAAGTCTTTTGTAAATGGATTGAAATTATTTACCAGGATCAATCAGCGAAGTTAATTATAAATGGAGATACAATAACAAGTTTTGTTATAAACAAGGGGGTACGGCAAGGGTGCCCTTTATCACCATTATTATTTATAGCCATACTGGAAATATTGCTGATTGCAGTAAATAAAGACTTTCAAATACAAGGTTTGAAAATTAAGACTAAGGAAATAAAATATAAAGCATTCGCTGACAATGTAATTATATTTTTGGAGGAACCTCAAGAATCAATTCAGCCGTTTATAGACATGTTACAAAAATATGGAAATGGCACGATATAAGATAGAGAAAAGACAATGATGATGACATTAAATATGACAAAAAAAGAACAAACAGACCTGGAGAGAAGATCTGGATACCAATTAACTAAGAAAGTAAAATACTTAGGTATTATGGTAACAACTAAAATCAAGAATTATTTAATAACAACTATTTGAACTAATGGAAGGAGATTAAAAGTGAAATGGAAAGATGGAAGAATTTAAATCCCTCTCTCTTGGGAAGGATAAATGCTTTTAAAATGTCCTTACTACTAAAGCTTATGTTTCTCTTCCAGAACTTACCAATAATAGGAAGAGAAAAGATTTTTAAAGAATGGGAAAAAGAATTACGAAAATGTATTTGGCAGGGGAAAAAACCAAGAATAAGATTTAAAATATTACAAGACATAAAAGAAAGAGGAGGCTTTGATGTACCAGCACTAAAAACCTATTATCAAGCATGCTGTTTGGATATGATTAAAGATTGGACACAAGTAGAAAATACACCAAACAAATAACTGGAATGAATGAATAATAGGTTTGGATGGCACGGATATCTATGCTATGATAAATAGCAGCGAATAAAGAGTTTAATAACCATTGTTTTCAGAAGACACTATTGAAAGTTTGGTTACAAATAAAGCACAAATTTTATAGAAGACTCCTGATGTGGACCTCACCTTAAGAAGCATATGAAATTGCTTTAACAAAACAAGGAAATTCATTAACCTATCAAGAGTTGTTGAAACGGGAAGGAGATAAACCAAGAATGTGTACAGAAGAAGAATTAAAAGCTGCAGGGCATGAATTTAACTGGTTCCCATGGAGACAACTTAAAGAGAGATTTTAAATGGATCAAAAATTATACGGATTTGAGAGAAAAGAAAATGAACTAGATTTATTGATGAGGGGGGACCAGAAGAAAAGAATTTCTAAATTTTATAAACTTTTGTTGCAAAGAGAAATAGAATCAGAGGTAGCTAAAGATACAATGGTTAGGTGGGCACAAAATGTTGGACATCCAATTGAACTAGAAACATGGGCGAGGGCATGGAAGACAGATATAAAATTTACACCAAGCCTAAATTTAAGAGAAAATTTTTACAAAATGTTACATAGATGGTAAATGACACCAGAAAGATTGCAAAAAATAACTAAAAATGGAAATGTAAGATGTTGGAAATGTGATGAAAAGGTGGGAACGTTTTATCATATGTGGTGGTCTTGTAAGATAGCAAGGAAATTCTGGAAATTCAAAGAATTTATAATGTAAATTTTGAAATGAAGCCAGAATTTTATCTGTTAAATTTGCTTGGGCAACAAAGAGAAATAAGATCTCATCAGAAGATATTGTTGTATTTGATAACTGCTGCAAGGCTGATATATGTGCAATATTGGAAAGAAAGGAAATATGTTGGTATAGAAGAATGGAAATCAAAAGTCCTGGATATGGTAGAGACAGAAAAGTTAACATTTTCTCTGAGAAATAAGCCTATCCAGAACTTTGAAAGGGAATGGAGAGAAGTTTTGGATTGGATATAGTACAAGAAAAGAAAAAAGAATAAAGTAAGTTTGTAAGTAATCTAATGTAACAATGTAGCAAGGCAATGCAACAAAGGAACTGTGTAATGATGTAAGATGTAACAAATTCTTTGAGCAAGTAGTAATTATGTATGAACGGAATGAAAACATGCAGATTCAACTGGAAAATAAGCCTGGAAGTGGGGAGGAGGATTTTTTTTATTTTTAATTAAAATCTTTAATAAAAAACTTTTTTTTAAAAAACATACTTTTTTAGTTATGCTTAAATCTTTTGGGAAAAGTTTTTCCTTTGTGGAGATCCTGCAGTTTTTTTTATATATTCCTGAAGGACTTCTTGGAAAGTATCATGTTTCAAAATGGTTTATTCTCTGTATTACTGCATCGATAATGGCTATAGACAGCCTTAGACCTTTCTCTGGAGTTTGCAAAATCTTATCTGGAGAGTTGAGTATCCAAATCAATTCCTGAGTGCTAAACAAAAACAGAATTCAAGTCATGACAACAAGCATGCTTTCATTTAGGTCAACATTGTTTCATTCAAGTTTCCAGATATTTTTGTACGTTGCAGAAATAATTCTAGTATAGTCCAAATGAATGAACAAACAATGTTTCAAAGCCTGAGGTAAGCTTTCATCTTCATATGAACAGGCAACTTTTCCATCTTTTAAAAATATATAACGTATCACATTGGTGAAAATATTGTTCAACAGGTATTACAGTTCTATAGCTTTTACAACAGCCAGACAGAGACAGTAATATGTAATTTTCTTTGATGCTTCCTATTAAATGTGCACTTGTCTTTTTCTACCACTCATAACATTTGGTCCATTATAATACTGGCTTAACAACTTAGATGAATCTGGACTGTTTTGGTCAATCAGCTTCTGAGCTACCTTGTAAAGGGTATAGCATCAAAAGAGGTGGTGCTTATTATGTCATTTTGCACATGGTGGATTCCTAAAGCAACATTTTCACATTTGCTTTTATTTTTGGAAGAATCTCCTAGCAACATTACCATACAACATCTTAAGGTATTTATGTTTAGCATACGCCATCTTAGCTACCCATACTATACTGTATATTATTTCATTTTGTACTTCTGGAGAGTGATAATTATCATAATCTGGAATGTGTTTAGTGCTTTTGGTCAGTTTTTTTAATCCTTTCTGAGTGTACATTCAAATGAATTTACAAATTCTTCTTTTTCTCTTCAGTATAATAGGTTCCTTCCATAGTTAACATACTGATGACTAAAAACTGACTACTGTTGCCTTCTATAACTGTTGTAAACACAGAAGTGGCAGTTAAGAGTCACTTTTCTTTTCCATAAGACATTGCTGAAAAATAAATCATAAATGTAGCATGTTTGTGAAACTCTCAGTTTTTAAGTGCTTTCTTCCAGTCCTTGAAACCTCTTCAAGACATTGTGTTTTGGCATAGTTGGTCAAAAAATTTGGCAGGAATACTAGAAAGCTGCATCAGCTGGTGGAGAAAATTCTAATCTTTCATAGTTCTGGAACTATTCTTCTTGGAAACTGGCCTTCACAGTTCTTCAGGTATAAGTAAAGTTTAATCTCTTGAATTGTCTCAACCTGTTTGGAGAGATCCCCAGGAAAATGAAACTTTGACTGCACCTGTAGCTACAGTCCTCTTTCACTTCAGGTCTGTCTCTGTGTCCTGGGTTTTTTGTTTTTGTTTTTTTGTTTTGGTGTACTGAACACTTCGATAATGACAGTGAGTTTCTGAGCTTGGCATTGGTGCTAGGTTAGATATCTCAGTTTTGGATCCTGCCCCTCCTCTAAAAAAAACTGCACTGAAGTTTAAGGGATAAAAGAGGGGGGAAAGTGCTTTATGGTATGTTTGTGACCTCTTCTATCAGGATTTGCCCACGCTTTTTCCTTGCTTTACTTCTCCTTATTCTTTTCTATTTTATTCTATTTTTCTGTTTTATTTCTTGTAATCATACTTTAAAAAATAAATAAAAATAAATTAAAAATATTATAAAATTAGTCCTGTTCCTCACCTTTAGATTTTCCTTCCTCTCATACAATAAGAAAGAACATTTTTACTAGTTGCTATATAAGGGACATACAAAGCAACTGAAAACTAATTTAGCAGAACATTTTAACTGGCTGTTGAATTATTATTTTTTTTGGCTCGGAAAATCTGAAAGGGCTGGGCTAACCATACCGAAAAAGCAGAAATTAGGCCTTAGCTGCAGTCTATGTGGCCAGCCAGCCAACTACTGTAATTGTAGAATAACAGTGTTTCTGTTCTCTTATGACTGTTTTCATCTGTTGCCATAAAGTATTCAAGAAAAAGAAGAAAAAATAGCCATGACATTTCTGAGTATAGTACGTGCTTTAAAAAAGTAAAGAGTGGATTGGGATAGATTTTTTTTTCCAGCTCACTTTGAGTTACCTTTTTATTTCACTCTTTAGCAATACATACTCAATCCTTCTCTATTCATCTTAGTAAGTGTAGAATAAACAAAACTCTTGCTTTTCACTGCAGGCAAACAAGCCTGCATCTTCATTGCTTGCTGACTAAAGAACAAGTGTTACTGGAAAGCAGAGCAAAGGAAAGTCCAAGCAGTGTACTCTAAGTCTAGCCCATAATATAGTTTTACTACTCAACCCTCCAAGTGAGATTGTCAGGGAATTCTTTTTCTGGATCACTTAACTAATTAGGGTGACTGTGATAAGGTTTGTACTGTCACCCTGTTTTAGTCATCAATACTTTTTCCTAAGGGGAAAGGGGACTTCCTCCTGTTCTTAAAACAGGCTGTCATTCTTTAAATGGGAGCTATCATAGCCTGACATGTCTCATATATTTAAAATGATTTTTTTTAAAAAATGGGGTGGATGAGGCACAGCTCCTGGGATGTGGTATACGCATTTGTTCCACTCAGGCTAAAAGGCAGGGCAGAATATATCTGTCCTATGCCTGAAAGCAGAAAGCGCCAGGGAAGTCAGCCTCTCATAGGAGTCACAGGGGAGTTAGGGAAACCCAGGTCATAAATGTCTAGAAGGTTATCCAGGAATGAGGGGAGGCATAGTAGCGAGGCCTCAAACATTCCAAGTCAGTCACTGGTACAAGCAATCACAGAAAACAAAGCCAAAGAAGGAGAAAGGTAAGATGTATAACTTGACAGCTGGCCTTGGGGTAAGAAATCTAAAAGAACCTGAGAGCATTCACCATTTTGTTGCACCAGAAGTCCCTTCTGACACTGGGAGATTTATAGCTCTTTGACCTGGTCAGTGACGTGGCTAATCGCTCAGTATTTTTTCGGTTAAACTTTTGCACGATGTACTGGCTACTCATATAGTCCTGTTTGGTTTGTGCTCTGACTGAAGCGGGGCCTCATCATCCAGAGAGTCTGCACTAGCCACGTGTCCTGGATTATTCAGCTACTGGGAAGAAGCCATCTTCTAGAGCAGGAGTCTCCTCCAGGTGTGAATCCTCTGAATCTGTTCCTTCAGGGTGAATCATGATGACACCTTTGAGAAGGTGTGTTGATTTCTTTTTCAGAAGGGCTTGCCCTTTTACATGTTTGAAAGCTTTATATTTAATAAAGCTTTCCACCAATTTACATGAAAGAGTTCAGATAACTCACTTGTACTTTGGCCAATTCAGTTCAGCTTATTTACTTAGTAGTATGTTTCTCACAGCATTTCATCAAATATTCTTTCCCAAAGGTTTCCATTTGTAGATAGCCTACTGCTGTGACCTGCATATTGTGTCAGGTATAATTCTAGCAATCACTCTAGCATTACATACTTTCAAAAAGGAGCTGTCACTACAGCATGACTTCTTCTTGCTTATGCTATGCCACTTTACTGGTGGACCAGAGCTCAGTGAAGCCCTTCCTTGCCTGGAACACTGTTTAGCTGCTTCACACAGGTGACAAAAGACAAAATTAAAACTAAGACATTAGGCAGGAGCAAGCAAATACAACAACAGTGCTTCCATGTAAGACAGGAGAGGGTAACTGTGAAAGATAAAGGGGCCACATTAGCCCTCTGGGAGACCCTGAAGGGCTAAACACACCCGGGACCAGTCCCCCTCCAAAAAAGCACCCAAATGCCCTTCAGGAGATGTGGGGGCAAGTTTGAGGTTTTTCTTACCTCCCCCCCCCCAGAGAGCATTTTAGGGCATTTTAAGGAAAAAAAATATTGTTTTTGCAAAATTTAATTTTGACTGCTGGGGGCTCCAAGGGGCTCCAAACATGGTGGAAATGCCCCCCCCACAACTGCTTAGAGATCATTGTTGGACATTTTGGAGCAAAAAAACAAGTTTGCTCCCTGGGAACCCTAGGGACCACAAAAACGGCCCTGGTGGGTGGCATGCAGCCTGCAGGCTGTTTTTGCCCAGCCTGATGTAAGAGGTATCAAAGAAGGGGAATTGGGGGGGGTGCCGGAAGGGAATGGGAGGGGAGCGCTCACTCAGGTGTGAGGAAGTTGTTATACGGGGGCCACTGTATAAGCTTCCTAGAAGCTGGGGAAAATTATTGTTGCGGACAACCATTAATCAAACTAGGATATGATCTTGGTGCTCTTTGATTATTTGGATTCCCCACCACTCCACCAGCTTAAGTTGGTTATCTTGTCTTTTCCTTTTTCTTTTGATTAATGTGACTGCCTGTTTTCATGGCTGGGTTTGGAAGAGTTGAGACCTTATTACTGTGCCTCTTTTCATCTTTGGAGAACAATCTAGACAACATATGCCTGATGTGGACTTGCTTGACTCACCTGTGACTGCTTCACCCCAATAAAGTCTTTTTTCCCCCCTGGCACTTGCTGACTCTAGGCATAGGACAAGATGCAAATGAGACAATGCCAGGAGTTCAAATGGTTTCAACTGAGAGAGGACAAGAAATAGAAACTAAGTGATTAACAGCAGAAGCACAGAATAAAGACATGAGAGATGATAGCTATATTTGTAAACATTACTGATGCTGCAGATTCTAGAGGATGGTTAGCTGCTACAGCACAATCCTAAAGTTAAAGAGAAAAAAAGTCTAACTGTGTTCTCACTGAGAAAATAGAAAACGAAGTTCCATGGGTATTTCCATAGGCCTGCACTGAGCTCCCAGGGAAGACACAAAGGCACAAAAATGTTTCCCCTTATGATTAGAAGGTATATGCATACACAACTTCTGTAACACTTTCAAGACTTTAGCCAACTCTAGTACTATACAGGTTTAATACTCCATGCTGTCATATAGAATGATTGGAGAGCAAAGTGGCACTCTTCACCATGAGTGCAAGTCAGAAGATCTGCCACCAGAGGTAGGTGATGAACTGTATTTGCTATGGCCAACATGGGAATGCAATCTGTGTTGTCTCCTTGAAATTTTTACCAGTACTTCCAATATTAGTGGAAACTGAGAAAATGCATAGAGGAACTTACTGGAACACCTCTGGGTGAAAGAAGCTCCAAGAGAACAGGTTTCTATGCTTGCTTTGTTGAAGTAGAGGCAATACTTCCTGTTCTGTTATGATGTGAATAAGTCTTTGCATGGAATGCCCCACCTGTAACATATTTTCACGAACACTTTTGAGAGAGTCCATTTGTGCATCATTGGCTGTGAGGGGCAGAGGGCATCTGCTATGTACATAGTGGTGTAGTATGTCATTGTGCAGTACTAAGTGTACTGCCAACAGAAAAATCCTGTTCCCAGAATTGGAGTGTCAGATGCAAGAATGATGTGGAATGTGTGTTCCCTTGCTTGTTGATGTAAAACATCACTATGTTGTTTACTGTCACTGTCACTCTTTGCCCATATAGATGAGGAGAAAGCCAAGAGTACTGCCAAAAGTTCTAGACAGTTGATGTGATACTGTCTTCCTATCAGTTCCAAGTTACTATGCCCTCTCAGACCCTCACAATAAGCTCCCTAATCCATTATGGTGGCATTTATTGTTACAACATGTAGAGTTGGGAGGCTTCAGCAATAAGTAAAGATTTGAGCTACCTAGACACTAGATCAGAGTTTGTCAAATACGCTATGTAAGAAACAATTTCTTAAGCTGGGAATCCCTTTGAGGACTGAAATAATGAAAGAACCAACACTGCAGACAGTAGAACTGTAAGTGCACAAAGTGAATGACTGTTGTGGTTGCTGCCATCATACCTAACAGTCTTTGAATTTCTCTGAATTGCATGCAAACATCTTGATCTGCTGTTTCAATGTTATGTCCACTTATTCTCATGGCAGAAAAGCTTGAGCATAATGAGAATAAACTATGTACCTATGAAATGTATCATACAAGTAGTCTGTGGTGGTAACTTGCCTAGATTGAGCTAAAGTTCTAGGTCACTAAGAAGAAACAGAGCTTGATCTACATTGTGGTGAAGCTTCTTTTTAAAAGGATCCAAAAGGAAACACCTTGACACCTAGAGTTCTAAAAACAGACATGATAGCTGCCATACACTTTGTGAAGACACAAGCAGTGGTAGAGATACTGGAGGGAAGCACCCTGTATTCCCCACTGTGAAGTGAAGAAATTTGAAGATGGTGCTTCATTGTCCCGAAGCACTGTCAAAATTTCTTCTCTCAGAACTTGCACTGGAATAGATCAGAAAACTTCTACCAAGGAAGAGTGTTGGAACTTGATAGCAGATTCTAGATGAACAAACCTAAGTGAACAATAGTCAGTGGTGATATCCCACCAGGTGTTGTAATTGTGCTGTATGTAATCTCAGGATTTTTAGTGTAATGAGCCCTAAAAAGTGACCTGATTTTGAAGCTGTCAGATAGCCAAAAGCTGTGTTTACAGACAGATTAAGGTTGAAAAGAAAAGAAAAACCAGCGGTGCGGCAACAAGAGCATGTGGCAACCCTGTTGGTTCAATGAATTCTGAGAGGACCAATGAGGTCATTGTGCCCAGACTCCAAAGCTCATCTTCTTTGCCATGGATCTGGCCTTAAATAGATGGCAATCAATTTTAACACTGAATAATCCATCTCCATCATATGGGTGACCTTCAGTCCTCTATTTAATGTTTTCTATTACTCCAGCAGAAACACCCAAGCATACCATCTTAGCGCAAGCTATATATAAGTCGTCACTTTTGACAGACTCTCAGTTCCACAGTAAACCATCTTAATCTGCTGGCCCACTAGACAGTGAGCCTCTTGTTGGAAAAGGATGGTGACATTCTTCTGATCACCTGGAAAATAACCACGAACAGTTTCTTACAATGGAATTGTTAGTATGCAGACATGAAAGCCTTTATGTTTGCAACCCTAATCCCAAGAGCGGCAGAACAGAAACAGACACTCAAAAGGGACATCTCTCTTTTTCTGCTGGAGTGGACTGAGCTTTCCTTCTTCTGTTTGCTTGGGAGGCCTCAATTACTATTCAACTAGGAAACAGGTGGTTATACAGAAAGGAGGCTTTCTTTTGTCCAATCTAGTACAAGCTCCCAAGTTTCCAAGATGTTGATACAAAGAAGATTTCTTCTAAGATTGTTTCATTAAATCAGACAGAGCCAGCAAGACTTGTTGCTGATATCAATTTGGAGCAGGCATAAATGTTCAGGAAATGGGAATAGTATTTCTCATATAGGACTACCTTTTTATTTGAAAGTATGATGCACTCAGCTACAGGATCTCAGAAAGAGGCATCTCAACCTGAACAGAATAGAAGATGAAGCCCAACAGCTTCCACTGTAGCATAATAAAATAGTTACTCAGGGTAGTAAATGTTGCACAGAAACAATGGTCAATTATTAGACGTATCTGAAAACCTCTTACATATTTAGAGCTAATGTAACTCACCTAAAATGAAACGTGGATCTGTCAGCCAGTCTGAAGGGTAATCCACATAGTTACTCAAACTCCGGCCTTGCAAATAGCCATTATATGAACAAAATGTAAAAGCTAGCAAACAAGTGATTAAAGGTGTTGGTTTTCCTCCACGGATTAAGAAAGGAAAGATGAATGACCTAGAATAAATATGAAATGTAAGCTTTTCATATTGTTCCAGTTTAAGTTAGTAACACCATATATAACACTTTAGTAAGTTATAACACACAATTCTAAGGCATATTTAAACCATACATTTTCATGAAAACTGTTTTTTAAAATTGTCTAAGATTTTAGTGTAAAGGAGATTCCATTCTAAGCTACTGACTTAGAAGTGAGGTATAGAAGTTTACATAAAAGGTATGCATGATGAAGGGGAGTACTGTAGTGCTGAAGCATGAGACTGTGGATTATGGATTGGGTTAAGAGACACTGGTTTGTACTTAAAAAAAAAAGGATTTGTAAAACATGTTGCAATGTACTTTAAATAGTTACGTTATTTGTCCAATACTGCCTATTGCATAGTTGCTATAGCAGTGATTAAGGTCTAAAAGGCAGAAGGTATGAAAGGAATAGCCTTATAAAGATTCTAGAGGAATCAGACCCAGAGAGGGATTCTGGCAGCAGCACACTCTGAGAAAGAATGTGGGGTTTTCATGTAAAATCTTGCCATGAATAAACAAACTTGCTGGCTTCTGTTACCAAACACTCCACACAGGAGCAGGAATGATGAGGTACTGGAAAGCAGCACAACTTGAGCATGACAAGCTAGATTTCTACGGAATTCCAGCTTGTGGTGATGTGGAAGATCCGGTCAGTGTCTATATAGGACATTTCAAGTACTCAAAGCACTTCAGGCACATTGTTTCACTAAGTTTCACTATAGCCTTGTAAGGCAGACAGGGGATGCAACTAGAATAGCCTTGGGCCAAGTGTTACCCTGGGGCAACAGGCAACCCTTATAAAGGTTGTGGTCCAGACTCCCCAATCACCCTTTTTCTACCAAAAAAAGGGGTAAATTGGTTCTCAAGGAAGCTTCTACAGTCAGTGACATGCCTTTTAAATTGGCTGGAGGGCCCCATATGGTTGAGCATTTTAAACCCCCCACTACTTTTCAAAAACAAAAGTGGACTTATAGCCACTTCCAGTATTGTGTGGTATTTTTGCCAGTCCACATAGCCTCTGGGAGGTGGGATCCAGGGGTAGAAAATTCTCCCCCTGACAACTCAGTGAAGTTGCCCACTCCCGCAGTAGATGCAGCAGTGGCTTGAAAATCTATGGCACAGGTGAGCAGGGTATCATTGCTTTCCACGAATTCAGCACTGATAACACATTTTGTTTCAACGGTCAAGGTGAAATATCAGATTATTGCTGGGTGTCTGGGAATCCAACAAGGAAAGTAAGCATATTTTTACTCACTACTTGTAAGATCATGATTGAATATGATATCAATTTAAAAGTTTCCAAGGAGTTGTTAAAGGATTTGGTTCCTGCAACAGGTGACTTTGAACCAAGGAGCTTAAGATCACTGACATTAATGGTAGGGTGCGGTGCGAAATTATCTGCCTCCTGATAAGATCCAGTATTGCTCCACTGCAAGCAAGAGCTAGGTCTCCTTAATTAAGGGAGCCCTGACTGAGGCCATTTCTGCACTAGCTTGTTATATGCACTAGCGCGATGATTCCACTTTCAACATCCTCTGGAATCCTGGGGCTTGCAAATCAACAGGCTAGTGCAGAAATGGCCTGAATCTCATCTATGTGGTAAGACGAATGCAGTCTAGTTGCAGGGCACCTGCAAAAAATTCTAATGAACCTATGTCCCTTCATAAACTTAGGCAGCAAGTGTGAGGATCTGCTTCTGCAAACGAATACAGAAAAAGTAGCAATCAACCCAATGTAAAATACACTGCTGATATCAGGTTCACATATACCCTTCTTTTATTCCGTGAAATCGCCCTGATAAAACTACAACATTCTACAACAGTGGGGTGGGGGCATTGGTGGGATCACACAATGATTTTCACACCTTGGGATCTGCTGCACTCTCAGTAAAATAATGTTGTCATTTGTGCCTATAACTTCAGCTTCTGTTTCCCACAAAATTACAAAACCAATATACAGGAACAGCTAATGTTTCAGAGGTACACACAAAACTTTTCTAGAAAATGACTGATGACTAAATATATAAATAACGTAATATGTGAAGATCAATTGTCAGATGCGCACAAATAAATGCCTGCAAAATAAAGACAATATATAAACAGTATTCCACTATTTAATCATTGATTTATATCACATCTTTTTCCCAGAACTGGAACCCAAGGGGGTCCACAAAAGAATTTTAAAAGATACAGCTAAAAACAAATGTTATAGATACAGCTAGAAACATACAAAAAGTTATCATGTTAAAAAAGCCAAGCTATAGCGTCAAAATAAAGCAATTTAAAGAGTCTTGAATAAGCAGACATAAGACCAATCCATTAAAAGCTCTTTCCTTCCATTACTGAAAGCCTGATGGAGTAGAAAGGTCTTTGCCTGCTGATGCAAGGGGAATGTGGAGAAGAGCAGTCTGACCTCCCTTGATAGGAACTTCAGAGCCTGAGAGCAGCCACCAAGGCAGCCCTCTCTAATGGCTGCATCAAATGGTCTGTAAGAGTGGGCTGAACAAAAGAAGGGTCTCCATTGAAGATCTTGACTCTGGACATGTTTGTTATGGCCAAGTATGCTCCTTTATGTGTTATAATCAGCTCATTAATTGTAACTGAGACAGATTGGCAGTCAATAGCGAAGGCGTCATGTGCTCCCTGTAGATCACACCAGTTCTTTGGGCCTTCTAAGGCTTCAGAACTCTTTCCTAAGGCAGCTCCATATAGAGTTAATTACAGGAAGCCATGTATATGTCAAAAGCATCACAGAAAACAGGCTGTAACTAAGGCAGGTGTTACTGTGACAGATCACATGTATTCAGGAATGACACAACAAAATCCAAAATCAACTAAAGAGTGATACCTTTATTGACCAGCTAGAATAAATCATGCAGGCTTTTGAAGTTCCACTGGCTTCTTCATCAGGCAAAAGGTGTTAAAAAAATCACACTGGAGAAGAAAAGTCACAGGGCTACATTTGGTATCAAATATTGTTTCTGTTACAGTTCATTTGGTTCGGAGGAATCTCCATGCAGGCAGAGGCCACTCCCCTTCTTTCCCACATGGGGACTGAGACAAAGGATGGTAAAATTTAAACTCCAGTAGCAGTAGTTGTGATAGATGATGGCGCTGAGGTTGAGGAACAACTGATTGTGCCAGGAACAGAGCCAGTGACTGACCAAACCAACTTGCAAACATTTCCAGCAGTTGAAGGACAAGTGGAGACAGAGTTGCCCCAACCAGCTCCAGGGGGAGAAGGAACCAGCAGTGATTTGGAAGAATTACAGTCACCTGAGCCCCTTAGGTCCCAGTCACGAAGGAGGCTGAAACGGGCAGTTCAGAAGGAAGCTGCGTTGGCTAGATTAAGGAAGCAATGACAAGTAACACCTGTTCTCTGTGGCTATTTAGGTCTGTCAGGGTGGCTTGCTCTTTGCTTGTAGCAAATTACTTGCAAGTCTCATGACCCTCGTGTTCTGGCTCCCTTGACCCCTCTGGACGGACCTCTGCTTTCTAGACTGTTGGACTGGACTTCGACTGGCTCGGCTCTGTGGTTTCCTTAACGGTTGTTTGTATCGGATGTTCCTTGCTGCCTCCTCCTCCTCCTCACAGCAAATATTCTCACCTCCTCCCCCTTGCTGGCAGTGAGGCACAGGCAGGGAGTTGGACTCTGACAGTAGTAAAGTAACTCCTCTTGGGATTCAGGTCATCTCATCACTTTTCTTCTCCTGGGTGACTTTTTAATACCTTTTGCCTGATGAAAAAGACAGTAGACCTTTAAAAGCTTGCATGATGTATTTGTTAATTTCCGTTGGCCAATACAGGTACTGCTCTTTTGTGGATTTTGAATTTTGCATGGCCAACATGGCTACTCCTGAACACATATTCAGGAATGAGCGCAGATGGCATAGTAACTTAACTGTGCAAATGAACTCCTAACCACCAACAACATCAGGAGATTCAAATTCAAGGCTGAATCCAGGAATACACCCAAGCTGTGAATTTGACTCTTCAGATACCACTTTAACTCCGAAGACTGCATCCTAGAGAATCTTAGGATCTGTAGTTTGCTGAGGCAGTAGGGCTCTCTAATACCTTAAGAAACTACAAATCCAGGATTCCATAAACATGATAGCTGAAGTGATATTAAAGTGCTAAAATGTAGTGTGAAAGACACCTTAGTGTTAGTATGTTAATTTCATCAATTGTATATTCAACAGGCAGACAACCAAGAAGAGTTGCTGCAGCTATTACATTTGTTAGAAAGATGTACTTTAAAGATTAAAGAAAATGGCTGTCAGGTTTTTTTTAATTGAGTTTATTAGTTTTCAGTGTTAGAAATTCATTACAAAACATAAACAAAATCAAGAAGTACAATGACAATATATTAAAAAGTAACATTAAAAATTATGGCATTACTGATTACTTGGAGAATTTTTGATAAATACAGACAAAAAAAAAGCAGTGGTTGCCCAAGGTCTTTCTGAAAATGCAAATAGTTGGAGAACTGATTATCCACTATTTCGATCACCATTGGTCATCTGTGGATTCTATGTTTATCAGATGCTGTGTCCATCTATTGCTTTTTCACCTTGCTTTCACTCTTTCCTGCCCCCTACTTCTCTGTACATGAAAAAGTTTGCTGTCAATTTCTTAAGATGAACAACCTTGAATATTATAGATGATAGGAAGATGATAGTTGAGTATGCTGGAATCCGGAGCTCCCTAAGAGTTGTGGGCACTGTCCAAGTCGTATGGCACTAAGTTTTCTGTTTTCTTGCAGGTACAATATAGTCCAGATATTTCACTGATTTCTGAAACAGCTTACATTTACAATGTGCCAGTCTCATTCGATTATCAGTAAGGAGGCTATCACACCATATTATTATAGTGCTTTACTCTACTTTTAACTGCCATGGCAACAATCTGTGGAATTCTAGGGTTTATAGTTCAGTGAGGCCCAAGAGTTCTCTGGCTAAGAATTCTAAATGCCTCACCCTAAACAGCAACCCCAGGATGCCATACAATGTTGCCATGATAGTTGAAGTGGAACAGAATGCTATAACAGTTTTGTATGTTAGGGCCCTGGGTCTCCTCAGTAGCAAAACAGTTGAAAAGATAATCAAAGCATCTAAAAATTCTATTAAATGTAAACATGCATGGCATTTACCAAAATTTCTTGAAGAAGTTGCTGGAGCAATTTTTTTCACACCTCTAACTGTAGTAGAATGTGCTGTTTGACACAATCTGACTAGGCCTTGAAAATATCCACTCTTGAAATCCATGACAGAATACCATTTATTGTACTCCAGAAAAGAAGAGCAAATTAAAATCTCCATTAATCTGCCAACGAAAATGAGCTGCGCAGTTTATTGATGAAATTTGATGGTAAACTACTACATGCATTGATATAGCTCAATTGACTAATCATGTCAGTTACCTTGTCAACTATTAATGCAACAAAATCCTTGGTTTTGCAAGTACGTCAAAGCACTTCCCCATCAACTGGAATATACGATTATTTATTTTTCTGCTTTTGCTGCCACTGCTATGACCGTTTCCGCTCTTGACTGTTCAAGTGCTATTATTCTACTTTCAACATCCTATGGGATCCTAGGGTTTGCAGTTTTGGGAGGGGGGCCGAAACTGCAAACCCCAGGATTCCATAGGATGTTGAAAGTGGAATAATAGCACTTGAACAGTGCCAGTGCAGAAATGACCTGTGTCTGTGCTACCAAATCAAATCAAACTCGATTTTATTGTCCATAGATCCAGCATAGTGAACCATCCAATGGTACGATATAGATAAAATACACCTACTAAAAATAAGATATAAATATATAAATAGGATAGACTATGTCAAATACCCGCCAGAGGCATTCTTGCCATCAGTAGGAAAAACTCACATCCGAAACTAGTCAGCAGTCTAACAGACTTTTATTGCGGGCAGTAAATTAGGCTAAGGCAATTAAGTCACAGCGAAACGAGCCATTTCTAACAGAGCAGACAAAAAAAGGAATAAAGGGACAGCCTGTTCAGAAGCCGTGTTTTAAGTAAGCGTGTTCAATAACAAGGAGCCTTTCAAACCATAACACATGAACACAGCTGCATGTTCCAGACGGCCTGATTACATTCGGCATTCTCATGGGAAACACTCTATCCTGCTAGCCTAAACAGATCCTACAAGCGGTTTTGCTTTCTCACCCTCTGGCGGTGGGAAATGTGCAGCAAGGAGTCACAATACACCTCTACTTTGTGACAGACTATAAACAGGAGATAAAAGCATAAAATTGGACATAAATGCATAAAATAGTGTAAAATAGTATAAAGATAAATGAAGTAAATTAAAATCATAGACAATATGGATTATTGGGTAAAATATAAACAGGTGATCATTAATTCCATCTCATTAAAACAATAGAATTGGGTTGATCTTTAAAGTGCATTGCCAGCATCCCGGCATAGTTTTGATACTTTTCTCTCTCTCTGATCTTAATAGCTGATGACAGAAATTTAGCAACTGATAAGGTTACGTTTGGATATGTGTCCTCCAACAGGACTTTTACATAGAATTTTTCCAAACAGCCTGGCATACAGCTCAATAAGGGAGATACCAGATGATGGTGACTCTGATGGTAGAAAATATAAGACAGCAAACTATGCAACATTGGTTCAACATCTTGTGACCCACAAGGACAAAGCCTTGAGGAAGAGGGCAATCCAAAAATCTCCCAAAAAGTAATTCTGAGGGAAAAGCATTGCATCTGGTCTTAGTGAATAATATACGATAATAATATGTGATAGTTTGGCACAGTCTAGTTATTTAAATAAATAAAGTCATTCCATGACCAAAAGCTCAATGGGCTGGCTGTTTGAACCTTTTTTCAATGCAGGTGCTGGAATGAGGTTCTCAACCATACCTGAAGGCCACAACCTCATTAGAAGTTGCAGTTGGAGTTGCGTGTCTGCTCATCTCCCATAACTTTTCTCTCATTTTATATCTATCCTGTCTTTTGCTGCTGAAGCCAATAATAGCTGACAAATTACCGAGGACTGAACAAGACTGACTGAAGACTCAAGGCAAAATACTCAAGGCAGAAGAGCTAAGGAAACTATTAAGTAAAATTAATTATGTGTCTGTGCTACTTTATTACAGCAAGCTGATTTAAAGTTCACATTTTATAAATTTGATTTAACATTAAAATATTTTATAATGATGTAAAATTGATAATTAGTTTATTCTATACAGAATTAGTTTAATGCCAAACAAATCAAAATCAATACAAATAAATTGTTTTTTCCTCCCAAATAACTGCTAATTCTTAATAGGCCTTACTTTTAATACTATTTTTAATGTAAGAAAATAAGTATTTTTGTGGTCTCTCAAACTCTTCAATGAGGAGGAGGAGGAGGATAAAAAATGCTGGCAATCCTAGCCACAGTAGCAGTAACTGGTCACTGGCTACCTCCCAGTTAGACTACTGTGATGTCTTCTTCATGAGACTGCCCTTGAAGATGAATTAGAAGCTACAGTTTGTTACATACATAGTAAGTAGAGTATGTAACCAGGTAGAATATGCTGAACTCCCTTTGGTTTAGAAGGTGCATTTATTATGCATTTCAGTATTTGTTCCAGCAACAGCCAATACTTTTTGTTTGTCTGCTGATCAGGGTGCTGAAAAAGTTACAGTCTCCTTCATACTTTTATCATCATGTGGGGCCCATAACTCTAAAATTACAAATCTTTTATAAAACACTAGCTGTGTACTAGCCTCAAATATCTGTATGTCACAAATAGATTGCAATTTTTGGTAAAAGAGTTCACATATACACATTACTTTGGATCCACCATCAGTTAAACAGCAACTGTTTAGTCCGTTCAAACACACATTGCATTCAGGTTCTAACAACTGTTTCTGCATTTCCCTTTCACATTTGGTTAAGTTTCTCTTTTCACAGGCCCACTAATTAGATATATGAGCCATTGATTCCTCCTCTGTCTGATTCCCTGGATTATTCACTAAATTCTTATAACCTAGAGGTGAGTGAAGTACATTATACAATCTCTCTTAAAGCATTATTTTAACCCACAGCTGAAACACTTTAATTCCCTGTTATGTTCCCTAGGTGGTCCTGATACAAACCCTGTGGAGAAAAGCAAAATCTAATCTGATCTTGGGAGCTAAGCAGGGTCATCCTTGGTTAATACTTGGATGGGAAACCACCAACAAATACCGGGTGCTGGAAGCTATATTCCAGAGGGAGGAGCTGGCAAAATCCCCCTATTCCTTATATGAAATCAATGGGATCATCATAAGTCAAAGGCAACTTGAAGGTGTGCATGCATACACACATACACACCTTAAACGGCTGAGCTCTGTTTGCTAAGCAAACAGTTTGAACTTAGCTGTTCTTTTTTCTCATCTTCTAAATATTTGGTCTTTCAGTCTACTTCACTTTCAGAACTATCCTTTGAACTCTTTCTGCAGCTCTCTCTGTGTGCCCAACACCTTCATTCAAAGGCCTTTCTTTGCCATTCCAGTTTTTTCCTGCTGATCAAGGACTTCCTTTTCTAGAAAGCTCACTGCAGAGAGAAGTTCTACATAAGGAATTCCATTTGGATGGCTATCACAATACATACCTTTAATTTTGAGAGCAGATAAATAAATCTTTGTGTCAGTGACACAAAGAATTGCTCTTGTAGATACCTACCAAGAATGATCATTTTAAGAAGGCTGAAGGAGCAATCTACAACCAGCGGCTTACTCCATTGCACCAGATGATTGAGGTGGGAATTCTCAAAGTTCCAAATCTGTTTAATGGTTGGCATCTCTCTCCCATTTTAGTTTAATTACATAGACTTGCTGACTGTTAGGCATCAAGTATTAAAAAAAAACAGGTAGAATTTGAAGCACTGTCCCTTCCACCCCTTTTTCATATCCCCTGGGTAAGAGTGGATTGTTTCTTCAGCCTTTTGAGAAAGATCATTCATAGCAAGCATCAACCTCTCATTCTTAGGCATTCTTACGTGCAATATATAACCAGTGGGATACACCTAAGCAAGGTGTAATATACAACCAGTGGGATACACACTGCTATTCTCTCTTATCGCTATCTGCAGAACATGCTGCTGAACTTGATTTCTGCTTGTTGACCATATAATGCATTACAAAGGTAGATTGCTCTTTCCAACCTGCTACTTTACAGATCTGCTGCTACCTTGGTTGTTGCCATGGACCCTTTTCGCACCTTACCTTTTTGCAGTGCTAGGGTGCAGGGCTCGCGTGAGCAGCCTCCGGAGAGAGGCTCTTGCTTCCCTGCTTCTTCGGCTTCGCACAAGCTTCCCGCTCATGTGAGAGCCCTGCCTCTTCCTTCCACAGTGCAGCCTGGGACCTCCCAGGCTGCACTGAGACAGGAAGTGCGACCGGGCCGACTCCCGAGGCTCTGCAGGCAAGGTAAGTGCTCACTGGGCCCTGGAGCGATGCGCGACCATGCAGCATTTTCAGCTTCAAGCCGAAAGTGAAAAAATGCATGCACAGTCCGCGTCAGGCCCTTGAGCGTCACGCAAATGTGAGTGTGTCATGTGGACCTCTCCTCACATGTGCATGACACTCAAGGGGCCCTTTCACATCAGAAATGCGGTGTGAAAAGGGCTATGGTCTATGTAGAATGTGCCCAGACATGCTGAGGCCTTGACAAATTAGCATAGCCATAGCACAAATAAATGCAATCTTTCATCCATCTGGATAACACTGATTCAGTTGCCTTATGACCAAAAGCTTCCATACATCTAATTATTTTTGTTATCTGAAAGTAAACCCTTTCTGCCCTTTTTTTCCCCCTACAGGATGCACAGACTTCAGACAGAAAGTGGGCAGATCCAAATCTTGACTCCTAGCTCTCATAAACAAAAAGTTAGGAACAAAAGGGAGATCAACAGTTAGTGTCAGTTCCTCTTCTTTCAATGTGCAAAAGTTAGTATTGATTGAAAAGGGCCCTAACTCTGAAACTCTCCCTTGCAAATGTTCTTGCTACTAGAAAATACACTTTAAAAGACAGCAAGCTTAGTGAAGTTTTTTTTTTTTAGTGGTTCAAATGGAGATTTCATCAAAACATTCCAAACAAGGTTCAGACCCCCAGTTGGAAATCTGTGGAACACTGATGGAGGCTGCAAAGTAGCACCTCTGAGAAATCATTTAGGCCATTTCCGCACTAGACTGTTATAACACGATTATCCCTAAACTGCAAACCCCTGGATTCCACAGGATGTTGAAAGTGATCGCACTATAATAGTCTAGTGCAGAAACGGTCTTAATGTGAGGGTGAAGCAATAGCAACTCCCCTTTGCTGGAAAGTATTGCAGACGAAGCCACTGCTTGTCTTTTTAACATATTGAGTCTCAGGCCTGTAACAGCCCAGGCTGTAAAAACACCAAGACATGCCTTATCTCCACTCTCATGTAGAATTCAATTTTCTAAATATTATGTTTGAAAGTCTTTTCATGTTTTTTCATTTATACGCAGAGTAGACTGGCTTCTGAATGCCAAAACTGTGTTAGCTACTTACTCTGAATAGCTTTGATGAACCTTGATACAATAACTCTGCCATCTGCAGCAAGACACATGGTTTCTCTACCAACATTTTTAGTAGAAGAGGAAACTGGTTTGCCACGTCAATGGAGAGCAATTAAGAGTACCTCTTGTTCTCTCCAGTGTGATTTGCATCAGAATGTTTTGATTTATTGGCAATAGTAGAAATGCATACAGAAGCTCTGTCTGCCATTTCATTGCCAGAGGATCATGATATTTGGCATTTAGATATCCGTCTACTGAAAAATAAAACCTTTTTATTTTGAAATTGCTTCCAGAGGCAAATAGGTCTACTGGAAATACTCTGTATTGAGTCTATAACCATTTGACTCTTTGAGCATCATTCCCCTGCTGCTATTCTGGGCCTGCTTAAAAGATCTGCTGCTAAGTTCAGATTCCCTTTCAGATAAACTGTTGACAGTGATTCTAGCCTTTTCTCAGTCCAGTTCAGAATTTTGATTCTTTTATTAGCTGTTATGAATGGGATCCCTCTTGGTTGGACAGGTATGCCTTTACTGAAATGTTCTCTGTACATATCTGCACATCCTGTTTCTCCACCATTGCAGTAAACAGAATTAATGCTAATCTGACTGCTCTCATTTGTAGAAGACTGATACTGAGTAACTTTTCCAATACTGTCGAGACTCCTTAAATTGACTGGCCATCATGATGTACTCCCCAGCCAGTTAAGCTCACATCTGTTGTTACTATAGTTTTCCTTTGTGTAATAAAAGAATTGCTATTGTCCAACGCATTGTCCCCGATCCACTAATTTAAATCTCTCCTTACTTACCATGGCAAAATTGGATTGTAATTTTTTTCATTATAGAGTTCTGATAAAATCTTAGGAAAAATTGTAGTGCCATTGTATGGAACCTTGTCCAAGGCAATACCTGCATTTTGGAAGTCACCATTCCTACCCCTTTCATTAGAGACATTAGATCTACCTCATTCACTTGAAGAAAATCTGTTATTATCTTTTTTATTTATTTTCTTCTCTTTCCTCTAAGTATCCACTGTATCTATTTTTGTTCCCAAATGAGTCAAACTCCTTGTTGACTAAAGGTTATTCTTTTTGTAGTTCACCAAATACATGGTGTTCCAGACAATCCAAAGTCCTTCTGAAATCTTCTGCCTTGGCTTGGTTCCCTGCCCTCACCAAAATGTTGTCCAGGTACAGCAAAAATTGATCTCTCGTTTTTTTCAGAAAAGCTATTATTAGAACTAACACTTGATGAAAACTCTGGGAGCCAATGCCAAGCCAAATGGAAGTGCATTGAATGGCTGTGAAGAACAGGGAATAAATGCTCCTGAACCTTTGACTCTAAGGCACCTGCTCTATTGCTTCCATTTCTAGCAAATGATGTAACTCTTGCTGGACTATCTCCCTTGTTACAATATTTTTTGAAACAGGAGAGGGAAGAAATCTTCATTTTGGTTCATTACGAAATTGGATGGTATACTCCTTCATTACAACCTGCAGAACCCAAATGTCTCATGTTACCAAGCTCCACAAATGACCAAAATGAAGGAATCTTCATTCCACTGGAATTTCCCTGAGACCAACTCTATTGGAGAGGCTGGCTCCTCTTCTTGGCTGTTGTTGGCTCTGCTGCCTAAACTAGAATCTAGGTTTGTTCCAGTGAGATTTATAATTCCTGTAGTCTTGGAAACCCTCTTCTTCCTCAAAAGAAATAGGTTTCACTCCTGAAATACTTTCCATTCACCTTTCTTTTTTGAATTGTTGGAAGAACCTACTTATTGTTTCCTTCCACCACCATCTTCTCTAGTGCTTTTTCACTGAAAAGCAACTTCCCCTTAAAAAGTGTATTTATTAAATTGGCCCTAGACTTTTGGTCTATCTCTTAGTGTTTACACAATAAAGATGTTCCCAGTGTTGTAACTGTTATTGATCTGACTGCAAAAGCTGTTGAATCAAAACCAGCATCTGCTACAAATTGTAACACTTTGTCTAATTTCTGCAATACTTTTTTAACCATGCATGTACACTTATGTCCTGTGCATCCAAGATCTCCTGAATTCACAGCATCCCTAATCTCCAAACACTGTTGATGCCACTGAAGCTCTAATTGCTAATGCTGCAGCTTCATGTGCCTTCATGTACACCGCATCTATTTTTATTCATCTGTGTCCCCTAATACTGCATCACCATCTTTGAAGAGTATTGATTTCGAAATCAGAGCAGAAACAGGATCATCAACCAAAGAAACAGGCAACTAGTCCATCATATTCTTGTCATACATGTACAATTTTTTACTACAACCAGTGAATCTCTTAGTATTAAAATGAGTTTCCCAGTCAGAATTAATTAAGTCTTTAAACATTTCTAGGACAGGAATCTGGGTGTCCTGGGATGTTGCTTTTCGCAATACTACAGCCAACCTACTACCTCTCTGCTTCTCTCCTAAGTCCTCCTGGCATGAATTTAGATCTGATTTTAGACCTAAAGTAACCAGAACCTTCTTAAGTAACCTGTTTAAATGATCAGCCTCTAACAATATGTTTTTACTGCCCTCTCTTTCTTCTTCTAAATCTGTCTCTGATTTGATCCTACCATCATAAGAATTTGAATCCAGATCAGAAAAATTAGCTCTAGAATCCAAGAAATTTTTGTCCTTGGATTCTCAGCATTTTATACATGTCTTGTTTTTTTCTTTGCACTTCTCAAGTATTTCCATAGATGCATTACTTTTGTTCTCCCAAGAGCTAGTTTTATTTTGACTATTTAAAGCACTCAATGGAGCATCAGTATTTAAATACTACGAATTAATTGTAATTCTATTTTCATTAACATTAGATAATTGATTTAACAGATTCAGCTGATAAGTAAAATTCATTCAATTCAATACCTTACTTAACTTACATAAATTATTTAATGATTGTAAATTAGGAAAATTCATTAATGCTATTAAAATTTGAGCATTCACCAATGACTGGAATCCTGCTTGCACTTTCATATTCACTAGGTCTCTCACAGTGTTTGCTAATTAGAGACACATTCAAATTGAGAGTTTTGTGTTGCTGCCTCTGGTTCATGAATATTAATTGGACTGTCTAGTATCAGTGAGGAATTCTCAGCCAGCAGGCATGAAAGGTATCACAGACATTTATCTTATGTATTTAAGCCACTTCCACACCAAACTTCATTGCTGCGATGATCTGTGGCAAACCCAGCATCACCAGTAACAGGATGGGAGCTGTTTTGCACCACTCCCTCCCGTACGTGTCCCTCGGCAGTGGAGGGGTAGCTGCATTAACACCACTGTGCCTTCCGCATTACAATGTCCATAGTGACACCTTCTCTCTGCCCTTTTCTTGCTCTCACAGTGCCTGATTGGTCAACGTTTTCCAGGGCCTTTTCTCCAACTGGGTAGCATTGGACTTGTCCATGTGTCAGGGCTCCTGGATTGACAATGGGAGCTGGTACAATTGGGAACTGCACGCCATCAGGTAATGGGCTGGTTGTGCTAACGGAGGTCAATATCAGACTTCTTCTGGTCTTGATATAGTGCACGATATGGGCGGGGTAGGGGCAGTTGGTGGTGGAATAGCGACGGGTTGCCCACAATGTTGTGCAATAGCATGGCTCCTGGGAACATCTGTTGTTGTGGCAGAATGACACTGCCCTGCAGAAATGGCCCAAGTCATAGCTTGGATTTAAAAAGACATTTTTTTCCCCTGTACCACACTGGTTTTGTTTCGCTCTGCTGGTTTGAACATCAATCATTAAGTGTGACTGCACATTTGATTGAAATGCCTTTCCAGATTGGGCAACTGCTCTCTTAGCTTCAGGCCTGGTGCTTTGTTCAGAATCTGCAAGTTCAAGATAGCAGCTGGGACGTGCAACTGTTCTTATGTACCCTTTTGTGTGTGACCAGCCTTACCAGGTACAGCTTTAGTTTTTAAGTTTAACCTTATCTTTACTAGATTTTCCACAGTGGCCTGTACCATTTCCTTTTGGCCTTACTGTACTTTCCACCACACTTTTGCATGAAGATAAGAAAATGTTCTTTAATATTAATTCTGTTGCTGGTTCACAGGCATGATGCTCAAAAGCCAACTGAACCCTGGTGGTACTTTGTGCATTTCTCTCACCCTCTAAAACCAGCATACTGCAGTCTTGGAGAGGGGGGTCTGGCAGTACATTATGCATCTCTCACTCTCTATGACCAGCATACTTGTGGTTTTGGGAGGGGTGGCGTCCGGAAGTACTTTGTGCATTTCTTTCACTTTCTATGACAAGCATACTTGTGATCTTAAGGGATTGTTTAGGAGTGTATTTACCCTCTGCATGCCATTCCTTGTCAAGGAAGCAATGATGCTAAAATCTTTACCTGTCTTTTCCTTTCCACTGCAACATTTCACTCTCATGAATATTTACAAACTGACCTATCTAATCAGAAGGAATTAGTAAGAGTCCATATTGGGAAACATAGATTTCTTAAGAATATGGTCTTCACAGTTGTTGGATACTATAGGTGGGCTCAAGAGACTGCAGAGATTGGAGAGAAACCTGCAGTATGCTTGAATACACATAGCTCAGCACAATAGTGGGTTTTCATGCAGTGGGGATGGAGAAGTGCCAGAATTCCCCTGTGGCATTAGAGGAGGGGAAGGACATTAAATGCTGGTTTTAATTTTGGGCTGAAGCAGAATCATCTACCACAGGTGATGTAATTAACTTGTGTTGCTCAGTCACAGCACCAATGTAGAGACTAAATTAAACCCTTCAGGCCTTTTGTAAAAAGTCCATAGCCATGGAACACAAGTCACTGGACATGCATAGAAGCCCATAGGCATCCTATGTTCAGAGCACAGGCCAGCAACTCTACCTTACCCACCAGTACAAAGTCAAAACCAGCTTTGTTGTTGTGCGACTTCAAATTGTTTTCTAGTTATGGCAACCCTAATGCAGCCCTATCATGGGGTTTCCTTGGCAAGGTTTGTTCAGAGACCTTTGCCTTCCTCTGAGACTGAGAGAGTACAATTTGCCCAAGATCATCCAGTGGTTTCCATGGTTGAGCAGGGATCTGAACCCTCTTCTCCTGAGCTGCAGTTTAATGCTCAAACCACTTGTTCACGATGGCTAGAAAAAACAGCTAAGCAATTCTAAATATGTCCTCCCAACTAACCTTGGAGGGCAATGTACAGAAAAACACTGCATGTCCAGAATTGATAGCACATGAAAAAAAATGTGTGGGGGGGGCTGTCAGAATTTAGCTGTCTACAACATGTTGTGTTATTTAATGGTTTTCCGGCAGGAAATCCAAAGGGCTGCACTCAGGCAGTGAACACAGTAGGAGGGGTGTTAAGGTGAGGGATGAGAGGCTTTAATGAAAGGGTAGAATTTCAGGAGATGAACCAGCCTGCACAAAGGTAGTCAAACATTCAGTCCTCTCTGAGCCTATCGCCTCCATTGCCACATAAATCATATAAGCTTGTGTCTTCTCCTGTCCAGAGCACAGCAAGTCCACTATGGAGAATCAATCAGAGAGATTATCTGTTTTATAAGCAGTGCTTCAATACACTGTCAAGTACAACCAGACCACCAATGAGATAGAGTGCTGACTGCACTCCAAAGTACTGCAGTTGAATCCGTGCAGCTCTAATCCATCTCTAAATCTGTTGTAGTGGTAACAACACAGCAGAGGGAAGGGAACATTTGGATGGACATCGGAGATAGATGTTCAAAAGAAGAAGGTTCCAGTCTCATACATCCAGTAACTGGATGTAACTGGAGGCTCAAGTGACTTCTGTCGAATATTAAACATCTTCTGGTAATCTCTAGATGAGACTACTACAATGTGTTGTATGTGACATTGTTTGGAAACTTCAGTTAGTTCAATACATATTTGGTTTTTCTGTTCCTATGGGAACATTTATAACTAGTTTTCAGGCAATTTCATTTCACAGGTTCATTTCCAGTACCAACATGAAATGTTTTAAAGGCCTACATAACTTGGAAACCTGGTCAATAAAAACATGATAAACATATCTGAAAGATGACCTACTCAGTTGAAAATTTCTTGTTACCCTTCTCTTGCTGTCAGAACTCTAAAAGAAAAACTGCACTGGACATGTTTAGTTTGTATGATAGGAACATCCTACCGAATTAAATAACACTTTACCCTTCAAGTCTAATATTAAAATAGGAGCAGGTATACTACATTTTGCAATGTTCTTTATCTAATATTGGCTTAAATAGGAGTGAATATAAACTCAGTCTAATATCATATACAAATAAATTCTTTGTATTTATTTCCCAGAATGTACTTGTATGTAATCAGGATTGTAACGTGATACTACTGAGGAATTGTGAATGACCCAGGTGGATCAGCATACAGTATTAATCTTATGCTGTAAGGAAGGCCAACCAGAATGGAGAGAAGTTGCTACAAATTACTGGACCCTAGTGGTCCAGAAGGAGGACCAGGGCCCAATTATGTTGCATACATTTTTGTCTTTCTCAGTAGTAAAGTATTTGACAATTTACGTACGTAGTCAGCCCTCCACATTTGTGGGTTTCACTTTTGTGGATTTGATTATTTATGGATTGTTTGCTGTCACCTTTGCTGCCTCCCTATGCCATTTTTAATAGAGACTGCAAGCCATCTGAGATTGAAAAACTGAGAACGAGGCTTGTAAGTCCCTATTAAAAATGGTGTGGGGCAGCAGTGGAGGTGGCAACAAGTCCCACCAGCCACCTACTTCTGCCTTGTGAAGGAACCCTGATGCTTCAAAGGAATCCACAGTGGATTGAATATGGTGATCATACTTTTTTGTGTGTTAAATACAGTTTGGGAGGGCCTGTGCCCCCAACCCTAGTGAATGTGGAGGAATGTCCGTATATATACATATATACACACACACACACACACACACAGTCATGTATATATATATTTATATTTATTTACATACATACACACATACATGTACACATCACACACACACACACACTCATGGTGAAAATAATACATTTCAAAAAAAAATAATGATGATATCCAAAATTGGAAATCCTGTGTAAAGATTCTTAGCCAGGCTCAAAACTGTCACCAGGCCAGGAAATGAAACTGGAATCCTCAAGGGTTATTTCCACAGGCGCCAAGCAAAGTGGTCTGACCATGGGACCAAAGGAGGAAAGCCCTCTCATTTCGAGCTGAGCCTGTGTCTAGATGGGCTCAGGTGCTGGAGATCATTTCTCCACTTGCCATAACAAACAGCTCCCATCCTCTACCCATCCCCCCCCTGCAATTGCCACTGGAAATACTGCAGGTGTGCCCCTAGGAGGCCCTCTGGGCAGCAGGTCTCTCGAGCCCCTTCCTGGCCTGCAAGGAGTTAGTGAAGGAGAGGAGAGAACTGCTCTTTCGTTCAGATGTTTTGCCTACAAGCACAGCTGGGTGCTGCTTTTCTACTTGGCCCAAAGTCATTCTAGTCCAGAGGCAGTTATCCACCCCACTGGCCAATTATCATCTGGCAGCAGCCCTAGCCAGTCATACAGATCTGCTGGTGAGCAGCTTGGGGACACAAACACACCCCCAAAAATTCATCCAGGCTTAAACTTGCTCTCAGAGGCCCTGGCTATCATAGTCTTTGATAATAGCAATAGCAATAGCATTTATTTCTATACCGCCTATATACTAAGTGTTATCTAAGCGGTTTACAATGTATTTTTAGCTAATTGCCCCCAACAAATTGGGTACTCATTTTACCGACCTACGAAAGGATGGAAGGCTGAGTCAACCTTGGAGCCTGGCATGATCGAACTCACAACCTTGTGGTTGCAGTACTGGCATTTAACCACTGCGCCACCAGGACCTGATAACACTTCATTTGCACTAAATTATGTTGCAAACAGCAGCCTCCAAGATTCTCTTCTTAATAGTATGAGGGGATAATATCATTCCAATAGTTGAGTAAGAAAGAATAACTGAGGAGAATAATACAGTGGTTCTTAACGAGAAGTTTGTGAAGCCATGCTGCTAGACATCAACAGCAGCAACAGGGACACGGCAGGAGGGGGGCATGAGTGCCAAAACTGCTCCCTCCTTTGCAAATGAGGGAGCAGTTTAGGCATGCACACATGCCTCCTACTGTCTCCCTTTCATTAGGGGCATGGCAGCAGGGAGTGTTGGTGTTGAGAGACATGGTGGCAGGTGTGTGTGCATGCCCAAACTGCTCCCTCATTTGCAAATGAGGGAGCAGTTTCAGCACTCCACACACACACACTGTCATGTCTCTGACAAAAGGGACATTGTGGCAGGCATGTGCACATGGCCAAACTACAACTGTGGAGACCAGAGTCTGAATCCCCACTCAGCCAATGAAACCCACTGGGTGACCTAAAGCAAGTAACATTCCCTCACCCTCAGAGAAAGGCAAAGGCAACGGCAACAAATCTTGCCAAGAAAATGCCCACAATAGGTTTGTGTTAGGGTTGCCATAAATCAGTGTTCAAAGGGAAGAGACATGATGACTAGAAAGAACCTCCTCATGTCAGTGGCGCTTTGTTGTTGTATGCCTTCAAGTTACTTCTGATTTATGGTAACCCTAAGGTAGAACTATCGAAGGGTGGTGTTTTGGTTTTGTTTTTTTTGGCAAGATTTGTTCAGAGGAGGTTTGTCATTGCCTTCCTCTGAAGCTGAGAGAATGTGATTTGCCCAGGGTCATCCAGTGTCTCAGCATGAATTTGAATCCTAGTCTCCAGAAACATTTAATAATTAAATAAATATTTGAATATTTATATCTAAATTTTAATTATTTAAATCTTGAGTTAAGTCTTGGGGGTCACAAGAAACAAAGTGTATTTACAGGGGATCCCCAGTAATAAAAAGGTTAAGAACCACTGGGATAATGCAGTGATGTGCTACCCAGTATCTTTCTCCATCTTATGTATACCACATGGAAAAGTTCATTGAAGGAAAGGGAAAGACACATACTAGAGATGCAAAGAAGGAAGGAGGAGTTATTAGTTCAAATTGCGATGGTGATGGTAAAAAGATTTTCTAGACATGATCAACTTTTTTTTCAATGGCATGATCAGACATGATCAGACAACTCCGTACCTGCTGAAACGATATCTTCAACCTAAGGTATTATTGCTACACATACCTACTGATCAGTTGGGTTCAGTGTGAGACTTCCTAGTTAGTTTGCTTAGCCACAGAGACTGTACCCACCATTAAGTGTTAATCAAACTCTTATTGCCCAATCGTCCCATGATGAACTTTTAAACAGAGATAAACCCTACTGTGTTCAGTGTAGCTCCAAAATGCAGCCAGCTCACTATTAGAGGTCAATTAGAAGCTATGCAAATAATGGTAAGAGCAGAATTCCGATTCTTTCTAGGACCAACTGGGACTTAGTGAATAGGCTCTCCAGTTTCACAGACCTCTTCCATCATGATAGACTCTAGACCAAAAAACAGAGTGAGGAAGAGCAGTTGCTGCTGTTAGGTGGCTGCTATTTTTATTCAGTTATAAATGACTCAGTAAAAATATTTACAGGACTTAAAATGGTGCCCTGACTAGATGACTTAAATAATCAAATATTTTTCATACGATGCTTAGAAAATAGAAGATTGCACATGCTATCTTAGAAAAGACTATTCTACCTTTTTTTTCAAATAGGACAGAAAGTACAGTAGGTTCCTTATATCCGTCAGAGATATGTTCCCAGACTGAATATGGATGGTAAAAAATGCAGATAACACCAAATGCTATATTTTGACCCGAAGGCTGGGCGAGGTGGTGAGGGTGTGAGTCAGCTCCATTGCTTGGCTCCTTCTCCCTTCCTTCCCTGCAGGGCTTGGAGAGCAGCCCTCTCCTGGGAGTCAAAACCTGCCTGGCCACTTTGTGTGCCCCGCTCAGCTGAGAATGGAGTGTCTGTTACTTTCCTTGGCTGGGAGGGGCTCCATGGTTTCATGGAGACAGGCTTCCTGTGCCTCTCTTAGCCAAGGAAGGAGTCTGTCTCTCAGCCAAGGAAGAAGTGTCTGTCTCCCTCCTCAACCAAGAGACATGCAGAAGAATCTCTGCTAGACTTCCTGTACCCCTCTCAGCCAAGGAAGGAATGTCCCTCTCCTTCCTCAGCCAAGAGAGGCCATGGAAAACCCAGGCCATTTCTGCACTACACTGTTATAGTGCTATTATTCCACTTTCAACACCCTATGGAATCCTTTGGTACACAGCTATACCTTTCTTATACCTTTATACTCAAGCATACGTTTTTATACACACCCTTTTTGTGATATTTCCAGGCCAAAATGGTGATCAGAAATGATGTCATGTCACCTCCAGTCACTATTTTCACCAGGAAATGGTCAAAAAAAAAAAAAGAAGAAGGATGAGAGAGGCGGGTTCGTATGATTTTCAGGCAAATTTGACTGGGAATTGACCAACATCAAAAAACTGGGGGAGAGGAGAGCTCAAGGGGCTTTGTGGGGACTGATCAGGGTCTGCAAAACTCAACCTGAGGGGCTGCATCTGGCTGAGGGTCTACGTTTTCTACATCCCTGCTCTTGCTTCTGCAAGTCAGAGGAAGGACTCACATTGCTTGTGGGTAACACCTTCACTTATTTTTCCAGGCCCCAGACCCATTCTTGACCCCACAACTGATAACTGCATGGCAAAAATTGTTATTCCTTGAAGCCTCCAAAAGTAGTGATTCTTCATTAGAACAAGGCACCACCACATGGACACCCTCTTATCTTGTCTCTCCTCCAAGCAGAACTATAGAACCAAAAGTGGGCTTCCATGCTACTTACAAGTTTATTTGGGGCGAAAGATGCACCCCATGGTGGGACTTGGGAAAGGAAAAACAGACCGTAGATCCCCAGAGGTTGTTAAGTTTACTAAAACATATTAAGAGAGCAGTTTTCATCCCCTCCTCATATCCTGCCATCAATAAATTCCCAAATATCTTGATCAAATTAAGCAGAGTGGTCTGAAGGGTAGATGGCATGCAATTCAGACAGCTTTAAACTAGTGAGTCCTAGTACTCTTCTTAGGAATTAAGCCCTGACGTGGCCTGTGAAGCTATGAAGATTTTTTTTTGTTATGATGCTTTGCAAACAGTTTAGTGGTTTGTAAGAAACGTTAAGAATTATTGTGCAATATGCCACTTTGTTCCTACTGTTCAGTTGCACTGACATGTCATGTCTCTGCTCAGTGTTTCAGCAACTTCTAATCTAAATTTGTGCTCTCGATTCCTCAATTCTGTTTACATTTAGTTCCACTGAAATTACATGCCTCTAGTGAGTATTTCAGTACCTTCTAAACTGAATTTGTGTTTTTGGTTCATCTATTAAGCTGTACGTGACCATTGGTCCCCACCGGATGTCCAAAGGCTAGAGCCAGGTGTCCGTTTCAACACACAACTATTACTTTAGAAAATTCTTTCTTTAATCAGGAATATTTCTTTTATTATTTATTTGAATACAAGCAATCTAATTCAAAATCAAAATAATTTACATTCAGGAAAAGAAAAGGCAGAAAAATAAAAGAAAAAAAGCTAAAATTAAACTAAACCACAGTATTAAAACACTAAACTAAAACATTGCACATTAATTAACTAAAACACTAACTTAGTAAAGCACAAAAGGGCTCTGACCCGCCCCGTTAAACTGTAATGAAAGAGAAAGAAAAAAATACATTATTCAACTATTACAGATGCAAATAAATAATCCTACTAGAATTACTAGTAACCATTGCCACATGTAAATCTTATAACAATAACCCTTCGTCTTCTTACAAGTCCACCACATATGGAAAAAGAAGCCTTTGTTCTCCTGACATCCCCAACATTGATTTGAAACATTCTTAGATATTTTTAACAGCTTATTTGGAATTAGATACCATCTATACATCAGCTTACATTTCCTGTGGTGAGGTAGCTAATATTATCTTAGGAAAAAGTTGACACTTGTATGTATCCCAAACTCATAGAACAGCCTTTCTAATGCAATGATCTTTAAATTCAGCAGGTGCCTTAACTTTATCATACCAAAGATAACCATGTCACCAAAATCTTAAATCATGACCTTCAAGTGCCAAGAGTTTCTCATATTTGAACAACATCTATTAGTTCAACCATACAAAACAACAGGCCTCATAATTCAAGTTACTGTTAGGAATTCCCAAACCACCTCTTTCTTTGTTTCAATTTTTATTTGGGGTTTCTTTGCCTGCCAAATAAATCTGGAAGTTTTTTTCTGCCATTGTATAAAGGTTATTTCACTTCTTATGACAGGGTCTGCATTTGTTTTCCTCTTCTGAAGCCTGTTGTTGTTGTTGTTTTGGTAGACAGTTTTGTTTTATCACACCTCACTTTAAACATAGTTCAGACATCTTAATTTTTTTCAAAAGAACCTTCATTTAGTCCAGTGGATTTTGTGTCATTATCACAAGATCATCCACATAAACCATCAGATTACTCTGTTCTTTTTTTAATCCTCACTCCACAAATTCTGTTACCTGATTTGGTATCTCTCAGTAAAGTCCCCAATGCCAAAATAAATGGGAAAGGTGAGTGGGAACAACATTGTCTAGTTCCCTTAGTATCTCAATCAGTCTTGTTGTGTTGAATCAGGTACATTTCTAAAGAGCATACAAATTTTACACCATGCAATTGGTTCCTTACCCAAAGCCTACTTCTTTTCAATTTTTGTAAAACTACTTTTTTTTTTTGCTAATTTTTCCCGGTAGGGAACTACAAGGTTTAAGTTACAAAGCTCAAACTTTTTAGCCAAGAGTAGTTCCAGTAGGATTAACTGGGTTTAAGGGGCTTTTGAGGTTTGCAGCCTCAGCACTGATTTACCCTCTCCCTTGTTGTTGTGTGCCTTCGAGTCATTTCTGACTTAAGGCAAACTTATCATTAGGTTTTCTGGGAGCTTGATGTGCCCAAGATCACCCAGTGGGTTTCCATGCCCAAGCAGGGAAATGAATCCTGATCTAAAGCATTTACTCAGGGGAGGGGAACATGTTGTCCCTCTTAACCTAAACATATTAGTATCTTAACTATTGACTTCATAAGCATACATGGTCTTCTCAGTAAGAGTGGGAATCGTGTCATCATCCTGCTCTTGTTGGACAGCAACTCCCAGCTGACATAGCCAATAGTGAGGGGCGATGACAGTTAACAGGGCAAGAGTATTTGGAGAGATGAGTGATTCGCATGCCTGTTCCTAAATCTTACAATTTAACTGCCAGTTCCTAATAGCTTTGCCAGCCCAGGAGTGAAATAATAGATGGGAGTTTAACCTTTATCCTGGAAAAAAATTAATAAACCAGTGTAACGCAAATCCAGATGCCAACGGAAAACTTATATAATCGCAAGAACGCCCCAACTGGAGGCCAGCACAATGCTAAACATTTCCGCACTAGACTGCTATAGTGCTATTATTCGACCTTCAACATCCTCTGGAATCCTGGGGTTTGCAGTTTCAAAGGCCCCCCCTCTAAACTACAAACCCCAGGATTCCATAGGATGTTGAAAGTGGATTAATAGCGCCATAACAGTCCAGTGCGGAAACGGCACCCTGGTTCAACTTGTTGCCCCTTCTTCCCCTCTAACTTTCCCATCTCCGATTTTTCCCCGGGAAAAGGTACTTCACCTTCAGAAAGGCGACAGGAGAAGGACCCTTTGGCTTCCTAAAGGGAAACCAGCCCCGTCCTCTCCAAAAGCAACGCGAGGCTCCCCGGGCGCCCTCCGTCCCCGCCATCCCTCGCAGCCCCGCGAACCTGTAGGCGTAGTGGAAAAGGAAGAGCCCCAGGAGGATCCGGTTGGGCCAGAAGCCGAGGCGAGCGCCGTCGCTGCAGAGGACGAACAGCGAGGGGAGGAGGAAGGCGGGCGCCTCTTGCACCACCCAGGCCACGGTGGCGGGAATCGGGCAGCCGAAGTAGGGCGACGTGTAGCGGCCGTACGGCATCCCCACGTAATTGGCCAGCGGCAACGTCAGCGCGATGGAGCCCACCAACGCGTAGCTGAGCACCTCCAGCAGCCGCGCCTCCTCGGGGCCGGAGAGGCGCCGCCAGAAGTCCGCGCTGCAGAGCGGGCCGGCCAGAGCCGCCACCGAGCCCATCGCGGCCGAGGAGGAGCGGCGCAAGTGCCGGCGCTGGGGCTGGGCCGCTCCCTTATTTAGCCCCGGGGCGGGGGAGGCGGCGCCGTAAACAGCGGGAAAGCCGGGGCTGGCTCGGGCTCTTGGCGGCCGCGACCCAGCACGCCCAGGGCAAGCGCCCCGGGGACTGTGAGGTGTCCCGGACGTACCTTTGACATGCAGCGCCCGGGCGGCCCGAGGCGAGGGATCACGGGGCGTCACAAGGGGGGCGGACGAACCCCGGCCCGGCCCGGCCCACCCGCGGGGGGAGAGGCCGCGATGGGTGGCGCCGGGGAAGAGCCAGGCACGGCGGGCGCGCCGCTTGGCAGGGAGCCGGGAGCCCCGGTCACTCCGGCGGCGAGGAGAGGAGAGGAGAGGAGAGGAGAGGAGAGGAGGGACGCGTCGTGTTAATTCTGGGAGACAGCAAGGCAGACTTCAAAACTAGCTGGGTCTTTTTTGACAGGGAATAAACAAGCAAGTCAGCTGGGTGTTTAAAATGACTGACGCATTTACGAATCTCAGAACAAGAAACTTTCAAAAACTGAATCTGAATGGAAGAAATTGAAGTTCTCATCATTCATCGGAAGATAAAGGTATATACCTCAATGAACCAGCTGTGTTCCTGGGTATTTAACAGAAAAGGTGGTTTCAGAGGCAGAAATAACATGAAAAGAATAGGGATAGTTCTTAATACCACAAAAAGGAAGAGCCATGCTACCATACCTTACACTCTTACTCCAGGAGGATGTACTATTTTCATAACTGAACATATTTCTGGCTGGAAAACATGTTTAAAAGCACACTTGACAGGAAAACATCTTTCCAGATCAGACTGACCTTAGATGTGCTTAGGTCATAAGTTCAGAGAAGATTTGGCAGGAAACCCAGACACTAATGCATTTATGCTAATCCTTTCAACATCTGGGGCTCCATGCACACACAAAAACAATGGAAAGCAAAAGTGCCCAGGTGAAGCAGTCAGGGACCATCTAAGCCACTCTGGTGTGACCGTCTTCTGCAGAACTGGTAACTATTCACCTTAACACCCTAATCTCTCTGTCCAACCTTTCTTACCTTACTTTCTGACAGCCTTGTATTGTATACTCTGTTTAATTTTTAACTGCAGCCCTCTCTACAGTTAGTACTGGTATACACTGGTGAAAGGATTCTGCTGTTACCCTCCCCTCACAGGTCTCCTTTGAGCTGTAACTCCCCCAAATTTTAAGGAAACACTGGCATTGTGGGTGGACCTCAAGATCCCCCACGTCTTAGGGTAACAGCAATTCAACATATTGGAACAAACTTTTCATCCAAAACTAGTACTACGTACATGTGAAAGGAAACAACGCAGGTCATGTAAGCCATAAGTAAACAAAAACATTTTAAATCTTCTAGAGAGCACCTAAAGATTTCCTCCAGATTGCACCCAGGGATGACTTTTTCTTTACCCAGCCTCCATTTTGCTTATGATTTCAATTTTGGTGGCCAAAGAAGCTTTTTTCTTTTTTAAGCAAATTCTTTTTATGCCTGTCCAGCTCTGTCTTTTCCTCCCTGTCCTCCATCTAGCTTGAAGTTGTTTTTTTTTAAGAAACATTGTCTTTGGAAGAATGATACAGGAGGGCTACAGAAACACATACTTTCAGTGTTGGAGTGCAGCAGTGTGTCTGCAGTAAACAAAACACTAATGTTTGAGATGGGATATAATGCATTTCTGCTCTAGCTGATCCTTCTGTAGCTGTGTGTGCTTCCCTGCAGCAGGAGCTGCATCCAGAATCCCTTTACTGAGCATGCATGAATAGCAAAATAGAGAGAAAAGGGAAGAGCAGATAAGTCTGCCTCATCAGTTACCTCCAGCATGTTAAAAAAAATCTATACATTTAGCCACCTAAATGGAAATCATGAAGCAAAATGGAGTCTGAGTAAAGAAAAAGTTGTCTCTGGATGCAATTGGGAAGCCTTCAGGTGGTCTCAAGAAGGCCCAAAATGTTTTTGTTAACTGGCTGGACTTCCAGCAGGACAGCAGTCAGATGCTCTTCATAGCAGCTCTGCAGCAAGGAGAGCTTTCATGGTAAAAGTGCCAGTGAGAGGGATCTCTGGCTGGAGAAGCTTTCCCCAGGATTAAAGTGGGAGTGGGGGAATCACCCACAAGGATCCAGACTTCCCATTACTTGTGTTTACTCATGAGCAAATATGTAATGAATGGAAAGGACCGAGGGAGTTACATCATTTGCACTTGTTCTGAAAAGCACCTGCTTTGATCTGATGGCCCTAAGCCAGCAACTAACTTTTAAAAAACTTCTTAAATAAAACTTGGGAGTTAGAAAATTGACAGATTCTTCTGATTAAAGTGGATGAACAGAAGCTTTGTAAGTCACCTTCCTTCTGCAACCAAGAGTTGAGTGAGTGCGTTTACTCAATAATAATAATAAGAAAATAAGAAGACTAGGGGTTGATGTGTTTAAAAAAGAACAACTAGGGATTTAAGTGCCTATATTTTTGTGGATAAACTGAATTTCATCTTATTTACAAGACTGAATTTGACTTTACAAGGAGAAACTACAATGTGAGAAAATGCAGGTATTATCTTTCTAATGTTGATAAGACTGATTTGATGGCTGTAAGTGGTGAGAGAAAACTCGAACTGTTAACTGCTGGATCAAACAAAAGATGGACTCTTTCCAAGACTTTTTACAATGGATGCTGGAGGAATTATGCCTTTTGAGAGAAGGGGGACTCCCAGATTTGAAGAGGAGAGTGCGAAAAGACTGGATAGAGAAACTGAGAAATGAAATCAAGGCAGAACTACAGGGAGATGTAAGGCTAGGTGCCAGGGAGAAATGTGGGGCTAGTATGGAATTGATGGAAGCTGAAAATCACATAGAGAATCAAAATTATAGAGACACAAATTCAAGTTGAGCTAATAGAAGGATTAGCCATTGAAATGAGGGGCCAAGAAGTTTTGGTTTGTGAAATAGAGATTATAGCCCAAGTGGGGTAGGGGGAGAATATACTGATGGTTGAATGAATCCAAGTTTCATTCAATGAATGATTAGCCTGCAAGACCAAAAGGGGTAAGAGACAGATGAAAAAGAAAAGTACTCAGTCTCAGGACAAATACATTAAAACAAAGGACATGAAACAAAGGAAGAGAATCTGAGAAGACTGCAGGGAGGGATAGGATGGATGAAAAGGGAAAAGAGAGACAAATTTAAAATGAAATAGAGAAAAAGGGGGGTGTTGGTTGAAACAAATTGATATGATTTGATGTTGAAGAGTGCGAGGGTGCCTGAAATGGATTTAAAACAGAAATTACCACTCTTGGATACTTGTGGATGAGGCTATTCATCCCTTTTATTTTTCACCAGAAAAAGGACACTCCAGGGAGTCTGTAAAGGTGAGGAACACAAAAACAGCCTTTGGGCTACATGTGGCCCCAGGGCCATACTTAGCTCAGTAGCCTCCATACAAGAGCATGTTGGCATTAAGATAATCCACCAAGGGGCTCTCAAAACATTTCTGCAGTTGATCAATATTTTTGTGTGTGTATGTGTGGGGGAGTCTTGTAAACTTTTAGGCAGGCTAGCAAACCTAACTCCTACGTGTGTAAGAGCTATGTTTGTATTTATCGATTGGTTAAGCAATCAGTTACTAGAATTTCTACTACAAAGTATTATGACATCAGAGTATTAAGTCCTCCAGGGTATAAGTTGCTTTGCTTCAACTAGCCGAGTCCCTTATTAAAAACCATCATATGATTGTAAAAGCTTATGAAAAACAATCATCCTATATTTTACTCTTTCAGGCTGTGCTGTTCTAGGACAAGATTTCTTCCTTTGCTCATCAAGTGCTCACGGGTCTAGTCAATCTCTGTAGGAGTTGACACGGTTCCAGTCATCCTAGATTCCTTCCCTCTGTGTGCATTGAATGGGGGTAGAGGTTGCAAATGGAAATCTACAGAAGCTAGATCGATTATAATTTTCAGATGTTGAAGTCTTGAATGCCCCGCAGAAGATGGAGCAAGATTGTTTCTGCTGCCCTGTACACTAGAACATAAACCAATGGATTCAAATTACAAGAAAATATATTCTGCCTAAACATTATAAAGAACTTCCTGACAGAACTGCTTCTCACCGGGATAGGTCGACTCAGAGTGTGTGTGTGTGTGTGTGTGTGTGTGTGTGGACTTTTTCTCTTGGAGGTCTTTAAGCAAAGGTTGGGTGGCTATCTTATTGAAATGCATGGCAGTGAGTGATCTGGAAGGCCCCTGACATCCCTTCGAACTCTTACAATTCTATGAATAGTCTAGACCAAAGCCACAGCAAAACAGGACATGGAAAACAAATTATCTTGAGTTGACTGACAGAATCAACCAACAAAAAGGGTATGGTCCTCCAGTCACTTAAATTCCTCAAAATCACCTAATTCAAGAGTAGAACCCACCCAGGGCTATTAGGAAGGAAAGTGGGACAAAACAACTTTTAAAATATATATAAGTTTTTACCCAAAATAACAAAAACTCTAACTAAGATTTTTAACATAGACAGAAATTGAAACACTATACTAAAACAATGAACTGAAAAATACCAATAAACACTAACTCCCTAGAATATTAACTTACTGACTAAACACTAGCATGATAAAACACAAAGGACTCTCACTGCCCCCCCCAAAAAAACTAATGAGAAAAACAGAAAAATATGAAGTACCATTATAGATCCAGCTAAATAACCATACCCATAAATTATTGCATTGTTTGATTTTTTATTGATCAAAAAGTCAATAAATGAACAAAACAACTTTTTATCCTCAGGGAGCAATGCTCAACCCTGAAGTCCGTTTCTGCTGTTCCATAAAGAGCTCTCTGGAGGTCTACAAAATCTCCCAGTTCCCAATGTCACCTCAGATGTGACTTCTCATCAGCAAATACCTTTTTAAACATTCCGAAGCAGAAAGTCTTGGAAAGACTCATGCATTAATAATTATAATTAATTAATACTTATGATTTAATTATGATACATGTGTATCGAATTGTTTTATGTTTTAGTGCTTTTTAATTATAATGTGTTGTTAATGGGTATGCTGGTTTTAATTGTATTTTAACCTTTGTTCTACCCCGCTTCGAGCTTTGAGGAGAGGCGGGTAACAAAATAAAAAATATTATTTTATTATTATTAATAACACCCTTCACATACAAAAGGCTGGCTAAGCACATCACTGGGATGTACTGAGGAGCAGAGTATGTTTTTTTTATGTGTGTTAGCCGTGTTCCACATCAGCAAGTAACGCTGATGAAGCTACAGTGAAACGTAACTTAAAAGAAATAAAGTGAGGGGTCTAAAAAAAAAAAAAAAAACAGTTTAGGGGAATGCACTTTGCCCATCCCAGCCTACCCACCTGATACATGAATGCATTTGTTTATTTGAAAACTGCCTTTCCTTCAAACAATGGCATGAATCCAGAAATGGCAGGGCCAATGGTAGGGTGAGCTCTATATTGGGGAGGGGTACATACTCCCCCTGCCTCCCCTGAAGTTGCTTTTACACACACGGCCCCAGCATCCCAACAGGGCTCCAGACACATACTGAGCAGTAGCTGGTCCCATTGCCTCATGGCCCAGCCCTGTGCCCTGAGGAGAACTGAAGGAACATGTTCTAATAAGAAGCACGATCATCATGGCGGAACCCCAGCTGTAGGGACTGATTGCATTTCAGTCTCCCCTCCTTCTTGACCTGTACTGTAGGAGGGGTCCTATATACTAAACAAGCAGTTGACTGAAAAGTAGCATTAACATTATTTCCTAAAGAACGCTGCTCAGACCAGTTCCGCACTACACTGCTGTAGTGCCATTATTCCACTTTCAACACCCTATGGAATCCTGGGGTTTGCAGTTTAGGGCGGGGCCTTTAGGATTCTCAGCCAGAGAGCTCCTGGGCCTCAGTCAGCTCGGGCCTCAGAACTCCACAGAATGCTGAAACTGGCACAATACCACTATAACCGTGTAGTGCAGAAAGGCCTTCGTTCCACCACTGCCTAGTTCGAGTGGAGAAATTTTTAGATTTAGGCCACACAGACTGTTATAGTGCTCTTATTCCACTTTCAACATCCTATAGAATTCTGGGGTTTGCAGTTTAGGTAGGGGCCTTAAACTGCAAACCCCAGGAGGCTGAAAGGGGAATAAGAGCATTATAACAGTCTAGTGTGGAAATGGCCTTAGCCTTTTTAGACTTCTGTTTTCGTTGGGGGGTTTTTTTGTGTGTTTTGTTTTGGTTGCTGTGAGGTAATTTCTGCCCTATTACTTCAGTCCCCCTTTATTACAACGACTCATCAGTGCCTGGTAAATAACGCATAAAGCTCGAGGGAAGGGGGCGGGGGAGAAGGCACGAACTGAAGCTGTGGCACCGGGCAGCGCTTCTCCGGGCAAAGCAATATTACCTTCCCACGGGCGGGTGAACAGCGGCTTCACTTGAGACATTCGGTTGCACAAGCCGCGAACGCCATGCGCTGTCGATATTGCAGGGTGCAGGTGTGGCTGAAACTGGCTTGGCTTCTTGCAAACCGCCTCCGCTCGGAAGATCCCCATCAGGGCGCAACAGGTTCTCTTCGTTAAAACCACTCCCACGACGCGCCAAATTCTGCGCTCCGAGGTATGGAGGAGAATGTTTGTCCTCCACCGACGTGCGTAACGCTCATGTTTAATTTTGCAATGGTTAAATTGTTCCCCATTTCGAAAGTAAAAAGAAATGCCTGGCGTTCGCTTCTGTTGGGACACCCTCTGAACCACCTGCAAGCACGCTCACACCGGCGTTTTTCTACAGGCAACGGCCAAGGCCGACTTTATCCCAAGTGACCCCGTAATCTCGGCGCCCTCCGGAGCATCTGCTTGCCACAAGTCTGCGTTCTCTCCCGCCCCCAGTTCGCCAGGCGCCTGCGCCGGCTCCGTACACAGGCGCGCGGCTCCGAACGAGCGTGTTTTGGTGGGGGCGCCCGGCGCGGTTGTGGAAAATTGGGCTCGGGCGTGGCCGTTGGGGCCTCTTTTGGGTCGGGGCCTCGCGGCTTAGGGGCGCGGCCGGCCCTTCGGGCGCGATGGGCCGGAGGCAGCGCCAGAGACAGCAGCAAAGCCGAGAAAGGGGCCCTGGGGTGAGTTGAGGCCTAGCCTGGGAGCGGCGGGGGGAGGTGGCTGGGCCCGGCGGAGGCTTCGTCGGTGGCCGCCTGACCGACACACCCGAGCCTTCCGGGGGAGGCCTCGAGGGAGGATGGCTTCCTTGCTGAGAGAGACATTTATTGCCGAGGGAGCGGGGTCGTTAGGAATCGGCTCTCACAGGAAATCTTACTTTATTGCCGGGAGCACCATTCAGTCCTCCTTGTTGCCTGTGTATCTTTTTTCTTTCTTTCCCTGAAGACATATAGGTCACGTCAGAGATTAGAAGTAACTTCCTGAAAATTGCGAGTCGCCTGTAATTGACTGATATGTTGTTGTTGTTTTGTTTGTGGTAACTCAGGGAGACCTAAGTTTTCCTGCTGTCGTATCTTGATGAAGAGCAATCTCTCAATTTTCCTGGTTAACTTGGTATTTAAATATGTTTTGTTTAGTTCCTCGCAGTCATTAGTTTAAATTACAGGGTTGTGTATGTGATATGTCGTGTGTTTTGTGTCACAGGCTAGTGCCTTTTAGCTTTTTATGTTCCTGAAAAGTAAGTAAAATTATTAGGTACTTTGAAATAATAAAATGTTTGTTAAAGTTGTAATTATAGTTGCAGTTACAATTGGCCCTACACATTCCCTAAGGTTAGGGATGTAGGAGCCTTGCAAAAGTGGAAAAATAAAAAACATCAAAATATGTGTGTGTGTGTCCGTGGAAAGGGGGCTAAGGCATGTTGGGGAGAATGGGCACCCAGAGTCCAAAGTGGGCTGGGGAAGGAAAGTTTCAGAAAGTAGTGGGTCAGCATGGTGGCTGTATATGTCCTCTCTCTTACCCATCTCCTTCCATGGGTGTGGAGGGGCAATGAGAGAGGGTTTGCGGCGCTGCGAAATGGGGCTGTGATTCCTCCTTTTCTGACCAGGCAGCAGCTAGTGGAAGAGAAGGAGGACCAGAGGCAAGTTTTTAAAGGGTTGTTGAGCCTGATTGGAGCTGCTGAGATAAGGTTCCCCCAGAAAAAGGAGCACCTGTGGGGATTGAAGAAACTTTCAGATATTCGAGTCTGTGAAAGTCAGGTCCAGAAATGTGGATGGCTGAATACTTTGGCACAGCAGCTCATTACTTTTAAAAGGAAGTTTTCCAACCTTGGGGCCCAGATATGGTTTAGTGCAACCACTAAACAGGCTGGCCTGAGGCAAACAACAGATCAGAAAAGCCTGTCGCTGAAGATAAATGAGAACAAATTTAAACAAATGCACATATGTGGTAAGACAGTTGATCTGATATTATAAACAAAAGCAATTCATGAGTACAATTGTGTTATAAATAATATTTAGAAAAGGACAAAAGTCTGTATATAAAGATGCTGCTCAACCTGTGAGACCACTGGTAATAAATACGTAATAAAGTCTTGATAACCTATGTTCTCCATACTTGTTCAAAAATGAACAACTGGTGATTGGTGAATGCTCCCGTTATTCTTTTCTGGAGAACTCTCCTTAGATGTTACTTTCAAATGGTGGATTAGAATCATTTGTAAGTCTTATAAACAGTCTAGCCTTTATCAGAAATGTGGAGAATTTTCAGTTGGAGCAATAGCTATTCCTCAAAGAAACTGTAGTTCAGTTTATGTCCAAGAATGGAGACACTTTACCTGTGACCAACAAACAACAGTAAGCCCTGCGGAATCTCCACTGTTTCGTGTAAGCTTCTTTAGGCTTAATTAATCAATACTTAATTTTGTTTATTAACGTTTGTTCATTTTTTGTCATATATGTGTATTTGTTTTAAGTTTGTTCTCATTTATCTTTAGCTACAGGTTTTTCACAGATACAGTTTAATCATTGCCTTAGAAGTGGTATTAATTGACTCTTTTCTCTGTCTTTTCCATAGGGTTGGCCTGAAGGTGGTTATCCAGAGATTGTGAAGGAGAATGCGTTATTCGAGCATTACTATGGTACTCTGGGCATCGTGCCTGAAGGGGAGTGGGAGAGCTTCATGGCTGCTCTGCGGGAACCACTTCCTGCTACCCTCCGCATAACAGGATACAAGAGGTGAGCACTGCTGGTGTGGTTATCTGTTATTAATTTGGTATTTATTCTTAGTATTATATTTATTTATATACCACCCTTTCCTCAGCTCGTGAGCCAAGACAGCAGTTAAAACAAACATAGTTAAAAATTGATAGGATGAAGCAATTATCCAATTATCAATTATCAAAAGAATAAATAAGTAAAACCAGTTAGAAATATAAGTCATTAAACAACAACAACAAATAAAAGCCCAACACATTATACAAGGCCTGGTTCTTCCCAAAAAATTAAATCTGAAAAGCTTACCACAACAAAAAAGTTTTCACTTACCTACAGAAAGACAATGACAGTTTCACTCTAGCCTCTTTGAAAAGGGAATTTGAGAGCCCGGGAGCAGCCACTGAGAAGTCTCTCTCCCTTGTGTCCACCAAAAGTATCTCTGAGGTTGGTAGGACACAGAGAAGGGTCTCTCAAGAAGATCTCAAAATAAGAAGTAGTGGGAATGCAGCCAAGAGAGCGAGAGAGCGCATGGTTTGTTTGAGGTCACTTTATGAGTTGACTGTAGAGATGAGATTCAAACCACAACTTTGATGATTGATAGCTTAAGCTTTTGGCCAGTTCTGTGTTATCAAGATGTGAAAGGGCGAGAAGAACTTAAAATTAAAATATACACATACTGAAGAAAATTTTACAGCCCTTGAGTTCTTTAGAACCTGAGAAGTATATTTGATGTATATTCATTCATTCAGAAATAAAATATTGTTTCAAATGCGAAATTTCTTACACTTATGCAACTTGTTCAGATCTTTGCAGACGTGTGTGTGTGTATATATAGATGCAGTGGGCCCTCCACTTTCGCGGTTCAGCACTCACGGCTTTGATTAATTGCTTATTATTTTATTTATTTTTATTTATTAAAATATTCTTACTCTATTTCCCTCTGCTATGGGAAAAATATGTTTTCCCTAGGAATCTCTAATTCCTCTGACGTGATTCTGTGGTCTACTTCCATTGCAGGTGGATCATGGAGTTGTGCCGAAGGACCTAGAGATTACTAGAGAAGACATTTCTCTAGGCATTGCTAGATCCTCCAGCATGATTCTGTGGCCCACTTCCACTGGAAATTGACCATAGAATTATGCCAGAGGACCTAGAGATTCCTAGAGAAGTGCTCTCAGGTTAAAAAAAAAAGTGTGTGTGACTTTTATTTTTATTCTGGTTTTTCCATTTTCATGGGGATCTTGTGCTCCTAACCCAAGCGAAAGTGGAGGGCTCAGTGCATGTGGGTGTGTGTATGTATAGATATGTATGTTTTTGTGTGTTTATATAGATAGATACATAGATATAGATCTTGATTTTAACTGTGAGTTGCAAAATGCCTTACCTCTGAGTACTGAGGCAGTTGGAGAAGCTAACAGAAAGCTGGCTGGCAGAAGCTGTCATTGAGTTTTGATGTTATATCAAAATGTAGTTAATGGTCCTACATTAACTGTTTCATTCACATATTATTTCATTTTGCTTTTCTTCTTTTGCAGCCATGCCAAGGAAATTCTCCACTGTCTGAAGAACAAATATTTCAAGGAGTTAGAGAATCAAATGGTAGATGGTCAAAAAATTGAAATGCCACAACCCTTAAATTGGTAAGGTTATTTTCTGTATCAGCCATCGATATATATCTCTTGATCCTGAATTTGTTGTATAATTGTAATTGTTAGCAGTATAACAGATTGTTTTTAAATGTGTTGTCTCACTGACTGCGATTTTGATAGTTTGTCTTGTGTAGATTGGCAGTGGTAAAACGGATTTGCTGTCTGTCATTCATTTGCAGCCTGCTTGTGCGTACTGCTTAACTATCACCACTGCTGACCACTTAAATCCTCCTAGTGGTACGAATGGCTAAATGAAACAGAACTGAACAAAGAACTAGTAGCTTTCTGTTACATCAGAAAGTAATTCTTTAAAAAAAACCTTATGTTTTTTTGTATGTTTATTAATTTCATTATTAACATGTTTTATACACAAATGGAATCTATGTATAGACAATTTAAAATGGGATTGTATGTTGCCTTATCCTTGTTGAGAGAGTCTGGAAGCATTGTATTTCAAAGATACTATTATCTCACTAGGTATCCAGAAGAGTTAGCATGGCAGACAAACCTAAGCAGAAAAGTCCTGCGGAAATCGCCAGAGCTAGAAAAATTTCATCATTTTCTTGTCAGTGAAACAGAATGTGTAAGTATCAATACTGATTACTTTTTTAAATTTTAATTTTTAAGCCTCATTATCTTCTTTTGTCTAAGCAGTCTCCCCCCTGTTGCCTTATGTTGTAGCAGACCACCAAGACTTAACAAGAGTGCATCAAATACTTGTTTAAAGTTGCTCATCAAGGGTCTTCAGATTTGGAGAGAAGAGTGAAATAAGTAAATGTACATACTCCTGTAATAATAATAGACTATCTGGCAGGCACAGTGGAAGCCTTTGCTCTTACCAGAAAGCAGACCTCTCCTCCATACACGCACAGACAGAGGCAAACATGGGTACTTCAGAGAGAATATCTAATTGATCATGGGCAGAACTGAGGTGCAAGAACAGCTAGTTAGACGTAGGCCCTTTCCACACCTTACCATCTTCTGGTGCTGGGATGTGGGGATCTGGCAAGAGGCTCTCTATTCCGGGGTCCTTTGGCTCCGCATGAGCTACCTGCTCGCGCGAGAGCCCCACCTCTTCCTTCCACAGTGCAGCCTGGGACAGGAAGCACGACTGGCACGGCTCTGGAGGCTCCGCACACCACGTAAGTGCGCACAGGGCCTGGGAGCAATGTGTGATAGTGCACCATTTTTGGCTTCTAGCGGAAAATGAAAAAGTGTACGATCAGCACCTGCCAGCCCCTGGAGCGTTGTGCGATTGTGAGCGTGTTGTGCAGATCGCTCCTCGCAATTGCACGACGCTCCAGGCGCCCTTTCACATGGCAAATGCCGTGCGGAAAGGGTCTAAGTTTCATGGAAACCGGCAAGGAGTGATAATTGTGGGAGAAACGCAAGCATCTTTTTTTCAAATGGAGGAGAAACAAACCATCCCAGTGGGAAGAAGCTACTGTTTCATAATTCATTTGACTAATGACATGAGACCTGGACTGTGTCCAAGGTTGGGTGTGCCTTTTTTTGGAGGCTGCTTAAATGGCTTCCAGCTTGTTCCTGACTGCATGTGTATGAGAGAAAGATTGTGTGTGAGTGTGAGAGAGAGACAGAGAGAGAAATGGAGGAGGAGGAGGGAGGGAGGGAGAGACTTTCACTCCTCTTCAGCAAGGAACTGCTTGCACAGAATCAGATGCCTGGCTCTGATTCTTTCCCTGCTTTGCTGGAAGTGTTAAAGGGCCTCAGGGAAAAGTGTGATTCCCACTCTCCTTCCCTCCATTGGGCAACTGACAACTACAGTATTCTCACCTGCTGGTGCCAGTAAAGTGAGGCAAACAATTGTGTACCCCCTTCTATTCCATTCACCCCTCTCTGTACGCAGACCTCCTGTGAGGACATTGCAGACTATAGGTTAAGAACTGCTGCCTTAGGGAGTAGAAATGTTTACAGCATAGTGAATAGTATGTTCTGTATGTGCATAACTTATATGCATGTGATACTTCTTGTGAACAGTGTGTGAATGTTGACTATGAAGGGAAGGAGCAGCTCTGTCATGCTTCTGATTAGGTTGACTCTCATCCCATGGATCATTGCCAGTGAGCCATTTTGTTAGGACCAGTGCAAATTTTTAGTATGGCCTTGCTCTTTTAAACTCACCCATGGTCCCTTCTTTATTTTTTTAAATTGTGAGGTTTGTTGTCCCTCTTGTTCCCTGTGTTTAATTTCTTCATATTTCTGATTTGTTGGTCTGTATTTGTAGCTGGAGATGGCAATGTAGTGTATTTATGCGGTATCTTTGCATACTGTGCTCAGTAAAGTCCCTCTGAACATTATTCTCTAGCACTAAAGCTAGTGTTGCTTTTTGCATTTTACATATTGAACTTCTTGAAGACCAGACACTTTACTTATGTACTTGCATATCATTTATAGTTCTCCCCACCCAGGCAAAATGACAGGAAGAGGGGTTAAAGGAGTGCTAGTGCTCCTTTTGCCCCCTACCTTTCATATGCATTTTGTCTTGGTGTGCAATTCTCCCCACCCAGGCAAAACAGAAGAGAGGGGTGAGGAAACCCTGCCAAGGAGAAACCCTGCCAAGGCCAAACAGAAGTGGGATGGGTGGGGAAACCTCATGTGACCCCTCGTTTCACTTCCCCTCCTTTTCCTATGCATTTTGCCTCAGCCAAATATTAAAAAAACTTTCCTAAAAAATACAGTGCATCTTATACGACAATGCATCTAATACATTGGCAAATACGGTAATATTTCCAAGGTGTGTAAACTGGGTCTTGCCAAACATGTCCCTTCAGGTGCTGCATTCCCTTTTGAGTTCAAGTCAGAAAAAAGATATTGGAAGGGGTAGAGACAACTCCCTGGTCTCTCTCTCTTCCTCAATTTATTTTTCTCTCTCTTCTTTCCCACATAACAGTCTGCTGGGGAAAGATAGAAATAATTTTTGCCAAAGAGCAAATCATTCACTTGCTAAGGGCCTCATGAGTTCAGATGAATCACTGCTGCTTTATCATACCTAGCCATCCATGTACGTATGTGTTGTGTGTGTAGCTTGTGAATATGTATTAAGACCTAATACAGAACTCTGGCTTAATTCAGAGTTCTTTCTCTCTTCAAACAAATTCATTTTTTTCAATGTATGTAATAAGATAGAATTGGTCATTTAATTCTGTTTATGTTCCACCAGGGAAATATTAGTCGTCAAGAAGCTGTCAGTATGATTCCTCCCCTTCTTCTGAATGTCCAGCCTCATCATAAGGTATACTTTTCTTCTAGAGGGAGATTGAAACTTTGGTGGTTTAAAAATTAGCTCAGTGCAGTTTTTATGCCAATGCTTTGTGTTACATGTTTCCTGCATATTCTGTTTCAGGTAGCTTGTCAGTGAGTTTTCTCTGTGGGCACTAAAAATGTAAAACATAGATGTTCTTCCAGTTATCTATGAGTAATATAGTATAGTATTTTACTTCTATATTGCCCAAGTGGTAGCATGATTTCTAACTCCCAAAAATCCAAATTTGGTATTGGTCCCTTTCTTACTTTCTCATCTGTGTCAAAATTTTTTGATGTGATCTTCATTGCCCAGGTTCAAGAACATCTTCCTACTCTGTCCTGCATGTTCCTTTTCTTCCATATAGAGTAGGGTTCTGTGTTCTATTCAAATTTAAAATCAGTGATGTTTTATAGGGCTTGTCTTCTACTTCATTCTCCCTCAACAACCATCTCACATCTTACTGCTAATTACAGCAGTGAGAAAAAAGTACCCTATTAGAATATGCATACTTTATTTTCTCTACCTCATACTCAGTGTTTAACTGTTGCTGACTTTTATGCTGCAGTAAGGTGGAAAAGGGGACAGGGCTATCTTTACTTTCTAGGTTTCTGACTACATAGGCTTGATACAGTGGCCACAGATATTGTGCACTCTCTCTCTCTTCCATCCTCCCTGGTATTAAAAAAAAATTCTCTATGAACAGCAAAAATCACCTCAGCACACAATACGCATTGCCAGTAGAATGGCAGTTTCTCACTCCTGTGGTTGTTTGTGAGATTGGATTAGATTAGTTCATCTTCCTTTCCTTAATTGTTCCTCAGTTTCATGTGTTCAGAATGAACATGATTTTGAAGTCTTTTGGTTAACTATTTCAGAATATATTTGAATTTTGGTGTTTTACTCACTTAAGAATAAGCTTGGTCAACTTTGTGGCCAGATCTGCATTCCAGTCTTGATTTTTTAATGTATGTGTGTATGTATGAGAGAGAGCTTAGGTCAACATGATAAATGAAATAATGTTATTTGAGTTAAATCTGTACACATCCTTCTCACATATTACTGCAGTAATTGTATTTACAAGTAGATAGCATGTTACACAATTTTAAAATAATATTAGGAAACTCTTTGTATTTTCTTTTCATGACAATTTGTTCTGGTTAGATTCTAGATATGTGTGCTGCACCTGGGTCTAAGACTGCCCAGTTGATTGAAATGCTGCATGCAGATATGAATATTCCTTTTCCAGGTGAGTGTGTGTATTTAAACGGGGATTAAAATAAGGAGTTTTGTTGAAAATATGGTTTCTCATAAAATCAGGTGTTGCAGGTTGACCTCCCTACAGAGCAATACCTTTCTGAGTTGAGTTCAGACTGTGTCTCTGTTCTTGGTTTCATTCTCTTAGTGCCATCAGTCTGTCTTCACATTCTCTTATGGCCTCTATCATTATTATTTTATACTACTTTCAATATTAACACAATACTTTTCCTTTTATACTCTTCATCTTGCCTTGTGTGTCTTGCTCCAGGCTTCTTTCCATTCTATAATCTTCTTTGTCATGAGCATAATGCATAATGTGGCTTGATATGTAAAATTTTTTAGAGATCGTTTCTTGTTTGTTAGATAATTTAAAAGGAAAATTACAGCATACTCTTTTTTCAATATAGCTTAAAAATTATTTCAATGTTATTCATTTTTGTATTACTTCCTTAATATATTAAAATTCAGCTTGTATAATGTTAAAATTATTTGCCACATGTGTTCTGTGTTGGCAATTGTGATGATTTTAATTATGCTTCATTAAAGTTTTTACTACTGTTTTGAGCCCATCTGGGCTGATAATTACTGAGCAATTCCTTATTGCCTCCACAATGATTCTTCCATTAATCTGAAATCTTGACATTTTTCTAGAGGGATTTGTAGTAGCAAATGATGTTGACAACAAGCGTTGCTATTTGCTAGTCCATCAGGCAAAGAGGTTAAACAGTCCATCCATCTTGGTTGTAAATCATGATGCCTCCAGCATCCCTAATTTACAAATCACCACAAATGGAAAAAAGGAGATCCTCTTCTATGATAGGATATTATGTGATGTTCCTTGCAGGTATGCTGCATTTATCTTTAATATTTCATGCATCGTAGCATTTTTAGTGTGTGTGTGTGTGTGTGCCTTCAAGTTGCCTGTCAACTTACGGTGTATGTATGTATATATATTTATACTGACAGATTTTTCATATGACATCAAGAGGACTTAATATAGTTTTAAAAATGTGTGGCTCCTCCCTATTCTGGAGAGAAAGGATGTAATACAAATACACTTGGGGCAGAGTACCTACATTGCTGAAATAAGTTGAAAAATTGCTTTTTCTCAACTGTAAATGTTTGTTGTTATAATAGCTGTTCATTTATCTATACACATGTCATATTTTGTCTTTTGAATCCTCATAAATATGACTTTATGTACTGTGAACACAGAAAACATTACCTCACTGTATACCTTGGTATTTGAGATACCCTAGATCTAAAAAAACTGAGCAATCTTTTTTAATTAGGAGCAAGACTTCAGCTATGCTAAAAAAGAATCTGAAAGGAAAGAACATCTTCCAATTCCTTATTTGAATATTGAAAAACGTTTTTAAAATTGCAGTTTTCATTTTTTATCTTTCACGCTTTTTGATTTATGAATTTTATATGCAAAAGATAGACTCCAAGTATGTTTGAATGATGTTTTCCTAAATCTAGAGAAACACATACATGCTGATGCTGATGTAACCCAGTGCTTAACTGGTTAAGTTTGAAGCTTTTCTGTCAAGAGAAATATATGCTGATATTTTCATATTTCTGTTTGAAAACACATGAAGTTTGGATATGCTTTCAAGAAAATATTGTGGTAACTGACTTGGAATGTAACTTGATATTTCCTTGTAATTAAAGTTCAAATGTGTCTTAACAGTGGAGATGGGACTATGAGAAAAAACATTGATGTATGGAAAAAGTGGACTACTCAAAATAGCTTGCAGTTACATGGGTAAGAAAACATTTTATTATTAATGTCACATTGTATTTAAACTTAAGTGTGGAATAAAACTATTGTTTTAAAAAAAATTCTTATAGTCCAACTATTTCTTATCAGTAACAACTTAGAACACTTAGAAAAATTGTTCTCTACTGACAATAAGGTCTTCTCTGTGGGTACACAGAAAAATCATACATCTCTCCTATGGATAATTCTACTACTTACACAGTCATGCGTTGATGCATAGTATTTATCCATCACACTCAAGCTCACAGACATCTCTTCTGTCTCCTCTGCACTGGGCTGCCACTGTGCCCTCCTCCCAAGGTTGCACTTTTTCCCTTCTTGGCATCCTGTAGCTTCCCTCACAAGTTTCCTGAATTATCTTTGAGTCACCTACAGCCTTTCTGCCAGACTTTTCAGGTGCCAGCAAATGCCTCTTTTTTCCTTTTTCTTTCCTTCTTTTAATCCAAAGTTTGAGCTGGTGAACTGTTACCCTGTGAACAAAGTTAGAGACTCAATGTGGATGCTGCATTGACAAATACGTTGTTAATCAGTTTACAAATTGGTGCAAACTTAGAGCCAGCATGTAAATTGCAACAAAACCTTTCTTGACTTGATCTACAGAATGAGAAAGCAGAGGGGGAAAAAGTGGGCAGTGTGCTGTTGCAAAATTAGGAAGTAGCAAAACCATAGGAATCTGGCAAAAATTGGGGAAATCCTAGCCATAATGGAGTGAGTTTCAGATGTTAAGGTTTTCTGAGAGTAGGAGCAGAATTAGTATAAGGAAACCAGAGATGTATGGGGATTATAATTGGAACACAGATGTTTCTATATTGCAGACGGGACAGGTTCAGTCTTAGAGATTCACAGTGATTCAGGAGTGGATTGGGAAGATCAGATTGCAAAACTATATGGCTGCTTCTTCAAATGGTTTGGTTGGATGTTCACCTTGCCTCTGTAAAAGCAAGGTGTGAGCTGTTTTTGCTGCTTTGCAAACAAGACCTATGAAATTAAAATGAAGATAGCCCTTCGCACATCCGTGGTGTTTTAGCTTTCCAAGATTTTGACTGACCATTTAAAATGGATGCACCCACAATTGCCTAGAAAGAGCTAGGGTTAAAAAGCATTAGCATGTATCTTGTGTCATTGCATCTGTCTCTTATACAGTATTATTCATAGCAAACACTGTAAAATGAAAGGAATCAGACACGTGTTGAATCATCTGGTCTGGCTTATAGAATGCCAGGAAGGGTTGCTTCACTACCTTTCCTGAATAAAACAGAGCTAGCTGTTCCTAGCATTTTGCTTTTATTTATTTGTTTAGTTATTTAATTAATTAGTCACTATCCTGCCATTCTCAAAAAGCTTAAGATAAAGATACAGTGCAGCCCATTAGGAGACCATTCCATTTACTTCAAATGGCAGTGGAGCCAAGATCCTGAGTTACAGTATGCATACATCTCCTGTTAATGTGTTTGTTCTTGCTCTCACGCAACAGATTTCTGGACTTGAGCCAAACGTGTCTGTTTTTCAGGAGAGACCACACATTTATTTATCCATTTCTTTATTTGCATAAATCCTCATGTCTTACCTTTCTGATGTTTATGCACTGCTTCAGATAACAAATAATGGTTAATGCCAATCTTACAATACCACAGGATACAGTACGTGTTGGAACATACTACAGTTAAACTGTATAGGCATTCAGTAATTATGTCTATGGAGGGAAATGATAATATGATCTTCTATCTTGTTCTCAGCATTTATTGTGTAGGTCTAAAAGGAAGATGCAATTTTCACTCAAACATGATTGCTCCATATCTTCAGGAACCCTGCCTTATCTGTTTCAAATCCTGTAGTCCTCTTTAATTGTGTTTACCTTAATGTTGTTTCATCTTCTCTTTCAAACTTTCCAGTAAACATAGGAAAGCTGTGGGTGGGGTGGGATGGGATGGGCTACACCACACAGTTACCCCTCCATAGATACAGTTACTTGAACCCCTTAAACATAGCTGGTGACTCTTACAGACTCATTCATGATGGTTATGAAAGAGAAATAGTGCTGAGTGATGGTATTGCAGTTAGTCATTTCAGTATTTATTTAGGTCAGTCGGATTGATCTTTTAGATGCCATATTTCACATCACAAGTTATAGAATAGAATAGAATCTTTATTACAGTAATAGACCAGCATGGGTAAAAAAGGGCTACAGAACACAAGTTAAAAACAGTATTTAAAACATCCCTTCAGGTTACACAGCTCCAATATAACAAGACAAGATTGGTGCTAGTCTACTGGGGAGATCAATGCCTAACAAACTTTAACCGCTGCTGCAAAGAATCTGGCAACATTATATGTTATATCAGGGTTGGTATCTGAAAGCAACAGGGAAGTATAGAATTGCTCAGTGCATCCTTGGTGTTCACGCAGCAGAGGCGAAATAAGGCTGAAGCGAATGTCTCTGTAGCATGAGCACTGGAGTTACACGCGTTCTGTTGTTTCTGTTTGGCCAAAGTCAAAGGGAAATAGTTTGTCTGAGAAGGGGATGTTCATGTACACCTGAGGGGAGGGCACGGCATCATGGCAGAGTAAAAGTCCTCCAGTGTTTAAGTATTTCTAGTTTTGCTAAATATGGCATAGGTGAAGCTAGATACCTGTTGGAGTCACTAGCTATAAAGGTTAGAGCGCTAGCTAGATCTAGTTGTCACTCTATATTTACTACTCGTTGCTTGATAGCTGCTTTAGTCTTATTGTATCCCATGCTAGCAGAAGATCTGGAGTAGAGCCCAGTAATGAAATTTTGGTCATCACTGTCTGTTTCCACCTAGACTGAAAATCGTCACTCAAGGTTAGTGGAGCAAGACCGGTGGGAAAAAAAGATAGTCTGGGCCAATAGCGGAATTTGGTCACTCACACTCTGGCCTCCACTTTTGTGAAGCCTGACTCCAGTCTCAGAGTTATGTTAGAGACACATTTTGCAACTTGGAAAGTTGATCTTAAGAATTTGGATTGCACAAGTTCTAATGGTGCAGATCTCAGCTGGGATGTGTAAAGCAGTTATGCTACTGATTTGGCTTTGAAAAGTTTGAGCACCACAGATATATAATGGCCTCCCCTTAAGAAATTTGAGGATGGCTGTTGAGCTCCTCTGTGCGTTACCAGCAACATAGTCCACATGTCCTTTCCTACTTAACAGTAGCATGAAAGATTCCCCCCAGGTATTTGAAGCAGGAGACCTGTTCAGTCTTGTGACCATCTATACTCCAAATATGGTTCTTGGGCCTTTTAGCAAATGCCATGATTTTAGTTTTTGATAATTGAGTACTGCCTGATCCTCTCTGTAGTATTATGTAGTGCCCTTAGTACTCTTTTGAAGCCAATGGGTGTTCTTGAAAGATCAGAGGTCACCTCAGATTTGCTCTGACAGTGAGATTTCCAAACAGTGTTTAGTGTGACTAAGGCTGGCATGGCAGTCAGCTGACCAGCCAGACATTCCTAGAATGCCACAGTGTAGATCATCCTTTTTATTTCATTGTAGTACTTTTCCCCAACATGCATTAAGTATTTTAACAATAGCAGTATTAGTGCTGATGGTGGTGACAGTTTCTGTTTTTATGTTAGGAACAATATCAAATCCCCATTCAGCTATGAAGATCACTAGATGATGGGCCAGCCACACAATCATTGCAAAATCTCCTTTATAAGATTCTTGTGAAGATAAAATGCAGTAGAGGGATGGGATAGGAGAAAGGATGATCTCCTGTGTGCCTTGAGGGAAGAGTAGAATAAAAATGTGTTGAGAAGGGTGTTTTTTTTTAACGTGAAGATCATTTTGCCACATTAACAGCTATCTGACTTGTGTTAGGTTAAGCAGCCGTGTAGATGATTATATTTGTTTCCTAACCTTAATACTTAAAATACTTGGCTAGTATTTGGAAATACTTTTCAGGTCATTTGAACAAATCTTTTTTGACCAGTCATATGCCCGACTCTAAGTGAAATTGATGAGCATCAGTTCAGATTTCCTCTACATATATGTACCTTTCTCTTCAGTGTTCTCTGACTGTTTATTCCATATGTTGTCCACTTCAAAGACAACTTGCATAACTGCTTTGTATTGGAAACAGTGCCTAAACTAATTAACCTGGTTGAATTGGTTGGAAAATTGAGGTTTTAGCACTATAGAATTTATCTTGGTATAGCAAACAGTTTTAGTATAGTTTGATTGTCAAAGTTGATTTAAAGTCCTATGGAAACTTGTCATTTGCACAGTGAATGGATAACAAGTTTGTGAACAATACTGTTTGTGCAGGTTACAGTTAAGGATTGCAACCCGTGGAGCTGAGCAGCTGGCAGAAGGAGGTAGGATGGTGTACTCTACCTGTTCATTGAATCCTGTTGAAAATGAAGCTGTCATTGCCTCTCTGCTAGAGAAGAGTGAAGGTTTGTAAAATTACTCCTGTTTATGTATTAAAAAAAGCAAATAACACTGCAATCATATTCAGATTGATGCACGAGTGAAGAACTTATGACTGAGCCTACATTCTGGTTATGTTTTTGAACAGAATCCCAGTTTCAGCTTTGATGCTGCTATCTTATTTTGTTTTGTAAGGGTTTCTCATAATAAACACAGGCTATACTGTTGTTTTTTAATGTAGTGTTCATTAATATAAAAGGAAATCACATACAACGAACATAAGTGCCAAGCTTAAAAAATTCAGTGTCTCGTATAAGTCCTTTTATAAGCCTCCCTCACTTTAAAGCTCATGTCAAACATTTTAAATGTAGTTGCTTTTTCCAGTATTCACTAAACTAGGTTCCATTGCATTTCAATGAATCTTTCCAGATATGTTTTCAAGGGTCAGTATATGTAGTCATGTGATACTTTTACTTTTAATTTGCTCTTTTTAACATTTAACTGTTCTACCCATCATTAATCAGTTTTTTTAAATTAAATGTCTGTGTGTAAACTGTTTAAACTGAACAAAATAAGTTTTTTTAAAAAAACTATAATAAAATCATTACTATTAGAAATACCTGTTTTTTACTTAATATGCTTTTAGACCGTTCAGTAACCAAATTTTTTTGACTGGTTAAACAAGTACATTTTTCTTATTTTTGTTAATTAATGATTATTCATATTAATTATTATTTCTGGTGTGTGGTGGGGGTAGGATTGCAGCCCTTCAAGATCTCCTGGGGGGCAGCATGGCCCCTGGCCTCTGATAGTTACCCACCTCTGGTCTTGCCCTTACCTGTATTTGTCATCTGTCCAGATATTGTCATCTTTTCCTTATGCCTTGCTTTGATTGGTCAAATCTGTGTTTTAAAAACCTGCTGTTTGAACACAGTCCTGAGTAGGCACGCCAATGCATTTTTCTGTGTTTCTTTTGTTTCTGGAGCCACTTGTTCATTATTGAAGAAATTATATTATGTGTTGTTTTCCATTTCACTGTGGTAGTAACATTTAAATGACAGATGCAGTTCAAATGTGATTTATTTGTGCTGCTGTGAGTACTTCAGGTGAATTACAGTTAGGTGGGGGGAATCCTCTGTTTTCAATGAGCAGCAGATGCAGTTTGAAAGTAATTTCTATGTGGAAAGGAAATAGAGGGATAGTTTAGTTAAAAAAAAAGTCTGTATCTTGCTGTCTGGAATGTATATTTGAATACCACCGCTTATGAGCTAAGGAGCCTCGTTTGTAACCCTGCCCCCTTTTGTCTCTGACCCCTCTGACCGTGGAATGCAGTCTTGGGCTGAAAAAAGATCCTCTACTCCTGTATCATACAAATACTTTAACTAATTCCCAGTCTTTAATGTTTGCAAATTTAATGTGTGCATGTTTAAATAACTCTGTTTGAAACTTGTAATGTTACGTTGATTGGCAATTGAGCTATTTTTCACTGTTTTCTGGTTACCATTTCCAGGTTACTCAGAACAATATAACTTCGACAGGCATTTCTTCTTTACTGTCAGTTTCCCCCAAAGGTGCTTTAGAACTTGCTGATGTCTCTTCTGAGCTGCCGGGTCTAAAGAGAATGCCTGGGATTACAAAATGGAAGGTAATTTTATTGAAAGAGATATTGCAATACAATCATACTTCAACCAAGAAGGTAAAAAAGGAAGGACAGGTTCTTCGTCATGATCTCTGTAGTTCACATGCATGGGTCTGTGTCTACTTAGATCATCCTCAGAATCTTCTGGAAAGCTGAGCATTTTCGTGATTGACTTGCCCTCCTCCCCAGTAGATGCTCTACTTGACATCCTCTAAGTTCTGCTTGACTGCAGCATATGTATGAACACGTGAAACTGCTTTACAGGAGGTTGGATTATTTGACCCATTTAGACCACAGTTTATGTAATGTTGACCCACCAGGGATTCAGTAATATTTCTGTTTCTACCACCAGCTTGGGGTGCAAAGCCAAGGGAGAAGTGTGATTCCCGTGCCAAGTCTCAGCATATTACGGATGGGCTGAACTGGTGGGTCACAAGTAATTGTACGTGCCCACTATGAACACATAATTTCAGAATTTGGAGCTGCAGTTGTTCCTTCCAGACCAGTATATGTAGTGAATGTAAGGACTGTTCTTAAAAACTTCACCTGCCCTTCTAGTTGAGAAGATATATGTTGAGTTCTGTCTTGCAGGCACGTTCATTCTGCAGTACTGGTGCAATCTTTACATTTGGGAGGTACCTCTTCTTGATTTGAGAAACAGCGCTTCCAGCCATAATTGTAATAAGGAGACTGGATTCCCTTTAGTTCCCAAATCAGTCATGCCTGCTTAGCAGCAGTACATTTCTAGCATCACTCATATCCAGATTGTTGCAAAATCATTTGAACTGCTGGACTTCATGTGCACTCACTTGGTTTTTTTTATTACATCCCAGGTCATAGAGGGAAAGGAAGAGTCAACTGCTTTATTGCATGAGTCATTAATTGCAGTTCATAAGGTAGCTACATTTTTCTGCCTAGGTAATGACAAAAGATGGCCAGTGGTTTGAAGACTGGAATGAAGTGCCTTCCAACAGGCAAACTCAGATCAGGCCCACCATGTTCCCCTTAAAAGATAAAGAAAAACTTAAAGCATTAAATTTGGAGCGCTGGTATGTATTCTTGCTGTGGTTGAAAGTTACGTCACTCAGTCATGAAGTAGAATCATGAAGAACTGAAGAAGTAATAGAAAATTTTTGAAGTACAGATTACACTAAATTAGGTGATACAATCATTCTTAGTTTGGTTCTAAAGCCTCTTACTTTAAACAGGTAATATCCAAAGTAATGAGCTGAATTTGTATACAGGCAGATCTTGTTGTTGGTTGATCTGGATTTCGTGCAACAGGAATGAATCCAAGAGCCTTGCAATTATACATGCTTGTTTCTCCTCCACTGCTTTACATTAAGAAATGAAAACACCAGAAATAATATTGAGCAGGTGGATATAAAAATTCAGTTTATATATAACCAAGGGATGTAGACTGTAGAAACCCCTTGGTTATATATAAACTGAATTTTTATATCCACATGCTGAATAATATTTCTGGTGTTTCATTCCTTAATGTAAAGCATCCAGCAAAAGAGAAGATTCTGAGAACTTTTCATTGTTGTGAATTACTTCATTTTGAATTTTATAGTTCAAATAAATTTGCAGAAGAAAACCAGACAGTTCAGTTTTTATTTGACTAGAGTCTTCTTTTCAAAAATTGTATTTCAGACCCAGCTTAGATACTGCCAGAAATGTGCATACTGAAACAAAATATGCATACTGATACAAAATGTGTGTTTTTATCTAGCCTTAGAATTTTGCCCCATCATCAGAACACTGGAGGCTTCTTTGTAGCTGTATTAATTAAAAAATCTCATATGCCATGGAATAAGCGGCAACCAAAGGTAATGTTTAGTTTGTGTAAGTACATTCTTGATAACATTTATTCCCTGGTTGCATTGTGACTGTAGGCAATTTGTGTGAATCCCCTGTCATGCTGAGATCCAGAATCATTGTCTAGATTCTCTATAGTCAAATTAAACCATAAGCTAGCAGTTCTTAACCTGCGGTCTGCAGACTTCTGGGGGAGCACAGTATCCTCACAGGGGTCTGCAGTTGTCTGGTGGTCATACATTGATTTAAAAGAGCAGGAGTCATTTTGCAGTGATAGATGTCATTTGTATGTCGTTTCATTACAATATCTCAAACTGTTCAAAAGTTATAAAAATAACTGTTTGACAGCGGGAAAAAAATGTACTCAACACTTGCTGTTTCTGCATACAGTGAAAACATGAAAGTGAATGATGCAGAATGTCTGTCTGAGAGAAAGCACATATCATTTCTTGGTATCACACATGCAGCCAGAAGCCACTTTTGTAGCCGCACAGAACTCTAGTGTTGTCAGCATTGCACCGCACTTTCTTGAACCATCTGTTGCATCCCAGAATTCTGTTGCTATGTCCAGAATATTTTCAGGTAATTTCATGTATAAAAAAAAGGATGTGTTCGCAGGAAGAAAAAGTTGAAGTCGATTCTTGGATAGACTTCATAATGATAACTGTGGGTTACTGAAAATGACAGAAGAAAAATGTTTCTTCTTTGATTTCTGCAGATAAAAGCATTTGTTTATTGCAGTGTTTCTCAACCTGTGGGTCCCCAGATGTTTCTGGACTTCAGCTCCCAGAAGCCCCAGCCACTATGGTCAATGCTCAGGGCTTCTGGGAGCTGAAGTCCACAAACATCTGGGGACCCACAGGTTGAGAACCACTGGTTTATTGTCAGGTAAAGTGACTTTTTGACGTTATTGCAGTGAATTTCATAACAGTGGGTCACTGGCTGAATGTGAAATGTAAAATTATTGATGAGGGTGCGTCCTGATCAAAGCTAAATGAACTTCTTCCAGTAATCTTAAAAAGTGCTACCATTATAGCAAGGAATTTCTGTCAGGTGGCTTCAGGCATACAGGCTAAGAAGACAAACAGCTACCATAGTATGTATTATGTTACAATGTATTGTCCAGTAAGGTCATGAAATCATCAGAATTGTGAAGACATCTTCATACTAAACAAAGAACCTGCCACGAAAAGCATTATTTTTTCAAAAGTAACGAGCAGGAGCTTTGGGAAAGTATGAAAATGGTTTAAAAGACTGCCACTGGTTGTAACAGTGAAAAGGCAGAGCCCAACTTGAAATTTCTCAGCTAATAGCAAAAACTGGAAAATTGCACACAATAGTTGAACAATTTACATACTGACAATCATGGTCTGCATTGATCAACAAGAAAGCTATCAAAGATTGTTCCTTAATATCTTTGTTAAATGACAGACTTAAAAGCAAATCAGTGGTTTCTCAGACAGTATCAAGGAACTGTGACTAGAATTTGCGTGTCCCCTATTTTCCTCTGCAACTAGGTAAAAGCAAATACATAACAAACAAAACTATGTTACTGTGCTAAGTTAGATATGAACATGAGGAATATTTTCAGAGTATTACTGTTCATCTCACTGGTACATACAACAACTGAAGAAATATTTAACAGCTTAAACAAGTTTATAACATCTCATCATAGTGATTGGTTGAAATACAGTGGAATGAACACAGGGCACAGGCAATGTCTGGAAAGTTTACTGGACTTGTAGCACTGATTAAAGAAATCATACTGTTGGTAATTTGGTACTATTGCTGCTTACATAAGGAAGCTCTAGTTGCTAAGAAGATACCAGAAAAAATAAATGAGTGTAAAATTTGAGTCCATGATAAAGAAAAGGTTAAGAACCGCTGGAGTAAGCAATTCTAGAGAAAAGTGATCATATATAATTATCAGAGCAATCATATTTTAAGAAAATTAGGTTCTGTGAAGTGCCATGTTTCTCTGGTGTTCTGAAGAACAGAAAAAACCAGGGTGAAAAAAAACCTTGTTTAGCACCTGCTGAAAACTACAGAAGGAAAAATATATTTTGTTGGGTTTCATTTTCAGGCTTGGCTTGTGACATCTGTGGATACTTAGTGGTCATTCTCATAATACAAATTCTTTCTGGCAGACTGTAAATTGATCTAAAGCTACTTTTAGATAATTGTGTGAGAAAATAAAAGAAAAATGTTGGAGTTCAGGATATGAATAATTTTTTGGATGAACTCCTTGCTATCATGTTGAAACTGAGAACTCATAATCCTCATTTATCTTAAATGAGATAGTAGAATATTATTGATGTTTCATGTCATCAGTTGAAGCTGAAAAATATTTTCAAATCTAGCTGAAAATATTTTGGCTTAATTTATTTTCTGTACTGAAAATGGTATAAAGATATCTACAATGCATATTTTATCATTTATGCATTCATGTACATTTTAGGGGTGTTGAAATACTGATAAATCTGTTGTTAGGTAGTAGTATTTCTGTTAAGTTTTCTGGACATTCTGTCTGACAGTTAGGTTATGGCAGTTCCTATAAAATTATGCAATGTAAATGAAGTGTATCCAGGAGTGCTGTCTTTAAACATTTTTCATTATGATAGGATGGTTGAGCTTAAACTGTTCTCCAACTTCAGTTTACATTTTAAGAGAAGGCAAATTGATAAGATAAATTTTTTTTCTAATTCTCCTAGAAAAAACATCATAGAGTTTTATCATGGACAAATTAATTCATGTCTTTGATATTCTAGTATCCTAAATCTAAATATGACAAGCACTTGTTTCAGAGTCTCAAACTCATAGTGCCAGTGGTTTGCGATGGAAACGTATTATATGAAAGTGTGATTTAGTTGCTTAAGACAGGTTTGTATTTTGAGATGTAAAACAGAAGGAATTTATTAAATGCTTTACCAAAGCAGCCAGCAGTTTTCTGAAAAAAACATTTCATGATAATTAAGTATTTTTTTTAATGAATTGCAACTTGATCCTTTTCTTTGGAATAGTTGCAGCACAAGCAGCAACCGAAGACAGGAGATGTAGTGTCTGACAAGCAGCAACAGAAGACAGGAGATGTAGTGTCTGTAGTTACAAAAGAGGGGTCTTCAGAAACTGTTGAAGTGACTGTGACCACAGAAGCAAAAGATGGAGACTCCTTGGTAACTGAGAGTACTGAAGTCAAGAAGGACGGAGTTTGTGGGTAAGAAGCTGAATAATCTATATTAATGCTTGTGATGATTCTTCCAGTGGAAATCCTCATGCTTTCTACTCGTTGCTCAAAGATTATGTTGACCTTTGTAAAACAATGAAATTTCAAGAAATTCTCAATTACACAGTCTTTGGTAATTTATTTTACTTTCTGATAAAAGGGAACATACACTAATGCAGGCTTGAGGTTTGGCATGGATAATACACTGATAGATTGAGTAAAAGGGTATAGATTGTCCTAGTATTGCACTATAACTCTAGTTGACAATATAACTGAAAGAGTAGAGAAACTCAGTTTACACTGAAAAGAAGTTGATTTTGCAGTGTATGAGCAAGGAGTTGAAGAGCTGATATAAGTCTATAAAATTTAAAGATTGCTGTAAAACAAAATCGATTTGGCTGAGTTATTCATTGGTTAATTTCTGTATCTACATAGTTTGTCATTACATTTGTTCCTGAAGTCCAGAATATTTATTTATTGACCAACGGTAAGTATTTATAAATAAAAGTTCTTGAATTCTTTTTTTGCATGGACTTAGTGAGCATTTCCAAAAGCAGAAGAAACTGAGGTGCTCGGTGCTGCGAGCCATAACTAGACACCGATATACCTTGTAATTGGATAAACTAAATTTCTGCAGATGTGTGCATATCCTATCTCACCATTAATCTAGCTAATTGGGAACATCATCAGAACAAATCAGTTGATTTAAACTAAGAATTATTCCACAAGCCTGAAATTTCAGTTTTCAAATCTGAATTATCCCATGAAGTTAATGGAGCATGAGAAAATGGATCAAAATACAACTCTTACAGACTCACCTAGAAAGATGCATCAGACAAGAGGATTGGGATAGAGCCATTGATAGAGATTCACCATGGATGAAAAATCCTAACTGTTAGTAGAGATCAATAAGCAGTCCTAATTATACAGTTAAATGGAAGCTGCATCCTCTTTGAGGAAATCTATGGGTATGAGAAACTCCAGATAAATTTCCAGAAGATAGTACTAATTTGTGAAGATGTTTGCAGCATATATAGAGAGGGATTCCTTGTAAGGTATATACTGTCTGAGGTATTATATCCTTTTTTGAAAGCGTTAATTTTTCCTCAAAAGGCCAAATATATCAGTAATCAGTTTGTTCACATTTAATGCAGTTATATGAGAAATAGCTTTGATATATAATTGTATCCAGGTTCATTTGAAATTACTGATTAACAGATATATTCTCTGAATGGTGCAGAGGAGCAATCCACAGCCCTTTGCGTTATATCACCTCATGACAGTTCCAGAGGCAGGACCTATGTGACCTTGTTTATTTCACTGAATCTGTTGACTACCTCTCCCTTTTCATTCTCTCTCTTTTTTAAAAAAATCCTGCCTTCCCATTGACAACATTTTTCACAGTGTCTCCCTTCATTTACTAATCTTAACTTGCCTTTTCTGGTGAGACATCATTGTAGACTTAACCTACTTAATATAATAACTGGATAGTTTATCAGAATCATATCTTCAGTAATGCCAGAACAAAAGAATGAGACCCAAAGATAATAAAATACAATTCAGTGTGAAAAGTATTGATAAATTCTAAAGAATCATGCACAAAATCATGAATATGAGGTTTTTGTCCAGTAGCATTAAGCCAGAGTTTCCAAATATAAATCAGATGTCAAAGGGGAAAGTGGCCATTCCTGTCTAATACCTTTCCCAAGAACAAAAGATACAGGAAGTTCCAAATCTTAAAAATACAAACAAGGAAACAGAGACTTCCCATAAGAGATATCAGATGGGTATAGCTGAAAATGTTAGAAAAGAATATAAAACTCAATCTAATTCAAAAATAGTGACTGCCTGGAAAAAAGATATTAGAACTGCAAGTGAAAATTTATGTTTGGCAGTTATAATTCTAAGCAGAAGCTGTTGATATAGTTACGTGTGCCGTACCAATCCAGTTCAAGATAGCTAGCCATTCATCTTTACACTAACACGAGAGTGTGGATATCACTTTCTGCCAAGTGTGATGGGATACCAGCCTTCCCTCTAACTTTGAAACTGCAGAGATGAACAAGGATTACCCTAGGGATCCTTTCTGTCCAGTTCTAATATGCACAAGAGTCATTTAGCTATTGAGGGGAAGTGCCTGGGATGCCTCACCACCAAGCATCAGTTCATTTCCTCTGCAAAGAAGATACAAGGTTCTCTGTTGCCTATTTTGAAGGGAGGAGACCCATATATCTCTGCCTGAGCATCCAAGCCTCTCAGCAGTGCCCAAGTTGGTAAATTCCTGTATTGGGGCAAAGCAGAGACTTTACTGGTGGGACAAAGACAGAAACATGATGATTATAGATTTGGGCTTAATGATGCCAGCCAAACATTGTGGATGGTGGATAAATAGCTCTTTTTTTTTCCTTCCAGGCCTCCACCTTCTAAAAAAATGAAACTTTTTGGATTTAAAGAAGATCCATTTGTATTTCTTTCTGAAGAAGACTCCCTGTTTCCGACCATTCAGTAAGATAAGATCTTTTCTTTTTTTGTGTGTGTGATAGGGGGAGTCCATGCTAAATTGTGGTATCCCATTTTTATTTGATGTTAATGCCTTATAGAAACTTTTAGTTATGTAGCTCTTAAATGTCAGGTAGTTCAGCTCTGCTCAGTTCAGACTTTGGAGTGAAGGATGCACCTTCAATATCCTTGACAGACAGCTGTCCAGCCGCTGCTTTAAATAGTTCCAGTGAAACAGAACCCACCACTTCCCAAATCAGTCAGTTGCACTGTTTCATTCCATAAAACAATCTTTGCTGCAGAACTGACCTCTGATTAGCCCTGGTTGTGGACTGACATACAATCCTGATTTTAAAATGGAGTTTGAGTGTTAGCTGACAGTAGATTTTGGAGACATGTGCTACATGGGCATATAATGAAGAGAGTTTGACTATGTCCTAATATGTACTGATTTTAAATCTCCCCATTTGGCATTTATCTTACTTTTTTGTATTCTGAATTTAAGGTATAATAGGGGAAAATATTTTTGAAATAATAGGCTTAGATAATAGGCTTCCTTTTTTTTTTTCCCTTTTTTCTTACAGAAAGGCTGCCTGTAATTTAGCAGAAGAGGAAAGTCAGAGAACATCCTATTTGCGTTAGCTTTCATAAGACCTTTTTGTAGTCTACAAGTTTCTGCTTCAGTATGTGTTTTTCTTGTTCACCATATTCTTACAGTGTTGCCTGTGCAGCTATCTTGCGCGTGATGGAATATTACATTTTTTCCCCTTCTTCTCTTTAAATTTAGAACATGGAATCTACCCATGCCTCCTAAATGCCATTGAAATCAGTATTTATATTTTGCTTTCTTTTTTTTTTAAAAAAGAGATCCAGAACCTTTAAAGTATAGTTTCTAAACAATGTAGTATAATCAGATACATTTAACTTTCTGTTTTCAGGACTTTTTATGCATTGGATCCCTCATTCCCCAAACTGAATTTGTTAACTCGTACTCAGGAAGGAAAGAAGAGACAGCTGTACATGGTTTCCAAGGAGATAAGGAACGTACTGCTGAATAACAGTGAAAAGCTTAAGGTTTGACTTGCATTTTGGTTTTGAGCAGCAGAGCCCAAGTGTTTGATAGCACTGAAGTGTGTTTGTATGTGATCTATGTGTGTGTTATTCCTCTGTCTGTAGAAGGTATCTTCTGATGTTTCATTTGATCCACATATAACACAGTAACAGACATAGCTTCTTACAATACAATAAAAGGAATATGTCCCACAGATACTCATGGATGGTTCCTTCTGACGCAAAAGGATGAGAGCAGTGGATTTTATGTCATGATTAGGAAACGGATCCATTCATTTAGCCTGAGCAGTGCCCTTCTCTGCTGTGATTTTTTTTTCTATCTTTTCAATTTCTTTTCCCTCTTCATGCTCACTTTTGGTGAATGCTGTCACTAGTCTCCAGTTTTAATAGTTCCCTATACAGATTCTTTTCACATACAAGTAAATATTTTCTGCTTGGCCAGGCATTTGATGAGTGAGTGTATAAGGCCTGCCCCAGCTAAACGGTGTGCTGGATCCTGCTGATTGTTGTCCTGGTGTGTATGTGTGCAGAATGATGTATGTTTCAATCAGTTTTTAGTGGCTTTTATTGTTTAATCTTGTTTTAACTTCTGTATCCTGTGAATTTTTAACCATATGAGTTTTTTTAAAAAACTTGTTCTAAGCTGCTTTTTGAGTCTCATACTGGGAATAAGGCAGGATTATTATTATTAAAAACGTTCATCATACACCTATTTATTTATTTATTTATTCCAATTGCACAGTTATACCCTGTATGTGTGCCCAGAACCAGTCCCTTCATGAGAGTCTGCTCTACCTATCTGAGATGCCTTATGGCAAATCTCTGTCTCCTTCACTATGTTTCGCAATGCCTGTTGAGAGCAGATATTCAGAGTAGATATGGCTGCTGTGACATTTTATTAAATGTGTTATGATGCTCAGTAAGGCAAGTGCTGACACTTACTAAGCTGTCTCAAGTAATTTTTCAGCGCTGGATATTTTAAATATGTTTAAAGTTCTGTTCATTTAAAAAACATTTTTAGGTTATTAACACAGGAATAAAAGTGTGGTGCCGGAACAGTGATGGAGAACAGTTTGGCTGTGCCTTCAGATTAGCACAAGAGGTAACAGTAAAGCTGCTATTGCATTTCTGCTATGCTGGTTATGCTTTGGAAGAAGAATTGTGATATTTATATTATTATTATTATTTGAGCATTTTTATGTATCTGTAATGGCTGACAAGTTTATTATGGCATGCACTCACAGGTAGGGCAAAAATATAAAGAGGAGGCTAATGTAGCCATAAAATATAAGAGTGCAATATGTGAGAGGTCAAAATAAGCTTAAATGTATGCAAAGAAAGGACAATAGCCATTGGCAGCAGTAATAATAGATGATAATTTAGCTAATATGGCTTTGCTAATTAAAAACTTATGAAGGGAGGAAGCCATTCGCTGGTTTTGAGGCTAAATGAGCAAATACGCTGACTTTCAAGGGAAGCAAAAATTTTGTAAGCACAAGGGAAAGAACACATCTGTTTTTAAAGTCAGCATTCACAAATGAGTAGGGGAACATGTCAGTTTCCTGGTGCACTGCTGTAAACCTGAAATTCTGCAACAAATGAACATCCAAGAGAAATTGCAGTATTACATTGCTAAACTAGAATTTCTCCTTACTGGATTTGGAGCTAGCAATTGTCACAAAATGCATCTTCTACATTTCATTGCAGTTGCCACCACTGTTGATGGTGCCAATTGAAAATAACTTCGTATCTCAACCCCCCCAACCAAAAATCTGTCACAATACCTCTGTCTGTCTTTACAGTGCCATATTTCATTGGTATATGGTTGGAATGCTGATCGTGTAAGATATAATTAGTTGACTGGCTTGAGGTTAGAGGAAGTGGAAGTTGCAAGTAACAGCCTTGTTTATCGCTTGTAATGGTCAGACATTGAAAGCATTAATAAAGAGATATGCTTTTGTTGTCTTCTGTTTTGTTTTGTTTTTGAATCAGTCCATTGACTGGATTGATAAGAAAGCAATTTCAGAGAGGTTTTATACTTCATATTTCCAGGGAATATACACACTTTATTCCTTCATTAATGCAAGGATTGTAAATGCCAGTATAGAAGATGTTAAAGTGCTGCTGACAGAAGAGAACCCATTCTTAAGTAAATTCAGTAAAGAGGCATGCAGCCAATTAAAAGGGATGGGTAAGTGTTCACTTCTTATTTCCAGTAGTAGTATCTCAGAAAATTAAAAAAGGAATATTGCTTACTATTTTCAACTTAGTATTAAAGGCCACATTGCTACTAGTTTGGGGAAAATACATATAAATATAAAAAGTAGTTTTGTAGGGCAGCATGTCCCTTTAAATATTTTGGTAGTAGTAACTCCTTAATTGCAGTTTTGTCATATATCCTAAGAGAGATTGGAAGAATACTGTCATAAATCTACTGTTTCCAAATAAGTTTTATTAGGGGTAAGGACAAAATTTGCAATGTTGTAAGTAGATTTTCTTGTAAGTGGTTGCAACAAAGTTTTTTGAAAGCTCATATTGTGGTATTGCTCACATCTGGCTGCAGTGTGAATGACTGATACACCATATACAGATAGAAAATCATAAAAATACTGATGTATTTCTGCTTACAGAGAAAGGGCCTTTCTGATTCTGTTTTTGCAAATGTGGGAAAAAACAAAGCAACAATTCAAAGGTGGTTGTTCTCCCATATGTAGGGAAACTGCTCATGTAAGCTTAATTTTCATCTGTAGTTTTTACTGTTGTACTACCTATCTCCCACAGAACCTTGTTCATTTTGGAAACTGGACAGTGGATTGCCTCATCTGAAGAGGCCTTCGTGAAAGGCAGAACTTGAAAGTTAAATTATCCTCTTCCCAACAACACAAATGAATATCATTACATCCCTGCTGCTAATAGCAAGTGCAGGAATAGTGATATTGCGCTGCTAGCCAGCTAAGCAGCTGGGAGAAATGAGTGGGCTTCTGCAGGATTCTTAGAGCTGCATGGCACATGGCCAAGGTCCACATGCAGGCTTCAAGGGCAGGTTGTCCACCTGTGGATTAGTGTAATAATATTTGTGTAGTAAGAATTGCATTTTGCAAATTTGCTGTTATAATTTGCAATATGTCCCCTTTTTGCAGCTATGGGAAGCATAGTCTTGAAGTATGAACCAGATTCAAAGTAAGTGACCATACTGTTAATTGTCCATGTGGGCACATCGGCATGAATGGGTGTAGGTGTAGAAATAAACTTAAGAGAAAATGTGGGGAGAATTCATGTAATAGCTTCCAGCGGAATAACTTTTCGGAATCGTAAATCTGATTGTGCAGGGCTTGTGTTCTTAAATGTTGTCTGCATAGAGGCCCACTGTTATCAAAACAAAGCCTTTCTGAAGTTTTATCTGTTTCAGTGAGAAAGTTATTCGTGAGCCTAAATCTTCTCTTGTTGAAATGAACTGGACATATAAAAATGGTTAACTTTGGCTGATTTGAGACCCTGCATTTTTTTTTAACTGTCATCTAAGCAAATGAGGCATTTTAATCCACCAGAAACATGTTTTGTGGTGGAGTTCACTCAGAACTAAAACCCTAAACAATATTGTCTACAGTTTTTCTTGTGACAGTGTCTCTTGGTTTCAGCCAGATGATACGTTTTCAACAGACAAAAAGCAGTAGCATTTTTGGCACAGAAATGCCCACCCCCTCTTTGTTGCCCCCCCCAAAACAAGGACTGACCACTACATGAAACAAGTATTCTATCTCATGTGAATAAATGTTTGCTGGCATTTGAGTATTGTGGAATACAATTGGTTTTGTATCCATATAACTCCTGTGGCTATGGGGCATTTTTATATGCTGTAAAACACTGGAATTCCCATGAGGTCAGAGAATACCTCAGATTATGTCGCATACAGCAGGTTTTTCTATCTGCCTGAAAGGCTGAAGCGGTCAGAGCGTAACTGCTGTTTTTGTTTTGTTAAACAGTAGCTGCAACGATAATAACAACCACTGCTGCAGTCATCACTGCCACCAAATAGACTTTGGAAAAAGAGGAGAACACTTAAGTCAGTGGTTCTCAACCTGTGGGTCCCCAGATGTTCGTGGACTTCAGCTCCCAGAAGCCCTGAGCATTGACCATAGTGGCTGGGGCTTCTGGGAGCTGAAGTCCACAAACATCTGGGGACCCACAGGTTGAGAACCACTGACTTAAGTGATGTGCATTTTCTGATATCTGCCTTATAAAAATTGTGAGGAATAGATCTTAATGATACTTGTAGCCTAGGAAAAAGCTGATGACTGAGAATATGTCTAGGCTTGAAAGTGGTATGGTATTTAGAATCCACATGCCATGCTACATCCTTGTGGGAACTCAGACCTACACGAATCGGGTCTGACACGTTCCTCCTACCCAGTACTTCTTGTTGTTACGTGCCTTCAAGTTGTTGGCAACCCTGAGGTGAGCTTGTCATGGGTTTTTCTGGGGACTTGCAGTGTGTGTGTGTGACATGCCCATGGTCACCCACTGGTTTTCCGTGGCCGAATGGGTAATCAAACCCTGGTCTCCAAAGTCATAGTCCAGCACTCAAAGCATTATGCCACACTGGCTCTCCCAGCACTTACATCTACTAAATAAGTTATTATGTGGATGTTTGTGCATTGATGGATGGTGTTTAATGAGGCAGTGCAAAAGGAAAAGCAGCTGTTCACAGGAAACTCAAAACAGTGGTTTGTAGGCAAACTGAAGCTTCGGGTTCCCCAGCAGACACTTCCACTACCTGTATTTTGTTCCTGGTATCTATATTAGTTGTGTTGTATTAATTATTTATTTATTTATTTATTTATTTATTTATTTATTTATTTATTTATTTATTTTTTCAAAAGGTGGCAGGATACTTACATTGTAGCAGGTCTGCAGTTGCGTCTTTTTGGAGGAAACCCAGTAGCCAAGGCTTAAGATTTGTTTAAGACATTCCTGCTGCAGCTGCCCCAGAAATTGTTCTGAATTAGCATTTATTGTAAAATTACTTGTCACAGGATAAGCCTGGCATTATAAATTTCATGATACGTTTCTTCTCAAATGGTTGAAGATGAGTTTTATATGTATGGATTTTTATTCGCTAAGAACACGCACAAAACTTATACTGAGTCAGACTCTTGGGCCCTTGGACTATCTGGCTTTGTATTGTCTGTTCTTAACTGGCAGCAGCTGTCCAGTATCCCAGATGGAGAGTTCTCTCAACCTCACTAGTTGGGATTTGTTTTCACTTGAGGGTCCTGGGAGTTGACCTGGATCCTTCTTCATAGTAAAATATGTATTCTGTTTCTGAACTATGGCAGTGCCTCAATTGCAGCACATTTAAAATCAGTAGCAAGATTACTGAAAACTACTAATAAAACATGGCAACAGAATTCTACATACAAAAGAATAGCATACAAAAATATGTGTGTCTATTAAAATAGATTTTCAATTTTTCTATATTTGTAGCAAACCAGATACTCTTCAGTGTCCTATTGTGCTTTGTGGCTGGCTTGGCAAGACTTCCCTCCGTGCCTTTGTGCCCAAGAATGAAAGATTACATTACCTGAGAATGATGGGGGTTGAGGTATTCAAAGCAAAGAGGAAAGAAGAAAATATAGATGGCAAAACAGAAGCGGAATCCATAGATGCTGTGGACCAAATACCGGAAGAAATGGACTTGGAGTGTGAAGCCAAGGCAAATAATCAGTTATCTGTACAGATAGAAGATGAATTGAATGGGCAGCCTGTTGGTGAGCTCATGGAATCAAGTACAGCACAAAATCTTTCTTCCAGTAACAAAAATGAGAGCACCAAAAATACAGAAGTCAAAGACAATGAAGATGTTGGTGATCAAGAAGACTTAAGAAGTTAACTCTTGTTGACTGTGTATGTGTGTTATTTTACATCATTATACAACTAAGCATCTGAAAACAAATTTTAATAAAAATCTATATCAGTTTATTGAGAAGATGTGGTATGAGGACATTTTAAAAGAGTTTCTTGTTTTAAAATTTATTTTATCTATATCTATATCTATATATATTGTTCTCTGTGAGGCTTATTTAACTTCAGTGGGTCTATTGCCAGAAATAATTATTGACTACAAAAATGACACTTCTCAATGTCAAAGTTGATTAAATCATTGTTTTGTGTATTTAATTTATAAAAAATTGAGCCAATATGCTTTGTCATTTTGAACAGTATTGTTGACTGAGAATCGTGTCAACTTTTATACACACCTAAAGATAACTTTCCTGTTGTGTATTTATGAGTCCATGCTTTGAAAGTGAAATGAAAGTCTAGATGTTAACCATAAATATGACCTTAGCTTTGTGATACTACCTGTTTACAGTAGGCTGTATCTCATCGTTCAGCCTTGTAACTTGGGCTTGAACAATCTCTCTCTCCCCCCCCCCTTAAGATGGGAAATTTTGGTCCCAAAAGGCTCCCAGAAGCATATCTCACTTCTCAAAATAAGGGATGTTAAATCCAACATGCAGTGGAAGTAAAAAACAGAATAACTGCCATGTATTGAACAAATTGTGTGGTATTTCCTAATCCCAATGAGAATTCCTGTTAATTAAAGGCTAGGGTCAAGGTTAATGTCCACTTAACATTTCCTGACTGCGGTGAAAATGATCAAAGAAATGTCCAAGTCCCCTGGACTTAGCTAATGACAGCCAAAACACATCATTTCTATTTTGTTGTATATGAAAAAGAGTATTCTGATCCCTAGACATTCTCCTTGGATTAGACAACGTATCGTAATGGCAAAAGGCATAGACTTATTGCAGTACTTTTTCAGAGACAGGGACCTTGGCTGGTCTTTGTTCATAGCAAGTGGTTGAAATTTGGGGAAACTTTTTAGAGCAGTTTGGGTGACAATGCTATAGAAGTGACCTGCCATTTAGGCCTAGTTGTGTTGGGTTTCTCAAGATGTGTGCCCTGTGCATGTGTCGTGCAGGCCTACAAGGCTCATAACAGGCTACCATAAAGGAAATCTGCATTCCTGAACACCCAGTCTGGAGCTATAAGCCAGGAGGTCTTTCACATGGCTTCCTGTTTCCAGCTGGATGTCTTGCACAAGGCTGCCAATAGGAAGAGCAGCTGGTATGCTCTTCTGGCCGTATTTATCATGTGTGTTCAGAGAATGCCAGAGTGGGACTTGCACTGGTGGGTTTTGTATTTCTACATTGAATACTTAGCTCAGTGTCTGCTCTGTAGGCAAATTTCCATACAAGGGAACTTCAGCAACTTTTGGAGCCCTGAGTGTTCGTACTGCTTCCCTGCCCTGGCAAATGTGGCCCTGCTTTTGTTTGCCCCAGGATTTGAGCCACAGGTAGGAAGAATGCTTACCAACAGGGTCCTCTTCTGTGTGAAATAATGATCCAGCACCCTGACTTGAAGCTTTCGTTCGGGTTTTACTTTTTTACTTTACGTCAGCAATAGTTCAATTCATTAATCTTCAGTTGCTTTCAAGAGTAAAGGCCGTATTAATAAGATGTGGTGCTAGGGTATTGAGTGCCTCCTAGTTAAACCCCTAAAATATTCTTCCTTGGGAATGCCAAGGGGATTGCCACACTCTTAAGGTAGACTGCTATTTGAAAGGGAAATAAAAGAATTTAAAGGTAAGCAGATTTTCAGCAACGGGAAAAAATGGAAACCTTATTGTGTCTACTGTTTAAATATTTCTGTACCAACAACAGTGATAGGAACACCTTAGCATACACTAATGCATGTTTGAATCCTGCTTTTATCTTCCAGCTTTAGGAAAAATTCTGAAGCACATTAAATTATGTATATATACATGTACAAAAGTTTACTGAACTGACAAATTCCTTTCAAGTGTAGAACTTTTCCTTTCTGTGGCAGAGTACTTACAGTGTTGCTCACTGTTGTCATTTGACCCCCTTCTCTGATCTCTTTTCCCTGTTCACATTCTATTCAGATTATATTTCCTGTGAGATGATAAACCCCATGAACAGCATTATTTGATAGCCTCTTCAAAAACTGGCAAAGGAGTTCAACATTATTGCACAAACAAAAATGGTATAGATTTTTCTAGAACAGGGTGTTTGAAGTGTTCTCTAAGAAACTGATTTCCAGAGGAGTAGTTATGTTAGTCTGAAGCAGCAAAAAAAAATAAAAAAAATGAGGGTTTACTGGCACCTTGAAGATACTTGCAGAGGTATTCACACATTCTTTGTTTTTTTACATTTTGCTGCACACAAGTTTGAATTGAAATGGATGTCATTCACATTGCTGCCAGTTGGGTACATAATACTGTACTGTGCAGTGTGGAGACACTGTATTCTGAAACAGCCTATTATAAATTAGTTTCTTTCATTGTATGCAGGGAGTATTTTACAAAGGCAAACTCCCTCTGAGCAAATCTTACCAAGAAAACCCCATGATAGGTTCACCGTAGGGTCACTGTAAGTCAGAGGTGACTTGAAAGCACACAAGAATTGTTAGCCTCAGTGATTGACTGTAGTAATTGGAAAAGTTATGAAAAACACCATTTGCTAAAATGCAGCTGCAGTGGAGCTTTGTGTATATTTCCCCCATCATTTAATTTAATGGTTTTTGGTATGTGGGGGTTTTTTGGGGTTTTTTTTTTTTTTTTTTGCAAATTAGTATTTTATACATTGATAATTTCATTGTCATCCTGCAATCTTCCCAGTGTGGGACTCAAGGTGACTGTCAAAATAGATACAGATACATTCAAAGATTTTTCCACCAAGACCTAACCGTAGGATTCTTGCCCAGGACTGACTTCTAGATGGATATTCTATAGCTTTAGCATCAGATGTCTCAATCTTATAAAAGTGCTGTCGCAAAAAACAAATGGCTGCTGAGTTTGGCTATCATATGTAAGGCACCATAGTGTTATGCCAACATAATTATGCCAACATAATTTGCTCTATAGGGACCAAGCTGGAAAAGGTTTTCCAGCTGATGGATTGTCCCCCTTTCCACGCGGAAGCTGAAACTGTTTCAATTTGTTGTAGTGTGCTTGTGTCCCTTGGTGATTATCTTCTGAGGAAGCAACATTGATCCATGAGAAATCTCCACTGTGATATCCTGCAGTGCATTGTAAACACAGCATACCGCTGCAGCATGTAGTGGGTGTTGCTTCCCATTTCTCATATTTCTCTGCAAGCACATTGATTTCTGTGATTAAGATACAGAGTTCTCCATGATCTTTCCCATAGGGGCCAAAATAATATTATAAAATGGTAACAAGGCAACAGAACTATGAGAAAAAGATTTGATTGTGCTGTTTTATACTACTGTCTTTAATAATTTATTTTAATTCTACACATACACAGGAGAATACTTTCCACGTGACATATTAAAGCTCCAGGAAAAAATATTCAGGAGTAGTTGTGTTGGACGTGCAGCAAATACAACAATATCCAAAATCCACAAGCAGTGATACTTTTATTGGGCCAGCTCCAAAGCATAAAATACATTATGCAAGCTTTCAAAGTGAAAATGGGGATGGTGTTAGAGTCATAGACCTTCATTCTGCTGGAGATGTTGTCTGCTAAGATGGTATTGAGGGATTTCAGTGCAGGCAGAGGCCACTCTTATGGGCCATGTAAGGACAAGGGATAAAGAGAGATAAAAGACAGGTAATAAAATTTCCATTCCATTAGCAACCAAAAAGTAACTAATCCTGAGATCCAGATGTCCCTGTCTTGTGTGAAGCTAACTGCTTGTTTCTTCACAAAATGGTGACACCTTTATTGGGCCAACCAAAAATGCACAAAATACATCAGGCACCATTTTGAGGTTCCACTGGTTTCTTCATCAGGAGAAGAAAAAAGGATGACATCAGAGTGGCAGGTCTACATTTTGTCAAGATGCCATTTACGTTGTTGTCAGTTAAGATGGTCTGGAGGGATGTCAGTGGAAGCAGAGATCACTCCCCTCTTTGGCTGTGTGGGCACTGGGAGGCAAAAAGTCACAAAATCTAAGCAATAGCATTTCAACTGCATCTGCATCAGAAAAAGTAACTTCCATTGATTGCCTTATGATCCTAAACAAGAAGGAACCAAAGAACTTGGCCTTAAGTCTTTGAGGTTCTCTCCCTCCAGCAAAGGTAAAACTCTCTCGCTGGACTACATTTAGGGACTACAATTTGGCCAGTTTTACCTATACAGCATCTACAAGTTTTTCCAGATAGTACAGAGACTCCTTGAGAAATTCAGTGTTCTCTGCCTAAGAAGCAGGAATGTGTGGATCATAAGATAAATTACTTTTCTGTTGCTAATGGGAGTGGAAATTTTATTACCTTTTATTTCTTTTTGTCTCTAGTCCTCACACAGCCAATAAAGGCAGTGGCCTCTGCCTACACTGAAATTCCTCAACACCATCTTAACTGCCAACATCTCAGGCAGCAGTCAGTCTGTAAGTTGTCACCATTTTTCTGTATGATTTTAACATCGTTGCCTGGTGAAGAAGCCAGTGAAACTTCAAAAGCTTGCACAGTGTATTTCATGTTTTGGCACTGGCCTACTGAAGATCAAAGCGCTTAGATATATTTTAGGGGCCATGCTCATTTCCCTCAAGGCAATGATGGTGGCTAATAGATACAAACTAAGTACCTCAATTGAGATAGCGAAGGGTTCTCTTATTTATGTAGCTGTATCTTGGTAGATGACTCATGGGGGAAATATGGAAACGGTTTAGTGCACGATATTTCAAAGCTTCTGTCCCTATGCGCTATTTAAAATGCACTTTATAGCTCAAAACTATACTGATGCTTATTGATAAATGCAGATACATGTTTGCTGAATACAAAAAATATTTTCTTGCATGTAAAAAACAAGATTAGTGAGGAACAGAGCTCTAGCTAACGTTACCTCTGGTATATAACTTTGCCATGTGGAGATTTGTTGTTGTTCGCCTTGAAATCATTTCTGACTTATGGCAACCCTAAGGGGAACCTATCACGGAGTTTTCTGGGGCTGAGAGTGTGTGATGCACCCAAGGTAGTAGTTTTCCATGGCCAACCAGGAAATCAAACCCTGGTTGTCCAATGCTCAAACCACTACACCATGCTGGCTCTATGTGATTAAGGATCTTTAATTCATATAAGATCATAGAGGTAACTTGAATGTGTTATTTTGTTGTTCTTAAGAAATAAAGTGGAACAGCAGGGGGCAGAAAAGGGTAAGATAGAAATGCTATATGTTGAAATGTTTGCTGGATAATATACACTGCCGGTCTGTCTGGCTAGCGGAACACAAGGCTGGAAGTAGCAATTCATAACATGAAAGTTGGGACTCAAGCATGTGACAATCTGATCATTGTTAGGGCCCAGATAACACCCTGTCTGTCTCCTATTTGTACAGTTCTGTTCTGATTATTTGCAATATTAAAGAAAACAACAATGGATAGACAAACAGGAGGGAGCTGTTTTGGTTATTTTCTGCATGGGCTTTCCAAAGTCATTTGGTTGAAAGTAAAATGCTGGACTTACTGAGTCATGGCTCTTTCATGTATGATCATTCAAACCCTCCATCTGGGTTCTGGTGTAGTTTGCCACCCAATAAGGTATTTTTTGAGACTAGGACCAGAAATGCAAAATTTCCAGGAAATGGAAAAATAGGGAAAATGTGAAGAACTAGATTTTTTTTTTTATTCAACTGGGGGAAAACGTGATATTATATAGTCTGAAAGTCCTTTATAGTCTGAAAATCAATTTGTTACCTTTTTGTTGTTGCCCTAGTTCGTCTTCAAGTCATTTCTGAATTATGGTGACCCTAAGGTGACCTTGTTGGCTTAAAATATATGTGAGGGATGTTAGAAGATTCTTAATTGCCCTCTCATTAGTATGATTAACAAGAATATTTATTAACTGCTTCTATTGACCAATTATATGAATAACCTCTGTTTTGTTAACTCCTGTATGAAACTATTGTTGCTGAAATCGGGAATACATTTGTGACATCAGTGATAGACTTGTTTGTGAACATTATGATAGTTACAGATAGTTACACACTACTCTATTCCTCCAAACAGCTGACGGAAGAGTTAGACAAGAAATAACAAGTAGTCAGTCTTAAGTGAAATACTAATCTTGCTGATGTATGTTTTATTCTGCTTTCCTAATCAAGAAAATAGTATAAAAACAAGAAGCTTGAAGAATAAAGTTATCCTTCTGGATCACTACTGCTAGTAGGTTGGACTGAACACAGTTCTGATTATCAGCAGGATCCTGTGGCCAAAGAAACTCTTTTGTTTATTTTATTGTATTGCATACTTTGCATTCTGTGTTGCTGCCTCACTTCCTACTCAGTTTCAGAGCTCATCCCAGCTCCGTGTCCAACCCGTTTGGATACGGTGGGTATGAGATTTCGACCTGCTCACAACCTTATTACATGGTTTTCATGGCAAGATTTGTTCAGAGGGCAGTTGCCATTGCCTTCCTCTTAGGCTGAAACAGTATGACTTGCCCAGTGTGACCCAGTGGGTTTCCATGGCCAAGCAGGGATTCAAATTCTGGTCTCTTGGAGTTGTCGTCCTAGACCCTAAATACCTTGAAAGCACCAAATCCCATCTCATCTTGGAAGCTAACCAGGGTCAGGTTTGATTATTCCTTGAATGGGGGACTATCAAGGAATACCAAATACAGTAGAGTAATATTTCAGACAGCAGCAATGGCAAACTGCCCCTCAGTATGTTGTGAAAATCCTGTGAAATTCATGGAACCACCATAAGTTGATAGGTAAATTGAAGGTGTGTGTGTGCATGAGTATGTGTGTGCCTGAAAACACACACACGTGCGTGCGCGAAGACAGAGATTGAGAAGGAGAGGTAGGACTCATGGTGCTGGAGAAAGAAATTCCACATGCAAGGATGAGTAAGGGGCCTGGATTCATTTTGTGATGCAGAAGATCTTCAGAAGGATTAGGATAACAGTATTGAAAGAATGAAGGAGGATTCAGACAGGCATCTGTTGGATCTAAATGCTAACACCCAGATGCCACAAGAGAATTGAATACTAGACCTAAGTGCTATATAATGATTCATTCACATTTGGCCTCAAGGCCAGCTGCTTCTTACACTATCGGTTTGACAGGCTTAAACAAAATGGTAGCAACAAGGGACAGGTTTTCCCTGGAGCTCAATGAAGCCAATAAGTTCATAAGGATATGGCAATTTGATCATTACTGGGGCTCAGACAACACTTTGCCTGCCATGCATTTCATAAGCATGCATGTAGAAAGAGGCTGCCTCAGAGTGAGAGAACTCTCTCTCTCGGGACTTGGATAAGCATTTTGGAAGAATTTTGTAAGACTTTGTCTTCATGGGTTGACACTTGGGTAGCAGCCACAATACAGAGCATGGGTCTGTCATATATCCTGTTCCGTGAACTTCACCTTTCACAGTTCAGATCCTATTTGGCTTATCAAGATAATTCTAAAGCAACAGTTTTCAAGCTCAAAACCTCAGAAGTTAGCTAATGGTTCCTTAAGAAGAGGATCAATAATAGCAGATAAGTTTCCCAGCTCATTTTCTGGCTTCTAATGATATTTCCTGGCAACATGCTGTCATAAGGCAGTGCTCTATGTGAACATGCTAAACTGACATGGGGCATCAGTGAAGCCTTTGTGAACTGTGTCTGCACATTCTGTATTTTTGTTGTTTCTATTACTATAGTTAGTATTGTTTCTGTTATTATACTCATTATTCAATCACACAATTAGCTTACCTCTTGCCCAGAAAGATGTATAACAATATAGTTAAAGCTTCTCAGAAAATGATGGCATGCAAGGAACACCGAGGATCCCTTCCCCGATACAATACATTTTGAGAGAGATAAAAATGTATAAGGAGGAGGTCATCATTGTTAAAATGCAATTACTATTTAAACATATTAAACATATTATAAAGTATTTAAAAATACTATTTAAATGATAATGAAATGGATACTTTAAACTGCATCAGTTATTTAACAAATGGAACTAATTTATATGTTTATTAAAAGTCCTTTCATTAAAACAGTCAGTCAGTTGCAAAAAGCTTGTGAATATAAACACATCTCTGCAATCTAGCAAAAGGACAGGAGGAAAGGGCCAGCATAGCCTTCACTGGAAAAGAGTTCAAGGGCCTGGGGGCTGCCAGCCAAGAAAGCCCTCTCATTAAAAGTGCATGTGAGAGTGGGAAAGACTGAGGCCATTTCCGCATGACATTGCTATAACATTATAACAGCAGGTTATTAACGGTCCAGGAGCTGTGCTTCTGCACGACGTCATCACTATCCAGTAGGTATCTTGTCCCCAAACTTTGCCAAAGCTCACTTTTCTATTTCCAGAATAAAACGGTTAAGGACTTCCTTTAGTGCTTCAATTCCGTCAGCCAGCTCACTGCAGAACCATCATAGAGCTTGATAGCGCTTCCTGTAATCATGGATCTAGCAGTGGGTGGGCTGTGGGCATGCCAAGCTTGTTCCTCCCTCAGTGATTCCCATGGCTGGTAACTTCAAAAGCTATCATCTCTCCCTGTTTATTTTAAAGTTCTCCTTTGAGTCAAAACTGCATCTTTTTACTATATTTTTAGGCATTATTGTGTGCAAATGCAATAGCGTACTGGCTTTTTTAATACGGCTTCCAAAGGAAAAAAAAACCCTGACCAATCAGGATGGTGGGGCAAGGTGAAGGCAGGGAAAAGGAGTGGCCAAGGATGCTGTTGTGCAGAAGGAACACCGGTGGCACTGGCTTAAGGTGGAAAGGTACATAAATCAGCATTCCCAATCTACCACCATTGCAAGAGTAGCAATGCTAGGATTGTAACGGTATATTGCACTAATGGCGTCTAGTGCAGAAATGGCCTGAAAGTGGGGCCACCTCCTAAGATTTTGGAACATTGCATGAGATGGCTCTGAATAGAGTCCTTCAAACAGCCTGCATCCAGGATGTGTACGACTTTGCAGGTTGTGACCAGCATTGTGACCTGTGTTGAGAAATAAACGAATAGCCAGTGGAGCTGTTGTAACAAGGGAGTCGTGTGTTTTCTACAACCTGCCCAACGTTTGCAGCTCATTGCACCAGCTGAAATTTTGAAATTTATGAAGAACACATCAAAGTAACCAAAGATGCCTTTGTCCATTGAAGTAGATGTAGACTAATCCATCTTGTCCAGGAGTCTTTGGAAGAGGAGCACCAGAACACATTCCAGCACCATGCCCCAAAAATGCAATATTGGAAATTAGTCATTAGTTACCCAGTAAGGATGCAGGGAGAGCTTTTTCAGCAAACACTGTGTAACTGTGTCTGTTAGGCACATTGGAATACTCTCGTCTTGTAAAGAAGCATCAATCGCTTTACCCTCTTAGCCCTTTGTATGAGCCAGAATTTCTATGCAGAATTTAAAGTCACTTGCTTCCCATATAAAACAGTATGTGGAAGAACTAATCTCATTGCCTTCAGGAGCGATTTCAGTATTTTGGATGAAGCTACCCAAAGATCTTGCTTCAAGTGTCCACCAGCTTAGCCTTTGTAAGTTAGGTCTGCACCATTCTGGTCTTGTCTGGCAGATATTCCTTAGCAGGCAACTTGATGTGGAACGGATTCCTTGTGGATATATAATCTGGGGTGGGGGGGGGTTGCTCAAAAGCAGATGACAGCCCAAGGTCTTGCCATCTTAGTGGTGTGCTGCCCATTATACAGCTACAAAAACAACCAGCAGTGGACAATTTAATTAGCAAAAGGTCTATTCATGTCACAGGTTGTGCTAACCACATGCACATGATAGCTGACCTCTCAAAGGTTCAAGAGCTAATCTTTCCTGTTCACAACAATAGCTGGATAAACAGATAGCTCTCTGGAGAAGAGCTCTCAAGTGGGACAAAAAGGCAACAGCTGTGCCCTTTTGTCTCTCCTTCAAATCTCATACTTGGTGGTTGCATCTAGCTCTCCTGGCCAACAGCTGTTTGTAGGCCTGTATCATTTACCAATAGACTGTTGATGGCAACTGCTAGTGACAGCCTGACTGATTTTGATGCCCGCTCTTCTCATCATCCCTACCAGCATCAAGAAAGGTTTGTTCCTCCTTCCTCGTCATTTATTATCTCAGAGCTGGCTGCTCTTCTCCTAAGAGTAGCTGCCATGATTCTGTCTTACCACCCCATCCCACCCCATGAGTTGGATGAGGCAGATGGAGGACAGATCATATAGACAGGAATAATCAGGGTATACATCTGTGCTTCTCAGACTATCTGATGTGAGGGACTGGCAACTGTTTTCTTCCAGTGTGCTAAGGACCAGCACTATATTTGTTCCCACTGACTACAATTGTTCCTTTCTTTCTTGGAAATTCACTCGGGATTGACACCATTCCAGAGACCACAACTTTAAGCACAAGCATGTGAACTACCAAATCAGAACACTTGGGCATCTTGTACAGCAGAGCTTTCCAAACTTTTCAGGTTGGTGACAAGCTTTTTTTAGATATACATCATTTTGTGACACAGTAATTCAGTTTTACTAGGAGGTTAAATTAACCCCTTATAAGAGATAGAGATGCATACATAAATTGTAATAACAAAATGTATGGAGACACAACATATCTCATGAAAATCTTTCATATATTTTAAAAAATATATGATTTATAAATAATAGCATACATTTCCAAGATTGTAGATGACACAGCTACACACTTCAGACGACACATTAATGTGTTGCGGTAGACCATTTGGAAAACTCTGGTTGTACAGTGACTTCCTGATCTCTGATTGAGGTCTGTTCTCTGATTAGTTACCCAGTAAGGAAGCCATGAAAAGATGCCAGGATCAAATTGAGAGCTTTGTTCATGCAGAACATGCATTTTGCCACTGAGTTATGGTCTTTTATACTGCGAGCATACTTGACAGAGCTGGATATCAGTAAATGGAATGATAATATAAACCATGGCTACCTTAGGTATCAAAATAATTTTTTTCTTTGCTTGGGAGCTAGTGACCCAAAGATTCCCCTTGCCTCTCTCGTGTTAATTCTGCATGACTGAGTTCATTAAAAAAAAAAAAAACAACCTCTGTCATTAATAAAGCACTGCATGCTTGTGTGCCAAGGCATTCCTTGCCAAGGGAAGAAGCAATGCGGCACGACCACCCTCCCCAGCTTTATTTAGCACAGCAGTTTCTGCATGACAAAAGGTCACAATGCAGCCTTTCATTTTCCCCTCATAGTAACTGAACATCTATTTATAAACGGCGATTAAATGAAAGCATTTGTGGGACAGCAGCAGGGAAAACAATGCCCTGAGGTTTTAACTGTATTATAGTGGGCTAGTATTTGGGGATCAAAAAAGGCTTGGAGGGTTCCATATCACTTACTGGTCCAAGTTAATCAGAGACCAAGGGTGAAAAACACAGATAGGAAGAGACAGATGAATGAGGAGGGGTGGGGAATAAAGTCTGTACCAAGTTGTAGGCTGGGCTGAAGACCGAAGGGTAGTGATTTGGATAATCCAGATTAGGAACATAGGAAGCTACTTTAAATTGTATCTTTCCATTGGTCTATCCAGCTCAGTCCTGTCAACTCTTCCAGTCCCTGGCAGGATTTCTTTTTCCTGCTCCAACCTGAGGCTCTTTCGTATTACACAACTGCAGTGTTATATTCCACTTTAATTGCCATGGCAACAGTAGAAGAGCTTGGAGTGTATGGAGGGTGGCGGGAGGGGGTGGGGCTATGGCACAAGGGATGTGGCCACTGTGTTCAGAGGTGTGGCTGCAGTGCATGGGGGCATGGCCATGGCGTGGCCAGGGTGCATGGGGGCATGGCTATGGGCCAGAACGCCCCAGAAACATTGCCACTCAGGGCGAATCACTTCCCCATCCCCACGTCCCTACGTGACTGCATGGCAACATCCTAAGGAATCCTGGGACTGGCAGTTTAGCGAAGGGCATTTAGAATGCTCAGCCAGAGAGTTCTAATGCCTTGTGAAACTATAAACCCCAGGATTCCATAGGATGGAGCCATGGCATTTAAACTGGAACCATAGTGCTATAGTTGTATGGAGTGTATGGGTGCCTGAAGATCTCTAGTACCGTGAAGTGGTTTCCCATCCCAGTACTATCAAATGCAAACTTGCTTAGCTTCCAAAATCAGATGAGATCTGGTGCCTATGGCGTGGAAGAGTGTTTGCAGAGTTGTGTCGGTAAGCGAGCACGGGGACACTATGTTGCAGATATAGAAAAATGATTCACAGTACCATTTCAGGTCATCCTCAAGAGCACGGAAGAAGTAAGAACAAAATGCTGAATAAATACAAATGAAGACCAGAGTAAAACTTGACACTCCAGTGCAGAGGCACTGAGCATGCAGAGGGATGGAGAAGAAAGTAAGTAGGCACTTCAAAGTGGCCATATATTCTGAGAACAGGGGGTTTTCTTTTCCGACAGGCATCTCTGAGGTAAGAACCTGGGGACGACTGGCAGTATGTGCAAAATGCCTAGTATAATTCTGAATATGATATTGTTCAGTATACTTCTGTCTCCTCTCTGGGCCAAATTAGATGGGACAGTGGCAGTTTTGTGTGCTTGAATTTTCCATCATGAATCAAAACAGAAATGGGGAACATCCGTTTTGATAAGCAGAGAGTAAGTTTCTGCTGATTTCTCTCTGCAGCTCTCTCAGCAAGCACTTTTTATAAAGCTGAGGTTTGGCATCACAGCTCTACTGAGGAGCAAAGCCATGGTTGGGCAGGTCTATGTTCCTCATTTGCTGCATGCACACAGGAAAAAAAAATGCCCTGCCTTTTTCTTTTTCTTTAATTCATCTGTTCCATTTCAACACTGTGCAGGAAAAAAAGAAAGAAAGAAAAAGAATGCAGGAAGGGAAATACTGAAATTTTTACCTAGATCTGATCTATGACTATATCTCCCTATAAGTGGCTCTTTGAACTTTAAGATCTTTGGGGGCAGCACCTTCCCAGACTCCTTTGGTGGGAAAAAGGGAGGAGGCCTCCTTGGTGGCTGCTCCCAGACTTTGAAACTCTCTCCCTGTGGAGAATGGGATGGCTCCATCTTTGCTCTTTTGCCAGCAAGTACAAACATTTCCATTTGAGCAGGCTTTTAGAAATGGGCTGTGACGCGCTTTTAATGGTGTGCTGTGCTGTTTTGCTGAATATTTCAAAAATGAATTTTAAATGGTTTTAATTCTACAGATTGTCTTTAAAATAACTTCTATATTTATATTTTAACTGATTTTTGTATAGTTTTAAATCTGTACTTGTGATACTGCCATTTCTGCACTAGACTGTTATAGTGCTATTCTTCCACTTTCATGATCCTATGAAATCCTGGGGTTTGCAGTTCAGGGAGGGGCCTCAAAGGTCTCTCTTTCCATTGGTCTGTCCAGCTCAGTCCTGTCAACTCTTCCAGTCCCTGGCAGGATTTCTTTTTCCTGCTCCAACCATATATAACAGTCTAGCGCAGAGAAATAGTCTCAATGAAGAGGAAGAACATCTGATAAAATGTTCTCTAAGAACACCTGGGTACAAAGGTGCGGCGTGACTAACTGAGTATAGCCAATCCCAATACAGAGAATTATGTGAGGAGTGGCAGGGACTGTAGGGTGGGTGTTGGAAACAGACTGTTGGAGAAGTCAGTGGAGAGTCTGAGGGAAGTTACTGGGTACTGAGTGCCTGAGCAATTCAAGGCACAGGTCTGACATAGTTCAACTGTAATAGTGTTAATAAACTCAAGCAAGAAACTATTTTTTTTTTTTTTTTACAACTGAATCTGGACAGCATTACTAATCCTAAATCAAAGAACACAAAGTCAACACACATAGGAGTCCACAGTGAAGTCACCTGAGGGACTAGGACTCCAGATTCAAGGAGGGATGTTAAAGGAAGATCTGTTACCATACCCTACCACCCCTCCTATGAGATAAGCAATTTCATAAATTGGACTTATTAATGACTAGAGAACATGATCGGGGTCATGCTGGTTGAAGAACGTGTTCAGAGTTACTCTGTCCAAAGTTCAGAGTTCAGGGTCATGAGAGTTCAGACAGGATTATGCAGAAAACCTGATACTGATGGGTTTCTGCTCATCCCTTCAGCATTTCAGGCTCTTGATATTTTTGAATACAATGAAAGATGAACTGCCCAGATTGGTGAGCCATCAGAGACCATCCCTCATCTTACCCTATAGAGATCTTCCCTATACACCCTACCTGACTGAACATTTAAGAGATCATGAGGAGTCCAATCAATGTTATGTCACTCTGGAATTAAGCAATCAGCCCATGCTGGACCCTTTTGTCAAAACTGTGGGAAAGCCATCATGACTTTGTCAAAGCACCCCTTCAGGATGTGGAATAGGGTATAAAAACCCTAGCTTTGATCCCAGCCAATTGTAGTACGTAGTGCCCCAGAGTGCTGTTCCTTTCCTCAGAGGCAGTCTGAGCCCCTCCACTGTGACTCCTTCTTCAGGACTAGTAACCATCACCCTTTCCTCCCAATTTCTCTCTATCCGACCTTTCTTTCCTCACTTTCCAATAGTCTTGTATGGTTCTTAAAAGTGTCTGATTTCTCATATGTTTATCAATTCGAATAAAATACTTTGTTTATCTTTAACTGGAGTCCTCTGTACAGTTACTACTGGTATACATATATGAAGAGATCCTGCTGTTGCCCTCTTCTTGCAGGCCTCCTTTGAGTTCCCCCAAAGTCTAAGGAGATGCTGGCATTATGGGCAGACCCCAAAGTCCCCAACCTCTTAAGGTAACAGACCAAAAGGCAAGGTGACAGTACCATGTTCACCAGGTTTGTAACTGAGGAGCCAACCTGAGAAGGAAATCTTTCACAGTACAATTTTGACTAAGTTGTAAACTGTCTTGTATTGGGGAAAAGACAGGATACAAATGGTGGAGGAGGAAGTGGTGGTGTTACATGTTGGGTGAGGGAAGGCATAGAACTCCCCATGGTCACTTTGGGTTCTAGGGGCTGCTGGGAGTTACAGTTCAACAGGTAACTTTTCTGAATTCTGCATATGAATGGAGGAGAGAGCAGAAGAAAAAGGCCATGTGATGGAAGTCACTATTAGGAGTGCTCAGGGCCAAACATTTCTCAGTGAAGAGCTTCAGCCACCCTTTCCCTTGGGGTGGAAGAAACTCTTCCATGTGACAGTTATACTGACAATCAGTAAAGGAATCTCTCTGCTCTCCCCTGCTTCTTGCCTAGTGCTTGTAACAGTGGGAAATAATAAATTGTTCTCCTTTAACCTTGGGAGAAGAAGCAAGTTGGGCCTCTAGAAGTGCTGTGCTTTAATTAGGCTGCCACGGCCCTTCCAGCGAAGCAGTGGAGCTTAGCAGGGGAAAGGCCTGTGATGTCGAACAGGCTGACCAGACTTTGCTGAAGGGATGAAAGCAGCTTGCAGAGAGTTGCAAAAGTGCCTTAAAAGCCCTACACACACATATAAAGGAAGAAGGGGAGTGAAAGCTGCTGTTAAGCCCTCTCTTGTGACTGACAGGTCCCCAAATCTTCCCTCTCTGTGTAGCCTGAAGGCAAAAGAAAGAAAACAGAAAGGACTTTCTAACAGGTGTGAGAAGCTGATCTTTGCAGATAGAAAACATCAAACACCACTGGGAGGGAGACAGGAGACATCTGGTCCGCTCTTGGATGTCCTTGCAGATTTCTTGTATCACCTTAGGCAGAGATCTGGGGGACTGTGCTGCAGCCTCTTTAACATGCTGATAGGGAAACAGATCAAGTTATATATGCACTCAAAGAAGGAAAATCAAAATTCTGCACCAATCAACTATAGCCCCTCTTCTCCATTAGGAAACACTGAAATCCATGACCTGTGTCTCCCTCCTTTTTAAAAAAACTACTTCTGCTAGTCAATGGGGAGAAGTGAGAAGGTTTACAAGGACAATGATGTCCTATTTTTTGGCCACCAAAAAATCTTCTTTAACCATTTGAGTTTCTCAGATTTGCTAGGCATTGTCCTTCCAAAGGAACTATAAAACTACTTTCCTTTTATTTTTAATGCAAAACAGCAGAAGGCCATAAAGACAACTTCTGCTGTAATAATGCACAGAATGGCTATCCTCTTTCTTTATTTGGTTTATATCCTCCTTTCTCTCAATATGGGACCCGAAGTGCCTTATAATGTAAGAGAAAGCAAAAGAACTAAAATATTATGTGGTACCCAAGTTACATTGAAAAATCAACCAAGTTAAAATAATAATTTAAAAGCAATTAAAACACATCAAATATGTATTACATATTTAAAAAACCATTATGCCCACTGTATATCCTCCTATCCAAACCAGTTAAAAACTGAAGATCTGTTTGGATAAGAAGGTCTTTGCCTGCTGGTGAAAACAAAGCAGAGAGAGGGCCAACCGGGCCTCCCTTGGGAGGGAGTTCCATAGCCTAGGAACAGCTTCTAAGCCCTCTTCTGTGTCCTCCCAGGTGAGTCTGTGGGGGTGGTTGGATGGAAGGAAACTCCTCCCCAAAGATCCTAAAATTCTGGCAAACTTATAATAGGGTTTGCTGCCCATGTATGTCAGTGTCCAAGGCTTACTTGTCCTTTCCACCCACTCTGGAACAGACTGTATCTTCTCTATGCTTTAGTTCTCCTGCAAGCATCCCATACCCTCTACTTGTCCCAATTTGGCAAGGACAGTCCTGATTAGTCCTCTGTCATCTTACTGTTTCAGCTGCTTTTAAAATGTCTTTCCCCCATCCTACTTCCTCCTTTGTCCTCTGCTTACTTCAATTGCGGCAAACTAATTGCGGGGGGGGGGAGAAGAGGGACGCAGTGTTCCCCTCATAGGCTCAGGCAAAAGCAAACTGCTGCAACCTGTTTTAGCTTGTGTGTTCTTTCTTACTCATAACTTTTGCTGTCTTGACCTCACTCTGATGTTGTTTGGCCACACATATCCTGCTTTTTATCTGTGAAATGCTGGAGGTATCACATCAAGTGGCATAATTGAATGCACAAAGGGGAATTATGTGAGTTACTGACCCATTGGATGTTTCTCTTGGGACAGCAAGGGATGAAGGGAAAAAGAAGTGTGTGGCTGCTGTAGGAGCACAACACACCTTTCAGGTCTGACTTGAGTGAGACTGCTAAGTGGTCTTGAGTCATCCAGAAGTTTGGTTTGTTCTATGGCCTCTTAGTTTGGCCGTTTAACTGCAAACCCAGACTCTGCATTAGTGGAGTTTGGTGTTGAGTGTATATGTTCTTGAAACTCCTTTGCAAGCTCAATCAAGCTGAACCAAAATGCATTGCAGGATTTCCCTTCCTCCTTCCTTCCTTCCTTCCTTCCCTCCCTCCCTTGCTTCTTTCTCATTCTTTCTTTTTTCCCCATTGTCCAGAATCTCGCAGAAAAATTACTCTGGGTTTTGTGAGCAGCTCCTGGTAAAACAACCAAAGACATTATGCTTGAACCCATTTGCAAGAAAAATGTTCAGTAAGAATTCACTTAAGAGCCTATTTGAGTCCCTCAACTAATAATCAGCTCACTTTAACTTTTCTTGTGGGACTCCAGCAGCCTTTGTGAGTGACATTTTTTATTGCAAACTGGGATTGTATAAATGTTCCACAAATGGTTGGCTGAAATTAAACTTCTAAACATGATAATAGAGGGAAAATACCAGGCATCCCTGAGAGAGGTAAAGGAAATGCATATTAATGAGTAAATCATGGCTTGTCCCTTCTGAAGTGTCTTCTTTCCAAAATCAATTCCCTTGGCAGAGCGCTAACACGTAGCAATCATAATAGACAATCCCAATGACTTAAAAAAAACCTGTGTGCCAGGGATAGGGTTTCCAGATCCCAAGGCCAGACTCTTTTCCGTGGGGCCTCAGAGCAAGGGAAGGAATCTTAGGGTGAAAGCACCGTTTTGAAAAGGGGAAAAAAAATTAACTGTGCTACTGGTAGGTGCTACTACTGCCTACCTCAGAATGGTTGGTGTAAACTCTCAAGAGAGTCCACATGGTCACCTCCTTCCTTTCTTCTTCCACCTCTCAGTGTTGCTTCAACTATGGGCAGCAACCAGGGCTCAGTCAAGGAAGCAGTCAATATGGAAAAAAATTCAGCTATTCCAGTATTCACTGCCTCAGGAGTCACTCAGTGTGGTATATCCTTTTTCCTTGAGTCTTTTCCAATCTTTTTGCTAATTTTCCCAATTCTATTCTTGCTTTCCTCTGCCTACCATAAATGGTTGAAAATCACAGTACAATTTTCTTTCCTGGTCCTGAAGGTAAGAACAAGAGTTGCACTCTTGTTCTTACAAAGCCTACTATGAATTGTTTTCTTATTCAGCTCTGCTTAGGCACTTGATTACTTTTTTCTTCTATTTTTAAAAAGTCTTTTCCTTTTAATCCTTGATTTCACTTCTCTCTATCTCTCCTTCCCACTCCTTCTTCCCTTCAACTCCTACCTACACTTACCTTCTCCTTCATTCCTGAGTCCCTCTCTCCCCCCTGCCCTCTTTGTCCTCTTTCCCATTCTCTTCTCCTGGCTAAACATCTTCTCCTTGCCTTCTTTCTCTTTCTCTCCACTTCTCTTACATTCCTCCCTACAATTCCTAGTTGCACTTCTGCCCTCCCTCCTTCCCTAGGCCCTTCCCTTTCTCACATCCTGTTTCTCCCCATCTACATTTTTCTTAGTTCTTCTTTCCCTCTCTTTTTCACTCTTGTATCCCTCTCTATTTTTTTCTCTCTTTCTCCACCCCCATTTCTACTAGCTACATTCATAATCTTCCTTTTCCTTCTGTCCTTCCCCCCTCTCCAACTCTTCCTCCTTTGCACTCCACACAAGAAAGCCTTAAAACTATAATTAACATACTGAATTCCCAGCATTTTGAAATTGTATGTCCCATTAATTTCAAGAGGTTTGCTTTTGAATGGACATACATTCGGGGTTTGTACCCTCCTCCTTCTCCTCTTATTTCATCATCAATCTCCCCCAGATAATTGGTATTCATTTGTAGCATTTTTATGATGATTGGCATGCTTTTATTGGGGGATGAGAAAGGATTTCAGATACGGACTGGAGAGGGAAAGCAAGGGAGAGAATAGATATAATCAGTGAGGGGCACAGGTTTAGAAGAATCCTGTTAAAAACAGAGTTTGGAAAACTTTTTGCTTGGAAAAAATTCTTTGGAAGGACTACAGCTCATATGAGTTTTTTAAAACAGTGGTTGTAAAGCTGTTAAATGAAAATGATTTTTGGTTGCTGTTAAATGTAGCGTTTGGAAAACTTAGGCGATTTCCACACTAGACTGTTATAGCGCTATTATTCCACTTTCAACATCCTATGGAATCCTGGGGTTTGCAGTTTAGGGAGGGGCAGCTGGCATCTCCTGAAACTGCAAACCCCAGGATTCCATAGGATGTTGAAAGTGGAATAATAGCGCTATAACAGTCTAGTGCGAAAATGGTCTTAATTTCAAAGTAGAGAAATATTATTGTTACACTTTGTTGTTTTTATTTAGTGACACAGAGTTGATGCTTAATGTCTTGTGTTTAATAACATCATTGGGGTCATCCATAGATTCCACATTTTGGCCTGATTGGGCAATGCTAAAATTGAGGGTAGATATAATAGGATAGTAATCATTTTTTTTTGAAATCCGGGTTCTGTCTTTACTTCAAATGTGAAGCTTGTGTGACAAACTCTTGTATATGTCTGTATGTCTAATAATATTTCTCTGTTTTCCTCTTTTCTTATTCATTTCTTTCTTCTCTATAGAGAGAAAAAAAGCATGCACTTGCCTATATTTCAATCAACATGAGTTTTTCTACTACCAAAAACATACAAACAAACAAAAACCAAAAACTGTATTTTCAACCAACGAGTGCTTCAGCACTAAATGGTTAGTATAGAATTGTTGTTATCCAAGCCATTTCTTCCTTTCCTCTTAGGCCTTCTGTCTTTTTTATAGGTCAGGAAGCACAACCTTTTTAGGGGAATAGAACAGTAGCACGGTCTTTGTAGTGACTAGACCAAGGGACTTCTGCAGATGTGCCCAAGGATCTGGCTGTACAGTTGCATTTGATGCTTTTCCCTGCGTGGCAGACTCCATCTGCCCATGCCTTATCAGAAATTGTTTTTGCAAATTGCATTTCAAGACAGACATTGTGTTTGTGTGTCCATACACACACAGTGTAAGAATGAAGTTTTCTTGGCTGTATGGATCTAATCAGAACTTTCAAATCTGAAATGGAATTAAGAGGGATGTGGGCCCTTTCCACATGGGGTAAAAAAAATGGCTTAGGGCGACCTCATCCGGAGGTCGTCCACACCGTGGGGTGCGCTAGGGTGGTTTGAAAAGTGGAAGTTCCACACCTCAAACAGCCCTAGCGCGGCCGCAAGGGGTGGCGCGGCCCTTTTTTAAAAAACCACATTTCATGTGGTTTTTAAAAAACGCGAGCGCGCTAACCCATTGCAGCACCCTGTTTGAAAGTGCAGGGATGCGCTAGCACGTCCCTGCAGAGCTGCCCGGGGGTGGGCTTCCGGCTGGCGCGCTGCCCTGATTGGCAGAGCGCCGCCGGAAGTCGCCGGCTGCCATTTTGGGCACCGCTGAATGCCGCCAAAATTCGCCAGTGTGTGGAGTGGCGAACGCGCGCTCCCCGCAGGGACGGAGCAACCCGTTTTCAGGTAAGATCCGTCCCTGCGTGCGCTGCCCCGTTTTGCCGTCCCCCATGTGGAAAGGGCCATGGCAATCGCACCAATGTGTTTACCGTTCTCTCTCTCCCTCTCTCTCTCATTCTCTCCCTCTCTTTTGTTATAATGACTTGACCTGCATTAATTTAATTACAATAGTTAATTTGCCCTGAAACTCTGAGTTTGGCTTTATTTTCTCACTTAGTCTCAAATACTTCTAACAGTGGGCTTTTACTCTTATTCTTACTGGGTTCCAGTTTCCAGCTGGGTTAATGGAGGATGCAATCTAGTGAATGCTCGCTGGATCATGAACCCCGAAGCATTGTGCTTGACGGGGGTGGCTGAGTGGGTGCGATCCTCCTGTCAAGCTTGTGGACTTTCTGATACATGGAGGGTCCAAAGACTCTGAATCAGCCGAGCTCAGGACCAGCAGGATCTCACTCAGGAAAGAAGTGGCCACAACAGATCCTGAGGCTGGGGAGACAATCATGCGCTTCAGAAAAGTTGTTGGTGGGGGGAGTGATTTCCGATCCTGCATAAGGACATTACATTAACTTTTGTCTGGACCTCTTCTATGTGTATATTCTGACCTTATTAGCATGGTTGCTTAAGGAAGACATGAAGCCCTTGATTGTAACTGTGAAACTGTTTCCCTAATGTTTAAGAGCCTTCCAGTGGAATGGAAGATTTCAAGTGACAGTACCTATTTTTTTGACTGCCACAGGAATGATTGCTAAACAAGTTAAATGAATCAACACCTGTTTTGTCTTTTCTTGTTCACTTTGGGATTAGTTTTGGAGGACATGATTACTAGCTCTGTACCTGTGGACTTTGATTTTGATTCTTAGGGCCCTTTATGCAGGATGTTGTCATCCCACACTGGGGACAGGAGAAGTATGGGACCCAGACGATGGTTCTGCATGACATCATCCATGTCCCATCATTCTCCCATCCCCAAGCAGTGTGATTGTGCCGCAAATCATTAATGGGTTCTTTCCGTCAATGCTGGCAATCACACTACCCTCCTGCCACCCTCCTGCACTTACCTGAGCTGCAGAGGGTCAGGAAGTACCAAGGCCACTCTTCCTGCCCCGGTACAGCCTGGGACAGTGCCTGGCTGTGCTACGCTGTGCTGTGGAAGAGATGTGGCCATCGCACCTCCTCCATTCCTGCAAGCAGCTGGTGTGGAGGGGAGCACTCCTGTCATGCTCCCCTCCTGGGACAGGCTCTACCAGGATCCCCACAGGATGCCACCAGGATCCAGTAACTTGTGGAAAGGGCCTTAGAGAAGAAAGTATTTTTCTTTTTTTCTTTCTGAATGAACTGCGATATTTGGTTTGGTTAATTGGATTATGATTTGTACTATGATTTATCCAGATAGCTTATATAAATAACTGAATAGGACTTTGTTGATACCTATAAGATCATCATATTTGGAATAATAAAGACTGGACTTTAAGGCAATTTTGTTAGTTGGCTTACTGGTTGGTACTGTGCCAATTTCTATTGTCCTGAGAAAGTTTATGTAAGAACTGTCTTTATCTATGTTTGGGAATACAAGCTGCCTTGTTTGAGAATATACTAAACAGTTGATGGTTATGAAATAACCACATTGGAGAAAAAGAATATTGACTCAACCGACACCTTTTCTTTTTTCATAAAATAAATATGACTCTAGCCTTGGAAAATGACAAATTGGAAAAGACTTAGTTGAGGAGGACAAGGTGCCTGAGTACTTCATGAGATTCCTGGCAGAATTCAGTCAATTTACAGTTTCCATTGAGAACCAGCTTGATGCATTTATAGAATGGTTGACAGAACTTCAATATGGGACAGGTGAAGTTATAAAACCTCAACAAATACTTGAAAAAAATTCTGTGCAAGTACAAGAGAATGAGGAAGTAACCGGAATCCTGCGAGAAATAATTCAAGACTCTGAAATCAAGATTACTCAAACTGAGACAAGTATTCAGCAAGAAGTGGAGAGAACCAATACAGTTTAAGCAAGCAAGATGAAAGTTCCAAGTGATGTAATAACCCATTTTTCAGCTAAAAAGTGAAAAGACCAAATTTTAGAGTTTGACTAGAAGATATTATGGATAACTCATAACAACTTGTATGTATTTTTAAAAGCTCTCAGGCAAAGGGAAAAGTACAAATCTTTGGTGGACAAATTCATCAGAAAGGTTATTTTTCCCAGCTGGGACTGACTTGAAAATTTGATCTTTACTTATATGAATGAAAGACATAGGTTGAGCATGACTGACCTGATAAATGGCCATTTAAGAATATTTAGGAAAGAAAGAAAGAAAGAAAGAAAGAAAGAAAGAAAGAAAGAAAGAAAGAAAGAAAGACTGATTTTGATGAAGAAAGAATCAGGAAAAGATCCCAAGGATGCTGAGAAAAAAATGGACTTATTAATACTGATTATTTGGAAGGGAATGAGGGTGATATGAGGTTGATAATGATAGGCTTTTCTATAAATATTTGTCTTAGATTAATCTTTATTACCACATGAGAAGTGTAACTGGAATTTGTAGTTTTACTCTATTTATTACTTTAAAATGTTATTTCCTTTAAACTAATTTGATATATAGAATAAGTTGTTTAGTGATTACAACTGATTATAAGTGATTTTTACTAACTAATCTTTCAGTTATATAGTTAGGACAATAAGAATGATTAGCAACAAGTATTAATTTCTGGTATAAATTTAGAATTGAACAGTTAGGTGTAGCTGCCTGATTAATATGTGTTGTTTGCAACAAGGGCAGGAACCAATTTTTAGGTATTTGTAGGGTTTTTTTAGTTAGTTGTAGTTTTGTTAGATATTTGTATCTTTGTTGTGTATTGTTTGTTTTTTCATTTGTATTTTATGTTTTCAATTTTTTGTATTGTTTTGTAGTTTTGTAGTGTTGATTGTTTTTATTCAATAGTTTTTTTAAAATGTTTTTTAAAAAAGATGGATCATGAAGCACTGGTTGAAGACAAGGTGTAAGGCATTCATTAACTGTAATTCTCCCCCTCTCCTTTTGGAGCAACAACATGCTACTTGCTAACTTCTTGTGACAGGAGCTTCAGCAATAATTTTGTACAGTGGTATACAGCAGTCAACTTTGTAACAAGTGGCTAGAGGCAAAGGTTACTCTGCGGTAATAATATGAATTTTTATGCGATATGGAGCGCTGGAAACTCTATGCCCAGGGGCTAGATATAACCAGATGTGTCTCATCCTTATATGACCTAAAAAGATGAATATGACTCTTAGTTACATTTACAATGCAGATTCTTTCAAGCACCTCCTTACTGCACATTTAAAAAAAAACACTCTCACTTCCTTCTAGAGTACTCTGGGTGTGTGTAGTTTTATCTGCTGTTCACAGTCTATCGCAGTGATCTGGAAATGTCAACATTTCTGGAAATCTGGTTCTGTTACCTGTTCTAATGCATGTGTATACTTTCTTTGTCAAGTAAGATATATGTAAGAAGACCTGTAACTGAAAAAAAAAAGGAGATGATTTAACCCTCTTCAACCCTCAAGGCATGTGTTCTGTTACTAAGATTTAACGCTCTTCTAAGTATAGGTACATGTTAGTTAATTGATAAAATATAGATTTGCTGTGCATATTAACCACCAGGCAGTCTACCCACCCTCTTTCTTCATGTGCTGTAACAGATGAAGTTGATAGTATAATAAGATCTAGTTTTGGTCTAAACTGCAATGCAGCAGGCATGGAAAATGTGTGGCCTTCTGGATGTTGCTGATCCAAGCTTCCAATTTTCTTGCCAATTGCTGCCAAGTTGACTTCAACTTATGGTGACCCCATGGATGAGAAACCTCCAGGACACCCTATCATCAACAGCCCTGCTCAGATCTTGCAGACTCACGGATGTGGCTTTCCTGTGTCCAAAGTATGACAGTCTCAATTTAGTCATCTTGGATTCTAGGGAGAGTTCAGGTTTGATTTGTTCTAGGACCCATTCACTTGTCTTTCTGGCAGTGCATGGTATCTGTAGAACTCTTCTCCAGCACCACATTTCAGATGAATTGTTTCTCCTCGTACCAGCTTTATTCACTATCTGGCTTTCACAACTACACATAGAAATTGGAAATACAATGGCATAGATGATCCTAATTTTAGTATTCAATGCTGTATTTTTATATTTCAGAATCTTGTCTATTTGCCTCATAGTTGCTCTTCCAAGGAAGTCCTAGTCGTCTTCTGATTTCTTGACTGCAGTCTCCATTCTGATTTATAACTGCTTAGTGAGTAATGAAGGTATGAAAATCTTTCACTATTTCAATGTCTTCCTCATTGGCTTTAAAGTTGTGTAAATGTCTCCATTAGGTGCTTAGTTTTTCTATTCTCAAATGACAGAAATATGTCAAGTCTCGCACCAGCTTTTTCTCTCAGAACCATTCAAGCATGAGTCCAAAGATGCTCTCATTGTGCACAGAATTCTACACATGCTTTGAACACTAAGAGTTTACTCCAGTAAGGAAAATGTATTGGCTGAAATAAATTGTTTGTTTTGTTATTATGTTTTGTTTATCTGCCAGTTTGTGTGTGGTTTGGTACCTTACTTCTCCTTTTCCATCTCTGCCCCTCCCTAAATCACCTTTTTATACCTTCCAAAGTTTTAGGAAGGAATTTCTCATTAAAATTCTTCCCATGTACTAAGATTACATGGGTGTTAAGCTGCCCTTGATTTTCAAGAATGATTCATAAGATTAGGTAAGATCTCATCTTCTCTGGGCTCTGAGGAAAGTGTTTTTATATATATATTTTTTCCCAACAATGTTGAGATACTTTTAAAAAGAGAAACTTCCCAAACAGTGAGACAGACCCTACCAGGTAATTCATTTTGGGGGCAGGAACCCTTACAAAAAGCCTGGACAGTAATTTGCCTCTATTCATGATCCATTACAGACATTCTGAATAAACCAACGTATGCCTTGTTTACTCCACCTTACTAAGGTTTAACGTCAACCCACTTTTGAATTAAATCAATATTATATTGCTGGTTTTACATGATATTCCCATTATGGTCATCCATACTGATTTTTTAATGTGTGTGTGAGTGTTGGTGTATATTCACAAAAAACGATAAAGCAAAAGAAATATTAAATTGCCTTTCTTTTCAGAGATTATTCCACTGTCAACCTCCTGTTAAATTCTGGGGTTTGTAGTTTCCTGAGGCCAAAGAGCTCTCTGGCTGAGAATTCTAAAGGCCCCTCTCTAAGCTGCAAACCCCAGGATTCCATAGGAGGTTGAAAGTGGAATAACAGCACTGTAACTGTGCATTGTGGAAATGGCCTTTGATTGGCATGAAGAATAATGGCCTCATGCATGTACCAAGATGAAAGTTTTCTTCTTGATTTTAAAACAGTCCCTACAAAGAACAAAGAGAAAGGGTGTGTTTCAGGCTGATGGGCATTAAGGTTTTCTCATGGCTTGCTCATGTTACCTCCATTCCAGCCAACTTCAGTCAGTATTGTGATGAAGCAGAGTCTGATGATGCTACTGCTTAGATAGATGTGGGCAATGTTTTCCTGTTAAGGGCTACATTATCTTGAGGCAACCTGTTGGTGACTTTGTGTTGATGGTATGTGGGGGCAGATCCTCTTTCTACCATCCTTTCTCCCTTTCCAGCACATTCTTCTCTCTCTATCTCTCTCTCCTTCCCTTTCCCTTTCTCCTTGTTCAGCAGGTTGCTGGGGGAAGGACAGGTTGTTCTTCCCAGAGGTGTGAACACACAGCTTGCAGAAAGAATTTGATATCATGCCAACAGCTGTCCAAAATTAGACTGAGGATCTCATGTGGCCAATGGCTAGGGATAAATAATGGCTTTCCAGGTCAAATATGGTGCAGCATCTATGTACAAATGGGGTTATGATGGTGACATGGTGCTCATGACATCATGGTGGTGCATGAGTAAGCTATCCAAATGAACTTTACTTCAAATATTGTAAAAAGGTCCCACGAGGTCAAGAATGCATTTCTGTAAGTGGCAGCCTATGTCCTTCACCAGATTATAGTGGATTCTGATTCTGATTGTCTTTTAAGGCTTTGTAGAGGGAAGATGCAAAATCTGAAAAGGGTGAGACTATTATCTGTTTAGCTTGAATATATTTACAATGCACTCTGTATCCTTCCATCCATACCTTCCAACATTTTACAGATTAAAGCTGGGACACATGTGGCCAAGTAGTGTGGTCAAGCTGATAAAAATTATTAATAAGAAAGCGCCAACAAGCTAGGAAAGGCCGCAACAGTTTGCCTTTGCTTCAGTCTATTAGAAGGTCAGGATTCTGCCCCCTTTGTTTCCTCTCCCAGCTGCTGAATTAACTGAGCCAAAACTACTTTTGCATTTTCAGCTCACTTTGCAGAACCTGAAGTAAGCTGAGGACAAAGGGGGAAAGTGGAAAGAGGAAACTGGGACTTCTTAAAAATATTTTAAAAAGTGGGATGACCCAAGATTCGTTGGAACTGTCCCCACCAAATGAGAACAGTTGGAGGGTGTACCATCCTGCATGTCCACCATTACAACAGAGGATGGTAACTTACAGTCCATGGTCTACCTGTACCCCATCAGTTATTTGTGAGGATCTTGCTGCCCAAGCAGAACTGAGGCAATGAACTTGGTGGTGGTCTTGCCACCACTGACAAACCATGCTGTTGAAAACCATTGGCAGCAGATATTTCTTTTTTCATGCCTTTCCTTCTTTTCTGAAAAGACAAGTGATGATTCACCCTGCACACTGGCAGGTCTTTGGTGTTTGGAGAGGGGGGATGAGGAGGGGGAAACATGACAGATGGTAGATCTGGGAAACAGACGTAGGTCAATTGCCTCGTGTTTCTCTGTATCATTCTTATTAGTGAGAATTAGTATTGTAGATTCTGTAAGATGAGTTGCCAATCTTGCCACAAACTGGTAAGTTTCCATAATGTTAAATTTGCTGGTGATCAGCCCCTAAGAAGGGCAAGGACTGGAACAGAATATGTTGGTTTTTGTACATGCAGAGGGATACAATTTGTGAAGTCAGGCAAAGAGTGTCAGGGCCTCGGGTGTGGCCATGCTGGCAGGCGCCGCGGAGGCCGACGCCGCGGTTACCTCCAAGGAGGAGGAGGCGGGTCCGGGCCCTCCGGAGGCTGCAGCCGACGATGGGGGCCGCGCGGCCACCACATCGGGCTCCGCCGCCGGGAGGGATCGCCGGGACGCCGCAGTGGATGCCGATCCTGGCAGGGTCTCCCCGGCGTGACGGAGGCCGCCGCCACCACCGAGGATCGTCCCGGCGTTGAGGAGGCCGCCGGCCCGGCTCCCGTGCCACTGGGCGTGGCAGGCAGAGACCCACTGGAGGAGGCGGGCCCCGGGCCTGATCCCAGGGCACCGCCTACTCACGAGGCTGCCTCGGAAGAGGTGGAGGCTGCCGCCCTGCCGCTGACGTTCCGGCGGTGGCGGCGGCTCAAGGAGTCCAGCCGCCGATCCCGGCGGCTACAGGAGAAACACCTGGGGGTGGGGAACTCCCAGCTGTAGCACAACTGTGAGCCCAGCCGCGTGCTTGGGCCGGATTGGCCGCTGCCCGGCTTAGAGGCCTTTTTAGGCAGACGCGGGGCTGGGAGAGGCACGGAGCAACAATCGTCGGTTTTCCGCGCGTCTGTCGCCCGTGCCCTGTTCCGGTCCGGCCCGCGTCTGTGTCCTGCTGCCCGGCTCTTCCAAGACCCTTCCCCGCGTTAAAGTGAAGTAACCACTTTGTGTTTTGGGTGAGGCAACCCGCCATTATTTTCTGTTGAAGCCTGCTGTCAAGGCAAACCTTAGTTCAAAGCGTTGGTGTACTGCAGTGCCTCTGTTATAGACTGTAAGAAACGCTGCTTGTGTCCAACACCGGACCGGCTCCTGCTTGACCTCGGCCCGCGCTGACAAAGAGGCTGATGATGTCTGGTACTTCAGGAATGGAGCCTGAGGAACAGAGTGGGAAGAGAGCAGAAATGATACATTTGGTGAATTATTACTTTTGAAAACCCACAGTATGGGGGTTTGGGAGAGATAATCCAACCCTCCTCCAACTTCTGGCAGATAGCAGTCGTGCAGGAATGTGGGGGCAGGGGAGGCAATTCACCCTGAGCAGCAATGTTTCTGGGGTGTCCCGGCCCATAGCCACGCCCCTGTGTGCCCTGGCCACGCCTCCACATGCCCTGGCCACGCCCCCACACAGTGGTCATGCCCCTTCTGCTGTAGCCCCCCCTCCACACACTCCAAGCTTTTCCGCTGGCAGATAGAATAGTAAAACTCACTCAAACCAGCATCAAACCCACTCCCTTAATCTGGGGTCTCATGCCAATATTTTACACTTTTCCCCTACTGAACCCAGGAAGAGGATTAGATCTGCAAGAACGAAGGCCTAGCCCAGTTCCTGACCACTAGGCATGACACTGATTTCTTCTCTTATGACACATTGTGATTGAGGTTTTTAGTATTCCCCATGCCCATTTTTAAAAGTTACTTATTTAATCCTTTTGTGTTAACAATATTCAATTAGGTTTTTATTGTATTCCAGAATCTGGAAGAGAAGGGATTCATTACTAAACAACTCTACAAATCTTTTTAAACACAGTCATAATCTGAAGGGGAAAGGGCTTCTAAATCATGGAGACACTTAATTAGAATTGGAACCATTACATTTCAGTGAGTTAAAAACAGCAACAAACACAGCCTGTTTCAAAAACTGTTTCAAAAGCTTTATTCATCAAGAGCTTCACGGACAGTTTTAAGACATGATAATCATAGAGTGCCTTATGTTCTTGGTATTTTTTTAGAAAAATTAAGACTTTGTAGTAACTGCCAAAAATGCTAAAAGGACTAGCAAATTTATTAGGCAGCTCTGTAGACCTAAGGATGACACTTATTACTTGCTGGCACAATGTGGAACATTATGCTGTGCTGTTCATCCCCTTTTTTTGTTGTTGTTGTAGTAGCTTTAACAATTTACTGTCATTTGACATTCCCTCAGGGAATTCACTGTAGGATTCTTTGGATAGTATTATCATTAATACCATTAATCCGCGCTATTATTATAAATTATTATAAATAAGTGAGAAGGCAGATGCCAGAGAGAAGAGAACAAAGCATCTTGGGTTTTCTGCTTTTTGCTTCTGCTCCCTCTCCCATTTATACGCTGAACTCCCATTTATACGCTGAACCAAGCTTTGTTTTGATTAAGTGGTATGGAGAATTGATTAGCGTAAGCTTCCCTGTGTCATAGGCAAAGTAGATAGTTAACAGGGTGAAAATTAGGCTGATGACCTAATAAGCTAAGGGTGCTTCCAGAAAGTAGAAAATAGTCTCTGGAAGTATTGAAGCTTCCAATTGTTTTTTGAGTGTACCTGCATATTCATGAGATGGCTGAAATCTTTCTTGAAAAATACCAGGTATTCCTCTCGCCCTGTTACCTGGTGTTCTTCTTTTTCCTCTTGCACTGATCACATTTCACATCCAGTCTCATGCAACATTTCAGAAATAGGAATTTTCACCTATTTCCACTAAGACTTTTGTATTATTATTCAGGATAGTCGAACTGCTGAAGTGCTTTAGCAAGATTACAGTAGTTAAGCATTAAGATCACTTTGCTTTATTGCTAGCATTCCTCTTCCTCTCTCTTCATCTCTATTGACTCTGTATCCTGGAAACAATAGCTGTGTACTGACGATGGCCATCTTAGCTGCTTTTGAGAATGTAGAAACACGCAAGGCAAGTACAGATCATAAAATACTGGTTTAATTTAAACTGATTAAGGGAGTAGGAATGAAAAGTCTTGGTAATTTTGGGAGAAAATGTCATGTGGACCTCCATATAAAATCGGAAAGTGCAGGTACAAAACCTGGGGCTTCCCGGGTTTTTAAAATCCATCTCAAGGTGGTCTAAGTAAACCTGTTTAAGGAATGACATTTAGAGAGGGTTGTAGTGTTTCCCTCCTCTGTTTTAAAAAACATGAAGTGCATGTAAATTTGTGTATTGTGAAGAGCAGAGTATATTTTAAAGCAATTTCATACTGAATACATCTAAGAATGAGCCTTTGAAATGTGTTGTGAATCACACACACAGATACGCACATACATCATACACATTGGACATCAGGTGTTTTGCTCTATTGGAGGACAGAACTGTGTGTGCTACATGGCCATAGAGCCTGCCCTGGACTTGATGACCTCAGTTGCACTGGAGCAGGTTGGCCTGTAAACTGAAGTGAGATTCAACAAGGCCAGCATGCTTCTGCATGTGGAATAGTAGAGGAAAGCTTCAGGCAGCAAACTGTCTTGGGATGCATGAACACTACTGATCATGAAATGATACTTCTCAGCATACTATTCAGACCATTTCTGTACTACACTGGTATAGTGCTATTATTCCTCTTTCAACATCACATGGATTCCTGGGGTTTGCAGTTTAGGGAGGGGCCTTTAGAATTCTCAGTCAGAGAACCCTTTGGCCTCAGTAAACTACAAAGTCCAGAATTCCGCAGGATGTTGAAAAGTGGAATAAAAACACTGTAACAGTGTAGGGCAGAAATGCCCTCAGTTTCTAACGTCTACCAGAAAATCATTTGGTGAACTCAAGCCATCGAGATTTAGCCCTCCAATACTGAACTGAAGTTGTCCTTGATTAGTTGGTAATGGATCAGAAAATAAGTTTTGAATAAGCACAGGTTTGTTTTTTGTGGATAATTTTGTTCTGATATTCCCTGTAATAGCGAATTGAAAAAAAGAAGTATTTAGGGCTGTATAAACCTTAGAGTGGTTGTTTATAAAACAGTTTTCCAGCAATACCTTTATTACAAGAAACTCCTGCCTTTTGATGCCCCTTTTGATGCTTTCAAATTAAGGATGAGTTCCATTATTTTGGTGGGGATTCTGCTCTTTTGTTAGCTCTTCTTGCCTATGGAGGCTTGCTTGGACCACTCACCTGCATGTGCTGCTTACAAAGCAAGGTGAGAAGGGGAAAAAGGCACCAAGCCACCTGTGAGACTTTGCAAGCAGCCTGTGTGCAGTCAGTCCCAAATATCCCTCCTTAAGTCCTTCAGGCTCCCTACAGTGCAGTGGATGGGTTCTGCTTTTCAACCAAATCCTTTTTCTGACAGTGCTTTGGTCTCTAAACTGTCAGATAAGTGGGTGAAGCCTGTATTTGAAAGGAACTACCTTTCAAATGAACTGGAACAGGCATGTAGCGATGGGGGGAGAGGGGGTGATTTGCCCCAGGTGGCACTGTTTTTTGGACATCCTGGCCTGTAGCCATGCCCCCATCCACCGTGACCATGCCTCCATGCACAGTGGCCACGCCCCTCACGCTGTAGCCCTGCCCCCTGCCACCCCCTCCACACACTCCAAGCTCTGCCACTGAACTGGAACTCTCAATACAACAAAATAAATATGATATAATAGTTATCACTGAAACCTGGTGGGATGAATCTCATGACTGGAATGTAGCAATTGAGGGGTATAACCTAGTTTGGAGAAATAGGCCAAACAAAAAAGAAGGAGTAGCTTTATATGTCAAGGATGTTTACACCTGTGAAGAGATCCATGACTTAAATCCAGGAAGTCAGGTTGACAGCATCTGGGTAAGAATTAAGGAGGTGAGAAACAATAGGGATGTCATTGTTGGGGTCTACTACAGACTCACAGGACAGCCTGAGGATTTGGATGATGCCTTCCTGGAGCAGATGGCCACACATTTAAAAAGGAGAGATGCAGTAAAAATGGGAGATTTCAACTATCCTGATATATGTTGGCTATCAAACTCTGCCAAGAGCATAAGGTCCAACACATTCTTGGCTCCCCATGCAGACAATTTCATTGTCCAGAAGGTGGAAGAGGCAACATGAGGATCATTATTTTAGGTTTGATCCTAACTAACAGGGATGACATTTTTAATAGGGTTGAAATGGTGGGATCCCTAGGTGGGAGTGATCATGCTCTTTGGAATTTGTTATTCAGTGGGAATGGGAAGCCAAGTGTAGCCAGACATGCATTCTAGACTTTGGGAAAGCTGATTTCTGTAAACTTAAGGAATTACTGGCTGAAATTCTGTCATCAAGAATACTGAAAGAGAAGGGAGTTCATGATGGATGTGAGATAATGAAAGCACAATGTAAAAGTGTTCCAATAAGGAGGAAAAATGGGAAGTGTCTAACGGAACAAGAATGGTTGACTAAAGAACTCTCAACTGAGCTAAATATTAAAATAAACATACAAGAAATGGAAGAAAGGGGAAATCACCAAAAAAGAATTCAAACCAGGATAGGTAGGGGGATGGTCAGAAAACCTAAAGCACAGAATGAACACAGGCTTTCCAGAGAGATTAAAAACAATAAAAAGGGTTTTTTTAAATATATGTCTGCAGCAAATGGAAAAACAAGGAAATGATAGGGTTGCTGCATGGAGAAGATGGCCAAGTATTAACAGGGGAAAGAGAAAAGGCAGAACTACTCAACACTTTCTTTGCCTCTGTTTTCTCCTAAAGGACAAAAGTACTCAACCTGGAGGTTGAGGAGCAGGTAGGGAAGTGGTGAAAATGCAGCACAGTATAGGTCAGTGGTTCTCAACCTGTGGGTCCCCAGATGTTTGTGGACTTCAGCTCCCAGAAGCCCTGAGCATTGACCATAGAGGCTGGGGCTTCTGGGAGCTGAAGTCCACGAACATCTGGGGACCCACAGGTTGAGAACCACTGGTATAGGTAGAGAAGTTGTACAGGACTACCTGGCTACTCTAAATGAATTCAAGTCTCCAGGGCCAGATGAACTACATCCAAGGATATTAAAAGAACTGGCAATAATTTTTCAGAATTCTTGGAGAACAGAAGCCCCAGCAGATTGGATGAGGACAAATGTTGTCCCCATCTTCAAAAAGGGACAAAAAGAGGACCCAAATAATTATTGCCCAGTCTGACTGACATTAATACCCAGAAAGATTCTACAGCAGATCATTCAGCAGACAGTTTGTAACTACTTAGAAAGCAATACTGTGGTCACTAAAAGTCAACATGGGTTTCTCAAAAACAATGCCAGACTAATCTAATCTCTTTTTATGATAGAATCATGAGTTTGATAGATGGAAGAGAATGCTGTGGATGTAGCATATCTTGATTTCAGTAAGGCCTCTGACAAAGTTCCCCATGATATTCTTGCAAAGAAGCTAGTAAAATGTGGGCTAGACAGTTCTACTGTTAGGTGGATTTGTAACTGTTTGACTGACCATACCCAAAAGGTGCTCACCAATGTCTACTTTTCATCCTGGAGAGAAGTGACTAGTGGGATGCCACAGGGTTCTGTCCTGGGCCCCGTTGTGTTCAACATCTTTATCAATGACTTGGATGAAGGAATAGAGAGCATGCTGATCAAATCTGCAGATGATACAAAATCGGGAAGGGTTGCTAATACCCATAGGACAGGATCAAAATTCAAAATGACCTTAATAGATTGGAGCTGAGCAAAAGCTAACAAAATTAATTTCAACAGAGAGAAATATAACGTCCTACACTTGGCCAGGAAGCTGGACAACAGTACATATGAAAGGGATCTCAGAGTCTTACTAGACAAGCTGATGTGATGCAGCAGTCAAGAAAGCCAACACAATTCTTGGTTGCATCAATAGGAGTATGGTGTCTAGATGGAGGAAAGTAATAATACCACTCTATTCTGCTTTGGTTAGACCTCATCTGGAATCCTGTGTCAAGCTGGAACGTGTCCAGAGGAGGGCGACTAAAATGGTGAAGGGTCTGAAAGCCATGCCCTATGAGGAGAGGCTCAGGGAGCTGGGTATGTTTAGTCTGCAGAAGAGATTAAGAGGGGACATCATAGCCATGTTTAAATATTTGAAAGGATGTCATATTGAAGAGGGAACAGGCTTGTTTTCCACTGCTCCAGAGACTAGAACAAGGAGCACTGGATTCAAACTACAGGAAAAGGGATTCCACCTAGATCTCAAAAAGAACTTCCTGATGGGTCACAGCTGTCCGGCAGTGGAATATGTTGCTTTGGAGTGTACTGGAGTCTCCTTCTTTGTAGGTTTTTAAGCAGAGGCTGAATGGCCATCTGTTGGGAGTGCTTTGATGTGTGTTCCTACATGGCAGGGAGTTGGACTGTTTGGCCCCTGTGGTTTCTCCCAACTCTATATTATTCTATAAATAGAATTATTCTATAATTCTATGAATCTGGACTGAGGTTTTGTGCTAGTTTTTTTTTTAATGGCAGAGACCATATTTGAAACTTTATCTCTCACCACTGAATCTTGTGATAAATATGTTGTGTGAATTGGAGTTGGCAATAAAAGAAATGATAAGGTGATAGAGTTATGCTACAGTAGTTGAAACGATTCGGAGTAAGTTTCTGAAGGAATGGCTGGCACTTTCTGCAGCAGAACCCTCCTCATTGCAAAGGCTAGAAGCTGATTTTCCTTTTATCAAGACAAGAAATCATAAATCACCTACACTTTATGGGAAAAGACTGACAAATTTGGAGGAAAGTAATCTAGCAAAACAATGCTTTCTTGAATGAAATGTTCAAGATAGATGGGCCTGTTATTGTTCAACATAGTCACAATCTTATTTCAAAGATGTGCAGATTTCTTTAACATATAAGGACAGTTTCTCTTGCCAGGGACAGAACTTTTGAGGTAGATTCACGTGCAAATGTACTTCCAAACCAACTTCAAGCATTCTTCCATAGTTTAGCTTTTGAAGAGAGGAGTATTTTCTACAGTACTTCTGAGATATAACCTGTGCTGCCCTCAGAAAACCTTCCACTGCCCTTGGATTCCAAACAATGCTTTCAGCTCATTTGGAGGTATATAGGATTTCCCAGTAAGAAGTGGTTATGTATATGTAGCTCTGGGGAAGTGGAAGATGCAGTTCATTATTTATTATGCTGTCCATTATACAGTGATGGGATGTAGAGAGAAGATAAACTCTTGAGGTGATAGAAAAGATGATTTTATTCTTGGAGTTAATCCAATGTGTTTCAGCCTAGTAATGTTTCATGGCCTTCTCCAGGGGCTGTTAAAAGGTGAAACAAACAAAAGGGACAATATATAAATAACAAATTATAACAGGAGACAATTTGCAGTATTAACTTGTGCATATATAGCTAGCATCAAGATGCATGTAAAATGATTCAGTTTTTAAAATGCCTCCTAAGCCAAATAAATTTGTACAATTGCAAAATATTGCTTACCTGCAGTATTAAAACTGCCTGCAGCGATTCCAAAAGAGTGTTTCCAAAGCTTATGCCTGGCAACTGATAGTTTGAGAAGTAGGAGGCAGAGCATTATTTTTTCAACTTGTACCGAGGACATCTTTATCGTGGCAATTCTACGGCAGAGTGGAAATTTAGGGGCTATGTGAAAACCTGAGATTTAACGTAGGTGGATGTACTCTAATGTTAACCAACGTTAGTGTTCTGCTCTCTAAATGTCGACTTAGAGTCCCTATCCCCTAAATTTCCACCCTGCTGTAGAATTGCTATGATAAAGATGTTGAAAAAGGAGGAGCGTAATACTCTGCCTCCTGCTTCTCAAACTATTAGTTACCAGGCATAAGTTTTAGCAACACTCTTTTTGGAATCCCTGCAGATGCTTTTAAAATTGCACAGCAGGTAATATTTTGTGTCACTTTAGTTGGGTTAATAGGCATTTTAAAAATTGAGACATTTTACATACATCTGGATGCAAGATACATGCACACAAATTGATACTGCAAATTGTAACTTGTCTCCTGTTATTAAATTTGGTAACTATGTGTTGTCCCTTTTTGTTATCTTTTAACATTCCCTGAAGAAGGCCATTAAATATTACTAGGCTAGTTACAAGAATAAAATCATATTTTTCAGCATCCTGAGCCTTCGTCTCCTTCTCTACATCCCTTCTATTGGGCGTTATGAGTGCTTCTTGCTTTTCATTATACAGTGAGGCCAGGACTCAGTCCAGATTCATAGAATTATAGATCATCTGGGTGAAAGAGCCAGTAGGATGCTGCCTGATATTACTTGTGCCTTCTTGTTAGCTCATACTAAAATCTGTTATAGTCAAGATTGCCATGTTTACGGTAACAGCCAAAATTTCTAAACACATTGGCAGCGGACTGCAGAGATCACTTGTCTTCCTTTAAAAAAAAAACAAAAAAAACCCCCTGCCTTTCATGCGATTGATCTTATGAAAGTTAATGTTCTGGTTGTCACAGATTAGCATACATACTGTATTATCATAGGCTGGCATCCTATTGGTCAGTCATGACATTGCAGGTTAGACTTAAGGTCATATAACTGTTGCCTATTCACATTTACATTTAGGCAAGAAAAAAGAAAAATACACATATAGTGGTTTAATTGTGTATTCCTGCTTGGCCGGGGGTTGGACTAAATGGCCACTGTGGCCCTTGGAGTTGGAAATTCTAAGATTCTGCGATTCCTCTTATGGTGGCCTAAGTCACTAACAGGATGCCAATTATTATTTAGTAATATAATGGAAATAAAATAAGCATTTTGGGATAGGTATTTTCCACACAGTTACTTTGACAACATTTATCCTGATTCTATGCCTGTTTAATCATAGGCATGTTACCCATGCATAACACATAATTTCCCTACACACACACATCCACATCTACATCCATACCTCAGCCATCATTTGTCTGTGCACACAACTTAACAGCATCCATCCATTTGTGTGTGTTCACACTCACCCACACACATATGTAAGTCACTTCCTTCCTCCACTTATCCTCTGCTGCTGGACAGGGTTAACATATGACTGCATGAATTGCATTGACCAATTAGTCCACAATGCAACAGAGGCTGGGGCATGCTGCTACATCACCATCCACTGATAGCCAACCCAAATGTCATGCACCGCTCCAGGTGCTTCTGCCAATATAGATCTGTATGATTGGTAGTGCTACAAAGTTGTTTTTCAAAAAGAAAGACTTCGATCTTGAGACAGTCACATGGTTTGGTTGACTTTATTTAGAATGTGTCCAACACAATTCTTCACTTGGGTTCCACGTTCACCTTTTGTATTCTTAGGAACATCAGATGAAATCTTAAAAATCTGTTTCAATAGAAGAGGGAATGTGAATCCTTAGCGATCTTGCTGGACATTTACTTATACTAACTGATTCTCTCTGACATCGGGCTCAATGTACTTTGTCAGTTATGTGGGGGCAGGGGATGGGAAAATTCAGGCATGCAAATAGTCACAAAAATGCCTCGAAATCTGACATAGGTTTTGTAACTGGTTCATCATTCTGAATGACAAATTCTTCTGCATTTTATTTAACTTTGGCTGCTGCAGAAGTGGACAGGTAAATATATACTGTTCTAGTGTACCTCATTCAACTGGGAAGATACGGAAGTATTTGGCCACAAACCTCTTACAGTCCCTTAGCATGGGTTCATCTGGTACCTAAGCCTCCTTCAACTCACCCTTTATATGATCACATTAGATTTATTGGTGAACCACAGCACACCACAATATCACCATAGCTAGCACATTTTGCCCAACTGGATGCTTTTTTTTTTTTTAGAAAAAAACATTAGAGCTTGTGTCTTTGCTAGAATTCTGTTTTTTGTTATGAACCAAAGGTCATATTACAGAGCACAAATGAGGTCTAAAATTTAGCAACAGCAGACCACAGCTCCACAGGAAAAAAAAAACACATCTTCAAGGTAAGTTGACCTGCTTGAAAACATAGATTAAAAACAGTACAGCAAACATGGATCTGCAATGCACTGTTTCCTATTTAAATATTAACGGTTTCATTTTACATTTAAATGAACTAAGCAACAATGGATGGACTTTCCAGTACTGCTGGTTGGTGTTGCTGTGCCATGGGAAAAAGCAGGCGACCATGTGTGGTTCAGATGGAGAAGCTGGGCAGGGGATGGTGGGGCAAGTGATACAATCTCAACACCTCCTCTAAAGTGACTTAAAGATGATCAATAGATCATTCACCAGTTTCAAAATATAATCGTATACAGCATTTCCCTCCCTCCCTCCCTCCCTCCCTCTGCAAACAGATCTGTTCATAAATAATTTGGATGTCTCCATGACATTCATGATATCTAACAGAAGCTGAAGTAGAAAAAGGATGGATGTGGTATACAGCATTGAGGAAATGTCAAAGAGTCCTTCATTTCTGTTGTCATTTTGTTTAGCGTCTGAGGTGTAGGTTGCAAGTGGTATCAGCCATCAGACACAGGGGGAGTGACCCACCCATATTTTTCGTGGGTCTTCACCAAGCTCTTAAAAGTTGCTTCAGCTTCCTTACGACTGAAGGATTTTTTTGATTTCCCAGCTTTTCTGCAGATGCGGCCCTGAAAAGAAAAGAAATCAATAAATGAAAATCTTCATTCAGCATCTAGGGATGTATACAGGTTGTTAATTCCCTATTAATTCACAATGACCCTAGCAGAAACTCTAATGGAATTCTTCAACCCAGTGAAGAAACCTTGCTTCAGTTAGAGACCTGTTGTCCCCCAGGTTCTTGTCTTTCAGGTGCTGATTAAAAACAGATTTGTGCCTTTGCCATGTAGCTAGGTTTATGCAAAGTTATGTTACATAAAAGATCATATAGGATTCCAGTGACTCTCCTTGCCAGGGCCAACACCATAAAGAGGCTGAATAGTTTTTTTAAAAAAATACATATCTCCATGAGGTTCCAGTGAGAAAACTGCATGTATCACAAGCAATGCACCTCCTTTCAAATTTTTTCCAGTTCATTTGAAATAAAGTAATGCTCATCTCCACACTAACCAAATGATATTTGAGCTCTACATGTCTACAAAACACAGGAGTTGAAATTACAAGATATGGTAGAATGCTTAGTATAGATTTCAAACAGCTATCAGAACTATTATGAATGAGTACAGCATTTTCATCCAGCCTTAACAATGGGTTGCCATGCTTCCATATCTGACCTGAAGTGATCAGAAGAATCTAAACGAATCATTAATTTTCCAGGTCTGACCTGGGCCAATAATTGGAGATGTGCAGGATATAATGGGCAGGGGAGGAGGAGGAAGCAAAGAGAAGGTGAAAACCAATGGAAACTATCAACAATACCAATTCCAGAGAACTCCACAGTGTCATGGACACTATTCAAAACTAAGAACAAGAGAAATTCTAAGGAAATCACCTTAAGACATCTTGGACACTGTGTCCAAGACTAAAAAAATTCAGAGGATGATTATATGACTCTGGCATGGTGCACTTAATACCTGGAGAAATAGTATGAGGCTGGAAGATCACTATATTTTAAAAATAAATGCCAGAGCTCTAGATTCACACTGTTGTGAAATGGGCAGATTTACACATCCTTGCTACGGCATTCCACCTTGAGACAGATGCTGACAAGCTATATGACTACTGCATATTAAAACAAGCAAGGGAGCAGAAGGAGTAGAGGTTTTCAAACAGTCAGAGGAGGTATGCATGTACCTTCAAGCTGCCTTTCAACTTACAGTGATCTCATGAATTTCATAGGATTTTCTTAGGCAAGGAATCCTCAGAGGTGGTTTTGCCAATTCCTTCCTCTGAAATATAGCCTACTGTACCTGGTACTCATTGGCAATCTCCTATCCAAGTACTAACCAGGGCTGGCCCTGCTTAGCTTCCAAAATCAGATGGGATATGATGCCTTTATGTTATTTAGCACCTGTTAGAGGCTTGTCACAGTCAAATAAAGTAACTGGTCACAATTCCTACTCCTATGTTTACTATCTACTGTGAGAGAGTTTACAGTGACACAACAATTACACAACTGTGGACTTCGGACAGAAAAATGCTGAGTGATATCTCTGTGAAGACTGAACATTAACATGACATGTAGAAAGTTTTTAGACTTCATTAAAAACACTCTGGGTCTGCTAAAAACAAACGGAAGCCATTTCCAAAATAAATTTGAAAATCAGGAAACTAAAAACATGTAAACCAAGCTTTAAGTGGAAAACATCACATTGCATTTCAAATACATTAGTATGAAAGTATCATGGCAGCCGGAGCTACAGAGAGAGAAGCCAGAAGAAACTTAAGAGGGCGACAGAAATTGCCTCTTGCTAACAGTTGTCTTTGGAGACAACAACATGGACTTTATATATATTTTTTAAAATATATATAAATGATTTTCATATTTTTTATGGAATAACAACAAAAACAACACACAGAAGGAAAACTGTACACTGAGAGGAGAAAACACAAAAGAGAACAAAAATAATAAACAAAATAAAAACATGTGTGCTTCCTGCCCTCTAAAAGGCTTGCTTTCTAAGTCTGGCTTTAAACAAGACAAGCAAATATAAAAGAGGTGAAATTGGATCCGTGAATGTAGTCAGATAGAACAAAATGTAAAGATCTGACTCCACTTTGGGAAAAAAAAAATCTCCAGAAATTTCCTCAGCCAACATTAGCAACCCTTCTTAAAAAGTATTTCACTGTTTTTTCATAAGAGAAACAATTTTTCATAAAGTTTTATCCCAATTTCATTTTTTTTTTTTTGAGTAAAAAAAAACCCCTGCATATACATACATACTCTCCTATCTGTCCTTCTCCCACTCACTTCTCCATCTGCCTTGTGGCAAGACACGAAATAATTACACCTTCCCTCTCCCTCCTGCAGATACAGTTTGGGCCACTGAGGGTAAGTACTGAGAAGACATTTATGCCCTTCGTCCTCCCTGCACTAGCAGTTCTGGTGTGTGTAGGTCAAGGTAGGAGGAGTTTCTCCAACTAATATGTTGGCCATTTTTGATGATGTATGACAGTCCTTTTAAAATCTTCTTTTGCCTGTTCTTCCTCAGGCAATGATGGACTGCAGAAATCTGAAAAGAGCGCACAGTGATTCACCACTCCATTATCCAGCAGGCATATGGGTTTGTTTTTATTCTGACTAAATGGGAGACTTCATGCAAAAGACCCATGACTGGATGGATGCCTGAAGAGGTTTTTGTCCTTCATATCTCCTTTACTCATGACGCCTCAGTAGATATACCAAAGCCCTAAGTGAGGTAACATCGCTTTTTCTGCAGGGGAAAGTAGAGCTAAGCCAGGAACCAGCTTCAAGGAAGGTATGCTCTGAGTTTCGAAAGTATAATTTTTTCTTGCAAACTTGCCACTGATTGCAAGCTCATGAACCACCACCAACCCACAGACCACCATTTTGAGTGGCACTTTTATGAAAAACGCTGTCTGCCCTTCAAATGGGCTTCCTTAGTGGCACAGTCAGATATGTTAGGAAACAAGAAAGTCAGGCAGGCAAAAACCAATTCAGAGCTTGCTCCTGGTGGATTGTCCCTCTCTTCCCCCGCAGGTCCTTCCACCCTCAACTGCCTTGTGGGATACAAATAAATGATAACCACAAGTAATTAAAATAAACAAATGCCTATGTAGTGCAGTGATGTTATTATTTTTGATACCTGACAGCGTACTACCACTAGTATATAAATCCACTAGGGAAGGTGCAACTCAGGTGATAGGGCATGCTTGACCCCATGGTGTGTATCTTTACAACTCAAAAGGGGAAAGTTTGGTGCTGGGAAAGTATAAGGAAAGAATATATGCACTTTGCAGAGAACAGCCTATATCCAGAACAAACACAGGAATTGAAGGACACTGCTAGCATTTCTCACTTTGGAGTCCTAACATGTGTTCTGGCTTAGACCAAATACTTCCAAATGCCCACCCCCTGCAACAGCACAACATTGTGTTGTATGGCTGCCTTAACTCTGTTAGACTGACTTTTATTTATTTCAGCCTGCTACAGTCTTACTAATTTTTAGTGCAACATTTTATTTTACTTAGATTGGACTTCTATATTACTTGTATTCTTTGATATCATCTGAGAGTACAGACATTTAGAAAGGCAACTAATAAAACCCTACCATAGTTCTGCCCTTTAGTTCTGTAGAGTTTTCTGGTTTTCTGCCATATGGTCTCAGATATTGGTGGAAATTATGCAGTGTATGTAACATACCCCTGTTTTGAGGAACTGCACAAACACTGCCTTGAATGGCATGATACATGACCCCATTTTTAGAATATACACATGTTGCTGCTGTTTTCCGACAGAAAAGAAAGAAAGAAAGAACGAAAGAACAGAAAGAAAGAAAGAAAGAAAGAAAGAAAGAAAGAAAGAAAGAAAGAGGCTTAGGAAGGTTCAGGATTCAGTATAAAATCCTGCTGCAACAAACCACAATGAATTCTCTACCATGGTATATGTTACGCAATCTTATGTACACTTAGCAATGTAACAGAGGTGCCTTCTACTGGATTGCAAAAATGAGTACCAGGGGACCAGAAACAGTGTCCTGATGTGTATATGGCTCTATCAGTGGACACTTGGACTCCCTACTTGATGTCCTGATGAGCGTCAGTAGTGCCGAGTGCACACTGGTCCTCTTCTGTGAAAGTCACTTTGCTAGCTCCCCTGTGTAGTAATGTAACAGCAGCCCCTTGCTGAATATGGATGTTGTGAAAACTGCTCTTAATTTTAATTTGATTTCCTGTAAATGCAAGTCCGCTTTTGAAGATGCAAGCCCCCAAGTGAATTCTGACCATTATCTACGGGCCTTTCCACACTACACTGTTATTGTGCTATTATTTCACTTCCAACATCCTATGGAATCCCAGGGTTTGCAGTTTAGGGAGGAGCCTTTAGCATTCTCATCCAGAGAGTTCTTTGGCCTCAGTAAACTACAAACCCCATGATTCCACAGGATGTTGTAAGTAGAATAATAGCATTATAACAGTGTAGTGTGGAAAGGCCCCATGTTGGAATTGTCTGGGTTGCTGTGTTTCTGTAATGTACCTTCCAGTTGACTCCACCTTCTGGTGACTCTACTATGGGGTTTTCTTGGCACGATTTATACCCTGGTTGTTTACCAATTGCCATCCTCTAAGGCTGAGAGTGACTTGTGTGGATTACAGTGGCAATACTACTACTATCCACAATACTGCTATTATTATCAGTAAAATCACTTTCACATTGGTGAAAGCCTAAGAATTTAATCACTTGTTTCAAATGACTGATGTTTTTAACTTTTGTTCCATCTCCCTGCCCCACACCCGGGAACTTTATTTTGTATTGAAATCAAGTTAGAAATACAAATAACAAGAAAAAAACAATACAGGTTCTTAGCCCATCTATTAATGGGTTCTTGCCTATCTACTACTTAGCCCATCCTACAAATGTTGTGAAAAAAAACCTGATTAAATTAGCCTAAAGGAAATTTGAAAGATTAGATACTGCTATGTTTGGAAGGTTACTTTCAAGAAGAATAACTATAATCACAGGCTGAAGCCATCTATAACTAAGCTATGGTAAGAATGATAGACTCCATGGCCATTTGTGCACGACACTGTTATAGTACTATTATTCCACTTTCAACATCCTGTGGAATTCTGGGGTTCTAAATGCTCCTTCCTAAACTGCAAACCCCAGGGTTCCACAGGATGTTGAAAGTGGAATGATAGCACTATAACAGTGTAAGGCGAGAATGGCCCATATCACTGTGATACTTCAGTGGTCCACTGATAGACCCCTTGATGAACACTGTGTCACAAGAGTACGAGATATACTCTGGAGGATATCCAGTGTACAGTGTATACCACAACTTCCTGATATTTGGATGTTGCATTTGTCTTCCCACACCAGACCATTTAAGTCCACAACTCCCCCAATGCCTCCCTCAATTTTACAGTACCCTTTTTTTTATTGGAAATGACTTTGCATGCCCTCTAGTGGCTATGGGAATCAATTTCACTATGCTCCCTCATTATTTATGGTAGGTGGATATTGATTTTTTCCCCCATTTTTTTTTAACTTTCCCTAAGACTAGAACTGTTTAAAGGGAAGGGAAATATAATGAAATTGGTCCCCACATCCACTAGAATGGTTCTATTCTAAGTGGTGCTCTGTGGATTGATGTCAATCCATGAGCCAATAGCTGCTGGTCCATGAGAAAGAAATTTATAGCCAGTGGGCACAAATGTGGGGCCAGAATGTGGCGGGAGGAATTACTGATCACTTCCCATAGTACTGAGTCTGAAAAGCTCTACCCTAGAGGGCATGCAGGGCTTTCCCTTCTTTTCCTGTGTATGGAATCAGAAAGCTGTGTAGCTTAGGAGAACAGCAGTGTTGACCTGTTATTCAAGTTTCCAAACTGATCTGTCAGCTGTACAAAACTCTGGACACCGGAGTGTGCAGTTCATACTTGGTGCTGATAAGACATGTTCAGACTAGGTGTTGCTCTGTGCACTGAGAGAATGTGCTAACATGTCCAATACCCCCTTGTGGATGTGTGTATTTCCTGGATCGATCAACAATGACAGAAATCAAAATTAGGGTTTTTCGGTCACAAAACAAAGCAAAACAAAAACTTGCCATTTGCATTTAGCTGGAAAGAACACTGCTGCACTGATACATGGATGTTTTCCCAAGACTGGAAAGAATGAGCATATATATCTTTTACTGTTAAAAGCCAGAAATTTGAAGAAAGGACACAAAGGTCACTTGTATTTCCCCTTTCCTAACTTTTTTTGGAATATCTAAGGCAGCTCCTTTTGTGGTTTGCATATTACTTTCAAAAATGGTGATCTGCATCAGATACATCTTTGAAATAAGAGACCCAGCCTAGATCTGATGCCGCGATGGGCAATCAAGTTTGTGTTCATTTGTGTGTGTCTTTGCATGTAAAATGGGAACACAGGAGAGCATGCTTTTTATATCAGAGGGTGCATAGGCAGTGGTGGCTGGGGGCTTCCATTTTAGTGGTGAACTGAATCTGTTTGAGCTTTCAGCCCAAACTGTAAAGGACTTATCCAAGGTATGGAACTTTAGCTTCAGTACCTTGGGTAGCTTCTTTAAAGCTACCTAAATCTGAAACTGGATTCACTGTCCTGCTGACATGGAAGATACAAACCACCGTTGCACACAGGCAAAAACAGCTGAACTCTTAGCTCCCTCTGTCCACAGAAGTGTCCTACCATGACTTACCTCCAGTTTAGGAGTGAATGTGGAAGAAGCAGGGCTGGGAAGATGAATCATAGAGAAATGGGCAGGTTGAAGATAAAATTCCCTCATGATATAAATTGCCCTCACGATGTAAAAACCAGACCTTCAACATCCATGTTATGCCTGACCAGGTTAGACAGAAGAACAAAAGACAAACAATCTGGCTGTTCAATGTAAAGTCGAATCTGACTGTTTCCATCATATGTGGCTTGGGGCCTTTCCGTACTGCACTGTTATAGTGCTATTATTCCACTTTCAACATCCTGTGGAATTTTGGGGTTTGTAGTTTGCTGAGGCCAAAAAGCTCTCTGGCAGAGAATTCTAAATGCCCCCATCCCAAAAGGATGCCTTTGTTAAAGCTTTTGTTAAACAAATAAGAGACTACTAGTTATTCCTGTATAATTATACATGGAAAAAAAAATTCATAAGAAGATCCATCATTAATGCTATCTCTGAAATTCATTCCATGTTTTCCCCACAAAGTTATTTGCAGAAAAACAACTATGGTTACTTTATGTCTTACCATGGTTTACATTGGCTTTGTCAAAACTGTGTTTGTGAGTTAACAGATAAATATGAAACTGGCAATGGAAAATTCTTGTTTTGAAGCTTAAGGTCAGAGGTGGAATTAAGAAATTTGTAATGCCTGCTGGAAAGCCTACATTTTTGCCATTTAAACAAAACAAAACAAAAAGACATCCCTAATTATATTCACTGGAAAATGACACATTACCAACTTTTTTTTAATAGAAACTTTTTTTTTTCAAAAAGGAAGGGAAAGAACTTTTCTCATCTTTCTTATAAACTGCAGCTCAAATGCATTTAAATGTAGCAAGAGCGAGACAAAGGTTCCCTGCTTCCACCATTGTACATTTAAATAAAATGAAATAAACATTTAGAGGGCCTTTATGCAGTGGAGGTTCTATAGAGGAGGAGATCTGTTTTGACAGTTATCTGGTGTACACACTGAAAAATCACTTATCTCAGATCAGAAGCAGGACCAATTGCTTATCTACTCTACCACTCCTGTCTCCACAAGAGCCAAAGCTGTCCCTGTCATGCTCACAAGCAGAGCGAGACAAGGCTCGTCATTCTCTGTTGTTTGCCTTGAGGTTCTGGTCATCTGAAGTATATGACACCTGAATACAGAGGTTGCATTCAGCTACCATAGCTAATAGCAGCTGACAGACCTATCTTCCAAAAAAGATGTCTTCTGAAGGAAGTGAGTCCCCTGATTTGATCTATACTTATCTTTGATCTCCTTGCAATGTGGACTATGTGGCCAAAGTAAAATTTGAGGTTACATCCCACTCCCTCTACCTGTTGTACAAAGTGACAGTCCAGGAAACATCCTTACTGCTTGATTCTGTTGGTCATACAAACTCACTGTGTGACCAGACAATCTTATTCAGGCATTGATCAAGAGGGCAATGCCTGGTAAGGGGAGAAAATTGTATGTATTGGTGCATGTGGATGAGGAAACGCATCTACAAATTATGTCTGTGACTGTGAAAACAAATGTCTGGACTCAACTTGTTTGTAGTTCTTGCTCAACCTTCTTGCGTAAGGAAAATAACTCTTCTGAATGTACAAAAAATTCTCTGGACGACAGCCTAAGGAATTTCTCTCTATCATTCTTAATACGGATGTTTACCTATTTTCTCCCTTCCTTTTCTCTTCATGCGGTTATTTGGTTTGCACCATACAGAGCTACTAGAAGACAACATTTTTGCACCCTACTGAGTTACTGGAAAAATATAGTGGTTTGTCTGAACCCTGCTGATAGCAGAAGATAGTACTTTGCATCCTGCTGAGTGACTATGGAAGCAGTGTCTTCTAGAAAGTTTCATAATCATGAAATCTACAATGTGAGCTTTATATTGTGTAATTTTTGTAAGAAGATGAATGGGGCCATTTCCGCACTAGATTGTTATAGAGCTATGGTACCCCATTCAACATCCTATGGAATCCCCCCTCCCAAAACTGCAAACCCCAGGATTCCATAGGATGTTGAAACTGGAATCATAGCGCTACACCAGTTTAGTGCGGAAATGGCCTGGGGTTTTCTGCGTTACTCTTGTTGCTGACAACCATTTCATGTTAAAAGACAAACTACAGGTGAAAAGGCCTAATTACCTATTTTCCTTTTAATCCAGATCACCTTCCCTCTACATCATGAGCATAGGAACATTTCATTCTGGGGACTGTCATGGTAACCTTCTAGGGCTCAGATCCTACCAGTCACTGGTACCCCCTATAGTCTTACAGCCCTCGCCATTCTGTACACAAACATAAACTCATACTCTTTTTCTCACATACATCCATTCTCCCTCTCTTTCACACACAGAGCCATCTTCTGTTTTGGTTTTTATCACACACTCAAAAGCTAATAAGAAGTTAACTGCTGCAAATGGAGGGAATTTGAGGGAGGAGTCATGACTAATGGGTGAGAGAATAGTCTGAAATGTGAAACCCACTGGAACCCAAGGAAGGCAGCTCATCCCTCCCATCCATATACACAGCAGCTAAAGTAAGAGAGGCAAAGAATGAGATAGTGGTGACTGATCCAATTAGGAGTAGTCTGAAATACAGAAGATACTTTTGGGGGTTGCATGTACCTCTTTCCGCATCTTACCTTTTCGCGGAGGTGGGGGGTGGCGTTTGCATGAGCAGCCTTTTGTGCGAGGCGCTCACTTCGTTTCTCCTTCCTTGCTGCAGCTGGCTTGCCGCGCGAACGCCCCACCCCTTCCTACCGCAGCGCAACCTGAGAATTGCAGGCTAGCTCTGAGGCAGGAAGCGCGACCGGCCCAGCTCCCAACTTACCGCAGCACAGGTAAGTGCGCGTGGGACCCGGGAGCCTTGCGTGACCGTGCACCATTTTCAGCTTGAAGCCGAAAATCAAAAGGTGCGTGCGCGGTTCGCGGTAGGCTCATGAGCGTTTGGTAAATGAGAGTGCGTCGTACGGACCGCCGCTCCCATTTATGCAACGCTCAAGGGGCCCTCTCACAAAAGAAACTGCATGCGAAAAGGGGGACTGAGTATCTGATGGGGATGGATCTACTTTCCTGTTATGGAGTGGTATGCTATTCCCCTCTGCCTAGGCTCAAATTGTGTGTGTATGATTAAAAAGCTATGTAACAGAACTTTCCCCAAATTTCTCCTAGATCCCAGAGGGATGCCGTTAATCTATATCTATATCGGAGAGAGAAAGGGGGGGGGCAATTAACAAAAGGACCTGAAAAATATAACATGACCAAAATGTTTTAGTTTCTGCCTTCTTCAGTTGTTGAAGGTGAAACTGGGCTGTACACAAAGTGGCAGTTTAGAACACTTTGTTCTTTGATGATGGTATTATCCTCTGAGGCTATATGGTGTTAGGATCTTAAGTCTGCATGTTCCAAATTTTCCACTTTGTCCAAAGTGTCTGAAGGAGAAGGGACCTCAACACCAAACATGGACAAATTGAAGAGGCTGTGATGTTCTGAGTTGAACGGCCTGGTTGCTGGTTGCTCTGGCTTCCTGGCCAGGATTGCATGTTCTAATCTTGTGTGCAGCTCAGTTTCTACCTTTAGCCACCAAAGAGGACGGAAGGTAAAACATTTTGCTTATGTTATATTTTCAGGTGTTTTTTTTATATTAATCACTTCTATACATACACACACACACACACGCACACAGTCTAAAATCACACAGATTTCCAGTGATCTCTCTTTCCTAAGGAAGACAAACTCTGCTAAGCACTGCCTCCAAAACCTTATGCTACTGGAGAAATAAGAGAATGGGTAACATTGCCTCTCATTTTGGGGTGGAGTCCTAAACAGATTAATTTAGAAGCAACGCCTATCAAGTTCACTGGGAGCTGCTCCCCTCTAAGTGTTCTTAGGAATTATCCATCTTAGTATATTTGTTGTGTGCTTTCAAGTCATTTTCAATTTATGGCAACCAGAAGGCAAGCCTATCACAGGATTTTTGGGGAGAATAAAAGCCTGCTCTCCAAGGTCTTAGTCTGTAGAAAACACTGAAATGTATCCTAATAATACTATATTATGAACATATGAATGTTTTTTGTAGAGAACTGTCTGCAGTTAAATACAGAGAAAATGGACTGACAATGCACAGGTGTCCTTAGTAGAGATATGAAAGTTTGTAGTGGTGGGAGAGGGGACAGAGAAAGGAAACATTCAGTAGATTTTAATTCCTGGATTTCTTTCCCCTGAAGACTTTTTTTCCTGGAAAAATTAGAAAAAAAATGGAGGATGTAATGTATTCTTCTATGATGAATGTTTTAGACAAGATGTTCATACATTTATTCCTGCAAAAGTATTCCTAAAATATATACAACAAGATGAATTTTATATAAGACTATGTATAGCAGGGATGGATAACTGCACAGGGGCTGGGGACCATTTTGCCTCCCAGTGCCCATTTGGTGAGCTGCACCAGCAAGTTTCAGCACACATGAAATGACTGGATATCACTTCTGGCTGCCATTCTCTCTCTCCCTCTCTCTTTTAACCTTGTATTTTGGGAAGATTTGGGGGGGGGGCTTTGCAGGGTTAAGAAAATACTGCATTTTTTAGGAAATTCTGGCATGTTTGGGGACAAAAAACTGCTGCCAAATTGCTCCATAAGTTAAAAAGGAGATTTTGGTGTGGGACTGGAGAGGGAGGGATCCCAAGGTCTTCAACTTAGGGGTCCCAAGGGCCACATGTGTTCTGCTGACCACACTTTGCTCACCTCTGATGTACAGTATCAGACCATACAATTCCTGGCCTTGGTTTCCTTTACTCAGTTCTTTTTATAGGAATGATTGCTTTTTGCCCACTAGACAATATGGAGAACTAGAATAGACAAAATTGTTTTGTTTGTTTCACTAACACTGATGATTTCTTCTGGCAAATCCAAATAGGTTCCTTGAAGTTCAGGTGTTCCTTATAGTTCAGGACCTTGTAGCACCATTTGGAACAATACACGTCAGTTCAAGGTATTACTATCAGCATGAACTGTATTTTTCATACAACAAGCATGATAATTTCAGGGAACCTGAATTATACATAATGTATGTTCTGTTCCTAATGTAACAGCATGATTTTCAATCTGTAAAGGATGCTAATATTGCATTTTCCCCACAAACTTTACAAAAATGCGTATTCCTCCTAGAGAAAAAAAAGGCTTCTAAATTTCCAGAAATTTTACATCACCATTTCTTACTATACAGAGGGTAGATCTCTCTCTCTCTCTATCTCTCTCTCTCTCTCAAAGTTCTGTCTCATCTGATATCTCACACTTATGCCCCTGAGGTGCTTCAATATCAATTTCCATGCTTTTTTCTTCAATGGTTTCATCTGAAGAGAAAAATGCTGCCTTTCCTCTTTTTCCACACGATTGGCTTCAGTCGATCATGTTCTCTTAACAACTAGGCTGCATTTCTATCATGCTATCAGCAGTAAACCGCTCTTGATTATGTTGCTCTTCTCCACTCATCTATCCCTAAATTTTATTTTAAAGATTTCTTAAAAGTTCTTAACAGTGATAACCAAAATAATGTTGCCTATGCCTGTTTCCCAGGCTTATAACAGAGAAAATTAAAGTCCAGATGTTATTTATTTTTGGTTATTTATACAACTCATTCATATCACCATGAGAATACAAGTGATCTCTGAATCTGTATAAATTATGGCCTAAATCAATTTTTTCATTCCAACTAGAATAGAGTCATTGAATCAACAGGACTTACATGCATGTTGACTTACCAAGTTCCCACTTATTCAGAGAATCTACTTTAGTAGAGGCTAACAATGGGATTACAGTCATGTGAGCTCCCACACATCACTGAATTGCAACTCCCATGTTGCCTCACCACTGGCATTCCTGGCTAAGGCTACAGGCAGTTGCAGTCCAACATTATCTGGACATGATTCCAATTCAAGATTATGTACTGCTGCCAGCATTGTAGGATAAAACATGAAGCTTAATGTCACCAGCTGGCTTCACTTTTTTTCTTTGAGACTAGGAATAATAATTTTCTATAAAAATAATCTTTAAAGTTTTGGTAAGCAGAGACTTTGATCTGTGTAGATATCCTAGCCACAATGAGCAGGTTCCAGATACTGTCAAAATAAATCTTGACAGACAGAGACTGTATAATGACATTTCCAAGATAAGACTAACAGAAGCTTCTCAGCAGTGAACAAAGAGCCTATCAGATCTCTGCAGCACATGCTTCAGATCTCAGGATCAAAATGCACAGCAATACCACTTGCTGATTCTTCTGAATCCGAAATTGACATATGGCCATTTCTGCACTAGCTTGTTATAGTGCTATTATTCCGCTTTCAATATCCAGGATTCCATAGGACGTTGAAAGCGGAATAATAGCACTGTAACAGTCTAGTGCAGAAATGGCCATATGTTAGAGTGCAGTGCCCTGTCTCCTGGTACGGGTCTTAGGATGCAGAAGCCAAGATATGAATATGGACCTATAAAACCACTTCTTCCCTGTAGTTCCTCATGCCTCATTAGGTTATGATTTGATGTTACATCATTAAACTTATTCCTCTTGCCTCATGCTCTCTAAGAGTGACCAAGAATACCTTCCTGGATCTAGTACCAAGGTGGCAGGACATAAAACAAGGATATACAGAACAACTCCTGGTGGCCACTTCACAACTATGTTATAACATCCTGTGAAATCCCACTGAGGTTGGCTGCCCCTGGGGACAAGAGGGAGTGTTTAGAAAGTAAACTGCATTTTCTTACAGCTGACAAAGGTTTAATCTTGGTACTTGATACATATAATCCAATGTTTATTTTTGTTTTTAAAAAGCAAAGTAGTAAAGCAAGATTGTAAAATCTTTTACTAATTTGCTTCTATGTTTTCAACAATGGTCTTCACAAAATATGCACATATAGGCATAAAGATGCGTATGTGCAGATGCACGTAAATGTATCTTACAAATTCAAATCCAGATTCTCTCACTACTGGGCTACTCCTTCAGATATTCAGTGTAAACATGTCACACATGTTTCCTTGTGATCTGCTATGGACTGTAATAACTAAATTTTCTTTCTTCCTTAATTACTGATTTTGCATTTTAAACTTCTTTCAAAAATAAACAAACAAATAAATAAAGTGACAGCTGGCATCATATTTGTGAATTATGATACTGTAAATTGGACTTACTAGTTTGAAACTCATAGAGAAACTCTGTTTACAAATCCATAACCCCCATGGCTAGAAACAGAATACTGAACTGCCAGACATGCATCTTGTTTTGGCCTGGTAACATGGCTAGACTCTTGTGAAATCAGTGGAGGCTATATGGCTGCAATCTTATATAAACCTGTACGTTCTGTAGATACAGGCCATACTACTCATGTCTATGCAAAAGTAAATCCATTTACTTCAAGTACTCACAAAGAAGCACACATAACATTGCCATAATTTGAGTACGTATTTGTTTACCACGATGCAAGTGCAATTTGAGATGAAACTGCAGCCAGTAATCTTTCAACTGTCTATAAATATGGATTTTGAAAAGTTCAATATCTTACAATGTTGACACAGCCCACTGATTTTCTACCACTCAGATTTCCAAACTGCCATTGATACAAAACTGAGAGCAGAAGACCCACATATTTAAGTTCCTCATTGAATATGTAACTGAATTAAAAAAATAAACTGTTTCTGAATAACTGCATGGACAATTTAAAAGCCACTTAAGGACAGCTTTCTGAGCAGTAGTGTCACACAGATGTGGAATGCCTTCCCTCAGAAGGTCTACTTTGCTGCATCACAGAGAACAAAAGATATGAGGAGAGGCTGAGGGAGCAAGGCATGTTCATCTTGGTAATGAGAAAACAGAGTGACACAATCGCACTCTTTAAATACCTCAATGGTTGCCACAAAGAGGAGGGTGCAGGCTTGTTCTCTGCTGCCTCAGAGGGCAGAACTAAGTCTAATGGTTTTAAGTTACAGGTGAGTAGATTTTGATTGAACATTAGAAAGAACATTTTGACAGTGACAGCAGTTTGGCAATGGAACCAGCTGCCTAGAAATGTGGTGAGGTCTCCTTCTCTGGATGTCTTTTCTTTAAAAAAAGAATAAAAGCTGGATGGCTACCTGCTAGGGATGCTCTAGCTGGAAATCATGCATTGAGGAAAATGTTGGATCTGATAGCCCATAAGGCCCCTTCCAACTCTATGATTCTATGATTCCTTAGTTGGACGAAAAGAGCCACAATTTATTAACTATGCCGCCCCTTTGTGTGGGTGGAGTTGCAATAAAATACAAGAATTTAAGTCACATAATACTATTTTAGAGCCAGGGTAGTACAGCGTTTTGAATGCTGAACCATGACTCTGGGAGACCTGAGTCTGAATCCATGCTCAATTATGAAAACCCACCGGGTGATCTTGGGCAATTCACACTCTATCTGACTCAGAGGAAGGCAACAGCAAACTCCTCGAAATAAATTGTACCAAGAAAATCCTATGGTGGAGTTGTTGTAAGTCAGAAGGCACATAACAACTGACATTTTAGCTTGAGATTGTGCAATCTAATTTCAATGTAGTCTGACTTGAGCCTAAATACAATGCCACCTGAGCAGCCATCCATTCAAATGAAGGGATCTCCTCCTCTTCAATTTCTCTTTGTTCTCCTCTCCTCTTTTCTGCCTTGTCTTCAGAATGGAAGATACCACTGCCCTTCTCCTCCAAGTTCCACTGACAGAGCAGTTTTAGCAGCGCAGCACCCTACCAGACCTTTGTTTTAAATATTTTACCATCACCAGACACTCTTGAAAATGGAGGGAAGGCAAATAATACATTTTAGAAAGACCAAACTTCTAATACTGACCAATGCGATAAACAATAGACAACACAGTAAACATTAAAATGTGGGATATAAATTATCTGACTAGATGTGACACTGAAACAGCTGTTGTTGCAGTTTGAGCTACTTAACAGTGGAATTAAGAGCAAAACTACATGTATGGCTGCAGGTCAAGGAACATGACTCTTCAAGGCAAAATTAAGCCAAAGGGACAAATTTGTGGCACAGAGTGACAGGAAGGAGTGATTGTTTAACTTATCTTTTACTACATCCTTTCCCCTGAAACGACCCCCCACCCCTTGCAGTATTTCCTGCTATGCGGGCTTCTGGACATGAATTTGGCCCAGGGCAAGGTAAACGGATTAGGAATAGGAGACCACATATACTTTTTCTCCTTCCCATCCATACCTTGTCAACTGAAGTTCATCTCTTTGCAGCTGTTTGGTGGTTGCCAGAATCCAAGCCCCAGGAGATAATCACCAAATATGTAGTTCTCATCTATCAAAAATGTTGAAGAGTGGGCAAATGTAGGACTGAAGCCCTTGCTGCATCATGCCTCAATAGTACATTGTTCCATTACAATCCCAGCATTGCCATTTTCTTGATGATATCAGGTTATGAACATTCTCTACCACAGCCTTTTGACCTAAGTGGATGAATAGTATTATCGCCGCTGCTGTTCCCACCGCATTACAGCATCATTGGTGAGTCCTTTTCTATGTGTTTTCCCTGCCCCAATGCTTGTGATTAGTCTTTTTTTTTAAACCATACTAGTGCAGCAATATTGTAATGTCACGACACACCAGTACCTTGTGTTTTTGCTATAAGGCTAAAAAATGTATTTAAAAAATTAAAAACATTTAACTTGAGGGAGAAATTTAAAATAAACATAGAAGAGTGATAGATTTTGAACTTAATATGCCATGGGCGCAACTGAGGGAGGGACAATCTGGGAATGCCCACATCCCACTCACTCCTATCGAGCGCTATCAAGTGCTATTGAGAAGCTGCACTCACTCAGCCGACAGGATTGTGGTGGGAAAGGAGGCCATTACTGGATTTTTCCTGGTAATGAAAAAAGGCTGATTTGCAATGGGAACAGGAAAGCAGCTGGTTAGGAATGACATCATGCGACAGTACAGATCCTGGACCACGATCAATGCGGAGCTTTGGCGGGATGACAACTTTGCGCGATAAGGGCCTGAGTCTGCCTAGCTCATAACCTTTTACAAAGCAGAAAGGGGAAGCAGAAGTTCTCTGCTTTTATAGAATAAGTGAGAAAAAAAGACAAGAAATGCTGTAATGGAAACAGCATTTAGGGATAGTTTTCTGCAGGATTAAATCCTTAGAATGACTGAAAAACAAACCAGTTTCACAGTAAGGAGGGCTGAAATCAAACCAGGATCTAATCAGCCAAAAATCAATCTACAGACCTGTCATACTACACAAATATAACTCTATCATTCTACTACAACTGCCATGGCAAAGAATTCTCAGCCAGAGATCTCCCTGAGGGCCCCTGATCAAACAGCAAACCCCATGGTTCCACAGGATGCACCCATGGCAGTTGAAGGGGAAATCACATGTTCAGTGTGAAAAGACCTCTACAAAACTGAAATCTTTGGATGCTAGCTTAGTCGGATGCTAGCTTATACTAGGCATGTATAATGGTCCCAGTGACTGGAACAGGGATTTTTTGTAGGCTTACATTCTTCTTGTCATAACATATTTCCAAAACCACAGTTTTACAACACAGTTTCTTCTAGGAAACAACAACTATGAAATGTAAGTGGCGCATAACCTCCAGAGGAAGATGTGTCTTCAACATCTTGGAGATACTTTCTGATGTACCTTGTAGATACACTTTGATGATTTGCAGCTTTGAACAAATTCAGTTAGCCTGCAAAGGCTTTAATAAAAAGGCACATTTTTAATTGCAATAACACTAATGTTGACACTAACTGGCACCAAAAAAGGCCTTCTCCCCCATCCTCTCAGTATGTTGCCCCCGCTGGTGGGACACAGAAGAGGGCCCCTCCAGCAGAGAGAGTGTGTGTGTATGTATGTATATATATATATATTTATATAGGGAGAGGTACTCTTTCCCTATTCTTCAGGTATATAGGTCTCAAGCAATTTAAGGCTTTGAATATCATCACCAGCACCCTGAAGTCAGACCTGAAGCATGTATCTTCCTCAGTCTCCTATCCTTAATATCTAGCCAAGGATTATTTGTCCATTACAATTATCATATATAGAAGCCAACCCTTAATTTAATTTAGCTTTATAATGCCCGTTATGGTAACAGACATTGTGCCTATGGCTCAATCTCTCTGCATTTGGAAGGTTTGTATATTGCAAGCCGTGTGCTATGTCATTGCTCTTCACTGATGAATCAAGGGTACCAAGGATGGGCCACCAGCTCCCAAATGTTGGCCTACAACAAATATCTTCAAGTGCAGTGTTTTAACCTTCTTCATGCAGGAATCAATTATGGCCATTCATTTATGTGTGGGAAAGTAAAATTGGGAGGGCACATAGGAGAAACACTGTTGGAATGAGTGCTAGGTCTGCCTTCTCCCTCTGATGGCTACGGGGACTGAGAATGAATTCTGCTTCTGTCCCCACATCATTCCTGGGTCTTGTGTGTTGACCACACTTGAGAGTCCTGGAAGGGGGACTGACTTGTATATTAAAATACACAATTCTTAGAAATTATTTTTGGCCTACCTCTCTGAATGGCTTAAAATTTCTTCCTGCACCCCAAAGTTATTCACCAGTGCACCATAAATTTCTTAATGGTATTGCTCTGCTTGGGTAAAAATATTCCACTGTCTTTTCAAATGACAGAAATCACTTGGGGATTAATGTGGTAACAGAATTCTGGATAGGAGTGCTTGTCTGTTTGAGCACGGATGCCGATCTGATTCATTACAATGCTGATACAAAGTAAATAAGACCTATAAGGTTTCCCCCACAGTGGATCAGAAGAAGGAATCCAGCTAGGGAGGCAGTTGGACTGTTGAATGAGAAGGCTATTAAAGGTGTGCTCAGAGAGAAAAAGGACATGGTAAAAAACTTGGAGAAATTCTCTGCACTTGTTCTCACTTTGTAAGATCTAAGGTAGATACTGAGTTGGAAGAGACTTTTTCCAGGAAGCTGGTCTGAAGAACAAAAGGGAAAGAGACATGAAATTCAATGCCTTATTGACAATACCAACTATGGCTTTCCAAAATTTTAGACAAAGGTCTTTCTCATCTCAACCTGAAATTATCATGGATTTAAATGAAATTCTCTTTACATGCAAAGCATGTAGTCTGTCATGAGCTATGGCACAATGCTTAGACTCTATACCACAGAACTGCAAGTATCCAATGCAGTATCTTTTTCTCAAAAAAAAAAAAAAGATTGGGGTACCTTTGGGAAATTGTTGTTATTGTGTGCCTTCAAGTCATTTCTGACTTATGGCAACCCTAAGGAAAACATATCATGGGCTTTTGGGGGGCTGAAAGTATGTGATGCACCTAAGGTCACCCAGTGGATTTCCATGGTTGAGCAGGAAACTGAACCCCGGTCTCCAAAATCATAGCCCAACACTTAAATACTACATTGCACTGGTTGGGAATAGGCCATCTATTCCCAGATGAACTGGTTGAAAGCAAAGTTAAATATAAAATTGTCAAGTACACTGAAGAACAAGACTTGCTGAAGAAATGCATTTGGGGGTGGGGTGGTTGAGAACGAGGTATGTGTGTCTGTGAATATGAACCACTGTATTTGAGAATGTGTGAGAGCAGGAGAAATGCCTCCTGCCTTCCACTGGTGTCCAACTCTCACTATCTCAGGCTAGGGTCAATTTGGTCCTCTGGCCAAAAGAAGATTATTCACTCTTGCAGTAGTGATCATACTGGATCACAAGTTAATCAAGAGTTGCCTGGCTGGAATCAGTGGGACTTGATTGCATGAACAACTTAGGTCCGACTAATATCAGCTGGTCTCCTTTAAATATGACTTGGTCAGGATTCAAACAATTATGTACTATGACTTTCAAGAAGGTTCTGACAGAGCGCCTTACCAAAAATTCTTGGGCAAAGTTAGCTGTCATGGGAAGAGGTTTTCTTTTTCTTTTAATGAATCAATAAAGCATTTGGCCTGAACACCCAGAAGGCATTTGAACTTGGAAGCTAAGTAGGATCATACCTGGTTAATACCTGAAAGGAGGACCACCAGGACTACCGAGTGTTGTAGGCTTTATTCAGAGGAAAACAATAGCAAATTACCTCCGAATAAGTCTTCCAAGGAAACCCTGTGATGGAACTGTCGTAAGGTGGGGTTGATCAATGGCACATCATAACAACAAAAACAGCTGAAGAGCAGAGAGTAGGAATAAATTCTATGAATGGAAAGATTAGGTAAATTCTCGGAATGGAAAGACTGCACCACTGGTAAACAGCAAGGCCACTTATTTAAAGCAAACAAGACAAAGCAAAACCTCAAACAAAACCAAACAGAAGGCCAGGATCCAGGAAGTATTATTTTGCTAATGAAAAAGATTCTGTCAGCAAAAACAGGAGGAGCGACTATATTCTTTCCTCTCTGCCTCCCACACCTTTTCAGAATGTACAGTTGCCAAACTGAAAAAAAGAGAGGGCTTCTATACCTTTAATGGTTGTGTAGAAAAAGGCATTTCAGCAGACGTTGTTGTCATACAACCAGGCACAGGAGCCCTTACCAGTGTTCACTCTGGCAACCCTATCAGAATATGTTCTAGAGAGCTGGGAAACCTTCCAAAGCAGAAATTCAGTTAGCAGAGCTAAGAAAAGAAGAGAGAAACAGAAAAACCTATTATACTACCAGATGCATGGACATAACCCTGTATCAGTATTGGCTAATTAAATAGATAATGAAAGCTGGGAATTTTACCAAATGGTACAAGATAAAAATAATGCTGATTTTTCAGGGTTTCACAAGATCAGTGACTGTATTTCCAAATCTTCTTCGGCAGATGGAAATACTTCTTTTCTCAATACAGTACTTCTCTTAAACTAACTGTTGGCTAAGTCTGCACATGGAATTAGGATTCCCAAGTGTCTCTAGCAGTCAGAGGTTCTGTACATCCTGTCTTATGCAACAGAATCATCAAGGTTATATAATGCAAATTGTACTGCACAGTAGTGGATCTGACTGCTAGATGGCAGCTACTCGGATTAACAAGCAGACAGTGACCACGCTGTACTATTAATACTATCTCTCACTTTCCCTTGGGCATTATCTTCATTTTTTAAAAAATTAAAATAAGTGTTATGAGAACTATTGACAGTAATTTCCTCCTCTTTTTTTCTTTTGCTTTTCAGGATGGGTATCATCTTTTCTGCTAAATACATGATCTACAAGACAACATTAATCCCAAGGAAAAACACTGCACTGTGAACAAATAACAGGTGTGCAGTGCAACATTATGTCTGTTTTTGCAAGGGCAAGTCCCACTCTATTCAATGAGCTCTGCTCCTTAGTCTGTACCACTGCATCTTTAAAAACCCTCTGGCTAAAAGGATATTTTTCTCTGGTAATTATTCTGTAGCACTCTGATCCCTTCTCTGCCAATTAAGGAAGGAAGGGTTAAAGGAATACAGTGTGCTCAGAAACAAATGTTCAAAAAATTACTGATTTTAGTTCTAAATTTTAAAATAGTACCTAAAACAGTCTTATCTTTTTGAGGGTGTAGTTTGAACTGGCTTCATAGATGTTATACATCTCATTTTTTATTTATATACATGCAAAAAATGAATCTCTTTTAGGAGATGGAGCAATGCAGAAAGGGGAAAACAACTCACTACACTTTATTATACCATGAGCCTACTACTTAAATCTCTTTTTCAGTGATAGCTGTTTGCTTAAATCCCAGGTACTCAAGGAAACCTGAACTCTCTGGGCAACACAGAACAGAGCGCAATTTGATTAAACAGAAGGTGGAAGGTGAAAGCCACACAGTGACAGTCAGATAAAGGAGATAAAGCTATTTCATCTTTAAGACACCAAAGATTCTTTGTCTCTGGCTAGAAGAGCCACCGCGGAATCACATAAAACAATTAAGTAAAACTGAGTTTTATAAACTGCAAGGAGGTACAAGAACACTAACGTACACAGTCAATCACACTAGGTTTAAAGTGACATGAACATTTCATGAAGAATGAGATATCATATGAATGGGAACATATTTCTACAATCTACATCTGAAAAATTAAACAATATACTTATTTTTAATTTTAAATAAATGTGTAATGAACTTTCCCCAACTTCAAATCCAAAAACCAATATTTACAAGATATATTTCAAGAGGGCAGGGGAAATTACTGTACATCACTTACTGGCAGATTTTTAGCACAGAGAAAAGGTGAAAGAAAAGGAAGTACTTGGATTGCACAAATCATTATGACAAGTATCAGAAACCAGTTTTTACTCTGGAATTGCATCTTTCTCTTAAGTTTCACTCTCTATTATATATGAATGATTGCTTTTCTAAGGGTTTTCTGGGAAACTGGGAAAAAGCACATAAACTTGTTTCCTTTCCTCCCTGTCCATGATAAAATGAAGTGTCAATCACTTTGACATCTGAGACGTCCATTTCATTTATCCTTCACCAGACAAGTATTTTATTTTTCAGTCAAACTGCTTTGAGCCTAATAAACAAAAGGCAATGTGGCTATATGTTGGTAAACAATCAACTTAAGACACCTGCTGATGCTTTTAAGCAGGAAATGTGGATTCACCCAAATGCAGACAATGTGAGTCTTTCAATAGGAAAGCGATGAAGCACCATGTAATTGATTTGAATAAATAACCGAACTGGTTGTCTTCTTGACCATTTAAATAATAACTACGATATAAATATATAAATATATGTATATCAATTATGTATCTCCTAGACATGTGTGTGCACGTGCTTTCAAGCTGCCTGTCAACTTAGGTGACCCCATAAATTTCAGAGGGTCTACTTAGGCAAGGAACACTCAGAGGTGGTTGTCCCAGTTCCCTCCTCTGAAATACAGCCTACAGTATCTGGTATTCATTGTCTACCCATCCAAGTACTAATCAGGGTGACCCTGCTTTTCTTCCAGTATCAGATGGGATCTGGTGCCTTTATGGCATTTAGCCCCCGCTATAATATATAACAAGGAGTTAATCTGAACATTAAAATACCCTAGTGTACAACTAAATCAAACATTTAGACTTTCTATGAAGATTACAGTACTCATTTGTGTAATTTATTTATTTACATATATAAATGATGGCTGATGGCATTGTCAAACATAACTATGATGATGGCACTCCAATTGTTGTAATTAAGTCTGATAATGCTACCAAGCTCTAATCTTTTCAGTCTGGCTATGTCCCAACTGAAGGGTTTCCAAGGCACAGCAGATCAGAGTGCTGAAAAATGTTTTTAGTGCTTTCCTGGTTGTGGTCGTCTTGAGAACAGGCAGCTGAAGATATCCTTTGTGGTCCTACAGCAATTGATTCTCTCCAGGTGCCCCATGACCAGGAGAGCACTGAAGATATCAGCTGAGATCCTAAATCAGCTACCAAGTTAAATTTACACGCTAAGTAATTTAGTTACTTAGTTAAGTTAAGTGACATCTCTTGGTCTGACCTCCCTCAACCAAACCCACTTTACTGAGTAGTAGTCACTGCAAGCAAAAGAGGACTTTTCTCCTATCCATTGGGGCACAGAGTATTGACCTTTCAACCTCTTCTCTTCAGCAGTCTCCAGTGCAACAATCAGAAGCAGGATCCCTGTGGCAATTCCTAATGGCACCAGAGATCACTGGCAGGTGGGGGTGGAAATGTCAGCGTGCTGTGCCCTAATCGACAGGAGAACAGACCTCCACTGCTTGCACTTGCTGCTGCTCAGTAAAACAGGATGAAAGACTTTTATAATTGTGGCAATAGTGCTACAACCATGAATGCATAGAAGCCATGAATACGAATCCATTATGGATGCGCAACTCTAGGCTACACATCTGTAACTGTGACAGTGAATTTCAGCTGTAATTTCTGAGTGCCTCAGTCCATAGCGCTTCAAAAACCCTTCAGCTGGGGCACTGCCAGACTGAAAATGTAGGTTTCTGAGATCACATTTAGTGGTTAAGAACCATAAACACAAATCCTCACCAATTACAAACCGTAAGTTCAGCTGATGGTCTCGCATCTATTGATCAGAATTCTTGCTGTTTCTGACTTAATGGTGACCTTAAGACAAGCCTACTAGGCTTTTCTTGTAAGATTTTTTCAGAGGGGGTTTGCCACTGCCTTCCTCAAAGACTGGAAGAGATTGACCTGCCCAGGTAAATCCAGAGGTTTACCATGGCTGAGAGGGGTTTGAACCCTGGTAGTTGTAGTCCAGCAATCAAACCACTACATGATGTTGGCTCTCCACTGAGCAGGATGCCTGCTGCTATTTTTTACTAATTTTGCAAAATGTTACATGGTATGCTATTTTTAACAGGTAACTTTTGCATAGTGTCAAGCTGTTGTGTATTAGTAATGTTGACTAGCTTCAAAGAATAAAATATACTGTAGTGGGCAATTATAAATGTGCAAAGTTTATGTAGCATCCCATTTTAATCAAATACATGATTACAACAAACAACTTTAACATCAACATATATAAACATAAATACATTCCCCCACCAAAGTCCAGTGCAGTGAATATGAAAGACCCCTTTGCTCTAACTGTCTGATGCCTTAGGCCTAAAGAGCTACAGGAAAGCAACATCTGGGTCCCTGCTGCACAGGGAACCAAAGGCAAAAGGGAGGCTGTGCCCTCCCCCCCACACATACTGCATACCACCCTGGAAGATAACCAGAGCAAGTGGAAGACCAATTTGGCCCTATGCACTAGCCAGAGACGGAGTTTCCCTTCTCTGTGTCAGAATAACCACTTGTTTCCTACTACTAGTTGACTGCAAAATGGAAGGGAGGCATATCTGCCAAACACAGAACTTGAGATTCCTGAGTTTTTATGAGTTTTGTTGGGTATCATTACTCCATCCTGATGATCAACCCAATGAGATGAAAATAAAAATATCCTAAATACATAAATAAACAGAGTGGGCACAGCACTGAAATTTATGTTACATAAACTTCTCACGTTTACCAGATGGACCTGCTGTCTAAGAGGACTTTAAACCTCTAAACAATGGCAAATATTCATAATTTTTAAATTAAGCAATCTTTAACTTACATTTTAAGAGCAAAATGACAACAAAATATGAATTTTTCTAAGGTTTTTTAATTTATACTGAAAAGTAGTCTTGAACTCAATGTTGATAAATAGCACACTGATTCGCCTTTAAGACATAACTTATAGGCTTGTATTTATTTATTCTATTTATTTTAACTAGGTTTTTTTAAAAAAGGAAAAGAAATCCATATTTAAAAGGTCTAAAAATTTAAAATTCAGAATGCATATTTGCTACAAACCATCTATTTATATCCATTTTGTAAGTAGGAGGTGAAAGCTGAGTAGTAACTTTTCCAAGCTTTACACTGGTGCTATTGGCAAACAAAGAGCTAAATTCAATTGTTAGTTTCAGCTAAAGTAGATCTGTTAAATTAATGGGAACTTGGGAAATCAACACTTATGTAATCCCTTTTGAGTCAATGGATCTACTTCACACCAGATTCAGTTCAAAGAGCACAACCTAACAACAACAACACACACACACACGTCCACTGAAATAAATGGGTACTATCTACAAGAGTATTGCATTCATTTGAGCACGGTTACAGCAGGCTGGAGAACCAGCATGGTATTATAATGGTATTATTATTATCATCATTACTATTACTACTATTACTACTATTATTCGAGTACTGGGACTATGACTCTGGGAGATGAAGGTTCAATTGCCTGCTCAGCCACAGAAACCCACTGGGCAATCTTGGACATATCACAGCCTTAGAGCAGTGGTTCTCAACCTGTGGTTCCCCAGATGTTTGTGGACTTCAGCTCCCAGAAGCCCCAGCCACTATGGTCAATGCTCAGGGCTTCTGGGAGCTGAAGTCCATGAACATCTGGGGACCCACAGGTTGAGAACCACTGCGTTAGAGGAAGGCAACGGTAAACCTTCTCCTAATAAATCTTGCCAAGAAAACCATATGATAGGGTCACCGCAGGCAGGAGTCAACTTGAAGGCACATCACAACAGTTCATTGGTTTATGCCCCAAATCCCTAGGGATGTACTAATCAGCATTCCCCACTCCATTTTTTTCTTCCTAGTACACTCAGCTCTCCACATTCACTGGGGGTAGGGGCTCAGGACTCCCCCTCCCCCATGGTGGCCTTATACTTCCTCATTCTTGCCCATCTCTTTCCTTGGGTGTGGGGGGGCAGCAGGAGAGAGTTTGTGGTACTGCGAAATTAGGGTGCAAGCTGTCCTTAGCTGGTAAGGCAGTGGTTGGTGGAGGAGGACTAGAGGTGGGTTTTTAAAGGGTTGCATAAGTATACTATAGTATACTGTAGGTTAAAATGAGCCCTGCAAATATGGGGTGCAAAGGTTAGTATTAAAGAAAGTGTGAAGTTCTAACTTGAAAAAAGCACAATCTGATCTCAGCTGACATTTGCAGGACAAAAAGGGACATACGGCCTATTAAGATCTCAAGGCCATTTTCTGTATAGAACTGACGGTCAGTCCACACAGGTATACCAAGCTGAGTAACATAAACAAATGTCTGCGTGGGAAGAATAGATGTACTTCCTATATTATTCACTCCATACCAAAACTTTTTAACAGAGAAATAAACTGGAGAGAAAATTTAAGTACTACCGTCTACATTTGTAGGTGTACATACAATTTCATGCCAACTTATTTCAGTATAACCCCCACTGAAGACATCTGAGCAAATATGCATAGGATTTAGTCACCACAAACAGACATGGGGCAGAGGTATGCAATTTTAGATAAATATATGTAACAATGAGGGTGTCTCTCTAGACTCCTAATTTAGTGAAGACTTCAGGGTCAGAAGGCAATAGGTAGGACTGGAATGGGTTGCTTGGATCTGGGGCAGAAGTAAACACTGTAGGCATACTTGGCTTAGGCTTCAAGTTTGCTAATTGTTCCAGTGATATCAGAAGGACTTTGAATTTATACATAGCAGTTTTTCTACCCCCTCTCCCTATTCTTGTAAATTTGCATGATGCATTTGCACGATGTAAAGTTGCAGATGGCTTCCTTTGAAACCACAGGCTTCATTTCATAATGTTTCAATGCCACACAACAGCACAATATAAAAACCATTATGCTAGATCTGCTGTATCAGTCCATGGATGACTCTAAAGCAGCATTGTGTCTCCAGAAGTGGTCAGTCAACTGCCCACATTAACCAGTGTCTGCTGACACTGCCTCTTAGTCACTCATATGCGTGGTCTCCCTGAATATGTTAGCTAGCTAGCTAGCCAGCCAGATTCTACTCATCATACATTGTTGCTTTCATTGCATCTTGTGGCAAAGAACAGGATGCATCATTATTATCTGTGAAGAAATACTGCTGCCAACAATCAATACTTTGCTGGATGACTCTTAAATTCTAGCGACTTGAGAGAGGGAGAAAAACCAGTCTCTTATTTGTGTTTTCTGGACCATTTATCATTTTATAAAAACTTTGTTCTGTCTGTACTCCACAAACTTGTGTTATCATTAAACTAGAGACATGAGAAGTTAAGTTTTTTGTCAGACTCCCTCAGGAAGCATGACCACTTATTTTGGTAGTCCCCCTCCCCCACTTTGTGAAGCTCTCTGTTAATTTCTAAAGTTTATGTGGAGTCCCTTGAGAATAGGAACACCCCTTCCCACTCCATAGACTACTGTAAAACAAAAATCCTCTTATTCTATTTGTACAAAAATTTATGGACCACAATAACCTCCCTCGCCATTGCAAACAATCCTTCCTTTTCAAGGCCAGGTGTCCCAAAACTTGCAAACCATTTTCCTTCTATGGCCAGAGAAAGCACCAACAAGGCCCTGCTACTCAATGGAGAGGATTCATTGGTAGACTATAGCAGTCCATTCCAAAGTAGTCTGCCTCCACTGGGAGGCAAAACTTTATTTTTTCAAGCAGGTCTTTGTTGGTTAAAGATGGACTGCTGAAGAAGGGGACTTTTTAAAAGAAAAACAAATTGTTTAATTGCTCTTTTAAAATCTTTCTTCTAAAATTATTTGATACTTCAATTAGTACTTAAAATCTACCTGTTTTATTCATGCTACTGGTAGGTGTCACAGGGTTCATTTTTGGGGGAAGAAAGATGAGGTAGAAATCTAATAAATAAACATCTTGTTTGGGAAAATGGGAAGACTTCATGTAAGGTGCAGAAGTAATATTATAAGCACTAATGAAACAGCATGTTGCCCAGCATCACCTGCAACACTGCAACAAAGCATGCCACAACATGATCCAAGAGATGTGTCCCAGGATCCTTTGTGATTTTGCCTTGGAGCCCAATATACATCTCTAGGGTAGTGCAACTCAATCATCACCTGGGCTAGGGCAATTTAGAATCAAGCCACACAACAGAGGAGATATATGTTTGAAAAAAATAGGCAGGACACAGACTTCTAAACTATTAAAAATTAAAATAATAATAACAGAATCTGATGTAAGAAAGTCCAAATTTGCTTGGATCAGTGGTATTCCTCTGATCCAATCCAGAACTGGGGGGAGGTATGTTGGGGGTAATTGGAAAATCTGGCCACAGATAGATCTCACATGCCATGTGTTGCCTGGTTTTCAGTCAACTGGATAATGCAAAGCGGCAGAATATTACAGTCCAACCCCGCCCCCTGCATGGAGGCAGTGGATCTGAGCCAATCTTCTGGGTTTTGTCCCAGAACAACATTTGAGTATCAAGGCTTAACCACAACTTACACAGGCCAGCAGAAACCAGCAAGTGCTTCCAAGCCTGTTGCCCTCACCACAGACTTGGAAAGTTGGTCAGATATTAGCTGTGCTGAAAAGCCCCCCTTACCATCAAGTCAGGTTGGAGTCCCACCTCAAGTTCAATCCAGTCAAATTGACACCTGGAGCTCAGGAAAGTGACTCCCCTGATCCCCGGTCCACCCCCGCCCAGCGCCAAGGGTCGCCCATCGGGGCCTTCCTCCTTACCTGGCCCTTGACAAGGCTGGCAGCAAACTGGCGCATGACCGCCTCGACAGTGTAAGCGCTGGACCAGCCTCGCGGGGTGAGCAGCTCCATGCAGATGGCTCCCCCGTCCAGGACGTAGCCGTTCTCCAGCCGCGGGCTGAGCACCCGCATGAAGGGCGGCGCGAAGGGGAAGTTGTCCGGGAAGGTGAGGTTGAGGAGGATGTACTCGGTGTTGGTCTCCTTCATGTCCTGCCACAGCACCGAGTCCTTGTCCACCTGGTGAAGCTTCACGTTCCAGTCGAAGAGGCTCTCGTCCACCAGGTCCACCGAGATGAAGCGGTCGCTCAGGCGGGCGATGTCCTGCAGCTCTTTCATCAGCCGCCGGGTGCGCACTTGCGTGCAGTGCGCCTGGCGGCTGGCCGGCACCAGCGACGAGGGCACCAGGGTCGAGCCGGGCCGGCTCCCGCTCCCGCCCCCGCCCCCGCCCCCGCCGGACGGCTGCTCTTTGCCCGAGCCCGCTTCTTTGCCGCCGCCGCCGCCGCCGCCGCCGCCGCTCGGCTGCGCCTGCTCCTTCCCGCCGTCGGGGCCCGCGTGGTTTTGCCGCTGCTGCTGCTGCTGCTTGGCCAGCTCCAACACCTTCTTGGGCTTGTTGCGCGCGGGGCTGTTGCCGCGGCTGCTGCAGTTGCTCTCTTTGCTGGGGCTGCCACAGCCGCTGGCCGGGGTCCCTTGCAGCTGCTTGTTCTTCTGGTTGCTTTTGCCGCGCAAGGACGAGCCCTGCTGGCTGCTGCCCCGGTGGTGGTGGTGGTGGTGGTGGTGGTGATGCTTGGGATCCTCCGTGTCCCGGTTGTGGATTCGGATGAGCCCGATCTTCCGGAGGAGGGTAGCCATGCTGCTCCACGCGGCCTGGGGCAGCCGGACGCCGGAGAAAGAGGGGCACGGAGGGGGCGGGAGCGGCGAGAGGGGCAGTCAGTCAAACGCTACCTGGCCGTCGGTCCGAGGGCGCCAAGCCTGGCCACCCACGCCTCCCCTCGAGTGGCACCGAAGCCTGCCGTGGGGAGGGGGCGAAAAAGAAAAAAGGCAGCGAGCGGGGAAAGCAACGCCGACGCAGCGGCGTGGAGGAGCCTTCGCGGCCGGTTTGCAGCACCCGCGGCCTCCCCTTTTCTTTCGCCGCCGCGGAGGCTGCTCAGACGCCTCTTTTCACCGTCGACGGGGATGCTGCGGCTGCGGCTGCGGCTGGAAGCATCGCAGCATCCAAGGCGGCTTCTCCTGGCGTCCTCACGGCTCCCCGGCCGTGGCCATTTAATCCCACGTTGGAAAGGAGGGGAAACACCAGCGCTGCCGGCCGCCGGCCCCCGCTCCCTCCGCCCACTCGCGCAGACACGCTGCCCGGTGCGGCAGAAGGCCACTGGCTTCCCCGATAACCTTGACAAAAATGTAGGTCCTTGTGTTCTTTGGAAAAATAAAATCGGATCCCGCGTAGGCGTTATTTCTCCGGGGAGGGACAAACAAACAAAACCCCTCCCGCTCTGCCCCCCACCACGAGGTGCGAAGCTGCCGATGGCTCCCCGAGCCGCACCAGCCCGGTCTGTAATTTATGTCTCTCCTTGGGCGAAATTCCCTCCGAGGAAGCCGCGGCGCTGGTTCTTCCCGTCCGACCAGGGCGACCCGGCTTGCGGCAAGCAGGGATTCCCTCCTTCTCTCTCTCCCTCTGTCTCCTTTGGCCGTCCTTTGTTCCGCAGCGCGCTTCTTCAGGCTGGGAGCCGGCAGCAGACGGGGCTATTTCGGACCGGAGAGATTCACGCACACGGGAGGGGGGAGAGCGGGAAAGAAGAAGAAGAAGAAAAGGGGGAGGCGGGGGCGCGGGCGGAGAGCGAAAGAAAGAGAGAACCCCCCCGTCCCTGAATCGCGGGGAAGGGAGCTTCTCGTCCCCCGTCCTGACCTTTACCTCTCCTCCTCCTCCTCCTCCTCCTCCTCCTCCTCGTCGTCAAGCTGAGTTTTGGGGAGCCCAGCCCGCCGCGCGCGGCGCCTCCTCTCGCCCGGCAGGCTCCCCCGCGCTTCTGCAGCGGATCTGACATTACCCGGGGAGGGGAGGAAAAAAACCCGGCGCGAGCCCGCCTCCTACTCTGCATGCGCACGGGGGCGGGGCCCAGGCGAGGTTCACGTGGTGGTAACCTGGGTCCCTACTGGCTGGAGGGGAAGCGGTGGAGGGGCGGGGGGGCGAGGAGAGGGGCAGCGGAGTGGAATGGTGTGGTTGCTCCGGGATGCTGGAGAGATGGCTCCTTGGCTCGCCACGGCCCCCCCTTCCTCCTCCTCCTCCTCCTCCAAGCGTCGTCCGCCTCCCGCCTCCCCTTCCACGGACAATTACAGGTGCTGCGTGAGCTAGAAACCCGTAAACACCGCGCCCACCTGTGGGGGAACGTGGAGAGTGTATCGAATTATTATTGTATTTTAAGAAACTCTGCCTTTCAAATCAAGGTTAAGTGCCTATGTTGATGTAGTCTGATCAGAGCCATTACGTATGCGCCCCCGCATGTGTGCGCGTATGCGTGAGCGCCAGCGCCTGCTTCTGGATGCCCAAAGATTCCCCCCCTCCGCCCCCCCTTTCATTATTGGAAGGGAACAAATACTTGAATTCTTGGCTCTGTATCTAGAAAGCTGCTTCCCCCCCCCTTGCAGACACCACTTTACCTCGCCTGTATGACGATGCCTTTGCGTTAAAGCATCAAGATCGCCCATGGTAACGGAGGGACTGAAAGGGATGCTGTCATATGCCACAATCATCGTTAGTCCTTGAAGCGCTACAGGACTTTTGCTTGCTTTTACTACAAAAGGCTAATCATGCAGCTTCCCCTTTGGGATGTACATCAGGGATGCCTGTTCTTTTTTGCCAAGGGCTGAGCGGCACTGTGCACATTGAGATCAGTGTAGGAGCTTCCCCAGGCCCCTTCCTTGCTACTGATAACTTTTGGGGAGCTTCTTCACAGCTAACATTTTGTGGGAGCTGCTTCTCAGAAAGGTGGACAGCGTGTGCAAAAATGACATCCTCTCTGTGGAAGGCACACAGGGCTTGGAAAGGCGGGAGGGAATGGAAGTGGATGACTGACAGATCTGCCTGTGAATCCTCAGGCAGCTTTTACAAGAAGCTTTCCAGTTTGGTATTGTGAGGGAAAGACTGTGACAGTTAAAATACCCAGGACCTTCCATTCACTGTGGGCTTATCCACACTGGGTGCTTATTCTGTCTACACATTGTGCAACCTGTTACCCATCACAAAAGAGTATGGCAAACTACTGCATTTATCTACACATACTGCCAGCTGATCACTGTGCCTCTGAGAATGTACCAACTGCGTACCATTTTTGCCTGTAACACATTGGCTGTATTTGGAAATAATCTGGGCAACTTTGGACATGTATGGATCTTTTTGCTTTTTTAAAAACCTTCGCTAGGAGTGCACAAGCCAGCATTTTACAATTTTGAACACTCCAGCATTTTACACTGAAGAATAACTTCTTCCTTGTTATTCTTATTAAAACTGCCTCCACTTTCTCTTTCTCATTACTTGCTTTCTTTTCTTTTATCCATTTTAATGGCATACATGCAACATCTCACCATTTCAAGAAACAGTGTGGACATGTACTTTGGAGTTATGATCAGTGATGCAATCAGCCATAGAGTAAAATGGAACGAGTCATAGCTCTTCTTCTCCGGGTTGATATGCTGCTGGTTATGCTAATTTTGACTATTATGAGCTTCCTAACCCATGGGCTGAGGCAATGGAAAAAGGTAAGGATATAAATAACAGAAAACACACATAAAAGACAAGGCAGAGTGTTGTCTGGGGCTGCTGCTGGGGCAGCTGTTTTGAAAGTGTACCATTGTCCAAAAGACTTAAAAAAACAACAGCATACAACAGTCCATTGAGGGAGCTTCAGTGCACATAGGAAGAGGCAGTGACCTGTCTGTGAATACTAGTATCCATCATCACAAGCCTTCTTTTGGCATTTCCAGTCTGCCTCCTCAAGTAGAAATAAAATGAGAAGAACCGGTGGAACACAAGGAGTGTATTTCTTGGTAAAGCACAACAAATCTAGACCATGTCTCATGATCCCAAATGCATGACCAGGAGTGAATAATGGGTTTTTGGAGAGACAAGACATCTGTTTCAATCATAAGACATGAGGGCTTGTTGCAAGACAGACACAATGTTGTAGTGTAGCTCCAATAAGATTGTGACTTTTTCGCACCTCCCTGTGTGGCAAACCCCTATTCTGTTCTACAGCAACAAGAACTGTTCTTCATTGATGTTGGGTTGTGTGTGAGGTACCACATTCCTTCAAAGCCTGTCCAACCTTCCTTCATTCAAATGTTCTTCCAGTGAAAAAAAAGTCTTCCTCTTCTTCTGCAGACCTTTAGTTTTCACTGGTGTTTCTCTCTCTGTGTGTCTCTCTGTGTATATATTTATTAGACAGTGACTTTCCCTAGGAAAAATTATTTATATATATATATATATATATATATATCTGTGTGTTCTGTTCAATACAACTTTAGCTTTCTGGCCTGAAAATACTTCTGTAAGATTTTCAACTAACAAAAAATGGGGGTAAGGAAGAGGAAGAGAATCAGCCTTCCTTCTATTTTTAACTCTCCTTCCAATAATATTTTTGACTCTCCTTCCAATAATATATTGGACATATTATTCTGAAACTTTGCAGGTTTGTTACTTCTAGCCACTCCATGCATACCCTCCAACTGTCCCAATTTGGCAGGTCAGTCCTGATTAATTCTCTGTTGTTCCATTTGTTCAACTCATTTTTAAAAGTCTCAGTTTCTCTTTCCTCCCACTTTCCCCCTTTGTCCTAAGGCTACTTCCATTGCTACAAACTTGAGTTCAAAGTGCACAAGTATTTTGTACTCACTTAATTTGTTACCCTAAGAGGTGGGGGACACTGAGATCCATTTGCCATGCCAGTGTCTCCTTAGAATTTAGGGGAATTATAGGTCAAAGGAGGCCTGCAAGAGGAGCGTAACAGCAGGATTTTTTCACCTATGTATACCAGTACTAACTGTAGAGAGGACTCCAGTTAAACGAAGAATTTTATTTGAATTGACATATGAGAAATCAGACATTCTTAAGAACCATACAAGGCTATCAGAAAGTGAGGTGAGAAAAGTCAGAGAGAGATTAGGTGTGGAAAGGGTGATAATAACCCATCTTGAATTGGGAAATCACAGCAGAGGGGCTTAGACAGGTCTGAGGTTAGTGGGAAGAACTGGCAGTCTGGAGCTTTATGTACTATGTACTTAGCTGGGGTTGAAGCTAGGATATTTATACCCTATTTCACACCCTGAAAGGGTGCATTGACAAAGCAGTGATGGCTTTCCGATGGGACTGACAAAGGGGTCTGGAATGGGCTGATTGCTTTAACTCCGGAGTGACAAAACATTGATGGGACTCATGACAATCTCTTAATGCTCAGTTAGGTAGGGTATACAGGAAAGATCTCCATAGAGTAAGATTGAGCGATGGTCTCTGATTGCTCACCAATCTGGTTAGTTCGTCTTTCATTGTATTCAAAAATGCCAAGATACTGAAGTGGCGAAGGGATTAGCACAAGCCCATCAGCACTGGGGTCTTCCGCATAATCTTATCTGAACTTTCATGACCCCAAACACATTTCTGGTCATTAAGACCCTGATCATGGTCTCTGGTCATTGATAAGTCCGTTTATGAAAATTGCATGTCTCATAGGAGGGATGGTACGATATGGTAACAAACTCAGCAGTAGGGTGAGGAGAGAATGAGGCAGAATCTATTAGGTACAGGCAAAAGTAAATTGCTACAATTTCTCTTGTGTGTATGTGCCATCAAGTCCCCTGTCAACATATGGGGACCTGCATGAACTTCTTAGGGTTTTCTTAGGCAAGGAATACTCAGAGGTGTTTTTACAGCATCTCTTAGCATACATTTCCCCTCCTTAATAACTTTTGCCATTTTCAAATCGAAGTGTAGAGATGGAAAGAAGTGGGATAAGGAGAGATAGTAGTTTAAAAATTTAAAAAGTGTGGAGGAAACAGAAGAATGAAGAAATCAGTAAGAATTTGGAAATGTAAGCGATAGAATAAAGTGTGCAACAAACAAGGAAAAGAGGTTTATAGGAAATTTCATAATAATTAAAAAGTATGTGTGTATAGAGATCTTAGTGATATGATATGAAATGATAAGGGAAAAAATATCTAATAGGAAAATACGAAAGTTATATATATTGTTTTGTGTATAATATGTGAATGAGATTTTTTTTAAATTTATATTTGTGTAAAAATATAATAAAAAAAATAACTTTTGCCATTTTGACCGTTCCCTGATGTTCCTTGGCCACATGCCTACCAGTGTTCATCTGAAAAATGTTGGAGGATATGCCCACATTTTTTGTCATTTTCATAGCAGTGCATCCATTTTTGATACCTTCAAATCTGAAATGCTGATCTTGTACAAACCCTTTGTGCCTGTTTGTCTAGGACTGGGAAACATAATCGTCTCCTCCAGAGGACACTAAATTTGCAAATGTCTTCCAGTTGTGCTGTGAAGTAAAATAAAATTATTGACAGCTCCATTTTATTGTATAAAGCCACATAGTGTCAAACTCCTACAACCTGCTTGTTCACAATTTAGAAAATGTAATCCATCTCTAAAAGGCTGCTAAACTACAGTGGTGACAAAGAAAAAAGGCTATCTTGCCAACAAAGAGGGGGAGGAAAGTTACAGTCATGTATTTTCAATTAATTTACAATTTAATTTTCAACTAAATTTCTAGTAGGAAGAACAAAGCTTTGGATTTCCAAATCACTATGGGTTCAAGGCATGAGTCAAAGTGGGGTTGTTCCAAAAGAGTCTAGTAGACCACTTCAGACATGCTGAATAAGGAGCAAATTTAATCTGAGAGTCTGTGCATATCCCTTATACATATTGTAGTACTAACAGTAGCAAGAAGAGAAAGAGGAGGAACAGTGGTAGTAGGAGTAATAATAATATTTTTTATATTGTGCCATCAATTTACACTATAAATTTTCCAATCTGGTTTCCTTTAATACAAAAAGAAAGCAGTCCGTGTTTTATCTCTATCTTATTTCCTTGAGATAACTGGGATGGGGAAGTTAATCACTGTACTTAGGTATTAAAGTTATGATCTCTGTCATGTGCACAGTGGAGCTACTTCAGCGATACACAAAGATCTACAATAACTCTGAATGACAGCATTTTCATATGTACAGCTAACATCCATTTCTGCTTTAATCGGCTTATAATTTACTGTACTATAAATACTGTAGTGCATTGGCTGGAGTACATAAATTAGATTTGTCTACTGTCATCTGGTCTACATCAGATGCCCTTTACATGTTACAGCATCATAATTGAGGGTTGTTTTTCGTGCCATGGAGCCAGTTCTGTAGGAACAGTGCACATGACTGGCCCCAGCTACACAATTGTGTGGGTGTTTAAACATTACAGGAGGTGCATGGTGTGAGCTTAAGGCTACTGGAACACACAAAGGAAATTTTATGTTAGTAGTTACATGTGGCACAATGATCATGAAAGAAGAGGGGGGACAGGGTGGGTAACTATGCCCCTTTGGAAGCAATCCATCCATGCACCTACTTTTTACCCCTTAGTGATATATAAGTTAATTATTCATAACAGATCAATCAGCACAGCTTTTTATACCTGAGATCAACTTGAACACAATACAGAGTGATTTAAACGGAATCTATTTAAATAATTGATTTAAGACACACTTCCCATTTTGACATTAACATTTTTCATAAACAATCATGCACACAAGCTAATTGTGTAAACAATTAAATACAGGCTTTATGCAGCTCAGACCTGTAATCTATGTGCTGTTTGTACCACAGAATTATATCAGCATAGAGGCAACTGACAGTATTTTGCTTGGCTTTCTTTCTCTGCAAGGATGCTAAGTGCAGGAGCACTTACCTGAAGACAAACTGCCACTCTGCATACATTTATTTGAAAGTAAGTTTCAGGGTAGAAAGTGGCACTTAATATCCAAATAAACATGCACTAAATGGGACTGTAAATGTCTTCCATTTTCTATAAGCAAAGCCTGAAAGTTACTGGTCAAAACAGCATTCGCAATAAGATGGAAATAAATGGTCTATCCTTTTAAGTGAGTGAAATCATTAATATTCATAATTTGAGAACTGAACTCATTGCCAAGTGTATGCGGCTGAAGTGCCTGAAGAAGGAATGCAAGAATCACTGTTCTGTGTGGGTGATCATGATGACAGTAAGATATGGGATGACATCTCTGAGATCTTAATACCTATCACACTCACAACTTCTTTAGGAAGCCCACACTTAAGGCATGATTTGGTATTTCATTTGCCTTGCTCAGCTTGAGAAATCAAATATTTTTCTCCCTCTTTAAAATTTAGCTAACCAGCTTTTATTTAATCTGTTTGACAGATGGTCCACACTTAGTTTCATTGTATTATAGAAACTGACTTTACCATGTTTGTGTTAAATTCACGTTTTATTTTGACCAGTTTTTAAAAAATTGAATCTAATTTACTATCCATTAATTGGCCTAGGGACACTTACAGCACTGCTGAAGTTAAGCAACTGTGGAGCAGTGCAGTTTCCTTGTGAGGAAACTACTTGAAAATAAATGTACAAAAAGTATATTCAGTGTGAGAACTAGTAATAATTAATAATCTGATTTAAATTTATAAATGCTGTTTTGAAGGAAGGAAAGCAAGCAAGCAAGCAGGCAAGCAGGCAAGGTAGCCAGTCCTTTTCTATCCACACCTTTACCTGGGATGGCTCACACAATAGTTGTAACTCATCAATGTGAACCTGTTTGCAACTATTTTCTCTTCAGCTGAATTACCCAGAGTCACCTGAAGGCTAGTCTGATCCAAGAATTTGACCCCCATCAGAGGAAAGGATTAAGAAAACACTTTTAGGCAACATCCCAAGAAAGACTCTAGAGAAGGGACCAACTTTCACAAGCAACTCTTGTGAAAGTAACCCTCCCTCTTCTCACAGAACTTTTAGGGGTGCAGATGACATTCTGCTATCACAACATCTCTAGGACTGGACTTCTCTGGCTATCTGATAGACAGTACTTTTTCCTGTAATGTACCAGAGATCTATCATATCTATTTGTGCCCTTTATTTACAATGATTTCTTTCTTTCCTGGAAACTCCCTGTGGACCATCACAAATAGGTACCAGTCCTGAGGCCATGACTTTGAGTGGCACTGTTCTAGCAGCTGTAGGAGATGCCCTAGATTCAACTGTGCCAAGGTTACAGTCCAGATTATTCAGTTGCCAACTTTGTGATCTGGGCATATAACTTTAAAGTACAGAATGTAACCTAGTATAACCTATAGAATGTAAGATATATGGCATAAGAACTAATATGAACAGTTAAATCAGTAAGTGTGTGTGTGTCTGTATCATTCAGAATCATTATGAAACAGGCTTTGACTCCAGTCTGGGAAAAATGCCAGGCCACTGGAACATAAATAAGGAAAGAAAACTCCTGCACAATTTTTGCCAAGAGAAGATCATATACACTAGCTTGACTGTAAATAGATCTCCTTGTAGGTGTCTGAGGCAAGTAGGATGGTTACAGTTCCTACTGAACCCCAGACAGGTTATGGATATGAACTTTGTTTTAACTGGATAGAGATAAGCAAGAAGTAGTTAACTCCTTTGGACAACTGATTAGCTAAGTGGGTGAAAGAGTGAATAGAGGGACTTAAGATAGACCTAAAAAATTAGACCACTTGTTAGGCCTGTCTCCAACGTATGAAGATAGCTGTGTTACCCTGTTTGCTTATGACTCCACCAATCTGTTTGTGATACAAGGGCTTCCTTTAAAAGGATTCCCAAAAGCTGTCAAAATTGTCTCTTGTGGGGAAAAATTAGCTCAGCACTGCTTTAGACATGCAAAGAGGACAGAGTAATTAAGGGATCATAAACCCAAATGTATACCAGGTCCGGTCCGGTCAAAATCACACCAATTGTTCAAATCTAAGTATTTTATTAACATAAATGTAAAAATCCCTACAATTAATTAACTACACTCACTACAACAAGTATGAAAAGTTAAAGTTCTTACAATCACTCAACTTCACACCCTACAATCAAACATACAAGACTATAAAGTTAGCAAGAGATGAAAATTAAGAAAGAGATAGAGAAACAGAAAGGATTTGATGACATACAATACCAATCCAGAAGTCTTCAGCTGGGAGAAAACATCTCAACCCCCCCTGCCTTTAAGGGCTGAGGGGAGTTAGCTAGCTCCATTGTATTGCAAATCTGAGGTAACTTCTTACTCTCCAACAAGAATCTCTCTAACTCCGACAAAAATCAGAAACTGTGTCTAGATATAGTATCAATCTCCTGAGAAGCCACGTGGTTCCATCTTTTTATTAAGATGGATTATTTCCCTTTTTAGTTCAAAGGAAATTCAAAGAAAATACAACCAAAACATCCTTGTTGTATCCTGTAAGATAGTATCTCTCTCCAGAGATGCAAGCCTTAGGTGTCAGATTCCGGCCTGCTTTGCATTGCTTATTTTCTCTCAGAGAGTAATGGTCTTGATGGCTGCAGAAACTTCTTTCAAGTTGCCTGTTGAGCCAAAATTGCCAGATCACCCCAGGATGTAAAACAGAAGACAGAGATCTCCTGTTCACATGGTCCTTCCGGTATCTCTCCATGGCTCACTTATATTTTATATAAAATAATTAGGACTTTCAGGACATGGTATCAGGGTATGACAGCTGTTTGTTCCTGATAAACTAATAGGCTGATAGACTGCTCTACAGTGCTGGAAAATGCTGGCACTGGTAAGGCTAGGCTAAGAATAGATATATGTTTATGTGGTAATAAATGCTGTTAAGGTTTAACAATGCCCAAAGAGATTAACTTTTGAATGCCTGTGTAGTCACAGAAGCTGTTAGAGATGTGCATTATCTCAACAGATGAGAATAAATACTCGAATGAATACAATACCAGAAGTATTATTAAGATGGCTATTAATATGATACAAGAGACAGGAGTCTGTACAGGTAAGAGCCTGCCAACTTATGGTGCCATTAGGAAGCCATTAGAAAGCCATTAGAAATGACAATAATGCTTGGTAAGGTAGAACGCAGTAAGAAAAGAGGAAGACCGCATTACAGATGGATAGACTCAATCAAGACACATCCCTGAATCTGCAAGACCTGAGTAGGGTGGTTGATAATAGGGTGACCTGGAGGTCTCTCATCTATAAAGTTGTCATAAGTTGAAGGTGACTTGACGACGGTTAACAACCACAAAAGTCTGAATGAATTGTCTGAAAAAATACCTTAAGAGATGGTATGAAATGTACAGTCAGCCCTCCACATTTGCTGGTTTCACTTTTGCAGATTTGGTATTTTACGACAGTTCTGGTGCTGCCCTGTGCCATGTTTAATATGGACTGCAAGCCTCGTGAGACTGAGAAACTGTGAATGAGGCTTGTAAGTCTCTATTTAAAATGGTGCGGGGCAGCAATGGAGGTGGTAGTAAGCCACACCAGCCACCCACTTCTGCCTTGTGAAGGAACCCTGGTGCCTCAAAGGAATCCATGGTGGGTTGAATATGGTGATCATGCTTTTTTTTGTGTGTGTTAAATATGGTTTGGGAAGGCCTAGAGTTATTCACAGTTTTTTCACTTTCATGCGGGTCCTGTGCTCCTAACTCTAGTGAATGTGGAGCGATGACAGTATGAATGATGATGCGGATGGAGAAATGTCTAAAGTAAATGGCTTAAAAGGGTCCTGCTCATACACGTGTTAACTATTACAAAGCCTGTTAATGAGACACAGAAAGATAAAAGCAATCCTAGGAAAGTTCTTACGAAAATGTAGCATCTGGGGAGCCATATGATGTGAAGGTATGATGCCTTGCATGTAATGTAATGTAATGAAGCTAAGTGCCTAGACAACGACATGTCTGTATTTGTCCCTAAAAGGGGATGTATATATTTATATATCTGTATATATGCATATAATAAATAGCCTAAAATAGTAGCACAAAGTCTGCTTATTTCCCATGTAAATAACCTGAGATTCCAATACCTAACAATGCTCGAGTGGAGTGTCCATGTTAACTTGGCCTGTCTGGTTTAACCACCATCATGAGCCAGGCACTCAGGTGACCAGAATTTGATAAAGGTGACCCCCAGCAGAATCAGGACTATCTGACAAGTGGCAAGGACTCTCAGTCCCTCAGTCTGGGATGGGTTACCATCTCTGGAGCCAGCACCAGAGACATATGGTATAGCTTGTTTGAACATCCACTGGGCTCTTGAACGGGATGGAATAAAAAACAGCAGTTTGAATGCAGGACTACTTCATCTTACAGCTGGTTTCAGGATGATTGCAAAGACAACAGATTAGCATGCTGCTTTTGACCATGGGTTTCCTTTCCTTTCCTTTCCTTTCCTTTCCTTTCCTTTCCTTTCCTTTCCTTTCCTTTCCTTTCCTTTCCTTTCCTTTCCTTTCCTTTCCTTTCCTTTCCTTTTCCTTTCCTTTCCTTTCCTTTCCTTTCCTTTCCTTTCCTTTCCTTTCATATTCCTTATGTTTTGAACTCCTCCTAGAAGCACGGTCTTCTGAGATCTGAATTATTGAGATCCCTAAATCCCTAACTTGCCACTTTGGGGTCAAAGAATAAAGGGGCAGACTCTATACATGAAGGTGCAGAGGAGAATCTTAAGCTGTATTGCTCTTCAGCATTCTTAGAAATCTTTTACTTTCAGGCAGCATGTCTGTACATGATACTAGTATGCAGTCTTTCTCTCTCCCTTCAGATCTCTTCTGTAAAGTGATGTTTTTTAAATTAATCTTGAAAACCGATCTTTGATTGCACCTGACTAATCATTCCCAACCAAGTGCTTTTCAGTTGTGTTTTTTGACAACCTGCATCGTCTCCAAACAGAATAGATTACGGTGGTTCTAATTCATCACATTCAAAAGTGACCAGGTTAGAGTAGGCTACAATTTACTTTCATCTTTACAACCCCCACTCTTCTATTTTCATCTCTTAAGCAAAAAATGCTTTGCTTATCTGAAGCTAAAGTTCTTTTGCTTATCTTGTTACTGATGGTATTAAGAAAAGTAGAAAGGAGGTAATGTCACTGATTATAAAGTAGAGATGACTCCTGTACCTTTAATGATTGTGTAGAAGAAGGAATTTCAGAAAATGTTGCTTGTTACCTGATTTGCATGACAAGCAACACTTTCTGAAGTTCCGTCTCCATCTCCAGTTTTCATTCTGGCAGTCCTTGTAGCATTGAGACATCTGGTATTTAGACTTGTACATGTAAATGCTATTCAACCACCTAAAAGTTCAAGTAGGAGCTCATTCTCAGAAATGATAATGTCAGCCAGAACCAGATGAGAAAAATGATGCTAGTAATAGGTTTCACAGGGCATACTTTTCTCCATGAAAACTTGATGAAAAGAAATCTTACCAACACCATGTTCAGGAGGAACTGGGTCAGTGCCACCTACCTTCCACTCAAAGAGCAGATAAGAACATAAAGTGCCTGTTGTCACTTCAGCCAAAGCTGTCATTTGGTGTCCTCATTCTACTCTCCTTTGCTATCATTCCTTGTTAGGACCTACCATTTCATTTTTGCCCGCAGTCAGAATGCATCCTTTCTGGTTCCCATGGCAACTTCCATCTTATTCTGTTTGTTCCCTGCGGCCTCCTCCTTGCAGCCATTGAGTCTCCTCTCTCCTCACTGAAGCCATTTTCTCTTGCTTAGATGGACCTGACTGCCATTCTCCTTTACCTAGATGCAGTTGCAAATGATCTGCATCCCCTAAGTTTGGCTGTACATGCTTCTGTTTAAAATGTAGGTCACATGCCTTGTCCATGTGTGGCATTCTGATTGTTTTCGATTATTCCTGTCACTGATTTCAACAGAATTTTGGTTTGTTCACAGGCTTAGTGACATAAAACACAAACCATGAGAAACAGAATTTCCTCACATACCTATACCAACATATATCAGTACATGTACAAAACTACTACTACTACTACTTCCTCCTCCTCCTCTCTACCATTTGTACCACACTTCTTTAGTGTTTGAAAAATTTCACATAAGATGATCACAGTAATCCTTGCAACTAGATAAGGTAAATCGTATTGCAGATGAGGCCAAGGAGCTGAAGCCAAAGAGCTCTCTGGCTGAGAATTCTACACGCTCCTCCCTAAACTGCAAATCCCAGGATTCCATAGGACGTTGAAAATGGAATAATAGCACTGTAACAGTGGAGTGTGGAAAGGACCTAAGAAATGCTAGTTTGTCCAAAATCACATAAATAACTTCTCACCAAAGGCAACATTCAAACCAGGCAGATCTTGGTTTATACGGCCTGGACCACTGTTTGCAGACACTATCATCCGGAGCTTGCATGTCTAAATTATCATTGTAATGATAAATGATTGCTCCATTTATGAAGAGCTATCATTGAGTTTGAGAACCTGGACTAAGGCCATTTCTGCACTTTGAGGCCCCTCCCTAAACTGCAAACCCCAGGCTTCCATAGGATGTTGAAAGTGGAATAATAGCGCTATAACAGTCTAGTGTGGAAATGGCCTGACCTACCTCACTGGGATGTTATGAGCGTAAAGTAGGAAGGAAAGGAGCTGTGCATGGAACCTTGAGCTCACTGAGGAAAGACAGGATATAAATTTAAATAATAGTAAACAGTAACATTTCTGTCCTATTGAAAGCTGTGTGTGTGTGTGTGTGTGTGTGTGTGTGTGTGTGTTTTAAAAATTCCCTGCACATGAGAAATTGGATGTTAAAGGGAAGAAAAAGTCCTGGCCTATCCGTCTTCCTGACATATGTGTGGGCCTGATGCTGGTCAGGTGTTCTCCTTTCAGATCAAACTGAAAGAGGCCTTGCTTGTTCACTGAGTCTGCCGTACAGGGATTGCTCTGTCTCCTCCGTACCCCATACGAAGGCTTTGATGCCCTGTCAGCAACTTCCGGTTCCTGTTACCAAGACAACAGCGAGCGCTGGGCCAAGGTTCAGTTTGCGCTTCTCACAGAAGGCAGCTTCAGCTCCTCAGCCTCAGAACCATGCCAGATTATACCCTTTGTTGGCTGTCTCCAAATGAAATCTGAATATGCTTAGAAACTTAGATGAATATGGGTTGCACATAGGGTAGCAATGAGATGCTGAATTTAACATTAGTATTCCAAAATTTAAATTTACATGTAATTTATTTAGCCAAGGTTCCATTGAACTAATTTGGAATTTAATGGAGGATAGATGGTCCAAGCACAGAATTGTCCTTGTAGGCATTCCATGTGTCGTACCTTATAGGATTGTTGTAAGAATTAGAATTAAGGCCATAGATGTAAATGCTCTAAAAATGCTACATGAATGTGAAACAACTGAGGGACACACATAATGCTTTTTCACAGATTCCGCGATTAATTTAAGGAATATGTTACCACATGATGTGGTAACTAGATAATTTTATAAGGAGATCAGATAAAATCATGAAGAATAAGGTTATCCCTTGGCCTATTAGCAAGGATAACTAAATGAGGCAGCAGAAGTGAGTGCCCTTGAGAGATAGTTTCAGGAAGACAGAGAGCAGTGGGGGGCTGTTTGTTTGTCTGTTTAGTTCATACTCCAGTTTTTCGTATTACCACATTGGAACGGTTTATAGCATTTAAAAAACACAATTTTAACATCTTCCTATGTCCCTACTGTCCTTTCCAAACCAGGATGGGATATGTGTGTGATAGATCAGCTACATCACTAGGCAGAATGAGATCAATCAGGTGGTAGATAGAAGAAGCTGGAAGCAGTGATGTAGACTCGAGTCGAGTGACTTGGACTCAAATTGGACTTAAGGTACTTCAGTGACTTGACTTGGACTCGACTCGACAATAAATGATGCACTGACTCAACTCTACTCGAGACTTGTATATTTTTAGCGACTGACTTGCTGCCCTTAGTTCAGTCACATAACACATTCATCCAGAAACCTGATGACTTTGAACAATGCTTCCATCTCTTTTTGCCTACTGGTCACATGACAATCTGTCTCAAGCCCAAAGTGTGGGTGCATTTCTCAGAGGGGAACAGCAAACGGGTTAGACAACGGGCTTGAGGCAGGGTTGAAGTCTGCTCAGCAGCCTGTCTCTGCTGCATATCCGAGCCTTCTAAAACTTTTCCTAAGAGCAGAAGACTTGCCCCCAGAGTGCAGGGTGCATTTCTCAGAGGGCAACAACAAACAGGTTAGACAATGGGCTTGAGGAGGAAGGATTCTTCCTTCTAAAGCTTTTGGAGCTTCAGTAATGGAGAGTAAGAAGGATCCTATTCCCCACTTCTGAAAAATTCTCCAGCTTCTGAAATGGGAAGAAGGATCCTATTCCCCATGTCTGAAGCTGCAGATGGCAAAATCACAAATGTGGAGGGCTGACTCTGCTTAAATTGTTAAAACTGACATCATAAAACTTTGTCCTAAAATTCTGGAATATAGGTCAGGGTATAAAGTTGGCTCCCAGGCTTGAGACTTGACTTGAAAGTATCTTCAAAGGCTTGAGACTCGACTTGAGACTTGAAGGTAGAGAGCTGAGACTTGACTTGAGGCTTGGAGTAAAAGACTTAAATACATCACTGGCTGGAAGTGGTAGCAAGTTATTGAGGGCAGACTTGTATTGGCCACATAAAGCTGTACTGCACCTCCTAAGTTAGGCTACTGCCTTCAGGAGAATGCTGTCTTATTACTTGCCTCTGTCAAAATGGCAGGAAGGCAGAGGTGCTAAGTGAGGCAAGTGGTGGATGGAAAGAAGAAAGAGTGGCAAGTGTAGTAGTGGGTGGAAGGGTGGGAAGCAAGGTGCAAGTACAACCTGGGAGAGAAGAAGGAGACCAAGAGATGTGGTGAGAAGAAAGGTGCAGAAGCATGAGGAGATACAATGAGAGAGAAGGAGGAAAGAGAGAGTGAGAGGTACATGCGAAGGAGTGCAGGAAAGAGGGGGGAAAGGCCTGGCAAAAGGGCAAAGTGAGGCAAGAGAAGTCAAGAGGAGCTGTGATAGAATCCCAAGGGAGAGGGAAAGGTGTGAGGTTCATTGAGAGTGTGCAAGGAGCAAGATAAGTTAGGCACCAGCTGAAGGAAAGTATAAAGGAGGGAAGTGTGGCTGTACAAAATGAGAAAGATGAAGCAGAAGAATACAAGGAGCAAGGGGTTAAGGCGTGGCAATGACATGAGGGAGGGAGGGAAAAGATGGAGGCAGGGCAAACAGCAACAGCAGGAGGAGAGGCAGCAACAGCAGAGTTCACCCAGGAAGAATGGAGCTGTGTAATCCAGTGCTCCTGGTGTTCTGCTACCTGAGGCAGCCACTTGGTGGGTTCTACCCTGAGGAATGAAGTTGCTGGAAAAACGCAAAAGGAAAGCATAGTAGAACTGTATGGAATTAGATGCTTTATGTGCATCATATATTTTGAGGAAATAGATTCAAACAGTGATTTTTTTTTTAAAAAAGATAAATTTCTATTTGAAAGACTCCACGTGGAAGTTTGAATTGTTTGCTCACGCATATGTCCTATTAGAATAAATTAGTCTTATACCTTCATGAATGTCCATAGGAGACTTTGCATTGTATATTTGCATTTATTAGGACTACCATTTCCTTCAGCGGGAAGTGGAAAATAACTGACGTTATGAATCTAAGCATGTATAAAGGACTGATACAGATGAAAATGAGAAGGAAAATTAAGAGGATAGTATTGTGAGGTGTGTATGAACAAATGTGCACTTGCTTTGAATATTTTTTTTATTCAAATGAATATTTTTCAAAGTTTTCAGGGTACCAGCAATGTCTAGTGGGACCTTGAAGACTAACAAGATTTACTGGGCATGAGATTTTGTGGCCTGCAGCTCACCTCAGAAGAGGTGTGGAACGTTGCCTCACTTGGCACATTAAGTCGTTGGGTGGAAGAATGTAATTAGTGAGGTGAGAAGGAATAGAAATGTAAAAAGGACGAATGTTAACTGGTAATTAAAAAACAATAATTGAGTGGTAGCACAGCTATCCTAGCAGCATGAGCTGATTAGCATCAGTATTTGATGAAAAGTTTAATAGGATGAAGAAAGTAAAACCAGATTATTTATTTTTTTAACCTATATCTCTGAAGGAAATCATGCCTTGCTTTCCTCTTGAAATTATTGCAGTATGTCCATCCTATCCTCTGCATTTTGCTCTGTGAATCCAGTAGTGCTTACTTTCTGGGCTTTCCTGTGATACACTCATGGATCTGTAGTGTCTTGCCATTACTAGCAAATCTGCAGTAATCTGATGGGAATAACTATGAGAGTAGCAGTGCATAACAAAACACGACTGTTTTATTTGTACCACACCAGGAATTTGTATGGCCATCTTCCATGCTCACTCCCTCCCTATTAATTGCCACAACAACTCTATAAGGTAGGTTTGTTGAGAGGTGATAATGACCAAGCTCACAAGGTAAATCCTATATCCAAGCAGGGATCTGAACTACACATGACCTTTAGTCTCAATGCTTCTTGTTCTTCTTCCACTGAATACGGGTAACAATTGTTCTCTCACATATTGGTGACACTGTACTAAATATGAGATGCATGCTAACACCGTTTCCTGTGTTTCCCACATAGACTTCTCTTATGCTCCCCAAAGTTTAGCCTCATACCAAATTTCAGTTTGTTAGTTGAGTGAGCATGTTGTCAGCACCCCAACCCGTTTTTGATAATAATTAGCCAGCTATGGAAATCGGAAAAATCTACAGCAAGGAGCATGCGTGAGCAATTTCCAATGTTCTTTCCATCTTGGAGCCCTTTTAAACAGCTCACTACTAATTCTGTCCATGACAACTTTTAGCTGAACAGGTCAGGCCATACCAAATGGAAGAGGAGGAAGAGGATTAAAAAAAAAAATAAAGAATAATAATTTTTGTGGGGAAAAAAAAGGAAAGGAAAAGATTATATAGAGGCACAGGAACAGGATGAGAGTTGTGCTGCTGGTACCTAAGCATGTCCCCCCCCCTTTTTTTGTATATTTTTTATTATAAAAAACAGTTGAAAAAACTTGTACATTATATAACATGTAATAGTTATATCTTTATAATGTAATAAAATTACATTAAATCTGCAATATTCAAGTGATATGCAGGTAAATGAGTCCATAGGCAGTTAAGTGATGAATACAGGAGGAAGTATAGAAAGCACACTATGCTGCTATAAAAACACAATACCTTTTCTGTTAGAAGTCTCTAAGTGGCATTAATGGAACTGTGCTTCAGTAAGTGACATCTAGCTGCAGAAGAGCTGTAAAAACAGTTGCAACGCAGTAAATGGATATACACAATCTCAATCATTTACTGAACTGACATTTACTGTCTATTTACGTGGCACGACCCTGTCAGTCCGCCAAGGGTGGGCAAGGCTCAGCCTTCCAAAAGAGACTGAACTGCAGTTCCCAGCATTCTTAGCCATTAAGTGTCCTTGCTAAGGAATTCTAGGTCAGCAACGTACACTTGTATAGGGATGAGAGGCGATGGGAGCGTTTCAACTCGTGGCAACTTTTTGGGGGCATCCTGGCTCCTTGCTTGTCCTTCCCCATGTGCTGTAGTCCTGCCATGTCTGTTGTAGCCCCGCCCCATCCATCGTAGGCATGCCCCCACTCACTCTAGTTCCCCCTACATGCTGTAGCCCTGCCCCTGTGCCATAGCCATGCCCCCACACACCATAGTCACGTCCCCTCCCGCTCCCCCTCCACACACTCCAAGCTCCGCCACTGGCAACCTCTGAATGGCCACAGTTGGCCAGCCTCTGGGAGAAGGCTGTACAGATAGACACAGAGAATAATTTGTCTAAGTCCCATTCAGAGGGAGGTTTATCTGAAACTGTTTGGGCTGCTTTTGCATCTTGAATTCTGGAGCAAAGCCCTCACATAGTGTAGTAAGTATTATTGTTGAAAATAATACACAGGAAAGTACTTGCCTAAGCGCATATTTGAAACAGGTTTGTGGAAAGCAATTTTTCCCCCAGTTCCCAAGTGTTAAAAAGTTATGTAGAAGAAATATGATTCCAAGAGCGCCAAGGATCTACTAAGCAGCAACAAGAAATAAATACGATTTACAGGCCTAGTTGAAAATAATCAAGTTGTCACATTGAATTTGGACTTGAGAACACTGATTTATCTGTTTAGATTTCCATCCTGTTCTCTTAAGACTTTCACATTGCCAAGGTTATTTTGCAATTAATTTAAAATGCATTTGAGATGAACTCAAACTCTACAGGCAATCTACTACAGAGTGACAAAATGTGCTACCTGCATTGCTTTTTATAATTTAAGTTCACTAGAATTTACCTGTAAGGAAATCTGTTTAGGGCTATCGCTCTCACCATTCAAATGAATATTAGAGACAGTGGACACAATCCTTTCAGCCTCCAAGTTTTCTAGCACAAGACGTGCTAATGTGAACAAGAACAGGGCAAGAATTTTTAGTACCACCCCCACAGACAGGATTTGTGCAAGAGATTTTTGGGAGGATTATGCATAATGTAGGTAGGCATGGGCATTCATTTTTCATTTAACGTCATGATTTCTTAGTAAGAATATGCACACATTTGAGTTTAGTATCACTCTTAATCATATAGCATGAGGAACTAACTCAGCTTCTTGTTGTTGTATGCCTTCATGTTGCTTTTGATTTATGGTGACCATAAGGTGAACTTAATCACAGGGTTTTCTGGGACTGAGAGTGTGTGACATGCCCAAAGTCACCCAGTGGGTTTCCATGGCCAAGTGGGGAATCAAACCCTTGTCTCCAGGGTCATAGTCTAACACTCAAACCATTACACCATGTTGGGTCTCAACTCAGCTTAGAACACAAAAATGCTGTGTTATAATTTCAAATATGTTTCCTTGGAAATAAGCCCCACAGATTCAAATGAAGAGATGATTTCTACAAATGGGTGGAAAATATGTTCTGAATTGGGGCCCTTATCTTAATGATTTGTGAACCAGCCTTTCAGGAAGATAACCATCCATCATCCTTTTCAAGAGTGAACTTGGATGACTGACTGCCTGTCAGTTTAGAAATGAAAACAGAAATACCTCACAACCCCAAAGTAATTGAGGGATTCCACAGATCCCTAGGTCTGGAAAAAATACACAAACTAGTAAATTAAAAAAAAAAATTTGGAATGGCCACATAAACTTTCTGTTCTTCACAACTTGCAATCATCTGTCACCTTCTAACAAGCAGTATGGTTGCCACCCTTTTACCACAACTTGTTCAGAATTTAATGGAGATGCATCAACCAGATACATTTGCTTTAGGGTTAGATTCAGCCTGAAGGTTACCAGTTGGTCACTAAAACCTTTGAAGTTCCAGCTCAGTATACAGTTTAGTTAGATAGTTTCTTTCTTTCTTTTAATCTTTATTAGTTTAATCCGTACAGAAAAAAAGGGAAAAAGAAAAGAAAAGGAAAATAAGAAAACAACAACTGTACTAATGACAACAACAGCAATGTCTAATAAAGTGATAAAAGATGTACAAGATAAGGGAGGTAGAATGTCATAACTTTATAACACCCACTCATTCATATATATACATATACATATACATATACATATATACATATATACATATATATATATATATATATATATATAAAATACCTCTTAAGACATATTAACATTACAAAGGAAAAGAAGAAAGGAAAAAAGAAAAAAAAAGAAGAAAGGCACAAAAGGAATACTAACAAGTAACATTTATGTTCCTTCCTGACTTCTTCAATGGTTGGTTTTTAATCCAGTTCTAGTTCCAAACCAATTCTAAATATAAATAAATAAATAAAAATATAAATATAAATACCCTAAATGTAATCTACTTTGCTCTCCAGATTATCCCACTAAATCAATTTTATCATTTATAAATCAAATCCACTAATCATTAGGTCTCCTTTTTTATTTCTTACATGATCCGTGAAAGGTTTCAATATTCTTAAAAAGGGTTCTATTGAATTCTTCCTCAGTAATGTTGTTAATTTATCCACTTCAGCAAACTCTGTTACTTTATTCAACCATTCACTCACCTTTGGAGTTCCCTTATTTTTCCAGTATTTCGCATGTAGAATCCTAGCAGCTGTCACCATATATCTTATCAAATTTCTATGGTGTCTTCCCCCAGCATCTGTCCTAGCTATCATATTAAGAAGAAAATGTTCTGGTCTAAACACAATTTCAATCTTTCGAATCTTTTGAATATATTTACAAACTGTTAACCAAAATTTCTTTGCTTTCTGACACTGCCACCACATATGAGAAAAGTTTACATTTCCAGCATCTATTATTCTTTTATTTATACATTTTAGCCAGTTTGCTTGGGGTCGAATACCACTTCTATGTCATTTTATAAGATTCTCTTTAAGATTGTTGCACCTGGTAAATTTCAGTCATTTTCCCCAAACTTCCTCCCACTGGTCTAACTGTCTAGTTAGATAGTGTCTAGTTTTCCCCCTTTACCCTACCTCAGGGCTAATCCGCACTGGTCAAATGTGTCAAGAGATGGCACTTTTCACCACTGTACTTTTGGTTTCAATGTTTATCCTGTCCTGGTATATTTCCTAGTAAAGACAATAACTTTTTACCCCTTGGTCAAATGAGACACTTTTTCCTATCCAAATATATTTTGGTACGTTTAGTACATTGGTACTTTCTGAATTTCAAATCCTTTTGTGAATCATTTGTCACAGGTTTTGGTTTGATTTTGGACAGAGACTTCTTTGTGCAGTGAATAGGATGTTAACTTGTCATGCTCCACCTACAAACCAGTTTTCAAGCTCCATTTTGGAGTGTAAACTGAGACATTCAGAAAACTGACCAGGAAAAAAGGAAGAGTGCCTGTTGTGTGTGTTGTTGGACAGAGATCTTGGTCTTCAGTAGCATCTTTGCTGTTTCTCATTTTAGTGCTATACCTCTGGAGATTAAAAAAAATAAAGAATGAAGAAGCACATGGGGAATAAAAGAAGAATACCACATGAGGATTGCAGCTCATTTGGAAACACATGTTGGGAGATCTGACACACTTATATCTAACATCAGAACCCATGTCTCAAACAGGAGGGCCACAGATAAATCAAAATGTGCTTTCTTACCAAGCTGTCCCCGGAAATATAATCAATGCCTCCTCTTCTTTTGTACTGGAATTGCTTAACAGATATGTTGAAATTGTTGATGGGGTTTTGATTGTTTGTCAGGTCCTTTAGAATGGTTTGAGTTCAAGGCAACAAGCTAGTCTGAATTCAATGCAACAGGGAAGTTTAGATTTCAGTTTTGGTTCACTGAAGGAAAATAAACCCTTTTATGAACTTGTTTTTGAGCTTGTGTTCATATTCGATGAGAAACTGTAGGAAACAAGAATTTCTGATGGTAAGTTGAGACTGTACATTATCAATATCAGTGAAATCCTCAACAACAGTACTACTCAAAGTGATGGTCCATAGCCTTGTGTTAGTCTGTGAGCCATTGACTGTGGCCATTTCCACACTACACTCTTATAGCGTGATTATTTCACTTTCAACATCCTATGGAATCCTGGGGTTTGCAGAAACGGTCTGTGAGTCTGTGGCAAGTTTATTGGAAACAGACAAAAATTGTAGCCAACGGGCAAAAAATATTTTTTGTCCCTGGCACATTAGGAAAAGAAAGCCAGAACCCATGATATCAGACAGCCTGAGTAGCACTGCTCTAGAACAACAATGAAATGTTATAACGTATAGCATTTTAAGGAACTGATAGTGCTCAATGACTCTTTTCCATATAGTTTTAGTTACCTAGTCTTCAACAAGAGCAGAACATCTTGGTACTTCTGACAGCTATACTCCCTTGTCAAACTGTCAGCTCTTAGGATGATTGTGACATGTCCTGTTATACACCTGGTATAATGATAGGACTCAGTATCACTGACTGAAATATAAAATGATTGAAATATGTGATTAGCAAAGCTGCACTGAATAGTTCCCACGGAATACAAGTGTTTTCTGTGTTAATGTGTGCTTCCCCATAAAAAGCTGTCATCCACACTGCTAAGAAAGGTTCAGGCAATAAGCTTTACACTCCAAAGGTAATGCCCCTTTTTCTGGCAATTGTCATCTCCTGTGCTGCCAGACAAATTCCCCTCACCAAGTCCGAAGCAGCATCTGATATACAGGGTGAGGAGTTGCTGCAAGGGGAAAAAAATAAGCAGAGTAACTGAGATGCATGCAACAGCAATCACCACACCTTAAAAGGCTCTTTGGACTGCATCCAAATATGTGTATTAGAAATATGAATGGTTAATTTACAGTGTATGCAAAGACAGGGCAGCTCTTCCTTTGGAGCTGTGAAGCACTTTCTCAAGCATTTCTTTCCTTTCTTCCTTTGAAAGGAGAGTGAGAGTTTTCTTTCTCACTCACCACTTACTTGGTGACTTGAAGAGCATGCCTAAGGAAGAGTTTTATAACTAGAAACATTTTAGTCTTTTATTTAATGTGTTTCCAAATGCTGTGAAGCAGAGGTGTAGGTTTTTTTTTAAAGTGTGTGTATCTGTGTGTGTGTAAGCCAAACCCAAGATCAGAGAGAGACAACCTAGGCAAAACTATATTAGGACCTTCCCCTGCCCCCCATGTACTGTTGGTAGAAAAAATTATTTGCACCATTATCTGGTTTGGATTCTCATCATTCAGTTTTAAGGCAGTCCAGCCCTTTCAGAAACAAAGATATGAGGCAAAATATGCAGTTACTATTCCACCTCATTCATTCTCAAGAAATAGCCCAGTGTTGCTTCTCAGGCCATTTCCGCACTAGACTGTTATAGTGCTATTATTCCACTTTCAACATCCTATGGAATCCTGGGGTTTGCAGTTTAGAGAGGGGCCTTTTTTAAAAAAAATATATATTTATTATGAACTTTAGTATTACAAAACATGCCTTTTACGTTACCACAGCACCAGATTTCAGAGGTGATGATGGGGTGTAGCCCCCATTGCCTGGGTAGGGGAATAGTCTCTAAGATCAGCAGAAATTGTCAACCTTTATTGAATATACTGCTTTAGTGTGCTCAAAATGTTTCACATCATTATCATTACCAGACTCTATAAACAATGCCTTATTGGTAAATTTTAAAGTATGGGCACTCATCATTATAGTCTTCATAACCATTCCCCAAGGAGAGACAGGAAATGTAAGCAGTAGTGTTGATCCATATTAGCAAACCATTTGTGCTAGTTTTTGTCTCCATCAGGAGCGAAGCTTTTTGTATAAAAAATTCTAAGCATTTCAGGATACTTCATTACATGGTCTGGAAGCCAGTGCTTTGGGGCAACCGGGTCTAAATTTGAGAAAGGGTGGAAAGAAACTGTTATACAAGAAGCAGAAAACTAAAAGCAGCTGCCAACTAAAAATAATTGCACAGTGGAATTTTTATTGATCACTATTTAGTTTCATTCATTGGCCATTTCCGCACGGGGTAAGTAGAACGGGCTGGTGCAACCTCTGACGGAGGTCGTCCACACCTTGGGAGAGGACTGGGTCAGACTACTTGTCAAAGTTCTGCACCTCAGTCCGGTCCAGAGCGACCCGAAGTGGTCACGCAGCGTGCTTTTTAAAAACCTGTTTTTACAGGTTTTTAAAAAGCACAGAGCGCGCCACTCCGTGCTACTCTGTTCCCGCACTCCGGTGCAGTTTGCAGGCACACACCAGTGCAAGCCTGCAGATCTGCCAGGGGCGGGCTTTAGGTTGGCGAGCTTCAGCAGTTGGTGGGGAGCCTCCACCAACCGGAAGCTGCCATTTTGGATGCCGGAGCAGTGCGGAGCGACAAGCTCGCACTGCTCCTTGTCAGGACGGACCCAAACGGACCCACCAAAAAGCTGGTGAGTAGTGGCAGGGAGCGTTTCCCTCGCCGTGCGGAAAGGGCCATTATTATCTCCATATTCTGTGTGAAGTACTTATAATGCATTCTTTAAATGTTCCATTGTAAGAAAAGGAGGATTTTTAGATGAGTTTTCATCACCTCCAGAGTGTTTGCACTTGAAGACTGATTATCATGTAATGATTTTCATGCCACACACAGTATCTAAGGGTGAAGGCAGGGGGAATGATAAGGTCAAAATGTTAAAGAAGCAAGAAATTGTTAAAGCTACTCTACTGGTCTAAACAAACTTGGCAGATGTGGGAAACCATAGGAATGTTTTTCAGAGGGGTGGGGAGATGGTGGATGGGCATATCTGTCTGTCTGTCTGTCTGTCTGTCTGTCTGTCCATCCCATCCATCCCATCCACCTATCCACACACACACACACACACACACAACTAGTATCAGTGTCCATTTCTGATACAGATGGTGGCAAGACATGGACCTCAGGACTATTGGGCTGGTATGTCTAGTCTCTAATAATCTTGGGATTATATACCTGTTTGCATCTATAGCCTGTTTACAGGGACAGTAGGGGAGGCTGTGGGATGCAAGACAACATAGCACACAAAACCTCATGTATCATTTTCTTTAAGGGGGAAGGTACTTTCTGCTTTAAGTTTTCTTTTAAAAAATGAATTAATGCAATTTTAAAAAGTTTATTCGAATTTTAAAATATAACTGAAGGAGGAGAGAAGAAAATGAAAATGAAAAAAAAAGGGGTGGGTGGGAAGGTACATATGATATGAGCACAGACCAAGCATACAGATTAATATCAATTGACCATATATATAAATACACATTCATGCGTACATAGCTAAAGCAGTAAGATCTTCTGAATATCGAACCTAAAATGGTGAATATTTATCTTTCCAACCTTGAAGTATAAGTCTTTTTGCACCTGTAAAGCATGTAGGATCTACCCACAGGCACCATCAATCAGATTCCATGTCACAGGGAAAAGAGCATGTGTATCTGCATATGCCAAAGATTTTTTAATGCAAAATTAATACACTGTAATACACCCAGCCAAAAAGGGATGACCAATGAATATGCCCACATCTTGTGCCACAATTTATATTACAAAACCATCCTAAACACCCTGAAAGTACCAGATGCCACCTAATCTTGGAAGCTAAGCTGGGTCAGCCTTGGTTAGCACTTGGATGGGAAACCACTAATGAATAATAGGTGCTGTAGGCTATGTTTCGGAGGAAGGAACTGGCAAAACCACCTCTGAGTACTCCTTGCCTCAGAAAACTCTATGATCTTCATGGAGTCACCATAAATCAACAGGTGACATGAAGTTATATATATATGTATGAAACTATCATCAAGTCAAAGTATTTTCTTTTTAGAAAGGGGTAATAGTGTCCAATATATCTGAAACATTGTTTTTTGCTTAACCAAATGTAGTTTGAGGCCTAAGGAGATTTTATATATTGAAGCCAGAGCAATTTTCCCCTTGGTTGATTTGCATAGGACAATCTAACTCTTCACTCAGTTCTAATGCCATTAAAATCCAATTTAATGCTTTCCAACAAACATTTATATACTAAATATTTTTGTTTCAAATTCTCTAGGGATATAATTAACACTTCTAACACTGTAGGAGTGGCTGAGGCACTCAGAACCGATGATACATGTATGGATTCCTAATAGTTTTGAAATTATAAATATTGCCATAGTGCATTTGTGGGTAACTGGTAAGCACACTGCAATATTGAAAGTGGCAAAAATTCTTGATCTGTATTCATCAATTGATCCAAACTACACAGTCAACCCATTTCTTCCATTAAAAAGGGAAGAAGCCTTACAATCATCAAGTTACAATTAGCATAGATTTAATGTAGCAAAAGGCAAGCAACTGTTGGAGATTAGGGGTGTCGGTCAATAATTATGGCAGCCCGCAACACTTCCTGAAATACCCAGAGCACTGCAGTGCTGTAATGTATGCTGATTCTTAATGATGTGGACAGCTGCCAACAGGATCCCATCCTGAATAGTGCAAGACAAAGCACCAAATTGAGAAAAAAAGCCTCCTTGGCCTTTTTATATAGTGGAAGTAGTACTAATATTGCATCTGTTTCCCCCCTCCCCAAGAGTCACATAATGGCATCTTAACAAGCAATTTAACACTTTGTTTTTTGAGCCCTGAAACAGCAAAGCTAATGAATGGCTGTCTGGGGGCTTTAAGAAGCAACAGAATGTATTACTTTTTGAAAGTGGCATTCCAGTCCTGGCAAAAGCCAATCTTCTCTTCAACAAAGGAAATAGTTGAGATATCAATATTGTAAACAAAGTACTGAGAGTATTCTGGTGTTGAGATAATTTGTTAATTAGTTCTTGGTCGTGACTAAGGCCATTTCCACATGAGACGCTGTCAGTGCATTGTAGCGTTACAGTCCTGACATTGCCATTCACACGATGCTGGCAGGTTGGGAACATTGTTTTCCACACCTTTCTGCCTTAAGCGGATGGATAGTGGTATTGCCACCGGTGTTCCTTCTGCATTACAGCATCCTTGACCACTCCCTTTCCCTGCCTCCCCCCCACTGCCCCGATTGGGCATTTTTTTGAAAGCCATACTAATGCAGCAATGCTGTAATGGCATGACACGCCAGTACACTATTGCACTTTTGCCCTATAATGCTTAAAAATATCTTTGAAAAAAGTTTTGACTCAAAGGAGAAATTTAAAATAAACACAGAGAGATGACAGAAAGTAACCACACCATGGGAGTAGCTGAGGGAGGGACAAGCTGGGCATGTCGACAACCCACCCACTACTAGATCTGCAATAACAGGAAGTGCTATCAAGCGCTATAATGCTACCACACTAAGATGGCTGATGGGATTGAAACGCTAAAGGGGGCTCTTCATGGACTTTTCTGGAAATAGAATACAGCTGTTTGGCGATGCTTGGGGGTGAGATAGCAACTGGATAGTGATGTCGTTGTGCGGTACCACAGCTCCTGGACTGCAAACAACCTGTTGTTGTTGCACTGTAGTGACGTTGTACAGAAATGGTCTGATTCCAATCTGATGAGATGTGCTTAGTCAAAATTAAATTCCATAATGTTCAGCAAGGCTTATTCTCAAAACTATAAGGAGCTTTTTTTTTGTCAATCAAATTTTGAGAAGATTACTATTTTGAACTTAGAGGCAGCAGTAACTAAGGGTACAATCTTACTTAACTGGGAATATTTCCACTTAATTGGGAGTAACTCTCATATATATAATTCTTTTATTAAAAAAACAACAATATTTTCAAGAACCTAACTTTGGCAGGACTTATTCCAGAGGAACTTTGGATAGGACCACGCTGAAATTTCCATTGCTTTAAATGGGAGTGGTACACCCATTCTGTGTATATCCCATTGCCTACAAAATGAATTTACTTCCAAATTCCAAGTTAGGATGTTTGAGATTTTGGTCAGAAATTGACCAAATTTCAATTGCTTTGGGTGCAGTCAATTTTATTCCCATCTAAGACTGAAATCTATTTTATCCCCCTGCCCCACTCCATCACAAAAAACATGCTAAATCAACAAATCTGGGAAGAAAGACACAATAGTTACAGCTATACAATTACATAATGATAAAATTCAATAAAATTACAAGAATTAGGAGGCCTGCAAGAGGGGGGTAACGTAACAAGATCTTTCCACCAATGTTTATGAGGTCATGCAGGAAAGAACCTGACAGAAATTGAAAAGTAAACTAAAAATGTGTTTTATTGAAATATTCACACACACGCAAAAGATCCAAGCACTCATGCACTCACACAAGAGCTAACTAAAGGATAAAGGGAAGAAAATTGTGGATAGAGGAATGTTAGGGTTTGGGTGACAATAACCAGTCTGGAGAGAAGTGAGGAAAGTGTCAAGGTGGCTTAAGTTGGCACCTAAGGACAGTTCTTGTTCAGAAATGTGGAGACAGCATGGCATTCAGTAAGGTGAGAGACTGTGCTGAGTAGCTAAAAAATGAAGGTTTTCATATCCCAAGACTACATGCAGGTATGGGTGTGAATGACTCTCACAGCCAAGTGGACAATGGGAGTTGCAATACAAACAATGATGTCCAGATGGAGTTAATGGTCTTAGTGTTTAGAGGAGAAAGAGGAAACGGCTGTTGTAATAGTTTTGTATTGTGGAGAGCTTTGGGGGACCATGCAGGACATCCAGGTGTGAGAGAACAGGGTTGAAACAATCACTGTTTGGTGAGAACTTTGCTTTTCTGCACAGAGATGTTCCAGCTTCAGTTTAAGCCTATTATCTCTGCAGTTGTTTGGTAATCTCCCTGACAATGATTTCAGCTATGCCTAGAGGTGCTGATCTGTCTTGCAATCACATGTTTTCACTCAGTAATTTTCCTTTGTCCAGCTTGACCTTCCAGTCATCTCAGGTTCCATTTTATATCAATGTCAATTACTGTAGTTAGTAGATAATATTTGCCAATTAAAGCATATCAATCTCGGTGTGTGTGTGTGCGCAGGACTGTAGCAGTCGGATGTGATCTCAGGTAGATGGATATAGAGGTTATAATTTCACCCTTACTGTTAGTGAGAGTGCCTGCTCAGAAATAAGTTTCACTGAGAGGATCAGCACTGCGATTTCTGCACCAAGTGGACAAAAGCCTTATGGCAATAGTGCATCTCCCCTAAGGGGAAAAAAGGCATGGGTGGGAGGGAGAATGAACAAATGAGAGAGGAGATTATGCTGGAAAGAAACAGGTGGCACTGGTGGACTGCATGGTCATACACCAGTTTTAAAAAAGTGGCCAAAAAGATTACTGGGGGAACGAGGGGAGGCAGAACTGTGCTAACAAGGTAGAATGTCACCAACACAGTAGGGAACAAAAAGAACAGGATGGCAAAACTCACGCTCCCAAGAAGTAACTGCAGTCACTTCAAATTTAAATTGTCTCTTTTATTGTGCAAAGGAACAGATGATTCTCATGTCCCTAGGCCACAGGAATGGTAACTGATGGCTTTGGATGGTTCTGTGACTCATGTGAATTACACATTTAAATGTGGGAATGTGCATATGTTAGCAGGCACAGATTTATGGTACTTTTGCCCCACCCCCAATGTTTTCCCAAAACAGTTCTTGCATTATTATTCACTTCCCCTCCTCCACTCTCCCTGGTGTTGTCCTGCTTCCCTCCTCCTCCTGCAGCCCCTAGCTTTCTAGAGAGTTTTAGAGATGCCACTGCGATGATAGCACTACAATTTGAAGACTGAGCAGAATGGTATTATTGCATCATTTGTTGTGAAGGCATGTGGTTTCTGACATGGTTAATTACAAAGCAGAGCTCCCTCTCTGAATTACCAGATTTTCCACCATTAATTGCTCTAAAATTCCTCACCTCCATACAGACAGAAAAATGTAGAGATGCATTTCAAACGCCTAACTTAGATTTCTGGTATAAATTTGAACTGTTTGACCACCACAACATGACATGAAGATGCCAAAGGAAAAGTTAACACCACTGTGTGTCCATAAAAATTCATAGCATTTTTACTAGATGTTCAGGTGTGTATCACTGTAACATTTTCCTCTCTATTGTACTATTCACTTTTACTTTTTTTTTTTAACAGTTTGTCTTTCTTTCTGTATAGCATACATTCATATGCATTTTCTTGCAACTTTCAAAGGTGCTGGGAAATTGTTCCAGACCACCCCCAACAATAAACCGCTCACTGCCCAGTTCCACGTTTTTTTTTTAAACCAGTACTTTAAAAACAAACAAACAAACAAACAAACAAACAAACAGTGCCTTCAGAACTATGGCAGTCCAGTTGTGGAATGCCCTTCTCTTGGAGGCCAGACTGGCATCAATGCTCATGTCATTTGCCGCCCACCCACAAAATGAGGAGACCACACATAGGGCTTGGGTTGAACTAAGGGCAATTTATTAATATGCCTAATTAACATACATGGTAATGAACTTGAACTTGAACTTGAGCGTGCAAATGATGTTTATTCTAAAAGAGGGAGGGGGCCACCAACCTGGGTGGACCAGGGCAAGAGTCAGCCTCAGACCATCTCCCCTGGCCGCAGGACGAGATACCAGGCCCCAAAGTCACGCCCAGAACGTGGACCATGACCTTGGCCGGCCCCTGTCTGGAAGGTGAGCCCGAAATCGAGTCCCCCGGGCTCAAGCCAGTAAGGGCTAGTCCCGGGCCCTCCTCAAGGATAGTCCTTATCCTACACCAAAGGGTGCCATAGGTACACGCCGAAACCCATGGACCCCCCCCTTACCGGCCATGGATAAGGACAAGCGTCCGCTTAGTCTTTATCCCCCAACTCCCCTCCAGGATGCCTCTAATTCCTTCTCGCAAATCGCACAGAAAAATTTCAATGCCCTTGGATGATAGGTGTACCCCATCTGGCCTGTACAGCTCCAATTTGTCAAAAACAATGTCATTGTGTGGAATAAAGTAACCCAAGCCCTGCTGCATAGCTTTGCGAATTTCCCGGTTTACCCGCTGGCGGGCAAACTCTAATGGCCGAGGATCACCTCCCCCACCCCACACTCTTCTCTGAACCAGTGCTGACCAAGCGATGGAAGTGTGAGGCCATGTGTCTTGGATGTGCTGCATGTCTTGAATGGCCTGAAGAATCAAGGCCTTGCCTTTCAACAGTCCAAGGTCATTACCCCCCAGGTGAATGACCAGCACATCAGGCGGAGGCCCACAGCTCTCCCCATACAACGTAGGTAACAAACCATGCCACCGGAGGCCCCTCCTGCCCAGCCATTGTATGGAAGCACAATCTCCCAATGCCAGGTTCGAACCCAGGTGACCGCCACGAGCATACCGCTCCACCCAGAATATGAAACTGTGGCCACAGATCAGTACTCGCTTCCTCCCCGAAGCAGGTCGCTCTGAAAAGACAAAAAACCTTAGCGCTGTTGGATCGGCCTAACATAGCGCCGATATACCGGAGACTTCCATCTCCCAATCCTCTGAATATCTCTGGCCGTTAAGCCCATACAGGCCGCAGTGGAAGCCGCCCCTATTCGAAATGAATGTGTGCCAAAGTTAACGCCCTGCAGACCGAGGTGAGCTAAAGCTTTCTTCGTTATGGTCCAGAATTGGTACCTGGTAAGTGGTGACTTATCAGCATGACAAAAAAGAGGCCCCTCGTGTGTTCCCCGGTCAGCAGTGTAAGCTCTGATAGCTCTGACCGGGCATAGTGCCGGGTCAGAGCACCTCTGTAATGTGATCACAATGCCCCGCTTGGTCTGGTCCGTCTTGGAACACCTTATGCGCAGACTTACCCAATGTCCGCCCCAGGTCAAATCCCGAAACTCCAATGCCCTGCCCGACTGGTCCCTTTTGCTCTGGACTACCAGCTCACTCATCCGTAGAGCCCCAAAAAAGGCCGTAAGAGCTGCTGCATGAAACAATGTAGCCTCATACGGTGAAGAGCATAATACCTTCCATGCGTCACCCAAACCCTTCAGAATGTTCGGGGAAAGCGGCTGCCTGCTGTCCCGGACCATCCCCTTGTGCCGAGCCCATCCTTCTAAAAACTTGCGGACCCGAAAATCACCGGTAAGGTCAGGGACTCCCTTTAACTTGGACCAAAAAGCCAGGGCCGATAATCGCGATCTAATAGATTGCGGAGATAAATTAGCTTGCTCAAGGGCGACACAGAATCGCAAAATGTGATCCACCGGGATAGGCCACATGTCCTGCAACCCTTCAGCCCCCCGGAAACTAGTAAACTCCTCTGCTGCCCTTAAATAGCTCTTTTTGGTACTGGGCGCAATTGACATACCAATCATCCGTGCTACCTCACCCCGCCAAGAGTCCACAGCTCGGAGGGCATTGGTTCTGGAAGAGGTGCTGCATTTGGTGCCAGCTCTCTGAAACGATCCATCTGCATACGAGAGAGAGAGTCAGCCAAAGAATTATCTACGCCTGCCACGTGTACAGCTGTAAAGACTATGTTATAACGGAGACATTGCAGCGTGAAAGCCCGGACCAAGCGCATGACACGCTGTGACCTAGAGGAAAGAGAGTTAATAACCCTGACTGTAGCTTGGTTATCGCACCAGAAATGCACCGATGCATTCGCCAACTCGCGTGCCCAGATGTGAACTGCTACCAGGATTGGAAAGAATTCCAGAAACGTGAGATCTGACGTGAGGCCCGCCTCCACCCAAATTTCAGGCCATCTCTGCGCACACCACCTACCCCTGAAGAAGACTCCAAAACCGATGGAATCTGCTGCATCCGATGCAATCTGTAAAGCATCCCTAACTTTAATTTCGTCTAGCCAAAATGAGACCCCGTTAAACCCCTCCAGGAACTCCTCCCACACCTTCAAGTCTAATTTCATCTCCCTGGTAACTCTAATCCTATGATGTGATTTGGTGACCCCTTTGTGGCATCGCACAGCCTCCTAAGAAACGCCTGCTGGGCGCCACTACCCTGCAGGCAAAGTTCAAATGCCCAAATATCTCCTGGAATTCCCTAAGAGTTGCTTTACGTCTGCCAAGGAAATCTGCTACCCGTGTCCTCAAATCCCGCACCTTGGCCTCAGGCAGCTTGCAGGACTGATTGACTGTACCCAATTCTATGCCTAGAAAAGTAAGCTGCTGCGCAGGGCCCTCTGTCTTCTCGTGAGCCAAAGGTACACTCAACTCACCCATAAGAGATGTGAATTCGGCCAACAGGAAACCACACTGCCCTGAACTCGCTCGACCAACAAACAAGAAATCGTCCAGGTAATGTACTATGCCCCGAAGGCCTGACTTCTTTTTGATGGCCCATTCTAAAAAGGTGCTAAACGTCTCAAAGGCAGAGCACGACACTGAACATCCCATAGGGAGGGCACGATCGACATAAAAACTTCCTTCAAATGCAAAACCTAAGAGTTCAAAATCAGCTGGGTGAACTGGGAGAAGGCGGAAGGCCGATTTGATGTCTGATTTAGCTAACTCTGCTCCTACCCCTTGCCTACGCACCACTCGAACTGCTGCATCAAAGGAAGTGTACCTGACCGAACACAACTCAGCAGGGATAGCATCATTAACAGAGTCTCCTCTGGGGTAAGACAAATGGTGGATCAATCTAAACTCACCTGGTGCTTTCTTGGGAACTACACCTAATGGGGAAATCCTAACATTGGGGGTGGGAGGCTGATCGAAAGGGCCCAAAACCCTGCCCTCTGCTACCTCCTTCCTATTTTTTTCCCTAACTACGTGCTCTCTACCTATCACTGACCTAAGGTTACTAGCCATAAAGAACCTACGAGGCCCCACACTAGGAATCCTAAAACCTTCGGTAAAACCCGCCAACAGATATTGTGCCGCAGCCCGGTCCGGGTAATCCCGGAGCCAGGCAAGCAGCCTATCCACCTTAATTGGGCTGGGACCCTTTGTGAACCGATGTCTGAGGTCCAAGTCCCCGTTTTCCACCTCCTTCCTTGGAACCTGTCCCTCCTCCTCTCCCCTTGTTGCAGTTGCGGGCGGAATGCGGTCCCCAGCAGATCCCGCAAAGGTGCTTGTATCTACAGGGGCACCTGGCACAAAACCCTTGGGTCCCAAACTCCCAGCATAATTGTGTCTGCTCCGGTGAACCCTGGGTGCGGATGGCACCCCCAGGCTTGTTAATCCGCACCAGGTGTCCTGATTGTGATCTCTCCCCGAAAACAGGGCGAGCCGGTGTTAATGTCTGCATCCATAATTCTGTTATGATCTTGTCCCAACGCAGGTTGGGCTGCTTTGCCGCCCGCATCCTAAACTTCTCATCATAATGGAGCCATCCATTCCCTGAAAAGTCAGCCTGCGCCCTGAAAATCGTATTCAAATACACCAACATGGAATGTGCCCTGGAAGGCTGGGCCTTAACAATAACGTCCATGTAAATAAGATAGCCTGTAAACCAATTATTCCAGTTCTTCTCAATCCTACGGTTCTTTAATTTCTCCTTTTCAGTCGCATCCAACTCGTCCTTCTCCTTTTTGTCTAACTCCCGATACAAAAGAGAGAACAAATCAACATATTCCCCCTTCCGTATCTTCTCAACCGTAGCAGTAGCGAGGTGTTCATCCAAAACCCCTAGCTGTCCCTCAGCTTCTGGATCGGGGCCCACAGCCCTGTCCTTGTCCTTGTCTGAGTCATGTGATCCAGCAACCACTGCTTGGGAAGAACCCGTGACCTCCTGGGACTGGCCCACCTGCCCTTCCTGCTGCTGTGAGGGTGAACTATTATCCCCTGAGGCCAAAGGAGAGGAGGATGCCAATGGCGCCAGAAAACCTCCAGGAGGGGCCCACACCATGTTCCTCGGGGGGGTAGGAAAGGTCCATGGCCATGCCCAACCAACATTGTAATCCCCATAGCCACCATACTCACCCGATACATCTTCCTCTGTCGCCTCTCCCGATGGCCCAGGTTCCCAAATGTTGCGTGGCGCAGCCCAAACTTGTTCCCGGCTTTCTGGACGCGATGGACTCAGCCTCTCGCCCCCTCTGTCCTTTTCAATGGCATCTAACCGCGCCAAAATCTGGTTAATTGCACGCACGGGCATGGGTACTGTCTGTTCATCACTTTCCCCACCCCGTCCAACTGCCTGCCTATTCCTCTCAATAGCCTGGAGCTTCTCGAAGATGGCAGCCACCATGCTCGAACCTGCATCCTCATCTGCAGATGAGGGCACTGGCACCAAAGCTGAGGATGCCCTAGCCCGCTTGGGCCTCTTGGCTGGCGTGACTCCCTTGGCTGCAGCAGCCCCCTTGGCCGGGGTGGCTTTCTTGGCGGGCTGTTTGCTTCCCGAAGCCCCTGGAGCCTGCTTAGAGGCCATTGGACCTTCTAAGTCCCAACTACAGTAATCCCCCGTCACACAAACGTTTAAAGCCCCAGACCCCTTACTAGATGTCCCAGGGCCTTCCCTCCGCCTTTCACTAATTCCCGAAGGTGTCACCTGTATGGGCTTGAAGTTGGGGGGAGAACAGGAGGGAGGCAGGGAAGAGCGGCAATTCAATCTCCACCCGATTCCCCCTCTCGCACTCCGCAGGACCCTAAGCAGGGCAGAGGTAACCCGATCTGCAGCCTGAGCCACCTACTCCCTTCCTCCTTGCCCGGGCGGCCACTGAGGCGGCCGCCTCTTCTGTCCTTTTCAGCCCTGCTGGGCCACAAGGAGGGGGAGGAACGCCGGCCGTGTGCTGCTTGTCCGGCTCCCGCGAGGGCTGCTCCGCGCCGCAGCCACGCCGACGAAAGTCCCTAAGCGGCCAACGATGCCTCCCGGAGCTGGAGGTGGCGCCGGGGGGGGGATAACCACCCGTCCCATGCCGCCGCTGAGCCGCAAAGCTGCCCAAAATGGCGCTCGCCGACCATGCGGTCGGCTGAGCTCCCAGCAGCAACGTCCGTCCTCCTCGCAGGGATTCAGAGAAAGAGGCTGGAGGTGAGGCGGGGCCGCCCTAAATAGAGCCTCAGCGCCCCGCCCCCTTCAGCCTGTGCTCTCCTCTCGCGAGAGGATGGCAAATGGTGTCCCCCCACCACCACCTGCTTCACGTGGGTGGGGGTGGCCGGATTAGGTGTCAAGTTAAAATCTGGCTTTTCATCAAGCCTTTGGGCCTCATTAACATCCCAAATATGGTGTACATAGTTTTAAATTTTTTAAAAATCTTTTTACTCTGCTTTTAACTTATTACTGCAGTTTAATATGTTTTTATTTCATTTAATTATTTTTTGTTTTAAACTATATAACTTGTTCTAATGCTTTTCATAAGCTCTCCTGAGATCTTTGATATAGGGTGGGGTATACCTATTTTAATAACTAACTAACTAAATAAATACTTGTGAGATCAATGTTGTGGAGCTTAAAGGAAACACAGCTGAATGAGTATACGCAAAAAAAAATTATGAGCAACTAAATTAAATGTAGTGTAGTTGTTTGAGCATTGGAATATGAACTTGGAGACCAGGGTTTAATTCCCTACTCCACCACAGAAACACACTCTCAGCCCAGAAAATCCTGTGATAGGTTCACCTTAGGGTCGCCGTAAGTCAGAAACAACTTGAAGGCACAAGGCAACAACAAATCAAATGCAAGAGATTCGGGAAATATTTCAACCCGTGGTTAAGTACTGGCATAGGATTCTGTTCCTGTCAGTCTGTCATAAAGTATTAAATACAATATACATAAAAAGACTTGTTGATTGTATATTAAATATGTCACTGTGGTTTGGGCTGGTTGATTTCTGTACTTTGGTCACAGTACGTATTTATCAACATGTGGCTACAGCTTGTCAAATGTCTGCTTTCTGATATGCATAAAATAGCCTGTGACAACAAGTAACAATCACCTGTGATTGATCTTGGGCTCCTGAGCGTATCTTCTATCATTTCAAATTCTATTGAACTGCAATTCTCATCAGTATAAGAAAGTATCGGTTTATTGACAGAGCTGGTTTTTTTTTTTTTTTTAGCAATCTTGGGATGCTTAAAGAGGCTAGTGTTGAAACATCCCTTGAGCTTAAACATAAGACACACTTTTCATAATGTGGTCCCATTGCCCATTGAAACAAAACACCTTGTAATCTAAAGCAATTACACCCATTTATTTTGTTCAGAAGGAGTGTTCTGCTGTAGTGGAAAAAAAAAAGGGCAACCACCCTGAAGCCTCATTTGTGGTTTGATACCAGCTGTGCATTGCACAGATCCATTTTAAATAATCTTCTATAAAATAATACAAATCCACAAGCAAGCAATACCTCCTATGGGCCCTGATATCCTCTTGTTCAAAGTCTCTCCTCAGTTTTACCTTGCATTGGCCGCTAACAGTGAATGCTAATTAATGAGCCACCAGAACTTGCTAGGATTGTCACACCTAGCTGCCTCTTAGAAACTGAAACAGATCTGAAGAAAAACAGCCGGGTCTGAATACGAGTAGGTAAAAAGTTTTTCTATGTCTGTTTTTGAGAAATTGAGTAGCAAGAGGTGAAGAGAGAATGCATTTTGCTGTTATTTTGGGAGATATGAAGGGTTACAGTTGCCCACCCTGGGCCCAAATCTTCTTGTGCAGTAAAAGAAAAAAGCCTTGTTTGCTTCCCAGTTCTGTTGTCAAGACTTCCCGCTCACCTGGTGTGTCAAGCAGGTCTCCAGGTATGTTGCAGAACAGGTAAAAACAAGGGAAGGATGACAGTGCCTGGGAGCAAACAGGTGGATATAGCCACAGCAACTTTTTCTTTCAACCACAGGGGAAGATATAATTTGTGGTTTAATTTGTTGATTTTCATCTGGCTATGTAATGGCAACCTTGGATGTTGTTGCTTAATTACTAGCACTGCTGGTCTGTAGACACACTTGCTTCTCACGTGCTCTACCAGTTCCCTCCCCCCACCCCAGGAATAAAAAGTATTCAGCAATCTTTAGTACTTTGCCATTACAAAGCATGTGATTTAGTTTTCCCAGCTCCCAGGACCTTGCTTCTTTTCAGGGTCTTAAGGCAAGGGGAGGAATCTCGGGAGGAGAGTGATGCTGAAAAGTGAGTTAGTAGTCCTCACTGCTACAGGATGACTGAACAGCATTCTCATGAAAAAGAAAAGAAAAATAAACCCCATTCCCTCCCTTCTCCTGCTCCCAGCGTTTTTCAAACCATGGCCACTGCCAGGGCTCAGTGGGCAAGAGCAGGCAGTGTGGGGAAATACTGAGTTGCCTCACCATTTACTGTCTCAAAAGTCACTGAACACAGGGCTGCAGTTGTATAGCTTTTCCTAAATTACTGTCAAGGTGTCTGAAGCTGCAGTGAAGTTTTCTTTCTTGATCTCAGGTGCACATGAGTTGTACCACTGTAAGGAAAAAAGTATGAAATGAATGTTTTTCTTCATAAGTTTAGGTACTTGATTCTTTTCTTATTTAATTCTTGATTTAACTTCTCTGTCTACTTTTTCTTGTCCCCTTTTTTCTCTCTTCAAACATCTGGTTTAAAATCTTCTCATTCCCTTTTTCATTTTCTCTCATTTCTCTTTTTGACATCTTCTTCGGTTTCCTACAATTCTACTTCTCCCTCATGCCCTTGTCCCTCACTTTCCTGTCCTTTTACCTTCTCCCCAACAATTCTTGGCTCGATAAATATCTTCTTCTCTTTTCATTCTTTCTCTTATTCCTTCCTTTTTTCTTCTTCTTCCCACTCTGGCGCACAACTCCTGCATTTTCACTTCCTCCTCCTCGTCTTCTTCTTTCTCACATCCAGTGCACTTGTCTCCCTCTTCCCTCTGACTTGCCATTCTCATTCCTTTTTTCCTTTACCCCATTTTTCTTAGGCCATTTCCACACTAGCCTGTTATAGCGCTACGATTCCACTTTCAACATCCTATGGAATCCTGGGCCCCTCCCAAAACTCCAAACCCCAGGATTCCATAGGACGTTGAAAGAGGAATCATAGCATTATAACAGGCTAGTGCAGAAATGGCCTTAGCTATACTCACCATGTTCCTTCTTGTTTTTTCTGTATCTGCCTATATGACCTCTAATCTTTGCCCTCTTCCAAGTTAGAATATGGTAGATTCTCAGTATTTTAAAGGTGTAAGTCTCATTGCAAGAAGGCATGATATGCATCAATAGGATTGTCCTGTTGTTCTATCGTCATCATCATTATTATTAGCAGCAGCAGCAGCAGCATCACCATTTCCCACTCCCCAAAATATATAACATTATTATGATTATTTTGGCAAGGTGGGAGGACTTTACAACTTGACTGTAAAAGTGGGGGCGGGGGGAGAAGACAAGGTGGCCATGAAAGGTACTGATTAATGGAGCAACTCAGAATCCAGAAAATTTATTTTTTATTGGAAATGTTACTTTGACAGAACTATATTTCCTACATGTTGTTAAAAAGCTGTGTTATCAAGGGTGTTTTAAAAAGCTGGAAAAGTCCCCCCCCCGTTCAAAACAGAGTTTAGAAAACTTTCTCTTACTGGATTACAGCTCCCATCTGCGTAATATTTGGGGAAGTTACTTTTTGGATTGCAACTCCTGTAATTTTCCAGCCAGCACAGCCAATGGTCATGTTGGTTGGAGGATGCTGGCTACAATTCCAGTGGTTTTTGCCCCCCAAGCTCTGGACAAGCCTAAGAGGTATATGTTCTGAGGAAGAATAGTATTTCAGGAAGAGCAGGATAGGTGAGCTGAATCCTTTCACTGACAACAGGTTCTCTCACCAAATTCCCACCATACACAGTTTCTTTCCCATGCAGCCTGATATTGGATAATGATTTACTTTTCTAAACATGTATTCAGAATTCCTTTCAGGAAGAAGCAGCAGCTTCAGGTGGTTTTGAGCCCAAAAAACTGATGGCAACTTGATTAAGTACTTTCTTGAGGCTGTTCTTTATTATTAGTATTTTTTAAAAAAGCAAGATGTTGATTTCTTATACTTGCTTATGACTTTTAATTTGCTTCTGAAAGTGTGAAATGTAAGCTAGGGAGCCTTTTTAAGATAATACTTTCCTTTTAATTTACCACCTAGTGGCTAACTGGACCAAGGCCATTTGAGTACCAAAACTAGACATAACTCCAGACTGACATGGAATCTATTTCACCAAAGGCCATGGAGTTTAACTGCCACCGCTTTCTTTGAAGCCTAAAAGAGGACCTTAACAACTGGATAATAATTACCAAGATCTCCCAGAAAGAGGATTTAAGTAGCTACTTCTTTCAAAGCAGCAAGGATCAGTCTTTCATGGAAAGAGGTATCAGCTGAACCCAACCAGTGATCCACTCCCTAGCTAGATGTTAATATCCCAAAAGGACAAGGGTGAGGAATATAGGTGGTTGGCTTTAGCATTCCAATCATTTTGGTCTATATCCTAAGTTCACATCAATTAAAACTAATCCCACTCAAATAGACTAAATGGCACTAAGATAATTTCATATTCAAGTGTAAATGACACTATTTTTAGTGTGCCTTGCAAATACGCCATATCAGGGCTCTGAAAGTTCTAATATAATCCCAATAAGGGCAAGTTTTACTAGCCTGTTCACCACTTGGAAAAGTCTTGCTGTCCAGCTATTTAAGAAATCAATTAGTGGGTCTGAGTTTTGATTGCTTCACCACCACCACCACCCTAAAAGAAGCACAGCAATACAGTCAGCCCTCCACATTTGCTAGAGTTGGGGATGCAGGACCCCCACAAAATTGGAAAATTCACAAATACTAAAATGTGTGTGTGTGTGTGTGTGTGTGTGTTTGTCTGTGGAAACAGGGCTGAGGCATGGTGGAGAGGATGGATGCCCAGAATCCAAACCAGGTCAGGAAAAGGAGACGGAAAGGGGGTAGGTCAGCATGATGGACCTATATTTCCTCTCTCTGTCACCCAGCTCCTATCTTGGGTGTGGGGGAGGCATCGGGGGAACTTTTGTGGCACTGAGAAATCAGAGTGCAAGCCATTCTTAGCTGTCCAGGCAGCTGCTGGTGGAGGAGGAGGAGGAGGAAGAGGACCACCAGGGATGAGTTTTTAAAGGGCTGTAGGTCTGATCGGAGCCACTGAGAGAGAAGATTCCCCTGGAACAGAAGCACCTGAGGGGAGGAGCAGGGGTTGGAGAAACTTGCAAATGATCAAATCTATGAAAATCAAATGCACAAATATGGAGGCCTGACATATGCCTGCCTGCCTTTCTTTTTCTTTCTTTCTTTCTTTGGTGCATTTGGCCATGCTCATTATGAGATGTGTGTGATCTGTGTTCTAGTCATGAAACATCCTATCTGTTTCATTGTTCACAGTTCCCCAATAGACCAGTGAGGTGCCTTGGCTGGGAAACACTGAGGGGCATGTTCAGGAGTGATTGTGTTGATAGCCCATTCCATCCGACTACTCCATAGCGAAACAATGGTTTTAACAAGAGTGCTAGTCAAGTCAGCTGGAAACTTTCTTCCCCCCTCACAATGGGGAAGTCCTATAAATCTGACTTGAGACAGACTGTCATAATTGGTCTTCCACCTCTGGGAATCTTGAATGCCCAACCAGCTCTGTGCCCTGTCTATTGCTAAGAACTGCAATTCCCAGTGCTGAGACAGGAGAGAATCCTTGCCTAGAGCCCTTGAATTTCCAATCCAGTTCTGAGTCAAGCATAAGGGACTTTCCTACCACTCCTTTTCATACATCCTTGTTTGTTTCTCTTTAAATCTGTCCGTGGTCAAACATACCCACATAGTCACAATATCATGTGACTGATGTATTACATGGTCAAAAGACTTTTATTTAGGCTTACTTTTCATGGGTGTATGCGTATGCCTTCAGGACACTGTGGACATAGTATATCTTGATTTCAGTAAGGCCTTTGACAAAGTTCCCCATGACATTCTTGCAAAGAAGCTAGTAAGATGTGGACTGCACAGGGCTACTGTCAGGTGGATTTGTAACTGGTTGACTGACCGTACCCAAAGGGTGGTCACCAATGGCAGATTCTCATCCTGGAGAGAAGTGACTAGCGGGGTGCCACAGGGTTCTGTCCTGGGCCCGGTGCTGTTCAATATCTTCATTAATGACTTGGATGAAGGAATAGAGGGCACGCTGATCAAATTTGCAGATGACACCAAATTGGGAGGGGTTGCTAATACGCCTGATGGCAGGATCAAAATTCAAAAGGACCTGGACAGATTGGAGAGCTGGGCCAAGGCTAACAAAATGAACTTCAACAGAGAGAAATGTAAGGTCCTACACTTAGGCAGAAAAAATGGTATGCAGAAATATAGGATGGGGGACACGTGGCTGGCTAACAGTACGTGTGGAAGGGATCTAGGAGTCTTCATAGACCACAAGCTGAACATGAATCAGCAGTGTGATGCGGCAGCCAAGAAGGCCAACGCAATTCTTGGTTGCATCAATAGGAGTATGGTGTCTAGATCGAGGGAGGTATTGGTACCACTCTATTCTGCATTGGTTAGACCTCATCTTGAATACTGTGTCCAGTTCTGGGCACCCCAATTCAAGAAGGATATGGATAAGCTGGAGCAGGTCCAGAGGAGGGCAACCAAAATGGTGAGGGGCCTGGAAGCCATGCCCTATGAGGACAGACTTAGAGAGCTGGGGATGTTTAGTCTGCAGAAGAGAAGGTTGAGAGGGGACATGATAGCCATGTTTAAATATTTGAAGGGATGTCATGTCGAGGAGGGAGTGGGCTTGTTTTCTCCTGCTCTTGAGACCAGGACAAGGAGCAATGGATGCAAGCTGCAGGAGGGGAGATTCCGCCTGAACCTCAGGAGGAATTTCCTGACAGTCAGGGCTGTCCGGCAGTGGAATGTGCTGCCACAGAGTGTGGTGGAGTCTCCTTCGTTGGAGGTTTTTAAGCGGAGGCTGGATGGCCACTTGTCGGGAGTGCTTTGAGGGTTTTCCTGCATGGCAGGGGGTTGGACTGGATGGCCCTTGTGGTCTCTTCCAACTCTACATTTCTATGATTCTATGATTCTATTTATGGCAAACCTGTGAAATTTCATAGGGTTTCCTTAGGCAAGGAATAATCGGAGGTGATTGTGCCAGTTCTTTCCTCTGAAACACAGCCTATACTACCTGGTATTCTTTGGCAGTCTCTGCCAAAGTACTACTAACCAACCTGACTGTATTTAACTTCCAAGATCAGATGAGACCTAGTGTTTCAGGATATTTGCATTGAAAGTAATTGCATTTTTTAATCTATTGCCTGATTAATCAAGGGCAAGTAATTGTTTTAACCAATTAATTAACAAACTTGGACACTCAAAGCACAGTATCTGGGTTTCTGTCTTGAAATGCTTTTGATTATAATATATTGATTCATTCATTCATTTAATTAATTAATTAATCTTTATTTACCTCCTCTCCAGCTTGCACCAATTCCTAAGCATGCATCAAAAACTAAAACAACATAGAAAGTTAAACATCAGAGATCCACACAACAGAGATTCACATTATGCTGAAGAGTTACAAGACCGCTGAGACCTCAGGCAATTTCAGGGTCTTTTGGGAAGTAATAACTGATGTAAAGCAGGGACCAGCAAATTAGAGGAGCCATTTTGAAACGGGCTCTGGGGAGTATAATCCATGCTGTGGAGAACAGAGAACGGATGGTTTATTATTTTTAGCAATGTTTGCTGAAGATCAGCTTTGTCACCTGGCTTTTTAATGTTGGCAAATTTATTCAGCTTCCTTTTCAACTTTTCAGCTAAATAAAACATTGAATAAAAATGTGTAGTTTAAACACTCTTTCTGTGTGCAGGAAGATACTGCTCACAATCACTGTACTAGGACTACTGTGGTTCCCTGGTTCATTGTGTCCTTTGAACATAATTCAGGTGAAAGCTGTTTTTTTTTAAACCTTTTTGATGGCAAACTCATGCATTATTTCCCCAAAGTCCATTTCTTTTGTAAGTTCATACTTAATAGGGAAAATACCTGGTTGCCCTTTCTATTCTTCTCTATAAAACCTGCACTTTTGATGAGTGCTAATTTATTGAAATTTCTTTTGAGTTTCTGACACAGTAATTTTCAGTAGGCAAAGAACCACACTTCACTGGAAATGAATTGTAGTTGCAATTGAAAAGTTACTTTTACAAAGAATTTTGATCCCATTCATTAGATTTTAAAAAAGTAATCTATGTAATTTTTCATTGCACTGTTTAAGAAGTAACTTGTGTTACTCCTTGCATTGCTCATTACCTTTCATTACTTTCTGTCATTTTTGTGGGGGAAGCCTTAGGATTAATAAGAAAATGTTATATATATTAAACAAGATCCCTAGCAAACTTGCTCAAAAATGCATAAAAATGACCTTTAAAGGTAATTTTCAAAAAGTAACTAGACAACGTTATCATACAAGTAAGACTTCATGCCCATCCATTACATTGCTCTAACTTCATTGGCCTAACTCTACGAGCTTCATTTGAGAGCTGGTCCCAAACAGAGTAGTCCCAGTGAATCAATGGAATTTACATAAGTGGTGATTTACAAGTTGCTACTGATTCAGTGGACTGCCAGATGGATTAAGCCATCATATCTTTGTTGTATCTCTTCGCCAACCCTCATAGCTTGTTAAAGGTACCAGTGTTGGGTATTATATTACTTCCAAACTCTGGCTCTTCCTGCCAGCTTTTCCTCCTTACATACAAAGCTTTCTGGATATGTAACACCCAGGGTTAATGGTGTGGCAAGCTCAGTTGTGCTGTGCTTGTGTATCCCATAAAGTGTACCCTCCTTCTGTGCTTGGATGCTCTGCATAGCCTCCATGAGGTTGCACCCTAATTTCCAGCATACCCCAGCTAGAAACACTCAGCTGCTCCTTTCAAAATCATTGCAGAGCCTGACTCCACTTTACCTACTTCTTGGTATGGCTGGTGGCTTCCATACCAATGGGTCTATAAACCTACCCTGAGTTTCAGTCCAAACTTTATGGGAGCTATCCAAATTCCTCAGCTGATTTCGAGGCAGGGTTCAGCACCTTGAATAGTTCTTGTAAACTTCAGTCTAAAGACCAGAGCAGACCCACTGCCTCACTGGAAACCACCACTGGTGTCATCTTTCTGAAGGAATGATATTATACTCCAACATCTGGAAAAGAATTCCAAGCTATTACAAAGTGTTATCATATTTTTGTTATGCCCCTAGCCACCCGCTGGCAGTAATCAAATGGCAAAACTCACAATACTTTCAGAGACGCATGTGCTGCCTTTTGCCTTTAAATGAGTTATATTCAAATCTTCTGCTGAGTAATACATTCGGAGCTTCCTCCACTTTCCACCTTCCACAAGGGCCCCTGAAAGTTCTGAAAGAAAGCACTGTGCTGTTACCCTGTTTTCTGGGGGTCCTGGGAGGGACACCTAAATGTGCTCTCAATTATATGAGTCGGGGAAATTAGCTAAGAGCACAAGCTAGCAATACGAGAGGCAGGGCAATGGAGCGAGATCTTTTATCCAGCGTCTATGGGGTCAAGCCAAGTCAAGGAGCACACAGAATTGAAATAATAATTGTGGTTTTTATTAAAATACAATCAAACAGTGTATGCAACACACTCACACAGAGAACTAAAGAAATAAAGGTTGGAGTGGGATAGAGGGATTTTTAGAGGAGTTGTTGGTTTGGGTGATACTACACCTGTCCTGAAGCCCCGGTAGTCCGCAGCAGAAGTTCGGTACGTGGGACTGCGGGGAAGGCTCGCCAAGCAAAGTGGCAGCAAGGCTGGATGGTAGTCAGGAGAGATCTGAGGAAGCTCTCAAAGTCAGGGGTTCTTATAGGGGAAAATGTGGCTGTAGGCTAGTCCATACTTGGGGAAAACAATGAGTTTCGGGCTGGAGACAAAGCCTCCGAAAGGTCAGAATTTAGCATGATTGAGTTAGGTCCGAGTTGACAATAGAGTAGACAGTATGTAAATGCAAAGTGCTTGACAGATGAGGATTCTAATCAAGCTGCCTGCTCGGGGCAGGGAGTTCTTTGTAAGTAGTGCGCATACCTGATGAGGGTACTTGCCGTGAGGTCTCCTGAAGCGGCAGGTTGGCTATTTCTGGCCAGCCTGTATTGATTTGGAATATTACAGCGATTAGCGACTGAGCATGTTTGCGTGCTTGTCTGGGGGCCTCACAAGCACATGGGAAGGGATGAGTGAGGAAGGCTGAATTACTGATATCAAAGTGATATCTAATGTCACCCCCAAGTGCAGCTTAGGAACTGCAGTAACAGTGCATGAGTTCTCCTTAGGCAAAGGTGGCTCATGCTCTGCATAAAAAGAATAGTGAAGGCAGATTCTATCCTTACCAAAGATCAGCAAGTGCCATGAGCTTTTGTCCTTTTGCACAATACAGAGAATTCCAACTGACTGATATAAATGTATGATGTCTGCAGTCTGGTGTAACATTCCAGTTTTTCTTTGAAATTTTAAGATATAAACAAGGGAGATGGAAGACAGAGATGATGGTGATATCCCTAAACTCTTTAATGACAGATCCTTTTCTTTCCTGCTGTTCTCAGGGAGATACTGCACTGTGGGGGCAATGTTTAATGGAAAAGGTCACAGGTTCCCTGGATTCAGTCTACAAACTATTCATCCCCATCCCCCAGCTTCCTGACAGTATCTCTCTGGCCTGTACAAGTGAAGTAGTCTGAGAATCCATGGACAGATGTGTGCATTGTTGCCAGATATCTAGGTAACAAATCCAAGTTCTTATTTTCTTATTGCTATTGCAGTGCTAACAATTCACATGGAGGCTTATAGGACAGTGCCTGAGATCCCCCATCAGTGCATAACTCCATAGTTCTGCAGCCTCTCACCGCCAGACAGCTGCCAAGCCCGAGGAAGGGTCCCTTCTGCTCTTGCTTACAGTTGAAGGAGGAGTGGGCGATTCAGACCATGGAGACGCAGCTGATCACAGCCCAATAGTGAGGGTAAGAAATGAGGGTGCACTCTCAAATAGAGTGCATCTGCCATTTCCTTCCCCTGGAAGCTCAGAGTCACCTCCCTTTATGGTCTGAGTCACCTCCCTTCCTTCTCTTGCTGCAAGCAACAGCAGCAGGAGTCGCTCCTGGTGCTTGACAGCTGCTGGACAGTGGGAGATTTTTGGATGGAGCAAAAGGATCAGTGAATAGCACTCCACTCCCCATCCAAAATAGGACTTATGCATGCAGAAGCACTTATACACATGTAAGTCACTAGCAGGATGCTGGCCAGTGTAAGCAAACAAATAAAACAAAAAAAGAGGTCTTTAACCTGAATTACATTTCAAAAGTGGGGAGCTCAGGGAAAGGGCAAAAGTAACAAAATGGTGAGGAACAGGGGAATGGGAGAAGCAAAAGTATCAATGGACAAATGTGAGAAGATGTGTGTGGGACAGAGAAGCTGGAGTCCATCTTCTGCAGACATGAACCTACACAACCCACTGCTAAAATTCCCTTTTCTGCACAACCATTAAAAGTACAGGAGTCCTGTCCTCTATTTCACCTGGTAATCCTAGCAGGGACATCTATAAGGAAGAGAATTCAGCACTTACAGTAGTCCAGAAAACTGGTGGTGTTCATCTAGGTAGCGGTATTCCACGTTGTGCGTTTTGAGCAATTGACTCTTTCATGCTCATTAATATTTCTCAGATAACATACTGATGAAAGTATAGGAGAGCCTTGGAAAACAGATGGGAGTGTGTGCTGCAGCACTGCGTCCTCCAAATCTCCTGTGCCTTTTTTACCTTACACAACTATAAATTACAAGGCATGCAACTGCCATCTTACCTGCTGAAAGAGCTCCAGTTCTAATCTAAAGAATTTGCAGCAAGAGTGTTCTTTTTCCCCCTGTTGTCCCAGTTTTTCCAGATGCCTATGAGAACAAAAAGTGTTAATAGGTATTAATACTGTATACAGATTTTGTATTCCCCACACGCTTCATGTTTTTGCACAATGAAAATCACATGCCTTGTACTTCTTTGCAGGTTTCTCCTTCTGATGCTATGACATCTTAGAGTGAGATTTATGAATTACTCTTTTGGTTTTTAGCATTTGAAGCCTGAGGAAATATTTGTTATTTGATCACATTGTATTGCACCTTTTCTATAGTGAACATGTGTTATCAGTGTACATTAACAATATTGCTCTGTGAATTCTCTGAGAGTGGTAGCATGTCCTTACTGAACTCAGCTCTCCTCAATTAATCCAGTTCTTCGCTCAGTATCCCAAACTGCCCTCACAATAAAGTTGTCTGCTAAAATACTTGCAACACTGCATATCTGCATGAGCATCTTAAAATGAAATCTATATCATCCAAGAGTAAGTATTTTAAACAGGAGAAACAATGGTCTCTAATCAATGGGATAACCAGATTTTAAATGTTGATGCCTTTGGAATAATTCTCATTCTGTTTGTTAAACTTGATCAGAAAGTTTTCATTATGAAAGCACTGGGAGATGGTGGTCTAGTGCAATTACTTCCATTAACACTTTTTTTTTTAGTTTTACATTATAATGGGTTACAGTGAATTGTCTTTTCTCAGCTTCCCATGCTGTGTGATGCATAGCATAACCAAGATCAAATCTGATCAAAGATCTTATCAAAGTGAAATAAACGAGTCTTTCGAATCAGACCTACATCAGGCCATCAGTCACAATTTATGACAACTGGACCAAACACAGTTTATCCGTGGCCTGCCAGGTATTTGTCAGGTTTTGCTATGGCAGCCTGAGGCAGGCAGGAAAACAAAAAAACATAAAAGGAGATTGAACTTATAACGGACTGTCATCTGTAGCTAAGGACAGCCCCCTCCAACTGTCCCAGTTTGAGGGGGGCACGCATTAATCTTCTGCTGTCTTACTTTCTCCAGAAGCTGCTTTTAAAATGTCCCAGTTTTTCTCTCTTCCTCTCACTTTTCCCCTTCATCCTTGGCTTGCTTCAGTTACTGCAAACTGAGTTCAAAGAGCAAATGTAGATTGCACTCAGAAGGGAGGAGAAGAGAGAAGGCGGAGGAATCTTCCCTTTTCCAGTAGGCTAAGGCAAAAGCAAGCATCTGCATTTTCTGCTAGCTTTGGAACAGAATATCCAGTATTGTGTGATTCCTAACTGATTTTTCAATTAAGCAAAAGGAATAAAAACGTCTTGCCAAAAGCACAGGAAAGGAAAGACCCTGACGCTTAAGAGGGGCCTTCCTTGAGTAAATCCGCTTTAAATGGCAGCACCCTAGAACTGTGCACCAGATATCCTCTAAGTCTTTCTTTCTTACATACACATAGATTTTCCCCACCTCTGATTTTCATAAAATAGGATCAATAACACTGAGAAGCATTCCTGATTTGATTTGTTCCCCCTCTCTTCAGTCCTGATTCTTGTTTTTGAGCTCTGCATAAACTTTGCATTTTAAGGCTTAGTTTTATTGGTTCTCTTTGGTCCGCTCTGCTTCCTTTTGAATTACGAATTCCCTGTGTGTGCCAGGGCTGTATGGTCCCACAGGAAAGAAAATGTAACTTGTGGAACATTGAGAGAGATTTTACTGTCTCCTTTTAGTACATGTATTGTATTTATTGATGTGGGCTTTTTTCCCAGGCTTTCCTATATACAGTACCTAAATTCCAGGATGCTCTGCTTAAAATAGTAGTGTTGTGTGTCGTTATCAGTTCATTACTTTTGTTCTTCTTATATGTGGCAGCACTCTTTTGGCCATACTCTGATGTTGTATGTGTCCCAGTTTTCATCTATGGAAATGTAGCGGCCAAGAAAGAGGCGATACCAGGTTTACAGGGAAAAATCAAAAAACCATTTATTAACAAAACCTTGCGCAAGGGCAACAGTTATTTCAGAGCTGTTGTGTCGATTAATTGAGGTAGCATCACTATATACCTTTTGCCTTCTATGTCAGCAATCAACCATTTACTTAGCCCGCCCATCACTGGAGAAAAAGATCTTTGGTTAACTTTCCATTACATCATTGACTGGCATACACGTGTACAGAAGAGAACAAAAGGTTAGTTTAGAAAATGATACAAAATTATGGTAGGGAGTATAGTGCCTCCCTGTAAATTCCCAGACCTTTTGCAAGGCCATTCTATAAAATTTGAGATAAGACAGACATCTGCAATTTTCTCAGAGGCACAATTCAATTCGCTTATTTTTCCTATTCAAGTGGTATTGGATTTAACCCCTTCAAAATGAGAAAGGGTATGTAGTACTTTTGTGTGTAGTTTCTCATTGTTGTCAGGCACACCCTTTTGGCCACACTGTGATGCTGCTCAGTTACACGTGTCCTGATGTTTGTCTGTGAAACACGGAGGGGTATGTAGTGACCTGAATTTGCCCCAGTGGGTCACATGTGTGGAGACCTGCTGTACAGGATCATTCCAAAATAACAAGCTGTTGTGAACGCAAGACAGCGTGTCCTCAACTAACCATGCACGTACAGTTTGGACCGCACAGGTGACACTGTCTGTGAAATACAGTAATCATATCGGTTGCCTATTAGTAGGAAGTAAGGACTAAATCCATCCCTCCTGCTACTCCTCACAAGCAGCTAAGCGATGCAAATACACTTTTAAAAATAGGATACTATTCACTCAGCTCATTTACAGGACTGGGGAGGAAAAGACTGCTTATATGTCTTCCAACATTTCACAGATGAAAACTGGGAGAGGCACGGGTAAGCAGTATCAGCCTGTGGTCAATATGGCAAATGTGATTGATGAGGAAGCCCAGACAAGCTAGGAGATACTTCAGCAGCTTGCTTTTGCCTGAGCCTACTGTGAAGGGCAAGATCCTATCTCGTCCTCTCTCTGCTGCTGAGTTAATGGAGTGGAAACTATTTTTGCACTTCGAATTCAGTGTGTGGCAATTGAAATAAGCTGAGGAGAAAGGGGAAAGGAGACAGAAACAGGGATATTTTAAAAGCAGCTCAAAAGAGGCATAACTGAGGATTAATTGGCAGTGTATCTGTCAATTTGGAAGAGTTGAAGGGTATGCGTTATTCCTTGTCCAACCAAGCCTTTGGACTCAGAGGAGGACATACACTGGAGAAGGTCACAAACTAGGAAACTGTGCTTGGTGCCATTAAGCTGTCTATTATGATCTGCACAGTCACCTCCAAAAAACTCTCATTTTCCCTTACGTTATAGGAAGGTTCTGGGATGTGAGAAATTGGACTTTGTCAATATGAAAAACATTTTCAGATCTAATCATTTTAGACGAAGCGCTGTCAAAGCTTTATTGCAAAGCATCCAGAAAACACATATCCTGCTTATGATTGACTAAAGATGGCAGAAACATAGACACTGTGAAAAACTTAAAATAAAAAGTAATAAAGCTTACCAAAGGTACAAAGGCAGCAGGAAAGATAACAGAAAATGTTCCTGTGCTGTTCATAGAAAAGAAGGAAAAAACCCAAGGAAGTATTGTAAAACCATAAGCACCTGGCATTTGTAAATGATGCCTGTTATTATAAAGTATTGATTTATCTTCAGGAAAATAAAGTACCTCTGCATATTAACAGTATTTGTTTGATAGATATGGCAGGCTTGAAGTTCCTGCAATTGGTAGAATATAAGATTTATATCTCCTGCTATTGTCCAAAGCTGTTTTTGTGTCTGTTATTGCAAGCTCAGCATTCTTAGGTTTCAGAAGGTGCAGGGCTGATAATTAATCACAAATGCTGGCTTGTTCTTTCATGTTGCATAACAAAAACAAGATTAAGCTCTATACACATTAAAATATTTTAAAATTTATTATCTAGCAGTTATATTAAACAAACTCTGGGCAAATGAAGTTAGAAACTTGCTTTGAGAATATGCAGTTTAACATCTGAGGCCATCTGCATACATTGTGAATCTGGGGTGAATCTGCATACATTATGAATCTAGGGTACACATCTAATTTTTTGTGTGTGCATCCCAAGGATATAAATTAGATGTGCCTTATTTGTGAAAAAGATGTGTTTCACAATATCAGACAGGCACGCTCATCAGAAAATTGGCATTGGCCACAGCTCCATGTTAAATGTACATATTTTGCTAAATATGTTTTCACAGATCCAAGGGGGAATCCTTGCTCATCAGTCTATCATTGCAACAAAATACATCAGGGCACAAAAGCTGGAGAAAATAAAAGCCCAAACTTTTATTGATTACAGCTGCATGTAAAGTTGGTATAATCATGGGATCATCAGCCAACCCACTTTTTTGATTGATGAGCCTATAACACCAGAATGACAGCTATGGAATTCCACATGTGTGGACAGCACTGTGTGGCTTCCCTGGGCACTTGGAAGGTGTGGCACACCAGGCACTTCTCTTGAGCTGAGTGTGCCTACTGCTCTGCACACCTCCAGAGTCTTTCAAGAGGCCCTCTCCAATGTTTGTTGGCTTTTCTAACTTTTTATTTTAACTAATAATTAATTTTAAACATTCATGCAATCCTTAGATGATCCTCCAGTACTGGCCCCAATCATTCCTGGATACATAACTTCCAGCCCAGCAGATGATGCTGTAGCACAAATACATACAGTTCTGTGAATCATATAGTCTCTGGACCTTAATGGTAAAGTGGGTAGTCAAAGATCTGACCTTTTCGGTTAGGAAAAAAAGTAAAAGTTTATTGTGCACAATGTCTCAGTGAGATCATTCTCAAAAGTCTGAGCCCCACCCCTTTACATCCACAGAAATTTATAGTATAAGACATCACATGTCCAAGAAAGGAAATTGACACAAACAATAGTTCTCACCATTCTCCTGTGTAATCTTACAAATGTTGCAAAGCATAGCGAGGCACATTCCATCCTCCCTAACATTCTATCTTACAGAGTACCACTGTATTCCTTTCAAACACAGAGAGACTTCAATTGCAGAGAAAATTAACTGCTTTTCCCTGGCACCCTGAGATCATCTAGACTGACCCGAAACTGCGTGTCCACTATAATGGAAATATCAAACATTAACACTCAGATCAGGATGGATGCAGGTTTTGGAAGCCCTGGGCTCCACCTCCCTATTTGTTGTATTCTGCGGCATTCCACCACAGCAGTGGCTATTTCTGTCCTAAAGGAGTGACAGCCGAATTCAGCTCCCGAAAGCCCCACATTTTTGTGGATTGTGTGTCTTTAGAGTTCGGGCACCCACCTGCATGCACTCTCAGCTAACACTAGGTCTGACTGGCTTAGCACAGAGATGTTTGCGCTTACAATACAGTAGTACACAAACAAACAAAAGTAACAACAAAAACAAAAGTAGAAATGAAGGAGAAAGTCTAGGGAGGTGAATGGTTGGTGTGCGTACTTGGGGTGAACATTCAGGGAGTAGAGGGCCAGCACTGTGGCTCATGAGACTTCTTGTTGCACAAGCCTGAATGGTTGTATAAGGTTTTACTTTATGAGAAACATGGGGTTGAATCCTAAACTGGAAAGAGGTTTATGGAGTCATGGTAAGGTAAGGGCGTATTTCGAAAGGAGTGAGTCCTGTGAGAAATAAAACGTGTACCTGACAGTTCTAGGTTACAGTTGGACTGTCTCTCAGAAGTGGGAACCATGCGGCCCTCCAGATGGTCCTAGACAGCATATTCCAGCAATCCCAGTCGCATTCGCCAGTGGCAGAGAATGCTGGGAGCTGCAGTCCAACAGGATGCATGGAAAGGATGGAGCTCTGCAAAAAGCCTAAGGCATTTGGTGGTCCTCAATGTGATGTTGTGGTTGGAGTGTTGGAAGCTTTCCGCCCCACACTGGCCATGTCTGCACTAGATTGTTATAGCCCTATCATTCTACTTTCAACCTCCTATGGAATCCTGCCCTCGCCCTAAACTGCGAACCCCAGGATGCCATAGGAGGTTGAAAGTGGAATGATAGCACAATAGCAGCGTAGGGCGGAAAGGCCCGAAGTCTCTGGAAAACTGAATCCCCGGTCAGCCACGGAACCCTTGGGCAAATTACACTCTTTCAGCCCCAGAGGAAGGCAAAGGCAAATCCCTCTGGACAAATCTCGCCAAGAAAACCCCGTGATAGGCGCCCCTTAGGATCGTCTTAAGTGGGAAACGACTCCCAAGCCCACAAGGGCAACAACGTGTCATCCAAGCAAAGCAGGTGTGAGCTGGGCGTGCGCCCCAGAGCAAAACCGGCGCTAACGGAGCCCGCGAGCACTCGATCTGACTCAACAGGGCCGGCAACGCCCCGCCCGACTTTAAAAGTAAGGATTGAGTAACGGACGTCAAAGAACCGAGTAGAGCTGTTCGCGCATGCGCGTCATTGCAGAGAACTAGGCGAATGAGAGAACTCGGGAGTGGGGAGGAGAGAAAGTGGTCGCTGAGCCGGAAGCGGAAATGGGGCTCTCGGTACCTATGGCGGCGCCCGTAGCAACGGAGGGAGCGAGGGGGCTGTAAGAAGAGTGCCGGGAAGCCGACTCGGCCGGAGGGATGGCAGAGAAGTTCGACTCGCTGGAGGAGCACCTCGAGAAGTTCGTGGAGAACATCCGGCAGCTGGGCATCATCGTCAGCGACTTCCAGCCCAGCAGCCAGGCGGGCCTCAACCAGAAACTGTGAGCGCCTCTTCCGGGCCCGGCCCCGGCCCCGGGCCCGGGCCCGGGCCTTCTCCGCTCTTTCTCCCCGCTCCGTCGTTCCTCCAGGCTCCGCTCACGAAGGGAACGGCCCGAGCGGGAGAGGCGGAGGGAGGGGCGCTGCTGAATTTCCCTTAAGCATTTAAAGTTTAAATATACAGCTGCTTTATAGTGTAAGCCCATTCCGCAGGTCGTCGAATGGCTCTGCCTTTCCGACGACAGAAATATTTTCTGATGTTGCTGGAAGTCTAAAGAAGCAATGTGCAAAAACGCTCTCCTTGTTAAGTGATTTTAGGAATCGATTTGGGGGGGAAATTAGAGCCCGACCTGGCAAATGGCTTATGGAAACTAAGTTAACTTAGTACAATCTTACGTTTTTAAAACAATGCTACAAGTTAGCTAGTGTAAAATGGCCAGAGTGCCATGTTTTTGAATGACTTTTATGTAAAAACAACCTGCACAAATAAACACTTTTATTTACTTTACATATACACTGCTTTTCTTCCCGAGCACTCCTGTTGCCTGGCTATGTAAAGTAATGGTTTGCAACGTAAAACTAAGTATTGGAAGAAAGAAGGAACATAAACATCTTGATGCACCAATTGTATATATTGTTGTCGAGGAGAGTTGCCCAGGGTGTAGACTAGTGCAACATAGAGAGCCACCTGAAGATTTGCATTCTGATATTTACATTTAATGGAGTCGCCACATATTGCTGAAGTGATGTACTTCCATTTTGTTGCACTCTGTTACTCTGCTTATTTTGTATGTAATTAGTACTGTGACTGCTTACTGTCGTAAGTTACTTTTGTTTGTGTACTTTTGAAGTAGCTATCCATATCGGACCAAAGGCCTGTGTAGTTTGAACAACTGGATGCATTTGGATTGTTTCAAACAGGTGTGATCTCCCTGTCCCTCCCTGTTTCCATAGCACCTGCTACCTAGAGGTTATTACTATTTGCCGGTTTGACATTCACGGATTTGATTATTTGTGAGTTTCTCCAACCCCTGCCCACCCACCTCAGGTGCTTCTTTTTGGGGGGAACCTTCCCTCTTGGGGGCTCCAATCAGGCTCCAGTCAGGCTGCATAGCCCTTTAAAAGCCCACCTCTGGTCCTCCTCTTCCTCTACCAGTCTTTGCCTGGCCAGCTAAAGATGGTTCTGCCCAAATTCTCAGCGCCACAAACCTTGTACCCATGCCCCCCACACACACAAGGGAGGAGATGGGCAAGAGAGGAAGCACAGGACCACCATGCCAACCATCTCCTTTTCCTGACCTGGGTTAGACTCTGGATGCCCATTTTCCCCACCCATGCCTCAGCCCCCTTCCCACAGACACACAAATTTTGTTATTTGAATTTTTTACTTTTGCAAGGGTCCTGTGTTCCTAACTCCAGCAAATGTGTAGGGCCAAGTGTATAATTAATATTATACTGTATAAAGTGAAAACACTAAAAGCACATAATAGAGAACTAAGCAGAAAAATACACTAGAACATATCACCAATTAAATTCAACCAGTCAATTAAAATGCCTAGGCGAATGAAAAGGTTTTGAGTGGGCACTTAAACATTGCAGTGTTGGTGCAAGCCCCACCTCCCCAGGGAGGGTATTTTGTAGAAGGACACCGGGACCAAGAAGAAATCCCTGTGATGATTGTAGATAACATGCACCTTCAATAGGAGACAGGTTCATAACAGAAATATTCTTGGATGTATATCTTCAATTTAGCTTAGGAACAAATAGGCAGGTTGTTGTAGCACCTTCAGAATCAATGTCATATAATTCTGTCTGCCTGTATTGATTACAATTCTGATCATTGCATTAGCTGAAGCTTCTGGGCAGGCATCAAAAGCAGCATTCTGCTCAATATATCAAAGCAATACAACTGGAAGATTATTGAAGAGTGAACCAGTTTGGCAAAGCTAATCTCATCCAAGAGTGGTGGTAGCTGAAGCTTGTAAAAGGCATTTATAGTCACCAAGGCCACCTGAGCCTTTTAATGAATCAAGAAATATCCTCAAGCTGTAAACCTGGTTTTTTAGGAGTGAATGCCCAATTTAGCCACCATATCCAATTTGGGGACATGGAAGCCACCTGCCCAAAGGGTCTGTCTCTTACTGGGATTCAGTTTCAGTTTACGGGCTTTCAGACAATTACCACCACCATACTTATCACTTGCAGTTTCTTACATGACCCAGGAATCATGTAGAAATAGACCTATGGGTAGTGAGATGATCACAGTTTAATAGTATTCAAGTTGATAATGACAAACTACAATTAGCTTAAATCTCATTGGTTTCAGTGAGCATGCTGTGGTTAAGTTTGGAATTCCTTGATTTGTCTGTTCTGTTAAAAAGGCATGTGAGCTAGCAGTTTCTGATCAGTTTTGACAGAAAAGAGGATATCTGCCAATCCTTGTTTTCTAAGCTTCTGTTTGGTGTTTTTTCTGGGGCAGAACAAATTCAACTCTTGCCTAATGGCGCATTGTCCCCATAATCTATCTCATTTGTTTCTGCCTAGGAATTTTATGGTTACAGGCTTACAAGATATTGACAAATGCCGGCAGCAGCTTCATGAAATCACTGTACCTTTGGAAGTTTTTGAGTAAGTGCTTCTCTTTCATTGTCGCAGATGATATCTTGCTCTAATGCCTGTTGATGTTAACAAAAGAACAGTTTTGCATTACTTTATGTTGAATAAGTGATGCTGAGGAGTGCATGTGTATGAACGGTAGGAGTAGGTTTTTAATACTTTGTGGAAGCAAATAGTTGCACATTCTTGGAGTTATGGAGTTGATAAGAAAGACTTTTCAAGAATCATACTATAGAATTATTTAACGTCAATGCCTTTTCCTAGTTCTCTTTGTTCTGACCTTAGGGCTCCTTCTGGGAATGGCTATATTTTTTTTAAAGGTTCTAGCATTTATTTTAAATGACAGTACTTATTTCTGGATGCCAAAAATACACTGAACACATTGTATTGATTCTTAGTAGTCTGTGTATGCAGTCAGATGCTCAGTGATGTAAGAATAGGTTAGCTAAATTTTCTTAACTTGTAGGTCCAAGATGTATTCCAGCATTTCAGAAAATGATATGGATAGATGTGTTATATACTTGTTTACATCATATGTATGCCCATTATCAAATTGGATTTATGAAACTTATTTTTTAGATATATAGATCAAGGCCGGAATCCTCAGCTCTATACTAAAGAGTGCTTAGAGAGAGCTCTAGCTAAAAATGAACAGGTAAAAGGCAAAATCGATACAATGAAGGTAAGATTTAAGCATTTCTTACAAATCTCTTGTTACTTAATAACTAAGCATTTTAAATGGGATATTTGTGTAAATTTACCATGAAGCTGTCAGGCTTGATTTAGTTATATTGCAATCCTATACATATCTACTTGGTAGGTATTTCATTGGACACCAGTGCCGGTGGAAGATTTTTAAAAGCCTGATTGTAGTGGTGGTGGGAAGTGGTGTGGGTGTGGGTGGGTGTGGGTGAGAGAGAGAGAGAGATTGAGAAAGAGATTGAGAGAGAGACAGAGAGGGAAAAAAAGTTAATGAGTGGGGTATCTAAGGAATCACTGTGGGGTTTCATACTACAAGTGAGTGATGCTTGCCCATTTTGGGATGTGGCCTTGCCTCCTTCTGGCCTGTGACTCCTGATATGTTTGCCTACAACCAATATACATCTTAAACCAAATAAGCCTCCCCACCCCAAATTAAGTGGTAGGTTATAAATTGGAAGAATATGTAAAGAGTTGCAGTTAAGGGCTAAAGTTCTGTTAATTTGGTTTTGGTGACCAAGATCCAGAGAACTCTGTGGCTAGTTTGTATTCAACAGGGTTCTTTGGACTCTCTTCCTCAGAATAGGAGTTCTGTGTACTACTGTGGCAAATCCCTTTAAAAACTGAAAGGAGTTCTGAAAGAAGTCTATGGCATGGTTTTTTAGGAATCACAGGCCTTGCTGAGAGTTCCTTAGTCAGCTTCTTACATCTCAGTAATTTCATTTTTTGTATATCCCGGTTTAGGAAACAACTGAGATGCTGTAACGTAGATTAGCAGTTTGTTTCATGGTTTACAGTTGGAGAAATCATATTTTTCTCTATTGAGACTATGAAGTCTTTGCTTAACAAGTGTTGCAATTAGTTGTTGGGTTTTGTTATTTTCAGATTTAATGGAAACCTTGTATGATTTTTTTTTCTTTCTTAGAAATTCAAAAGTCTATTGATTCAAGAGCTGACTAAAGTGTTCCCAGAGGATATGGCAAAGTACAAAGCTATACGGGGTGAAGATCCTTCTCCTTAACTATACTATTCCTGTCCTGTCTTCTTCTCCAGTCATCACCAACAGGCTGTTGTGACAGCGTTTGACTTCATCTGGGAAATAAAGAAGTTGTATCTGATACAGGGATTTATTAAGAACTTTGTTCCTTGGCCAGGATGGGAGCTGATTCTGCTATGCTACCCATATGGCTATTAAGAGCTCCTCAGACTTTCAGTAAGAAGTTAATCTTGTATTTAATGTGACTTCAAGCCCATCTGTGAGCCAGAAGCAAGCAGCTTTGCTTTTTGTAAGATATTGCTTGAATTATTCAGCTTCTCTGTCTCATGCAAAGTAAGATGGAGTCAGGGAAGTGACTCCTGCTGAGGCACTGCAGCTTACAAATGAAGTGAAATAAAACTGTTGTCTCTCTCTCTCTGAGTTAGATTTTGGACTTGTTTCTTTCTCATTCTTTGATCTGTTGGGCAGCAGAAGATGCCTTGAAGAACAATCTTGGTTTGCATGGGTAATGAAAACCCCTGTGTTCTGAGATTTTACACTTTTCATAATGCAAAAGGCTTTGACTTCTCTTGTAAAGACTTTGAAATACATTTTTCCTCATCTATGATCTGGGGTGTTCACTAGTACCTGAAATGGCAGGACTCATAGTCATGGGAACTGGATACCTAAATATTAAGCATAAAAGGACTTTACATCTTATACTTTATTTAAAAAAAAATACAGATATGTTTACTGCAGCAATTACTGCTGAGGTGCATGGAAATGAACCTCCATGAATAAATAGAACGTGCAAAGTACTTTTAAGCAAGCGTTTTTCAGTGATGTGAATTCATACACTAAAGGAGATGCGTGAAAACACCATCTCTTTTTGAGACATATGCAAAACACTGTTCCTGAAGGGAAGGGGTAGGTTTTACTTATGAGAGTAAATAACTGTGAATTAGACTCTTGTTGTGTGTGAATGAGGAAGGGTCAGGCAATTTGCCTTGGACAGCATCTCCCACAGTCTCTCTGTGAAAGATGCGCAGCTGCACCAGTTTCCTGAGTTATGGGGATTGTGTTCAATACAGTTCCAGACCTTTTTTGTCATGTGCTTTTAGTCTTTTCTCTTTTGCTATCCTCACGCAGTTATTATGTTGTAAGCAAGCTCCCAACCTCACCCTAGAGGTGTAGTTCTGATTTTTCCCTTTTTTTCCTCCTAATGCTCCATTAATCAGTGTCTGGATTTGTTTTAATATGTGGGCACAGAGGCTTTGTGAAGTTGCAGGTTGGCACCTTTCCTAAGCAAGTTAATGCCTACCATTTTATCTTCTATCCTGAAAATGTGTTTACTCCAAAGTGAAGGAAATGACATACATGGATGTGTCATAACAATTATAATTTCCACTGTATTATTGACATGTCCTTTTTGTCAGTTCTTGCTGGCCAGTTAGCTCGATAAATCCACCCTAGTTACTGCAGTTCCCATTATCCTGAGCCTTAGCCATACTAGTAGGCACTGATGACAGCTGAAGTCCAGAGTGTCTGAAGGGTGCTAAATGGTTTATTACTGCATTGCCACATCCCCAGTGTGTGCATCTCAAGTAATAGTTTGACACTGGTGAATGGTTTCTGTTTAGGGAGTAATTCGGTGGCTTTGTTTTAACTCCTTGGTTACTGAATATGCCTGTTACAGCTGCCTCTGAAAAATGGTTTTTACAACTCCACTTCTACAAAATGTCCATGGCACTGATTGTGGTAATCCTGGCTTGAATAAGAGATGGAGCTGTGTTTTCAACAAGAATAAAAATAATTGCATACACTAAACTGCAGTATACTCCAGAAAGCATTTAAAATGTAATAGGTTGGGTAAGCAAATTATTAATTCAGCATAAAATTAGATTATTTCCACTTGCTTTGTAAAACAATATATCAGAGGCTGCTACTTTAGTATAAATGATTGACAACCTCCTTTTCTTTTGAGCAGCCTTCTGTTCTTACAGTGGACTTTCCTTCTCTTACGCCCCTTGCGTGCTCTGGAGGGTCTTCCAGCCTTCTCCTGCAGATGTATAGGGCTGCTGAGGATCAACTGCACTGACTGCATCGATCTTGTTGGCAGATGGACACCAATGGATACAGTCCTATAACTACTAGAGAATATTTATGTTAGAACTTCATGGTATCTTATTAAAGGCTGTGATATCTCAGCATTCTGCTCTCTTATCTACTGTGCCTGCTCTCTTTCATTGTTTTTGTTATGTCCAGATTTTACAATCAGTTTTGTAACTATTGTATATTGCAATTGCAGCAGAAGGGGATGGTATAAATTGTGCTTATAACAAATTAAATTCCTATTCCTTGCACTGTTATTGGCCTCTTACTCCTATCATAAAGGTTGTATCTTTTAGAAATAATATCTTAAAGCAGGGTTGTCATTCAAAAACAAGGAGGCATCCAAGGAAGATTTTGTAGAAACAGAAATGCAATGTCCTAGACATGTATCCAAGCTACTAAAGGACTTAGTTATCATCTGGCTGACTGCAGGTTCATTTATTGAAGTCATATTCTGATGAAAAGAGTCCTGCTGGAGCAGACCACCAACTGAAAATCTTGTTTCATGTGGTCAGGCAGATCCCTCCAGGAAGCCAAGAAACAGGATCTTTAGGCGATAGCTTTTTCCCAGTGTGATCTACGAACTGGTATTCAGTGGCATATAATTTTTTAGTCTCAAGGGTACATATGACTGTGGCTAATTTCAAAATTCATGCCCTATGATCTGTGATTTCAAGGTACACCTGGCCATCACAACTAATTTCTGGTAGTAGTGGTGGGAGGAGGAGCCACTGCCCCCCTGGTAAACTTGGACACCAATAATAAGGGCCACTAAGACTCCTGTGTAATTGAGCCCCCCGAGGAACTACCAATCAGAAGAGTCTTTGTTTATAGTCATCTTAGCATTTGTTTAAAAGGATTTTATATATTTTCCTCTTTTGATATATACATTTTATGCTTAAAATTATTTTATAATATTTTATCATTTTCATTCTCTTCGTGATAGTCACATTGTTAACTATTTCAGTATTAGTCACTGTATTCTGTGTTTTGTAACAATACGCATGCCAATATGTAAAACTCAGTCACCTACCTGCCCGTCTAGAGCCCTTCCTCCCAAAAACAGTTCCAGGTCAACTGAACGTAGGATGTTCAAAACTGACTGTGTAGGACCTATAGTTCTGTGCTCCTACACCTTACTGCTCTGCCTAATTCTACAAGTCTACTCTATAACATAGAGACCAGTTAAATAAATATATAAAAAACCAGCATGCAATTGAGTGCTCCATTTAAAGCAATCCATAATTAGATTAACGGACATTTTCCCAAGTGGGAGCTTATTTTCCAGCTGTAGCCTGTGATAAAAAGAACTGCACACAGTTTCTTTGATTTGTTTTAATGATGCAAGTGCATAATGCACTTCATTGCCATGGACGGCACTGGCAATACTGAGTGCAGTTAATATTTGTATTCAGTGAGATTGACCAGATTATCGTTACTATAGAAAGGTCTGAGACTGAGAGAATGGTGACTTATCTAAACTTACTGTGTGAGCAGGTTCACCTTTCTCTTGATACCCAAAGCATGCAGGAAGTAGAAAATGAAATCTTGAGGTGCTGGTTGCGAAAGCTTCCCTCTCCCAATGAACCTGACCTAAAGTGCTGTTTCCTTGTTGGTGTTAGCTTCAGGGAAGGAGTTCTTTTTGACTGTTTTTAAATTGTTAGTATGAATGTACATGAAGAAACTGGCAAAACCACCTCTGAATATTCCTTGCTTGAGAAAACTGTATGAAATTCATGGGGTTGCCATAAATGGATGGGTGGCTTGAAGGCCCATACACACATGTGTGAGATCAAACCTCTTCTCCTTATGATTACTGTCCTACTGATGTTGTTGGTACCATTACTTTTTCCCTGCTCCAAAGCTGATTAAAGGGATGCACAGTCTAGTGGATGAACACTCTAGGACTCCAGCAAGCCACATGGAAAATGACCAAGGGCTGCATGTCAGTCCCAGGTTATCTACTTGTGTTTGGGCTTCTGATCATTTTTAAATTTCCATTTCATTTTTGATACCTTGTTCAGATCTCAGGTGTCCTTTTTGAGATAGGGTGACTTGAACTGGGTATTCTAGGTGTAACATTTACAAACATTTATCTTCATATGTATCTATTGGCTCTACATGATAAATAGAACATTTTCCAATAATGCCTTGACTGATGAGGCTACAGCTCTGTGCAATAAGGAACAAGTCCTATTGATTTTGTGGAGACTGCTATCGAAGTAAACATGCCTAGGATTGAACTTGCAATCTGACTCCTTTGTTACTCTGAGACCAAATTGATCCATGATTCCACAGCTACAGTGACAACTTTAGAAGATGTTCCGTTTAAAGTAATCCCCAGTCATCTTCCTATCTGTATATACCTTGTTTAAAGTGTAAATGACTTTCCCTTGATCAAGATTTACCCTCCCCCCTTTTTTTTAAAAAGTATCAAAGCTGGAGAATTCTTTATATCTACAATTAACACAGTCAGGGATTCCAGATTCAGGCTTCTGCCATTAGCTATCAAGATGGCTCCATCCATATATTCACTAAACACATTTTACAGGGGAACATGATCGTGCCTGCCAGATCTGACAGCCACTCGCCAAGAAGCCTCGCTCAGAACACCACGTGTCCATTCTAGGGTGTGAAAGGGTTACACACAGAAGGTTCCTATGAAATCACTCTCCGAAGTCATGTAGAGAATCCATGTGCAAAAGCTCCAAGTATGCAGAAATCTCTTTCACTTTATATGCTACCACACAAGTGGTTAAAATGCAGCTGTGGTGGTCAGATGCTGGTATGGCTAAAGAACTGGAATGTGGATTCTGGAGCCAAGCACAACCTCACCTTTGTCCTGTTCTTAGATACCAAGCTTTTTGGTCAGTGACTAGACTCAGTACTCACAGATACCAAAGACAAGAAGAAGGTGCTCATCCATGATAAGGAGTATAGGAGGCCCAATAGGCAAGGCCAATCCTCCTTTTCTTCATCAAGGCCAAGCTACTCCCCACATTTTTCTTCCTCCTTAATACATGTGGGGCAGTAAAAGACAAGTAATAAAATTTCAACTCCATTAGCAACAGAAAAATAGCTTTCCTTGAGATCCAGCTGTCCTTTTCTGTGTGGAGCTAACTGCCCCTTTCTTAGGTGGAGAACATTCAATTTCTCAGGGAGTTTCGGTATTGTTAATGTCTGGAAAAAGTTTTGGATGCTGTATAGATAAAACTTGCCAACTGTAGTCCAATTAAAAAGTTTTACCTTTGTTCAAAGTGGAAAATCTCAAAGAGTTAAGTCCCAGTCATTTGACTCCCTTTTGTTTTAAGGTTCTTCTGTTGTGGCTAAGCTGGATATCTTCAAATGCAGGAAACACATCCAGGGGTAGGCATGTTGGCCATGCAGCAAAATACAACAAAATTTAAAGCAGCAATACCTTTGTTGGGACAAGCATCAAATGGTAAGAGCCACCCCTTAACAATATAAATAGTATATATAAGATATTGCAAATACTGTACAGTGGCTATACTCAGAGGTATGCAATATATATGTAAATATGTGTGTGTGAGAAGGAGAGAGAGAAAAGGAGTGAAAACAGGAGTAAATAAGAAACAGTCTCTATGCAATAGTACCAAATTTCTGTAAAGTTTGTTTACCAAAGCACTTCTTTAGGTACTCTAGAAAACAAATTCTTCTAACAAAAATGGATGAATCAGCCAATCAATATGTAACATCAGGAATAACAAAAAACATTGATCTCAAAGGATTTAAATTGGAAAAGGCACAAAACCACTGTCGACCAAATAGAACCAGATAGGACTAATCCTCAATAGAAACAAGCAATATGCTGTATCCTTGCTCCCTTCAAAGCAACAAAATAAAACTTTGTTAACAGAGAGCCAGTGTGGAGTAATTGAACCTTGGTCTATGACCCTGGAGAGCAGTGTTCGATTCCCTGCTTGGCCTACTGGGTGACCTTGGGCACATCACACACTCTCAGCCTCAGAAAACCCTGTGACATGTTTGTCTTAGAGTTCTCATAGCTTAAAAATGACTTGAAGACACACACCAACAATTACATAAAGTTTCCTGTACCTGCACTCATCTGGGACAAAAAGGACAGTACAGGAACCACTTCTACAATATATATGAATTATTTTTTTTAAAAAAAAATGATTGGTTTTGTTGTCTTCTGTAATGCCGTGAGGAGTCAGACTGAACCATTTCTAGTAATGTTTGATTTCTAGAATGTAATCAGATTTTTTTGCCATCATCCCTGTTAAGCAAAAAAGTCCTGGTGCTTTGATTCTGGGATCCTTCACTCCACTACCCCTCCTGCCCCACTTCTAGTCTGAATTGTCTGATTTTTGTTTTTTCTTTCTTTGTTGCAGATGACTTTTTAAAGCTCTCCCGCTCTGTTGATTTGCTGTTAGTTTTTACAATTGTTAATTTGTATAGTTGTATGACAATGAAAGAGGGAAGTTATACTTACAAAATATAAAAGGTGACAAAGGACAAAAGGAAAATATAAGACCGTAACTCCTTATATGAACTTGCCAGAGCCCTGAGATCTGCAGGGGAAGGCTTTCTCTCGGTCTCGCTACCATCCCAGGCTTGCCTGATGAACATATGAGGGGCAGCCTTCTCAGTGGTTGCTCCCGTTCTTTGGAGCTCTCTTCCCTGGGAGGCTAGGCTGGCCCCCTCTCTGCTCTCCTTTTGCCCGCAGGCAAGAACTTTTCTTTTGAAGCAGGCTTTTAATGAGTGAACAGGGGAGCTTTTACTTATTAAGTTTTTTCTAAAAAATGTAAATTTTAGAATTTTATAGATTTGTAATGTTTTAATTGTTTTAAACGTTTTAAATATTTTTTTTAACTTTTGGAAGCTGCTTTGGGTCCCACTTTGGAACAAAGGCAGCATACAAATGCAATTAATGATAAAGGAGAGGAAAAGGAAGCTAAAAGAAAAAAAGAAAATACAGGATTAGACCCAGAGTCTTGTTGGTGCCGTTTATGAGTGTAACTACATCATCTTAGGTAGTGGTAGAAGGAAGAAAAAGGACACAGGGAATCAGGTATTGGAGAAACAGGCTGCGAGTTGAAGCTGGCAGATTTTCTGTCTCTGCTGCTGCATGACTTTGAGAGAAGTGCAACTGCTAGTGTAGCATGCCAAATTCTGGTCAGAATTTGTCATTTGTGGAAAGAAGGACATTTTTCATCCATGGAAAAGGTCTGATAGAGTGGAGCCTTTCTCCTGGCAGGACAGGGAAAGAGTCATTTTTCATGGATTTCGTGATCCTCCTGGAGTCCCTTGTGTCCTCCAAATCTGCACCACAGCGCTGTAGGGATCCTTTGGAACAGCCTGGGGGTGTATGGCCCTGAGAGCTGCAAGGAGAGAGTGCAGTTAAGGAGAATGGACTCTCCTCTTCCATTCCCACCAGCTGAAGCATCCCAGTGTAAGTCCACTGGCAGGAACAAACACTAGATCAAAGTTTCGAATCTTACAGACAGGAAAAAAGGTGTGTGGTTGTACAATAATATGATAGGAGATTGTTCCAGGAGTTAACAAGTAGAGACTATCTCTCTAGAAATGTATCTGTTGTAGAGCCTTGCTAGAATAACATAAAATAAATGAATAATGCTGTTTCTCAGAATTTCATGAGTCAATCCAAAATTTGTGGAAGTGAGTGTGATTGGGGGTGGGAAGGGGGAAAGGTCTGTTGAAATTCTAAAGCCTGGCTAACCATTCTGTGACTTAAACACATTCAGATTGTCTGACTTTTCTTAGACATGTTCCTTTGTTAGCTTGACGGGTCCCCTTTGTCTGTCAATATTATTGTAGTTACTGTCTCGTCACTGCTCTCCATCTCTGTAGAGTCAGGCAAAGGAGGGAGGGATTGAACAGTTCAACTTTTTGTATGTGGTCTGTCTGCCTTTGTCCTTGAATTGTATTTGAGCCTTGTATTCCATCTATCTCTGTTGCCTTCATAACATTTGTCTGATAGATTTTAGAACCTTAATAAGATTCCTGAAGCAAATGGATCAGGCTTTAATTAATCTCATTCTTGTTTTGCATAGATCTATCACATCACTGTGAGTCCGTTATTATTTTCACTATTGTTATATGGCTTAGTATATATAGCACTGATATGTTATTGATAGAGTTATTTAATTAATATATTTTTGGCCTGCTTTTCAGAGAAAAAGGCTACTGAAGCAATTTACAACCATCAGAAGTAAGACAGTTGCTGCCTGAAAGTTTATCATCTAAAAGGTGCAATAGTGAAGGAAAATGAACTAGGAAGGAAGAGAGGGAACAGCAAAACCTTAGCACTAACTTCTCAGTTAGAAAGTCCAGTGGGTCACAGTTTGATCTAAGCACAACTGAGGGTACTGCTTCATCTTCCTTTCCTGGCCTTAGCAGGAAGGAGTGGAACTAACGATGACTGTGGTATTTTAATGGGAACATTGTGAGCCAATACTTTCCCGCCAGAGAGACAGTGTGATGTAGTGTTTTGAGCATTGGGATATGACTCTGGAGATCAAGGTTTGAATTCCCACTCAGCTGTGGACATTCACTGGGTGACCTTGGGGAAGCCACACTCTCAGGCCTTTTCCGCACTAGGCTGTTATAGCGCTATGACTCCACTTTCAACATCCTATGGAATCCTGGGGTTCCATAGGATGTTGAAAACAGAGCCATAGCGCTATAACAGCCTAGTGCAGAAGGTCCTCAGCCTCAGAAGGAGGCAAAGGCAAGCTCCGTCTGGTCAAGAATACCCTGTGATAGGTTTATCTTGGGGTTGCCATCAGTCTGAAACACCTTGAAGGCACACAACATCACACTTTCCCACCTCTTTATTTGGATAGCCCCCTCTCCTTCTGTCTATCAGTAGTTTTGGTTATGATTGAAGACGGTGATGATTTATTTACTTAATATTCCACCTTGTAATATGAGACCCAAGCTAGCAGATAGCACAATTTGAAACAACATGATGATACAATGATCTGTTAGAATTCTTTTTTAAAATTCCTTTTGGCTAGGATTTATATACTGAGCAAACTTGGGGTTAGTGAGTCTAAAGTCTAGTGCACAGTATCTTCTCTAGGGCTTATGTACTTTCCCCAGTGTAACCACATCTTATTCACAGACATGAAAGCCATGGATCTGCCATGCAGGCAGAATGTAAGTATGTCTGTGGATAAGATTTGGGTCATATATTCAGGGTTGCAATATGGGTTAGTTTCCAGGATATGCTGAATTCTGAGCATACGGGCTACTGCCTATTTGCGTCATACATTAGAGAAGGCAGATCCTGGGGGAAGGAAGACCACATTCTGTGTGCATGTGTGCATCAGCATGCACATGCACATAGAGTCTTTGGAACTACAGTATTCTCTGTGAGAGTGGGGCTTCATTCAAAGACAGCCGGGGATGATGATGGGCTGCAACTCAACATGGTTCCTGGATGCTTTTACTTCGTCACATGTCCAGAAATAGTGATGTAGCTACATTAAGCATTGACTGACAGCCAGGAAGAGAATTGCAAAAGTCCCACAGAGCTGCATATGTGTACATGTGAGAGCGTACCAGGGTTCCCAGTTCTCAGTTCCTGGGCCAAAGTCTCAAGGCCTGGACTCTTTTCCAGTTTTTAATATATGTGCTATGTGTTTTCTGGTGTCTGCTGTTTTGAGATGCTTCGGAGCAGCTGTTGTAGACTCTCCAAAGTCTGCCTGGGCCCCTCCTCCCCTCCCTTTCCCCCTCTCAGACTTTCTCAAACTGTCTGGCATGAGGACTCAGTGAGAAGAAATGGTTAGCCTGAGAAGTACTTCCTGGCTCAAGGATTGCTGAATGTGGTACTACCGGAGTCCTGGTTTCTGGCCTTTCCCACCTTCTTTTCCTTATGCCAAGTGCCACAGGACAATTTCCTTTCTTGGACTAAGATTCACACTGGTTGCACCATTGCTAGTGTGTGTGTGCACGCACGCTCGCACACACACTTCTCTTTAGGTCATTGGTGGATACTGAATGTGTGATCCTTACTGACATCACCAGAGTCCCTTACTCTCAGGTTATGATTTTGAAATTTCAGGGCTCAGAATGTTCCTGATGTGGCAACATCAGCACATATCTAGAGGAAACATTTCTTGTGACATGCTGATTCACTGCACATCTTAACACACCAAAGCAATTGGGTGGGTGCAAAGAACATGTGGCCTTCCAGATGTTACTGGGGTCATTCCGAGCCAACATAGTGATTGTGAAGAATGATGAAGAATGATGGGAGCTGAAGTCCAACATCATCTGGAGGGCTATGCATTCTATATCCCTGTCGTGCTTGAAGCTATATGCATTTTTATGCTGATCATTGCTTGTGTGAATGGCATTTCCACAAGTAGAAGGAGTAAGGTGGTTCAAGACTTTGCTGTAGTTAAGCCTTTTTCTCCCCACTGCTGTTTCAGTGTTATGCCACTAAACCCAGCTGTGGGAGAATCTGTCATCTAGAAGAGTCAAGTCATCAAGTGGTCTTTCTGGCTGGTGAGAGATAATTAGTGTGGATAACTCAGCAGCACCATTTCAAACACAAATGAGTTTCAGTTGAATAATACATACGTGGCAGGGAACCATAATCTACAGAGTGCTACATGTTCAAAATTGTACTCATAATGCACTCTCTCAATTTCAGCAACATTTAAGTAGAAAATATATATGTTATGGTAAGTGTCAGAAATTTGTTGAATGTTGATATGTATTGGTGAGATTTTCTTTTTAGAAACCAGTAAATAAACTGTAGACAAGTATTAATGTTTTAGAAGCTTCTTTATTTACAGACTACACATGCTTTCGGTTGCTTTGGTGACTTCCCATTGCTTCTGCTGATCTCAGTTGTGTAGGGATGGGAGGGGTGAGGGGGGCGGTACACCCTGGGGGGTATTTTTTGGTGATACCACCACTCCTTGCCTGCTTCCCCGTGCACTGTAGCCCCACCCTGATGCACTGTAGCTCTTCCCCTGCACACCTTAGCCACACCCCAGCATGTGGTAGCTCCTCCCCCATGCCTTGTCGCCCCACCCATGTGTGCTGTAGCCGCACCCACACACAACATGCCCACGCACGCTGTAGCCCCGCCGCCATGCCTCTGCCCCATGCCCCTACCCCACTTGCGCCAAGCTACGCCACTGGCTGATCTTCTGTAAGCTGCACAGATAGACTTATTGCCTGAAGTGCAGAATACAAGTGTTTAAAACACAGTTCTAACATGTATTAACATAATTTAAGACAAGCTCAATGTCTTTAATAAAGGGAAAAGGCCTAAGTCCAATTATCTAGCCATAGTAACTTCATTGTCTTAATTGCTGAAAGATAGATCAACGCTTTGGTAAACCCAAGTGAATATTTTTCCTTGTTGGGCCTATGAAATGGATTTAAATCAACATTTCATTCTTGTGCTACATTATTCATATGACTTGGATATCTAACAAGACACCCCATTGGTCTGGAAAACCACCAAAATATGTCAGAAATGTTTGTACCACAAAAATAGTTGGAGACATTTATGTGAAATACTAACTGTTACTAACAAATTATACAAAGTCACGGGAGTGAAATATCATTATTTACTGAATGTGTTTACTTAGTGTTAAGTAGTTAGCTTCAATTTTTTCAGGTGTCCAGATATCAGTAATTTCCCCCTCTCCTATTTCATCTACCCTTCTACCATAATGGGCCTTTTGTACTCCCATGTTGAAGCAAATACAACTGGTGCTTTTGCTGTTCCCCTTCATTGTCAAGATAGTTGGAACAACAGAACCACACTTCAGCATTCTTCCACCACAGAATGGGAGATCTTTCTTGAGCATCTGAGGTGATTTCCCAGTAGGAGGGGTACCAGGGAATGGCTGCCTATTTTTCAGAAAGTGGGAGGTATTTAATTATAAAACATGTTTTTATGCATCATTGATTCTACAACATTTAAAAATAAATGTATAGGGCTTGATAGTTGTACTTGTGCCTTTACACTCAGAACACTGCAAAGTTAGAGCAGGTTTAATTTCTTACTAAGCAATAGAGTGTATGGGATGAGCACCACATGCATCCCCTTACATCTCCACAAGTTAAATTAAGGATGCTTGAGGGATGACTTGATCCATTTCCAGAGCCAACAGAAGTCATTCCACTGTCTGAGACAAGAATAAGATGGCACTCTCACTCCTCTTCCCTCCTTCTCCTGACTGGACTGGTACTTGAATCTTACATCCACACTGGAAATGGGACAATATTCTTCACTCTATAGGCTAGCTTGGAATCATACAGAATTGCGTTCTTTAAACAGCCTGGGGTCTTGAAAATTTTAGCCAGGAAGATTGCAGTCAACCCCTGCCCTACTCCGCTTCCTGAAGATTGCAGTTCACTCTGATGTGTGTATATTCCAGACTAGTGGGCTCATTGAAACTTAACAACATATCAGATTTTAGACTTTGCTGAATACAGCAGTACGATATTAAACTTTTCAAAATTTGTTTAAAATGCATATTTTGAAGACAGCACCTTTTAAAATGTGTGTTTCTGAAAGAAAATACATTCTAAAATACGTAAACACATATTTCAGTTATATGTTAAACAGATATGTTTAGCCTGGAGAAAAGAAGATTAAGAGGTGACATAATAACTATGTTTAAATATTTGAAGAATGTCATATGGAAGATGGTCTCCTCCAGAGACTGGGACACAGAGCAACGGCTTCCAAACTTCAGGAAAACAGATTCTATCTAAACATTAGGAAGAACATCCTGACCATAAGAGCAGTTTGCTGCCTCAGAGTGTGATAGAGCCTCCTTCTTTGGAGCTTTTTAAATAAATGGATGGCCATCTGTTGGGAATGCTTTGATGGTGTATTCCTGCATGGCAAAAGGTTGGACAGGATGGCCCTTGTGGTCTCTTCCAGCTCTATGATTCTATTATTTTTTTAAAACTGCAAATTTATGAAAGGAAGATAACTGGGAGGAATGCACATGACATTGTCTTAGGCCAAAAACAGATTTATTTCTCTACCTCAACAAGAGGCATACTTTTTCAGAAAAGAATGGGTGGCTCAGATAAGAGCCCCATCTAGCTTACATGCAGTAGGGATGAAATTCTTTGCTAATTCCATTTTTGAAGAAAGCAATAAGTGATTTTAGCAATTTTCTTCCTGTTACGAGAATATCTTCCAGGACTTTGCAGTTGTTGAAGATTGTCTGCAGTTCAGGACTTAGTATGAAATTCACACTCACAGCAAAGCTGCCTTTTATATGTAAGAAGCAACATTTTCTATGCAGAAAATAATACATGTGTAGAAAACTTATTTTCTGTGCAGAAAAACCACAGGTGAATTTTGCACAGAATAGCTGGGCAGATTGTTGTCAGCCCACCATTTTTCTCAGCTTGGTTTCCTGACAGTCAATATTCTTTCTATTCCTAACATGCAGTATTTATCTGTTCATTTTTCACTTTCCAATCCTACCCCATCAATCTCTCTTCTTCTCCAGCTTAGTCCTTTAAGCTGTTTTTCTTTTTTCCAAATAGTCATCCTTCCTGTCAAACCAATACCATCACTATCAAGGCCACCACATTCTGCACCAGCTGATGATTGGCTAGAGGGTGTGGGAAGGGGAAAAGAACTCCTGACTAAGATGTTTCGCAGCTTCTAAATTTGAATAGAGTGATGTCTGCAGCGTCTTCTTGATCATGCTAAAAGAGTACAGGCTGTAGCTAGCTGGCATCCCTGGGTGGCTGCCCCACGTGGCTCTTGCTCAGAAGAATGCCTCATCCAGGCAAGCCAAGGTGACATGAACAACAGAATCTCACTTCTCCTGTCATCTCTGCCAGTATTATTGTATAATTAATAGTTTAGCTCTATTTTAATGTTGATGTTTCGTATGTTTTTAATTATATTGGAAGCATTTTAATTTGTAAACCCCCTTGAGTCCCAATCTTGGAGAAAAGGTGTGATCTTCATCAACATCATCATCATCATCATCATCATCACTGTTGTCATCCACACTCAAACCACTATGCCATGTTGGCTCTCATGCTGGCGCTCCCTTTTCTCCAATGTAATATTTTGGTGGTGTATATGTATAGATTATCCATGGCCGAGAAACTAATTTATAATAATAAGAACAGATGGCTGGGGTATGTCTGTCTTTCTGTACCATAGCTCTAAGAACTTGAAACCTGCTCATCTGAAATTTGGCATGCTTCCTAGGAGAATCTGGAAGACATGTATCTTAATGGTTATTTTTAAAAAGAAAATGCGTTAATTGTTCAGAATAAATGTAAATGTGCATGTGATGTCCAAGTCTAAATCCAAACAGTGGGCTCTCTGTGCATGTGAGTGTTCCATTCTAGAATCACCCCCCTGTAAGAGAAAAAAAGAATGCTAATGTCTCATAATACTAATGGTAATAATGTATGCATCTGTGTGCACATTGCCACCATTTTAAGTAAAGGACATGATATGTTTGCTTACAATCACATATCTGGAGACCATGAGTAAGGATGGCTCACTGTGGTTAATCCTGAATAGAGTAAACCTATTGAAGCAAGGGGATTTCCCTGCATGTTGACTCTGCAGTTAATTGAATATGCCTACTCTAGGCCATTTCTGCATGACACTCTTATAGCGTGATGATTCCACTTACAACCTCCTGTGGAATCCTGGGGTTTGCAATTCCGGGAGGGGCCAGCTGGCCCCTCCTGGAATTGCAAACCCCAGGATTCCATAGGAGGTTGAAAGTGGAATCATCACACTATAGAGTGTCGTGCGGAAATGTTCCTAGTTGGGACTAATCAATAGGAATGCAGCCTGAGTCATTAGGTAGAATATATAAGGTTCTTGAAGCGTAAGAGATCTTCTCAAAAATAAGAGATCTCATTAGTAGTAGGAGTTTCTTCAAGAGCAGGTTGGGCTCTGGAGGACAAGGTTAATTAAATCTCTACTTTAGGCCTTTCTACAGCTGAACAACACAAGTTGTACTTATGTGTAAGTCAGCTGCATGGGGCAACTTGCTTGTCCCTGATTTCCAAGTATGTGTGTCTGTGTCTGTGAGAGAGAGAGAGAGAGAGAGAGAGAGAGAGCGCTTTCTCTAGAGACCTGAGGGGTAGGGAAAGCATTTTGAACAGGACAAAAGCAAGTTCTTCTCCCTCAAGGATGTTATAATCTATATGTCTGATGAGAGGAAAGGAGACAGACAACAGACTGCAATGTTAAGTGAGATGAAGACAGACTGATAGAAACAGCAGGGTACCTGTTTCACAGAACAGAAAATTCTCATTCCACAGGTTGCAAACTCTTCCTTTGCCAGCCAGCTCTTCCCCAAATCAGTATATGCGTGTGTGTGTAAGTCAATCTGTGTGAAGTAGAGAAGAAAAATAAACTCACACCATAAATTCTTTTGTGCTGTCCAGATTTCTTTTTCATTTCTCTCCTCCTTCTCAACGGCCTTAACGTCCTTCTCCCTACCTACTCATGGCCTCATCCATTCCATTTTCCATCTTATAACCCCCAGTTTCTTTTCCTCTTTGAGTACTTCCTTTATTTCCTTTATATTTCCTTTATTTCCCCTGAAACATCTCTCTGTAGGCCTGTCCACCCCTTTTCTTACCTTTTGCAGACCATTCATCCTTCAGTCCATAGGAGACACAGGCACAGTTCTACTACCATGGCTCTTCTGTTTCCCCTGCAGTTGGTCCAAAGTCCTGCTGAATAGAAATGGCCATAAGGATCCAGCGAAAGAATAGCAGGCAAGTGGGGAGATCTAAGAGCATGCAGCCTAGTCTGCCCACCCAAAGGACCTGTCAAGAGGGTAGTGGCAATTTGTCTGTAATCACCTGAGCCAAAATGAGCATGCCAAAACCTACCAGAACTGATGCAGCATCATTTCTCCTTGTTTTTTTTTTAAATATTAGTACAGTCATCCCTCCACATTCACTAGGGTTAGGAGCACAAGACCCCCGTGAAAGTGAAAAAACCGTGAATAACTCTAGGCCCTCCCAAGCCATAATTAACACACACAAAAAGTAAGATGATCATATTCAACCCACTGTGGATTCCTTTGAGGCATCAGAGTTCCTTCAAAAGGCAGAAGTAGGTGGCTGGTGAGTCTTACTGCCACCTCCACGGCTGCCCCACACCATTTTTAAGAGAGACTTACTAGCCTCGTCCACAGTTTCTCAGTCTCACAAGGCTTGCAGTCCCTATTAAAAATGGCATAGGGAGGCAGCAGAGGTGACAGCAAATAATTCATGAATAATCAAATCCACAAAAGTGAAACCTGTGTGGAGGGCTAACTGTATCAAACATGATTATGGATGCTCATTTTCAATTTTAAAACATATTATCCTTTTCTGTGATAAGTTGGTGCTTCCTCCTGAATGAATATTCTTTAACAACAAGATAAAAGAAACAAATTTTATGTTTTTCCTTGTCATGAAGCTCCCTTGATGAATGAAGTGCGTTTAAGACATGAAACTCTGCATATGCTCAGAAATTTTCTCTGAAATCAGGCTACAGGGAGAAGAGGACAACTAATTATGTGCTTCACAGCTGAAGTAATAGAAATGGCCATTTAAATGAGTCAGCTCATAAGAACATTAAGTCAAGGGTCAAAACTTTACTTAGTTGCAGCTCTAGCTGATATGAAAAGAATGCTACAGTCCCCCCACCCACAAAAGTGGGGAGACAGGCACCTGGGACTGCTGAAGGTCAAAGTTTTGGCACAGCCTATCAGCAGTTCCTCAGTCCCCAAGGTTTCTTCCCTATCCGAGCTCTGTTCCTGATAGGTAAAAATGAGTCACTGGGGAAAGTATTCTTTGTACATATTGATTGAGGACAATAAAGAAAAGATTTACTGTGGCATATACTTTCATGGATATGACATAATAAATCTAGTCGTTAAGGTGCCACAAGCATTTTATTGGTTTTGTGGCTACAGATTAACATGGCTGCCTACCACCTCTTTGAAAGCAGTGGCACACTTTGAATGGAAAGCGCTTTTCCTTCAGGTTGTCACAGGAATCCAGCCATAGGAGTAAAGTGGTCATGGAGACAGTGGTGTATTCCTTCTTGGTGCGGGGTGGTCTGCTGCCTCTGCCTGGTTGCCTTGAGTCTGGATTGGTACAGCACCCTAAAATGTACAGAAACACTAGAATAAGGTGGCTCATCCCCTGTATACTTCTTTCGGAGAGGCAAGCAAAACTGTGCTGGAAATTTCTAGAGACTTTTCAGTAGAAATTACAAATCTAGTATGGCTGATATTTTGATCTGAAAGGCTGGTCTGGTTCCAATAATAAACTTGAACTGTTTCCCAATGTATTCCAGGTAGGAAGAGACCTGAGGGAAAAGAAGTCCCTTCCTACATATTTTTGTGAAAGAGCATCATCTCAATTAGAGTGAAATTAGAGTGAAAAGGCTGTAGAACCATAAGAACTCCCATACTGGGAAAAAGGTGTAAATATATGATTGATTGATAAATAGACAGACAGACAAGACAGACAGACAGATAAATAGATAGGCTAAAGGTTTGTCAAATGTAGATTTTTGTTTCCATCAGCTATGGGTCCAATTTACAAGCATGGCATGGCATGGCAACCACCTCTGCATTGCCTTCCCCCCTTTTTAAAAAAATAAATCCCTCAGCATGTGAGATTATATCTAATATACACGTATATAACAGCTCTTAAGTGTAGTGTCTTCATTTTGTTCAACAGATCTTTCAGAATCAAAAACCAACATACATAGAACTTGGGAAAACTAGTTTTTGGTTCACAGTCCCCAGAATTATCCAGAGAGCATGGATAGTGGCTAGAACGTTCCAAAACTTGTAGTCAAAAATGGTAATTTTTCCAAGTTCTGGCCAAAAGACATTTAAGTAAACAGCTGACACTGCATTTTAGATACTAAACACCATATGCATAGTTTGGAAAAACAGTTAATTTTGTTCAGAAGCCAATGGCCATGAAATTCAAAGACTAGCATGATGAGAGAAACAGGAAAAAGATCTTGTGTTTAGCTAATCATAATTTTATATACTTCTGTCACCTCCTGTCCCAATTATATTTTGTTTTTGTTTTTTCTAAATTAAAAAAATGCACCCTCACATGCATTCCTTGTAGAAAAGCACTCTAAGCCTGTAAACATTGAAGAATGCAACGCTATCACACTTACTTGGAAGTAAGCTCCTTTGATTAAATTTGTTTAAGTTGCATGGTACTACCCTATTCTCCTCCCTCCCTCTCTGCCTGCCTATCCTTAAGATGACATAACTGCAGTTATACTCTATGGGCTTTATCAGACCAGCCGGTTGTCTTACAGCAATTTCTTTGTTTAAACAAATGGAGACCTTTAAGCAAGTGGAAACATACCCGTATGGAAACAGTCACTTTCGCAACTTCTTTGCAATAATGTTATGGTGCAGCTTTGGTGATGCACATTCCTGCAGTCTTCCACAATACCTTGCTGACTCCACCTTCTTACATGTGTCCAGACTACATAGCATGTGCACGCTGTTTATTTTTTATTTATTTATTTTTGCCACAGTTGTGCAATTTCAGTTCCCTCATACATATTTCTTTTTCAGTTTGTTTTTGCTGTAATTGCAGCATGTTGGCCACTACAATGGCACTACAATTGTGGCAAAACAAATAGTAAAAAAATACATACCAGGAAGAGAACATTGTTCCTGTTTATTTATTTATGGCTGAAATTGTGGAATTTCGGTTCCCCCTTGATATGCATTTTTTTTTTTTGTAGTGTAGAGGTTGGACTACAACCCTGGAGAGCAGGGTTTGATTCTCTGTTCAGCTATAGAAATCCACTGGCTGACTTTGGACATGTCACACACTCTCAGCCCCAGAAAACCCCTTGATTGATCTACCTTAGGGTCACCATAAGTCAGAAACGACTGAAGGCACACAATATCACCATGACCAACAAATTAACAGCATGCTGGCAACTGCCATGGTAGCACAATTGCACAATTACAGCACAACAAATAAAAGAAATAGTTACTTGGGAATGGAGCAAATACAGCATTGTTCCTGTGCATTGTGATGTCCTCTTTGTCCAGACAATGGAAGTAGAGTGACTTCACTCTGCTTGAGGATAGGAAGGGAGAGAAGAGGAGAACCATGCCCACTCACATCACATGATTGCGAGAATATTGGAACTGCAGCAGAATGAAACAACTGCAACAAGAAGCAATAGTTGAACAAAAACCTACTGGAGCCTTTAACGGATTTTTCCTATTAACGAAAAGGCACAGTCTAATAATAATGGAAATGCAATGCAACAATGGGAGAGTCACTGTACTGTGTGATGAGGAAAGATCAAACACAGAACTAAGGCCATGCAACTGTGCAACAAACCTGTCACATGACAAAGTCCTATGTTCTAAACATGGCTTTGCAACTGGTTACTGTAATGGCATTTATACTTGCTATTTCTTCTTCCTTTCAGACATGATTTCAGGCATTAAGAAAAACAGCTGCAACCTTAAAATTGTATTTCCTATTCCTGCTCTACTAGTTAATACAAAAAAGAATATTGAAGATGGAATTTTTCATCTGTCCAGTCCAGTCAGTTATTAGGCATGATGAATGTACTTCTGCAGAGTTTGATTCTAGTATTTACACTGTATTGCTTAAACTTTGGATACATAAAAATAGGAACGTTCTTAAAATAATGACTTATTATGTATTTATTTCATAGGTGTTAAGGGGCAAAGGTTTACCTTAATTAGTCCACATACAGGTTAGAGGATTTACATGAATCATACCATCAGATTGTTGGAAGGACCTCCAGGCTCATCAAGGCTAACCTCTGGCTATCGCGCAGGAAGCCTCTGCTAAAGCTTTCCTCAAAGGTGGATACTCAACCTGTGTCTAAAGACCTTCAAAGAAGGAAAGTCCACCATCTTCTGTGGCAGTCTTTTCCACCATGGAACAGCACTTACCATCAGGAAGAGTTCTTTTGACTGTTTAGATTGATTCTTCTCTTGTAATTCAAATCCATTTCTTCATGTCCTAGTCTTCAAAGCAGAAATCAAGCTTGCTCCATCTTCTACACAACATCCCTTCACATATTTAAAGATGGCTATCATATCATCTCTAAGGCCATTTCTGCATGACATTGCATTCCTGGGTTAGGGATGCAAAGGCAGCAATCTGCAGGTCATGCTTTTGCACAATGTTGTTGCGGTCCCGCTGCCATCCCACCCCCACCTGTCGCAATCATGGGATGTTTGCTTCATAGAATAAATCCGTTAACTACCCATAATTGTGTAATGTTCCCATCCTTCCCTGCCATGCTTTCTTCCACAGCGCAGCATGAGAAATATAGCCCAACTGCACTGTACAAGTCAGCCACATGTCCCTTGTGCTCCCTCCCGCAGGGAGCTGGTCGGGTGCAGAGGGGAGCATTGCCATCACACTCCCTTCCCTGCAAAGGCACTGCCAGATCACGATGGGAAGACAACAGGATCAGGTACAGAGATGGCCAAAGTCTGCGAGCTAAACATTCTGGCCTCTCTAAGCTGTTCTGCATAGGTCTCAGTTTCCAGACCCTTTCCCATCTTGGTCACCAGAATCTGGACCTGTTCCAGATTGTCAATATCCTTTTTGAACTGTAGTGGTTAGAAGTGATTGTAGGCCCTTTCCGCACGAGGCTGGTGAATCAGTTCATGCCATTTCTTACAGGATTTTCTGGGCTTGAAACAAGGCAGACTTTCCCTCATTTCCTTCCACACAGCTACTACGTATGTTCCATTCTGATTTGGAGGACTGCGAGTTCATGAATCCACACTGTCCCCACCATGGCCATTCCTGCTATTCCCCTCCCCTCACCCCATCAGCTGTGATTGGCCCCCCCTTTTTTTGCATGGGTTAGTACGTCATTGGGTACGTGTGTATGTGTGCACATGCGTACGTGTGAAAGTCCATACTACCCCCTGGACCCTCCCATGAGCCCTCCCCTGACTACCAATTCTCATTGGTGTGAATGTATGAGTCTGCATCACTGTGAAAGTACGAATCAGATTGATCTGGAAAATTGGAAAACTGATTTTCTTCTGGTTTTCAAATAGCACGATTTACTACCACATGGGGGCTCATTTAGTCGGAATTACATGCGAAACGAAGGTAAATAAACTGAACCTAGTCTGCTCCAACGTGCAGAAGACCTCTGTGGCAAGACGCATTGGCCCACCTTAATAACTGTGTGCGGAAAGGGCCATAGTATTCTCCATGAGGTCTGACCAAAGCAGAATAGAGTGATACTATTACTCCCCTTGATCTGGATCCTATATTCATGTATACAAGTACCTTACCCAGCTTAATCTGGTTCAAAGTTGCTGAGCTGTTTTCCAAACATAAACAAGAAAAGGAAAGAAGAACAAGAAAAATCTTAACTGAGAGCAAACCAAAGATTTTTTTTTTAAAAAAAGTGGTGATCCTGATAAGGAGCACAAGCCCAGCTTTGAATGGATTTTGGATACTTCTTTTTCACTTTGTTTTATAGAACTGATTTTCCCCCCTTTCTTTTGCTTCTGAAAATAGGTTGACAAAATGTGTCCAGCCTTTCTCTGTGATGTTATGTTTGCAGGGAGGATAACCACCCGTCCCTTCATGGAGACTTAGGCCCTTTCCGCACTGGGCTATTAAAACGGTGCAGAGCAACCTCCAGCGGAAGTCTTCTGCACTGTGGAGTGGACTGGGGTGGACTACTTTCGTAGTTCCGCACCTCAGTCCGGTTCAGAGAGACTGGAACTGGTTGCACAGCATGCTTTTTAAAAACCTCTTTTAAGAAAAAGCATGGAGCGTACGACTCCGTGTTGCTCCGTTGTCGCTCTCTGGTGTAGATTTGCAGGCGCGCACTAGTGCCGGGGGTGGGCTTTAGGCTGGTGAGCTTCTCAGGTTGGTGGAGAACCTTCACCAACCAGAAGCCACCATTTTGGATGCTGGAGCAGTGTGGAGCGACAAGCTCGCACTGCTCCTCGTCCCGACGGACTCAACCGGACGCCAAAGAAATCCGGTGAGTCCCATTTTCGCACGGTTCCTTCCCCTATAGCAGAGCTATGCCTAAACTATGAACATTTCCGCATGACACTCTTATAGCGCGATGATTCCACTTTCAATCTCCTATGGAATCCTGGGGTTTGCAGTTCTGGGAGGGGCTGGTTGGCCCCTCCTGAAACTGCAAACCCCAGGATTCCGTAGGAGGTTGAAAGCAGAATCATCACACTATAAGAGTGTCATACGCTATAAGAGTGTTGTGCGGAAATGGCCTATGTCAACTATAAAACAGCCAGAAAAGATGCTGTTGCATTTCAGGTGCTGGCCCTGTCAAACAAGAAAAGAAAACAACGCAAAGAAAGAAAAAACACCTTTGGCTGAATTAATTACATGCTGAGCCAAATATATGTTATTGTGAGTTTAGCCAGCTTTGTCAGTGAGAATGGGTGGTCAGGGAGCTGACAAAAGAACATTAATGTTTCATAATGCTGGTGCATTGTTTACTGAGCTGACAATTCACTTGCGGCGTGAGGTCTGAGACCAATGTTCTGGCTGCATGGATGTGTTTGAAAACAACCATTCTGCAGTTTGCAGTTAGAGAGAACCCAGAAAGTGAAAGTTTCTAGCTGATGTAGTTAAAAACTGGGGTGCATCTTTTTTTTTTTTTTGGTGGAGTAGGAGATGGGCTGGAAAAGTTGCATTCTGTGATCTGATGCCAAATGTACTATCTGCTTATGGGCCCATCTGTCTCCACTTATGCTATGCAATGATGCTATAAATAGCAAATACTACAAATATGTTATAAGATTCTAGTTCTCTCTCTCCTAAAGAAAAATGAAGCTGTTCAGTGATGCCTAAGGAAGCTGGAAATATATATATATATATATATATATCAACAGTATTCCACTTTCAAATTGCTCACTGTGCTTGTAGATGCATCTGCAGTTGAAACCAATCCCAGCCTTCCTCTTGTGACCCATCCAAATACAGTACAAAATTTGAAGTCAGTGGTACTTTGCTAATATCCTTTGCATAATTGACAATACATTCATGTTGATTGAATGACTATCATTTCAAATGTTGCTTTAGTCTTTAGAGTGATTTATAAAATTTGTTCTTTCTAGATAATTTACAATAAGGGTGGGAACTGTGCAGCTTTCAAGATGTTATTGGACTGCAGCTGCAACTTCCAGCATTCCTCACCCATTGTCTATGTTAGCTAGTTGTGCCTGGAGTCACAGCCCAATAGCATCTGAAAAACAATATGTTTCCCACCTTGATTTACATAAACCACAACACATTATGACCTGGATCCCAATGTTCATCTGAAGGGGAAAAAAAAGAGCAATATTTTTGTAGCTGCTTTGTGTTTTTAGATGCTGGGGTGGTAGAAGCAAGACTGCTGCAACATAGTGTCTGTTCAGTTGAAAGTAGCACAGCTAGAAAGAGAATGTAAGCTTTGAAATGTTCCCTTTCTGAGTACAACTTGCAAAATCCTTTAGTCAGGATGGTCTTTGCACGTGACATTTGTACAACAGCACTCCACGCAACAATAGTAATAGAGGCACTAGTAGCAACAGTGGGAGGAAGTAGTTGAGAACATGTCTTTTCCCCAGCCTCAAAACACCGACATTTGAGGGCTGGGGAAAATGCCAAAGATTTGCCACAGTAGGAAGCCTTTCTTTGAGAGAAGGTGTTGGCAACTGTCTATGCAACACGTGTGAATGAGTCATGGTCACAGATCAAATACAATTTTCTGTCACCTCCTCTCCAACACAATGCTTCTCAATGGAGCCTGTTCACGCATTCAGCTGTGAGTCATCAAGTGTTATCAAGTGATACTGAAGCATTTGGGAGACAGCCCTTAGTCATGCTATAAACACTTGTGAAGTGTAGAACTAGAATAGATGTGCCAAACACTTTTGAATGCTGTCAAAAACAGCAATTTGTTCTTAAGCCCCCTCTCCTGACACCAATAGGATGACCATGTGTACAACTTTAGAGTTGATAGCCCATATCCTTTATCTGAGGGCTCTTTGATTCAGCTCCAACCTAATGATAAAACATGAGTGATTTCAAGGCCTCTGCCTTGCTTTCTTATCTTTGTCTTTAAACAGGATGTAGACAGGATAACTGTTCAAATAGAAGATTGTCCTCTGCGGAGTAGGAAACATGGTCACTCTGGCCCATGTGCTACTCACGGTTCTTGAGCATCCCCAAGGAAGTCCAGGCTGAAGTAAGCTCCAAACCACTTAGAAAAGTTATGCTGCATAACATCCTAAGGGTGCTTGAGGCATTGTTTGTTCACTGCCACTGCACTCACAGATGAAGCCTGATAATGTGGTTTCACCTGTGTTTGGTAACAATCACATCCAATTTTATGTCACTTATGATCTAGCCATCTCTCAGCCTCTTTCACTGCACTCAGCTCCTTAGAAAAATGGGATTGATTGAGCTCCCTTGGCAATTGTGTCCATCTAGTATCCCACAGAAGATCCATGTTTCAAGACTGTGCTTGATAGGTTCACCATTGTGTCTGCTTGAACACAGAAAATTTGTGTGTGCGTATGTGTATGCATTTCATATAATCTGATAGCAAGTACACACATGATATATGGCATCAGAATCCACTGGATGTATGTACGGTATCACAAACTGGAAGAAGAATCTTAATAAGTTGAATAAAGGAAGCCTGCCTGCCTCTTTTTATAATCATGGAGTCAAAGGAATGGATTTTATTCAGCAAAGAAGAGGTTTTTTTTAAAATGCTCCCTTCTTTCCTATGCTTACATTTTAATACGTTCCACCCTCAACAAAGGGATCTTTCCCCCCTTCATTTGATTAGAGCACAGACTCACTGATGCAGCAGCAAATTAGATTTTTCTCTTGGCTGTAACACTCTGTAATAATGAAATCCATGACTTTCAACCCCACAAGTTGACATTACCTGCATATTGGCTTTTCAGTCTGGAGGCTGGGAGCTCATTTGTCTTACTCAAGCTGGTTTTCTTTCCCATGAAAAAGCCCCCTAGGAACAATATATTTGCTATGCTTCCTATTCTGTGTTATCTGAGCTGAGAGATTCGAGGCTTTAAAAAAACAAACAAGAACATCCACAAACACCAAGCACAAGCATATGCTTGAAACAAATAAAAACAGGTAACAATTTCATATTCATGATCACTACTTAGTCATGATTTTCACACTATTGTCACAATCATAACATAACTATCTACTTTACTGGGCATCAGCTGTATGAGGAGAAGGAAGGCCATTCTGCCAACAGTCAGAGCACTGATAAATGGTATTTCCACTGTTTTTTTTTTAGGGGAGTGAGTGGGGCTAGAAGTTACTTAGTTAAGTATTTAGTTCAATATAAGCTGATACACAGGATTCTGGCCAAAAGTTTTTATACTTTAATATTATACTTTAATCTTCACCTAAAACTGGCTGCAAGCATTGAGGACCAAGGCCATTTCCGCACTAGACTGTTATAGCACTATCATTCCACTTTCATCATCCTATGGCAGTGGTTCTCAACCTGTGGGTCCCCAGATGTTTGTGGACTTCAGCTCCCAGAAGCCCCAGCCACTATGGTCAATGCTCAGGGCTTCTGGGAGCTGAAGTCCACAAACATCTGGGGACCCACAGGTTGAGAACCACTGTCCTATGGAATCCTGGGGTTTGCAGTTCAGGAAGGGGCAGCTGGCCCTTCCCTGAACTGCAAATCCCAGGATTCCATAGGATGTTGAAAGTGGAATGATAGTGCTGTAACAGTCTAGTGAGGAAATGGCCCAAGTCTCAAGGCTTCCTGCTCTTGAGGAGACCCCTTACCCTTGCGAGTTTTCTTAATTCTGAGGTGGCCCCTTGATCCTGAGCAACCTAGTGCTTGCTGCCTAGTGACTGTGTTGCCTAGTGGTTCAGCATGGTACTGCAGGCAACAGACAAATTTTAGGTAATTTATCCTTTTAAAATATAAAATAGCCTGACATGCACACACTTATGATCCCCTAAATACTCAGTACTGTACTATAGAATACAGAAAAACAACAACCCCAAATTGTTAAAAAAAACAAAAACCCTCCCACATAACCCTAAGATGCATTTCCCTGATGACTCATGCCAAGTTTTAGGTGCCCAGGTTTCATAATTTTGGACAGACAGACAGACAGACAGACAGAGAGACTCTTCATATTGTATTACGCTGTAATTAGAAATCTTATGAGGTGGTATATATAATAAACTTTTAAAATGCAATAAAACATAAAAAGGCAACAGCAACTATAGCAATTATTACAGTTAAAACTCGCAGCACAAAAATACAGTTGAGGAAAAAACAATGAAAACAGTAGGGTCTGCAAAGCCTACTCGTAAGCATGCAAATAAAGGGCTCGTTCCACTTCTCATATATAGTTCTTGTTCCCTGTTTCAAGTAAAAGATATATAACTGCTTTGATTTTAGATCATTCTAGTAACTGGGGAATATTATACTATATACAGATGAAATTAAAGATTCCTTGGTGCTTTCCAGAACTCAGAAGTAACATGACACAATGTAAAACAGTAATTTTGATCGTGATAACCACCTAGCCTTCATTATTCTTCCTCAATAACATAACAAAGTGCTGGATCTTCTTTCTCCCTACAACATATACAGCAAGATATGATGTTATTCACTGCAGGGCCACCCCACAAAACTGACTTCTGTTTTGTTTACAGCAAAATTGTGTTTTTAAAATAAATAAATACATACATACATTCATGCAAACCCAAGCTGTACAGGGCACATGTGGCTTTTCCAGAAGGTCACTAAACATTAGAAAGACTTAATAATGATGTAATTTTTGGAAATGTGCTCTGCGGTGCAATAGCATTGAGGGTTACAGAGCTAGCACTCTAGTGCACTGTGCAATAGCTCTATAAAGAGTAGTCCTGGAACATGCAACATTACTGCTGCTGGGAGTGCCAGTCCCTAATGGCTAGCATTTTTTTTTAAAATTTAAGAGACAGAAGAATTGGCTACATGAGTGAAGGTGACCTCTTGCAGCTCTAGATGGGTTCAAATCAGAGACTGTGGGACTTTTCTAAAGCAGGAATAGTAATGATTTGGCTGTCTCTTCAAACAAGATGTAATGCAAAAAATTCCATTTTGTAAGTAATGTTTCAGACTTTGGTGCATTCAGATTATGGTTCAAATCATTCTGCTTTCCTCATGAAATTTTAGGGAGATCCAGATACACACATATTTCATTTGCCAGACTCCTTTTTCACCTTGCTTTTTCTTTCTTTTTAATTACGATAGAAAATCTGTTAATCAGGGAAGAGTAAAATAGCATCACAAGGACATGCCAACAAAGAATACTTTGGTGACATGAATTAGGTCATCAACATGGTTTTGGGGCCGCAATCCTGTATGTATGTGTGTGTGTGTTGAGTTTATTTCTGCATATACAAGTACTGGGTTACACTGTTGGAGTAATCTGGGGCCCTTTCCACACCTTACCTTTTTCCGGCACTGGGGTGTGGGGATCATGCAAGCAGCCTCCGGTGAGAGGCTCTCATGTCTCTGCTGCTTCAGAAGTGCATAAGCTGCCTGCTTGTGTGAGAGCCCCACCTCTTCCTTCTGCAGTGCAACCTGGGACTTTCCCAGGCTGCACTGGGGCAGGAAGCGAAACCAGTGCGGCTCTGGAGGCTCTGCATGCCAGGTAAGTGTGCACGGGGCCTGGGTGCAATGTGCAATCGCGCACCATTTTTTGCTTCAAGCCAAAAATGAAAAGGTGCGCGACCAGCACCTGCTGGCCCCTGGAGTGTTGTGCGATTGTGAGTGCATTGTGCAGATCACTCACAATCGCATGACGCTCCAGGCGCCCTTTTGCATGGCAAATACCATGCAGAAAGGGCCTCGGTTGCAGCAGTGTTGATGTCATGAAATGCGAGCTCTCTCATAAATAGAAATGGATTTTGCTGAAAGCATAATTATCCAAACTCACATACATGGTTACAATTATTTAAATGATATCACTGCAGATATGTGGTAGTAATTATGGAAAAAAACACTTTATACTGAGGCATAGAGATTCAGTGTTACAAATAACAGCACCTGCTTTTATTGAAACAATGTAATTAACATAACATGTTGTATATCTGATCGCACTAAGGTGAAATGGTGTTCACCAGACTTAAAACACGTGGTTCCATTTTTGACGCACCAAGAAAGAGATCCAGGGCTGTGGGGAACAGTTTGATGAAAGTTTTGGCCCAATGTTTGACTTCTGTAAAGAAAGCAAAATCTCTGTTGGGAACCATTAGAAAAGTGATCAAAAATAAACTGCCAATATCATAATTCTTCTCTACAGAATCATGTATAGCTCTGTATTCTGTTGGCCAGACCTGGAAAAGGATATAGAAACGGAAAAGGTTCAGAAAAAGGCAAACAAGAGGCTAGAACCACTATTTGGTGAAGAATGTTTACAATGTTTGGAGCTGTCCAGTTTACAAAAATGGCAAATAAGGAAACGTGTGGCAGAAGTGTATAAAATTCATCTAAAGAAGTAGAATGGTGCAAGGTTCAGCTAAAAGTGTGCTTCTTTACATAGCACAGCACAAGGACCTTGTTGCCACAAGATGTAGTTCTGGACACCCGTTCAGATGGTTTTAAAGAGGCAACTAGATAAATTCTTGAAGCATAAGATATCAATAGCTTCTGCTCATAATTGCTGCATATTAACCTCCAATACTGGGGGTAGGATGCTCCTAAATGAGACCCAACATGGTATAGTTATTTGTGAATTGGGCTAGGACTCTGGAAGACTAGAGTCGTTGCTCAGCCATAAAAACCTCCTAGGTGACCTTGAACAAGTAACACTCTTTCAGCCTAAGAGGAAGGCAATGAGAAACTTCCTCCTAATAAATCTTTCCAAGGAAACCCCATGTTAGGGTTGCCATTAGCCAGAGTCATCTTGAAGGCACATAACAACCAAGAACATGCCTCTAAATACCAATCACTAAGGCCTACAGGGTGTAAAGTGAATCTGCTTGTAAACAAAAAGTAAGAGAAGCAATCACCGTTCATCAAAGGAAAAGAGCGGCTTCCTAATGGCATTTTTTTTTTGCCACTGTTTTTTTTTTCTGGCAGAAGGGAAGGGAAACTTCAGGTGCAGAAATGGATGAGGGGCCTCAAGCAGTTCATGGCTACATGTTGCCCCTTCTTGCTCTTCTTCCACTAGAAAGAAAGTGATTTGTCCAGCTGAATGTCCAGAAGACATTTTAAGAACTCACAGATGGACTTAAAACAAGTACAGAAATAACAGTTATCTTCATTTTTTATACAGCACTTCAAAAAAAAAAAATCTGGTTTCACTTGAAGTTTTGCTATGAAGGCGAAGAGTCAACAGAGCATTGTCAAAACATCCAAGTGTAGTATTTGTCTAATCATTAAAGCTGCAGTTAACAGGAGGAGGAGGGCTCTAGTGCAATATAGCTGAGAAGGGCTCTCATGTAATTAAAGCAATTACTTCACTTTGGCATATCTGGAAAATTGCCATTCCCAGTATTTAATAAGGGAGGGATGTAGGTTGACAAGATCTATGCTGCTATGTGCCATAAAACAAACTGCTGAGCTGTCTATTACTCAGGCAACACAAACCTGTTTGTCATGCTGTTTTGTCAGGTCTAATCTCTCCCAGGAGTCCAGATTGTGTTAGTAGTCATCATCCTTAGGAGGAATGGATATTTTTTATTATTTTAAGTGATGCATTCATTTTTCTTTCCCTCCTGACTGAAAAAACAACAACAGCTTCATGGTTTATTTCCATAAATAGCATATTCTTAAAGATATGCTCCATTTGTTTTATTCCAAATATCCCTGCAGAAGTCATGTGAAACACTCATTTATGCCATACAACTTGGAAAACTTTAGAGAGCCTAAATTCTGTTTTAAAAATGTCCAGTAGTACTGGAACAAGGCCAGAATAGTGAGGAAGCCTGCCCTGGAAATCAAACTGAGCAGGAATTATATGAACAGTTATTGAAAGGAGTGATTTTTTTTTTCTTTTCAGTGTGGAAAAGTTAAGCACGCTTTCAAGGCAAGGATCAGCTGAGCTGCCCTCCTGTCTGCCGCAGGCAGGCAGTTGTATTGCTGCCATCGCCTGAGCTGCTGCAATCACCAGAAGAAACACAGCAGGCAGAAAAATTTAGGAGCAGAGGGGGACAAAGCAGGATCCACTGGGGCTTTAGAAGCAGGTTGTCTAACACCTGCAAACAATTGTGTACCAGATGGAATTTTTATTAGTTTAACAACTGCACAGAAGTGGGAATTTCAGCAGGTATGGTGTACCCTGCTTGTACCTATTGTGTTGTGCAAGCTGCAATAGCAGAAACTCCTCCTTCTGTACCACAAGCACTGGAGCCCTGTCCCCTTCTGCATTTTGTCTTGCCACCTTATTTAGAAGGCTGCAGGAAACACCAGTGATGTATTTAAGTCTTTTACTCCAAGTCTCAAGTCAAGTCTCAAGTCTCTACCTTCAAGTCTCAAGTCGAGTCTCAAGTCCTTGCAAGATACTTTCAAGTCAAGTCTCGAGTCAGGTCTCAAGTCTGGGAGTCAACTTTGTACCCCAACCTGTATTCCAGAATTTTTGGACAGAGTCAAATAAAGTCACTTTTAACAATTTAAGTAGACTCAGCCCTCCGCTTTTGTGATTTTGCCATCTGCAGCTTCAGTGGAGAATAGGATCCTTCTTACTTCCCATTTGCAAAGTTTGCCTTCTGCTCCTAGGAAAATTTTTAGAAAGCTCCTCCTATATGAAGCATGGACAGGCTGCTGAGCAGACCTCAACCCCACCTCAAGCCCATTTCCCTGACCCATTTGCTGCTCCCCTCTGAGAAATGCATCCACAGTTTGGGCTTGAGACAGATTATCATGTAACCAGTAAGTTGTAAGGTTTCTGGATGAATGTGTTACGTTACTGAACCAAGGACAGCAAGTCAGTCACTAAAAATATACAAGTCTTGAGTCGAGTCGAGTCAGTGTGTAATTTTTACCAAGTCAAGTCCGAGTCAAGTCACTGAAGTGACTTAAATCAGACTCAAGTCTGAATCAATTGACTCGAGTCTACATCACTGGGAAACACTGAGAAGTTAAGATAGGTTTTGGGACTTGGACAAGACAACAGGCAGAAACATGAGGAAATGAGACAGGTTCAGAAAGTAAGCCAAAGACTGTGTAGATGCGTAGAATGTAGAATGGAGACTGTACTCTAGAAATCAGAAAAAGCCTAGGACTTGGAAGGGTAGCTATGAAGGCACTAGATAAGGTCCTCAGGTGCAAAGATACATAATTGAATGCTAAGTTATGTTTGTCCATGCCATCATTTTTCAAATTTCTGTTTATGGTTGTGAAAGCTGGACAGTGAAGAAAGCTGATAGGAAGAAAATCAACTCATTTGAAATGTGGTGCTGGAGGAGAGTTCTGTGGATGCCGTGTACCATTAAAAAGACAAATAAATGGGTATTGGAGCAAATTGAGCTTCCTGAACTTTCCCAGGAAGCCAAGATGACTAAACTGAAACTGTTGTATTTTGGACATATCATGAAAAGATATGCTTCACTAGATAAGAGAATAATGCTTGGTAAGATAGAAGGCGGTAGGAAAAGAAGACTGCCAGAGAAGAGGCAGACCAGACTAGCCTCTTCCTCTTTCACTCACTTGCCCTCATCTGTCATTTAGGAACAGAGACATCTAAAGCAGGAACATCTAAAATCAGCTGTTAAATTAAGGGATGCCTTGAACCAGCACATTCTGCAATAGATTCTACTGTCATCTATCATAAGAGAATCAATGCAGAGACCCTTTCCGTGAAGTAATATTACCTCTCTAACAAATACTCTCTTGCAGCATGACCTTGGCAATTTGGAAGAAAATGTACTTCATGTGATTTGCATGGTTCACTACTTTCTTTGTTCTTTCCTCAGATTAGCTATTTTAAAAAATCACTGGTGGTTCACTCCTACACACAAAAACCTAATTCATCACTGTAGCAGAGGTCATATCTTTAAAAGTTTTCTGTTGTTTACAGAACCAAATGTAATTAGCTGTTTTGTGATTCATTCAGAGTGGCAGCATTAATTGGCATAATTGATAGGCTGATTAATGAATAAATCACATATTTAAAACTGAGTTTTTAATCAGCACTGTCCCTCTTGAAAGGATGCTCCTGTGCCAATCATAATGTTCTAAATTATTTCCATGCACCATGTGCTGCAGTTTATTTAGCAATTATTTTAGAAATGCAGCTGCCTTGAAACTACCCTGCCAAATTACCCCAAATTTATTTATGGTATGTTGATACAAAAAGAGTTAATCACTAAAAAAAATAAATTTGATTGTGCTACTGCTCTGAGTTCTGTTAAGAGTAGGCCAGCTGTTATGAACAACAATTATTTATTTTTAGAACAAATGTGCAGAGTACCACTGGCCAGTTACAGACAGTGACCAACTTCTGCATTTCTCATTCTGGATTCATTTGTAACTTATAGTCTTGGCATAATGGGATTGGATTCTGCCTCATTTGGGCCATATAATTTTTATCTTGGTGCAAGGGCTCCATCACAGCATCATCCTCTTTATCTGCAGAATAGTAAATCCAGCAAGGAACTGGGAAGAGTTGCTGCTAGTGAGGATTATTTAATAAGTATCATGACCTGATGAGGCCATGGGGGAGAAAGCAGCTGTGAGTTTACAGGGATCAGTGTCAGCCCCATCAGTCTTTATTCATGGTATCTGCAGGGCTGGGGCAGGAGATAAGAAGGGAGGTGCTGAAATGGTCACTAGAGGGGCAGGCTATAGCCAGGATCCCTTCTCTTTAATACAAGGAAGTGGCAAGACTCTAGTTTCATTGATACAGACTTCTTTGCATCAGTTATGGTGCCATGATTCCCCTTTAACTGCCATGGTACCATCTTTTGGCATCCTGGGGTTTATACTTTGGTGGAACAGTAGATCCCTCTGGCTGAGAATTCTAATTATCCCTCTCTAAAATGAAAAGCCCAGAATTCCGTGGGAGGCAGACATGGTAGTTAAGGTGTAATCATGGTACTATAATTGCATTGTAGGAAAAGGTCCTAAGTTTCCTTTTCCCTCTTTCATCTCCCCTCCTCCTTTTATAACCCTTCCCGATCCCACCTGTACACTCACCCCACGTCTTTGAGGAAGATGTGAGAACAGCTCAGAGAAATCCAGTGACTTAAAATAGCTGAGTGTGCTGTAGTTCCTTCCTCTGCTCCAACTCCCTTTAAAAAGTAGCCGCAAAAAGTATATAAGTGAAGCAGTTATGTCTCTAGATGAGGTGAGTGACTTGATAATTTCTTATACATCTGGTATCAACTGCTGTTGATATTCTGTAAATCCTGAAAGCTAACAAGTCCTTCTGTGGTTGTCTGGGGTTTTTAAATTTTATTTCTTTAGAAATATATAACACTTCCGTGTACCTAGGGAGTCTCCTGAGTATATAGAAATCACCATGTTGAGATGGTTCCATTGTGCTTCCAAACAAACAGGCATTCAGCCATCTGAGTTTGCTATTTGAGGGAATTAATATTCTTACAATACTTTGAAACTGCCCTGATTGTAATGTTCCTGTAATGTAAAATTTAACCTGTGAAAATTGCCATGCAGTTCATTTTATATGCCATTTTGCATGCTTTTCATCATTATGAAGTAAAATAAAATTCATCTAAGATTTGTTTTTCCAAAGTTATTTGATAATACACAGAGACACACAAATACACTCTCGCTTGCTTTCAAGTTCATTGGTGATTTACCTTATAAGTCATAATAAACTTCAAAGTTCAGAATGCTATTTGGGGTTTTCTTTGTAGATATTTGTGAGTCATAGCCATCTGAGGAGGCTGCTGAAATGGCACAGGATGGCAATCGTGAGATAAATGAAAAAGTTCTCATAACCTTGACAGCTTTCATGACCTGAATCGTTAAAATAGCTTAAAGATTTTAAACCCATCTTCATTTTTGTGATTCAGATCTATTTGCCTGCATGTGTAGAAAGCAGTGTTGAAGTGTTCCCCTAATGCTACTCTTTGTCTTAATAGCAGCAAAGTGCTTGTCAATGATAGAGACACAGTGAGGCTAGCATTCTGTTAGTGACATAAGAGAGTATTAACGCCACTTAAGACTTCTGTATGTTTCTCTGTCTCTTTAAAGTCATTGTGGAGGTTGGTGTTCTCTTCCACCCTCTGCAATGACCAGAGCCTCCCCAGGGCTCTCCATTGCACTGCAGTTGTCTCTCTTGGGAAGAGAGAAGCTAAGCAAGCCTTGTTGGTACCAACCAATCACAGCGAATAAGCTGTGGACAGCTACAGGTGATGAGGGAGAGAAAGATACAAAACTGAAGGATCTAGTGGTGGTGGTGGTGGGGGAGGATAAAAATATCATTTCTGCACTATACTGTTATAGTGCTATTATTCCACTTTCAACATCCTATGGAATCTTGGGGTTTGCAGTTTAGGGAGAGGCCTTTAGAATTCTCAACCAGGGAGCTCTTTGGCCTCAGTAAACTACAAACCCCAGAATTCCACAGGATGTTGAAAGTGGAATAATAACACTATAACAGTGTAGTGCGGAAATGGCCAAAACTGAGACAATTTGAAGTCACACAATAACAACAACTAAGTCAGACTTCAGCTATCACAACTCACTTTTCTGGTAATTGCATAGCTCAAAATTCTGTTCTGACTACCCAACAAGCAAAATTCACCCCCAAACTCACCTTATAAGCCACATAGCCCCCCTCAACACAGCTATTTCCATGTTGTCAGAGTGCATGGGGATGAGCAGCAACACGTCCAACTATTTTCTTGTACCTAAGCGCATTGCAAGGATGTCCTCTGCAAAGAACTCTCAAGGACCACTGGATGCCACTGCAGATGCCTATCTCAGTGTGTCCAGCTAGAAGAAAATAGCTGGATGCATTCCCTACTAATCCTCCTGTTCTCTGGCCATGTTGGTTGGGGTGGGGGCTCCATAACTTACAAGGTGAATGATGGAGACAACATTGGGAAATGTTGCTATGGAGATGTAGCTACAGGAGATGATAGATGTACATCTCCTGATGCAGGATCCCAGATGATAATTGTATTCTTATATATTATTTAGCAACAATGGTGTCAATCATTTGCTGCAGTCCTATTAGGAGAGTTCCTCCTACGTTTCTTGTGCCAGCATTATAGCCACCAGGACGACTGATCACCCAGCAGCAAAAATTCATACAATTAGCTGCTATAGGAGTAAAGTATAGACTTAATCAATCCCTGTGAGCATCAGGCTTACAAAAAGCATCAAAGGGCGAATCTACATTGCAAACCCTCTTGTGCATGAGATACCACTCTGCCAATATTTTTTGATAAAAAAAAATTGCCTTCTTGGCTTCACATACCAGTACTGACTGCACAGTCTGTTATATGTTTCTAGAGTAAGCTTAGAAACCTTATTTTTCAGACTATAGCTTCTGGAAGCCTCCAGGGAATTCTGGGAGTTATAATCCAAAAAGTAACTTTTCCAAGTTTTGGGCATGATGTCTTTCTTTGCCATATGCAAATGTATAGAGCTGCAATTATAAGAGAAATGAGTGGTGTCTGTTCGACCACCTGGATGCAGCTGTATCTTTTTGTAATGCAAATTTATGCTATGTGTCCCTTCCATTGTGCTTCCACTGTGTTAGAAGTGTGAGGGATGGTTGCAAGATGAGCCCTCTTGCCTCAGGGCTTTTCAAAATATTGATTCATATAAATGCACCGATGAAAGTCTGCATTACATTAAGCAGAGCAAAGAGGGAGCCACCTAATGCTCCTCTCCCTTCCTCCATCAAAAAGTATTCTACAACCCACCCCTGCAAAACGACAGGAAAGCGAATCTATTCCTTTCCTACTCTGTCCCATTGTTGTGTTAAGCTTCTGTGCAGCACTCTATACTCACTTCCCCAGGAAGTGTAAATACCACTGAAGTCAACCTGACTTCCTACTGAAGTAGACATGCATATTGTCATGTTGTCACCTAGGAGTTTTGTGGAGGCACAAATCTGAAAGTATAAAAAGTAATGTTGGGGAAGGACTAGAAAAGACATTTGAGATTTACTTTTCTTCAGAGGAATATGGAGGTGGTATGAGCAGCACTGATTTAATGTTTTATTGAGCACAGTGGAAAAAGAAGGGGAGGTCTTTCAGAGGCAAGCAGGCAGGAACTGCCAAAGAAGGTTCATCCACCCTCCCTCCCGGCCGGCACTGCTGCTGTTATAAGTTTAATGTAGGATAACAATGTTAGAACATAGAGTCTCCAAATGCCAACCTTCCTTTCCATCTCCTGGAGAGACAGAGAGTAATTGGGTTCCTCTGTTGGTTGAATGCAGCTATAAAGCCACCGTGGTGTAGTGGTTTGAGCACTGGGCTACGACCCTGGAGATTGGGGTTCGATTCCCCGCTTGGCCACGGAAACCTATTGTGTGACTGTGGGCATGTTACACACTCTCAGCCCCAGGAAGCCCTGTGATAAGTTTGCCTTAGGGTCACCACAAATCAGAAATGACTGGAAGGCACACAAGGTCATAGCTGAACAAGGGACTCTTAGGATGTGCATATAGAATCTCCCTTCAGGACACAATCACTGTATAAAGAGGAAAAGAACAATATTTGGATGCTGTATTGCTGGATTTCTAGTTTGTAATCTGTAAACACACCAAAAATTAGTTCCCTAGGAATCAGGTTAATGTTACAACATATTAGGGAAGATATCTATTTGCAACAAAAAAAATTTAAAACACCAAAATAAAGAAAATACCATAATTGCATCTAACTAAACATCCCAAGCTATTTATAACTCTGTAGATTTGGATAGGCTGTATATGTTTCTGGCAGCCTGCATCTGTTAAACTGTTAAAACTGCTGCATTTTTGGCTTATTGAAATTTCCCAGCAATCTTGAAAAGCAGCTGCACAGACAATACATTAGATTTAGCCTAATTAGGGTAAAAGAAAAAAAAAGAACAGAAGTAATCACTTTGGCTTACTGAACACAATGGTTTGAATATTATTGTTAATCCCAACTAGGGTAGACTCACTAAGGGTCTTTCTGCCCTACACTGTTATAGTGCTATTATTCCAGTTCCAACATCCTGTGGAATAATGGGGTTTGTAGTTTACTGAGGCCAAAGAGCTCTCCGGCTGAGAATTCTGAAGGCCCCCCCTCCCTAAACTGCAAACCCCAGGATTCCATAGGATGTTGAAAGTGGAATAATGGCACTATAATGTGGAAAGGCCCTCAATCAATGGGATTTACCTGCATATTAGCAACAATAGATTTGATGGTTTCTACTTTAGTTGGGACTAACCAATGAGATTCAAGCTACAATTACTGAAGGACTAGACTGAGAAACTTAATACTAAATATCAAAATATGTTAAGAGTCCAGAAATATAATTAATATAATGTATTCCTACCAACCCTCTTCCCTCAAGAGGTTCTACTTAACTAGCTCTTTGTCTCAAAAAACCAGTCTGGACACTAGTTTGTAATATGTGAATTTTTTTTTAAGTCAATTTTGCCTTTATGACAGAACCCTTACCATTATGATAGAAAGTACATGCCTTTTACACAATGAACATGTTGCCCATTGAACTGAACAAACTCATCAGTCTCTCTCAACCAGCCAAAATGGATAAGGATTGAGAGGGCACCTTGTGGGAAGGACTGATTCCAAAATCTTGTTGCCATCCTCAAATGGAATTCATCAGTCTGTTCTAAAAATAGATAATGGTTTGCAGATTCAAGCTTGCTTGGCCACAGCTAAGGATAAATTATAGTACAGCTGCAGCAGCTAAACAATGAACATACAAACATAATCACATTTACTTTTTATTGAGTAGAGGAACCAGAGATGGAATAGAATCTTAGATAAGAAAAAATATTTCTTTATCAGACCAAACCAAATAGCTATAGCGTACAATAAATAAACCTTGCTTCTGATGGTCTGTGAAAAGCTTATACAGGCAACCAATTGCCATGTACTTGGAGTCATAAACTGTAAAAGAAGACTCCATAACCTCCCTGTGTGGTCTATGTTACCAGTGGATTGCACTTTCAGTTACAACATTTTGCATAAGCATACATCCTAAAATTATGTAATTGAGGTTTGAGATGCAGAACAATGGCGCCCCATATGTTCTTGAACTACAATTCCCATGCCTCACCATCAGCCAGCCTGTCTGGGGCTGATAACAACGAGTTCAGGAACAGGGAAGTGGGGGGAGGGTGTTATCCACAGATCCCTAAGCTGTGCTGTAGTTCCTTTTCATTCTGTTCAAAGGACTTAAGACTACAATGGGTCTCAAACTGGTGGCCTAAGATGTCAGGCATGGATGCACTATATGCCATTCACTCAACTCAAATGGAGGAACTGCAAAGACTGATGAATTCTCCATACATTGATCGGATATAACAAATCCCAGTCAATAAACCCAGGCAATTAGCAAAGTTTCCACACCAGACTTCATCTCTGTGGACTGCCACTGCTCCACTGGAATTAAAACCTGAGAGTAAAGAGGATGAACAACTGTCGCTTTCAATCCACTTTAATCCTTTTTAGAAATCTAATATTTGTGATGGATCTGTCTCTTGACCCACTGAATCCTTTCTGAATGTTCTGGGTCAATTATAGTTTAGTCTCTCCCTGGACTGGCAGAGGAAGGAGGATTCTTGGAAGAAAGAGAACAATCTGCTGGTAGCAAATATTAAGCTTAGTTTAAATCCTGAGTCACATTTCCAAGTATCCTAGGCCTCTGAACCCAGCAGTAAACTAATTAAGCACACTCCTATCAGCCTGTTTCACAGGATTTGTCTTCTAGAAGTGTCTGTATCAGTAGGTTCGTTAACTTGTTGGAAAGCAATCAGTCTGGTTTATTGGGGGTATCTAGTTCCCCCATCCTGGAATGGAAAGTGAGAAGCTATTACTCTTTCTTTGGACATCCTGTGGACCCTCTGTGTGTGTATGTGCCTTTAAGTTTCCTGTTGACTTATGGCGACCCCATGAGTTTTGTTGGCATTGCTTAATCTAAATAGATAAATATATATATACATACATATATACTTTGCACATTTGTGCATTGTGCATCTATGTATACTGAATGCTATGTATTAGGTGAATCTAGAAAATAGTGTACTTTGCACCAAGCTAATCCATTAGCAATGAAAAATGCAGACTCAGTTTTTTACTCAGTTGTGGGCATAGGCACAAGGCACTACAGCCAGCCCAGTTGATGAATGCTAGCAGGCTGGCTCCGTCAGTGATCAGTTCCTCCAGATGCAAATGGGCAGTGATAGTGACCTGGGACTGGGAGGAGAAAATGATAGAGGCAAGAGAAGCATTATGAGTGGCTTAAATCTCTGATGACAAGGCTTTTTCTGCAGGACACTGTTGTCCCAGCATGGGATGGGAGAGGAGTGGGAGTGTGATGATGCTTCTGCATAATGTCATTGCGGTCCCACTCATTTCCCGTTACCGGGCAGGGTGATAGTGGATTAAATCATTGATGAGTTTTAATGTCAATGATATACAATTGTACCACCATCCCACACTAACCTAGCCTACAGAGGCCCTAGAAGTGCAATGGAGGTGCTTCCTGCCCCAGTGCAGCCTGGGAATGTGACCAGCTTCACTGCAGAAGGAAGAGGCATGCCCATTGCACTCCCTTCAGCAGGGATCCAGTCTGGTGTAGAGGGAACACTTCCACTGTGCTTCTGTCTCGATAGAGCTGCTGCAGGGATCACTACCGGAGCATGACAGGACAAGGTAGGGTGCAGAAAGGGCCAGAATGTGCAATGTGGCTTGAAGACCTCTAGTGTGTGCCATATTGGCTCCCTTTCTTGATCATTTGATTTCTTTGCCATGACTTCATTGATGGTCCATTTGACAAGAAGCATCATGTTCAGTTAGCTTAATTTCATCTTAATATGCTACCAATCTAAATATGTGGGACTTGATGTATACCCTGCAATTAGACCCACTTGACTGAGTTACTTTTAGGTTTTGTTTTGTGCTTGAAGTATAGTTGTATAAACTGTTAGTATGATCTGTCATGGCTTGCATGGCATTCTTGGTTAGTTGGTTCAGGGGTCTTCTAAACTCATGTAGGACCTCATAGTCTGAAATGAACAAGAATGTTTGTTTTTATCTGCAAGATTACAAAAGGGCTTTCCCAGGGCTCTGTTTGGATGCCAGAATTTTGTTTTTCAGGTGACAAGGGATAGGGAATCTGCTCTTCAAATGTTTGGATTTCCACTCTCTAAAGCCTGAGCCAGTGTATAGTAAAGGATTCTGGAAGCTGTAGTGTAGAATATCCAGAAAACCAAAGTTTCCTCACTGCTGTCCTATACTAACAACTTATGGTCCATTGAGGCTGTTGTTTGAAACAGGGAGGTTCATTTGGTTCCCAAGACTGTCCAACTATTTTTCAGTCAAGATGGTTTAAAAGTATTTCATTCATAAAGAAACAAAAACAAAAAATTATTTCAAGTTGTAAGAAACAGAACATTATCCACTTTAACTGGACAAGCAAATTACAGCCTTTGATTTAACTTGCCCTTTTGCTATGTTGTGTTGCTTGGTTGCTTGTAAATCTACTGAATATTAAGATAGTAGAATGAAATTTAGCCCATGTAATCCAGGCACAATTTGAAATATGTTACTTCCTCCTACAGAAACACTGCTGATCCCCAGGGTAACATGTTGCTGGCATCAGTCTCTGACATGGCTGCCTTTCTTCAAATATTTGGATTTGTGAGGGATCAGTTACCTTGCAGGTGCTTCGTATCATTGCAGGAAATCCTCTATGGTACATACATGTGTATGCACAGAAAGATGGCAGAAAGAGAGAGCTATAATTATTTTCCATGTTTTCCATATTTCTTGCATTTTAGACCATCCCTTATGTTAGAGAGTCTTGTATTCATTGCACCAACAGAACATAAACAGTGGGGTTCTTCCGAAAGAAACTACATTAATCAAATGCTCCTGAGAGCATTTGTACAGGTAAAACTAAGTATGGCACAAATTCAAATCAATGAGATGAATGGTGATAATTTTTAAAAGGTAGTAAAATATTGCTTACTGCAACAAGCAAGGTAGTGGCATAAATCTTAATCTAGTTATGTGAATCTGCTTGTGAGAGTGCTCTTACACATGCAGAGTGTGTGAAGGGCTGAGAATAGGGCCTCTCCCGAAGGTCTTAGGGACCTCAGTTCTGTGCAGTGGGCTTCTTGGCCTGAAAAACAAAACTTATGTAAAAGCTTCCCAGTCTATAAAACACAACTAGCTTTATGCTATATCTTCTAAGCTTTTCAAGCTTGGTGTTGTGCAGGACACTGGATCTTTTAATATCTGCTTAACTTCAAACTAATCTGTGATTGGAAATAAATGCAGATGAGGCTGGCCTCAAGATGGGTAGTTCCTGGAGGTTGCGTCTGGCCCCATGGGTTGGAGGGTTCCCATATCTGCTTCAGGTATTTGTAGCGTTGCAGGAGCAGCAGCGTTTAAGAGACTGCCAATGAATACCAGGTGCTGAAAACTATATTTTAGAGGACAGAACTGGCAAAATCATCTCTGAGGATTCCTTAAGAAAACCCTAGAAAATTCATGAGGCCACCATAAGCTGAGAGGCAACTTAAAGGCATATATACTCACACAATGTTTCTACAGTTCCTGCACTGGAACAGGAATGAGAAGAAAAAGGGAAAACATTTTCTTTTCTATTCCTGAATTAATCCCTAAGTCTAATTGCCAAACTATGAAAACTTCTCTTCCAAAATATTGCTTGTTGCTCTAATTCATTCTTCTTTACTTATCATTATGGCTGAAGTAGAAGAACTCCACTATGATAATAATTTGACTCTATAGGAAAGTGATAAGAATATGGCCTTTAATTTATCATTCGCCCATGTGACAAATGACTTGCAGGGAGAAATTTTGTTGTACTGTTTCTCTATCTGACAACACAGTGACATTGATCAGCCGATTATGGATGTCCTCTTGGATACTGGCCAGATCTGCAAGAAAGGGGCCTGGAGAGATTTTAGGAACAGACTGTCCTCCAAGCACCTGGAGCTATTCTTCAGCACAACAACTTTCCTTCAAGCATCATCCTCATTAAGAGCAACTCAGGTGAATGAAAGTTTATCAGGATTGGACAACTGGGCCACTGCAAAGAACAGAGGTAGTAGCATGCTCAGAATGAACCCAATTAGAGCCTTCCATTTTCCAGCCTTAATTTGTTGATCGTTAAAAAGAGTCATAACATTTCTTTTAGCTCATTAATAATTGCATCTACAATACTTTCATTTTGTGAGGAACAAGAATAATGCTGTGTAACCTAAACTTGCTGTTAATGTCAAGGTTATATAATAGCTGGAAGGTGTGATTTCATTAGAGCTCAGAAACAAAGCACGGATGTCTCTGATGTCTGTTGGCACAGGAAACTTCATATCCCCACACATCTAGGGTGACTTCACCATCAGCTGGCACTAGCACCAAAAGAGTACCTGTGTTTTCTTATGAATTAGGGTACCATGGTGCTGTTACAGTTGTGGAAGTAGCATTCTTTACCAGTTTTATTTATCTTTCTGTTTTTTTCAAGACCACCAAAGATAACAATGATGTTTGCTTTTCTGAAGAAGAAAAAGTCCCCTGAGTGCTTAAATTTCTGAAGTATTTAAATTTCAGGACTACTTTAAATACTCACGTAAGAATACTGCTAGAGAAGACCAAAAGCTGATCTAGCCCAGCATTATCCTGTGCTAGATTCAGCAAGTGACCCAAGAGATGGGTGATTGTAAGGAAAAGAGCTGTAGGGAAGTCATCCAGTCCAAGGCCCTTTCCGCACCTTACCTTCTTCTAGCACTGGGGTGCAGGGATTGCACGAGCAGCCTCTGGCAAGAGGCTCTTGTGTCTGGGGTCCTTCAGCTCTGCATGAGCTGCCTGCTCGTGCAAGAGCCCCACCTCTTCCTTCTGCAGCACAGCCTGGGAGTTTCCCAGGCTGCTCTGGGGCAGGAAACATAACCGGCGTGGCTCCGAAGGCCCCGCGCTTCAGGTAAGTGCGCGTGAGCAATGTGTGATCGTGCACCATTTTTGGCTTTTAGCCGAAAATGAAAAGATGCGCGATCGGCACCTGCTGGCCCCTGGAGTGTCGCACGATTGTGAGTGTATCATGCAGATTGCTCCTCACAATCGTGCTATGCTCCAGGCACCCTTTTGCATGGAAAATGCCGTGAGGAAAGGGCCCAAGTCATTCACAGGTAATCCAGCAAGATGAAGGGAGGAACAGGAGTAAGGTTTTCACCTGGCCCAGGATTCATTAAATCAAACCAGTAGTCCAGATAAATGAAGGCAAAAAGAGCAGTAAGGAAAAGAATAGTTAATTGTAGCCAGTCCAAAGATCAAGGTCACACAAACAGAAGACACATTTGCAGAAAAAGAATGGAGGCAAGCAACAAAGATGCCAGGGAGCTGCTGGGAGATTTATAGGTAGCTGCCTCTGGATGCTGGGTGCTTGGTGAAGCAGCATTTCCTATTTAACAGATGCTGGAACCTATGAAGTCTCTCTTTATCTCTTCAGCAAACTTCATAGGGTGGATATGCATCCTTGGGCCATTTCTGCACCACACTGTTGTAGCGCTATTACTCCACTTTTAACATTCTATGGAATCCTGAGGTTTGAAGTTTAGGAAGCGGCCTTTTGAATTCTCAGCCAGGGAGCTCTTTGGCCTCAGTAAACTACAAACTCCAGAATTTGACAGGATGCTGAAAGTGGAATAATAGCACTATAACAGTGTAGAGAGGAAATGTCCTTGGTGTCTGCCAAGTCCTGCTGAGGAAGGGGTGCCTCTGTTACTCTGTGTGCTGGGGGTCCCAGGAGGGGCGCCCACATAACCAAATAAAACACAAGATGGGGAAATTAACTTGAGCACTCTCTTAAGCTAACGAGAGGCAGGGTAACTTAGCAGGGATCTTTTAACCCTATGTATACAGCATCAGGTCAGAAGAGCAGCTAGACAATTTTTAACGTAACAAAATTGGTAGCTTTATTAACAGGCAAACAACAAATAAGACAACACATGCACACAGCTAACTAAGAAATAGGAAATGAGAGTTTAGGGGGAAATGGGCAATACAACACTTTTCTAGTAGTCCTGAAGAAGCCGAAGATGGTAGTGAAGAAACTCAGCGTGGTGGCCGAGGGGAGTTCGCTCGATGGAAGTCCGGAGCAATCTGAGGAAGGTCTCGGAGCTTGGGGTTTTTATTGGGGCAAATATGACCGTGGGCTAGTCTGTACTTGGGAAGAACAATGAGGTTTGGGCGTGAGACAATGTCTCCGAAAGGTCAGAATTTAACATGATTAAGTTCGAATTGACAATGGGATGGCCAGTATGCAGATGCAGCTAGCCTGGGCGGTGGAGTGTCCAGCTCGCCAGGGTGCCTGCTCGGGGCAGGGAGCTCTTTGTGTTAGCGTGCATACTTAATGAAGTGTTTGTTTCGGGAGGTGTCCTAAAGCAAGATCTGGCTGTGTCTGGCTTGCTTAGGTGTAAACAGAAATGATTCAGCATTTAATAGCCATGCCTAGCTCCGTGCTTGTTTGGGGGCCTCACAAACACTTGGCTGAGGGTGGCAAAATAAGACCGAATTGCGATATCAAAATGATATCTAATGTCTACCAAAGCCGGGCCAGTTCACGGTGATAACACCTCAACTATTTCAGCCTCCAGCTCCTTGGATTCAGAGGTCACCACTTTCTGGAGCCATTAGTGTAAACGTATACAAGCAGTTTAGAATTGAGACATGACACACAAAGAAAAGGGGATGACACTGGGGAGAGGATTAAGTTTCAGAGATTCTAGCTGCTCTTTTCTCCCTCAGGGGCTGCAGCAATAGCAGCTGAGATGTATGGAGGCCCTTTCATCAGCTACTGAAGCCTAGTCATGATAGAGCTGTGCCTGCCTGTTCTTTTCTCCTTCTAGAGGCCATAGCAGTTGCAGTTAGGAGGGAGGGAGGGTCTTTCCTCTGCTGCTGGACCTAATTGTGATGGAGCTATGCTTTGCTGTTCTTCTCTCCATCTGAGATCACAGAGTGGCAATTGGAATAGGGGAGTGCCTTTCATCAACCGCTGGGCCCAGGCATGATGGAACTGTGCCTGGCTGATCTTTTTTTACGTCTAGAGGTCACATCTTTATCTCTAGTAATATTTGACACCAATTTTCTGGAATAAATATTAAGTTAATTTAGCTTTAAATTTTGGTCCCCCCCAAAAAAACCTCTTTATAAATGCTGATCACGCATGCAGTATGATGTTCTCCAGTTCTTTGCTACAGAGGCCAGAACAGATCTGATGACTTGCCAAATTTCGGTTTGTTAATAAAGTCTATAGCTTCATCTCTTGTGGCACTATTTGGCTTATTTCTTTAGACTCTCTCGCTGAGAAAGCCTGCTCAGGCATGAGTAACTGCTTAGATCTTCTGCAGTGAAGAGAGAGGCAAGTATTCGTTCAACTTTTCTACAGTCTCCTTATCCTCCTTTACCATGCCTTTTGATTTTCTGTCACCTAATATTTTAGCTGTTCTTTGATTTAATTTGATGTACACCTTGCCTTTCTCTCAACCCTGGAGCTCAAGCACCATAACAGCAAGGCCAAAATAAGTAGAGATAAAAGCGCAAGAAGTGCAGACAATTTTGATTTTGGCCCTACCTACTTTTTCCATGTGGCCTTTTCTTGGCTGCAGTATTGTCCTCCAGGCACGGGAATTTGACATCTCTTGTGCTCTGCTAACTGAAGCACATCCATCACTTTGTCTATTGGAGAGCTCTCCCTGCTAAATCTGTTTCCTTTGTTAGTGAATAGTTGCATCATTTGATGTTTTCCTACCTTTAGTTTCTGAACTTTGAGAACATAAGAAGCTTTTCTTGTTACACCAAGTCACTATCATTAATCTGTAGGGCCCAGAAATCTGACTAGCAATGATTAACCAAAGCCTCATACATTGTTTTTACCAAGCATTTCTTCCTGAACTCAGTGGCAGAGCTTGGACTGTGGAGGGGTGGGTGGGAGGGGGGCAGGGCTATGGTGCCAGGGGCATGGCCACTGTGGATAGAGGCAGGGCTCAAGTGCATGGGGCTGTGGCTAGGGCATGCAGGGGCATGGCCAGGGCATGTAGGGGCATGGCTGTGGGCTGGGACACCCCAAAAAACAGTGCCACCTGGGGCAACTGTCCCCCCGCCTCCCTGTCCCTACATGACTGCCTGAACTCCTTTTAGCAGGTAGGCAGATACTCCACAAGAGGCCTCTGCATGAAACCATGTGCTCCACCATTTAGCAATAGCTGTTTTGCATGTACTCATTCATTTCATTGAGGAATCAGCTTTACATCTTCAAAGAGATGGAGCAAATATTCACTATTCTTTATGTCTAGTTTTAACAAGGAAAACCTGAAACTGCAAAGTGGCAAAAGCACTGTGAAGCTTTTCCTTCCCCCTGCTGGCTCACAGATATAATCAGATTAAAAGACACTTTCTTTGTGTGTGAGGCATGTCTTGTGAAAACAACTACTACTCGCTCATCATTCTAAGGGCTTGAATGGAAAGAAGAAACCAGCCCCTGCAAGGAGTCTGGAAACAGCTTTGACCTGACACCCCCTTTCTCTTTTATTCTGGTTTTCTTGAAAAGCTACCTCAGGTGCATTTCTGAAATGAAGGAAGAGTGATCCTGAGCAAAGCCTTTGGTTCTTATAAATCACCCAGCAACAGGGGGAGGCTTTGTGTAAAGCTTGCTGAAAAACAACCCAATTTCAGCAATGTAGTGTGATTTCCATAAAAGAAGTCTTGCTTTTATGGAAGACATGGGCAAAGGTAAATTCTACTTGGCACAATAATTTGTTCTTTGAAGGAAAGGCCTATGATCTTGACTGATGTATCACATTTGCAAAGTGTCTCTTGCTCTATCTATCTATCTATCTATCTATCTATCTATCTATCTATCTATCTATCTATCTATCTATCTATCTATCTCGCTCTGCTTATCTAAACTATAATTTTTCTGTTTGTTATTTACTGGGTCATCTGCTTCCCTGTGCTCAAGAGGTTTCTTCATACCATGGATTTACCCTGCAAGAGAATGGGGGTTGGCAGGCTTGAACCATAAAAATTCATGATGATGGGCCTGCAAGGTCAAGTACCATACTGTCAATGAGTTTAATTATTCATGGTCAGCTTTGAAAGATATGTTCTTCTTTTTACAAATATTGGAGTTACATAAAATAGATAGAAATTGACTTAACCATTGCCCCTCCCATGTTATGTATTCTGAAATGAACTGGTGACATTTGGTGTAAGCAAACATCAGGGCAGCTACACTGTCTTGAGAAGAGATTTATTGATTGCCTCTAGGGAGACATATCTTGTACATCATTTCATTGTGCTGAGTCCCCAAAGATGGATAGATGACTCTTTGTTATGGCTGAAATCTATATGAAGTACAGATTAATAGGACAGAGTGACCTGGGCTTCACATGAAATGGATTTGTGCCCTGCCTTCCAGGAAAATATTTTTTTCCTCTACTTAACTGCAAGACAGTATTAGGTGTATGTTCAGTGAAGGACATTTGTGTGAAGCTTTAACTGCATTGACTGAAATCAAATGCCAGAACCACGGGTGGTTAGCAGGCTCACCTCTACCCTCCACATCAATCACAAAGCATTTCAAGAGGGCTTAATTAGGCATCCTACATAAAACAAATTACAAGAGACACTGGCATTGTCCTCAGGCTTATGGGTTAGGCCCAAACTAGATGAGCCACAGCTGCCCCAGTCACTCAAGAAGTGTCTCTGATGTTTCTGGTTTTCAGAGCAAAAGAAGTCAGGAGTGCTATGTCTCCTTTGTGCTCACAGCTTATCTCCCTTCAGTTACTTTCTCAGGGCTATCCTTGCCGTTAAACCGATTGAGGAATCTTCCTTAGGCAACAGAGCCTGGCAATCATAGGCAGGTTTTGTAGAAAAGAATTACATGTGTCCCATGGTTTGTCTTGCATCTCCTAAACTCTGGCCTAAGATGCAGTGGAGCATGCTTTCCAGCATTTCACAGTTGAAAACTGGGACCCATGCAACCAAGCAATCACAGAGTGTGATCAACATGGGAAAAGTTATTACAGTCCTCCCTCCATATTCACAGGGTTGACCTTCACAAATTTGATTTTTTGTGAGTCACCCACTTGCCTCCTCCCCAGTCTCCCCCTTCCCTTCATCTGCATTTTGCCTGGGTGCTTGTGCCTTCCTTACATGCACCTGGGCTTGGGAATGCCCCTCCCGTTCAGTTGCCTTTGCCCAGATACCTGGAAGGAAGGCAATGTGCCTGGGCAAAACACAAGTGAGTGTTGGGGGAAGACACACATGCTTTCTCCAGGTATGGGCTGCCCTCTCCCATTTGCTAGCATTTTGCCTGGATGCCTGGAGAGAAGGCAGTGACCGAGGCAAAACACAAGTGAATGGCAGGAGGAGCCCTGGAAGGGAATGGGAGGGGGAGCATTCATTTGGGAAAAGGGGAGCTATTTGTTTTTATTTTATTTTATTTTATTTTCATGAGGGTTCGGCACCCCAAACCCTCACAAAAGCTGAGGGGTCACTGTAATGAGAAAGAACCCACAAGCTAGGAGAAACTGTAACAGTTTGTTTTTCTCTGAGCCTCCAGAAGAGAAAGATTTCATCTCCTCTTCTCACTGCTGCTGAATTGATTGAGTGCAAACTCCTTTTGCACTTTAAGGACAGAACAGTAAAGACGTGAAAAAGAGAGAGAGAAAATGAGCATTTTAACAGCAACTGAAAAAGCAGGACAACAGAGGATTAATCAGGACTGTCCCTGTCAAACTGGGTCAGCTGGAGGGCATGATGGAGGACACAGCCTTGTTGCTACTACTGAAATAAAATTTGGTTGTCATACTAGACAGCTTCTGTATATAGGAGTTAGGAGCTATCTTGTTATTTGTCTCAGGCAGGAAAAAAAATCAGGCCAGGCTTGTCCTCTTTCCTCCCACTTTTCTCCCAGTTAACCTCTGTTCTTGTATTGGATCTCAACAGAAGAGACGAATACTTGGGAAGAAAAAAAGGGGAGGTATGGGTGAGAAGAAGATTCTGCCTTCCTCATTTGTTTACACTGTTGACATTAGACTCCCAGCCATTCTTTCTGTGCAGTTGGGAAGCTCTCTGTTTGAAAACACAAAACTGCTACTCTCACAAATGGTTTCATCCACAGAAGCAGGGCATGTAAAGAAAAGTAAGCACAGAGGAAAGGCTAAGGAAGGAGATCATTTTGAGAATGATAGAGTGAGGAGGTAAGTCTTTAAAACACATAGGAAAGGAGTGGAAAGCAAATTCCATGCAGCCACTGGAACTTCAACCAGTGGTCAAACTGATCTTTTCTATAGTCTTATTTTCTTGGGGGCCAGAAGAGAGGTACTTTCCACAAACAAAAGTTCTTGTGTCAATGGAGAAAAACAGGACTTCAAGATGTGGCCATTGGATAATGAAGGGGACAAGTTCTGGACACTCAGAGACAGTGATGTAGACTCAAGTCAGACTTAAGTCACTCCAGTGACTCAACTCAGCAATAAATGATGCACTGACTCGACTTGAGACTTGTATATTTGTAGTGACTGACTTGCTGCCCTTGGTTCAGTAATATAACGTATTCATCCAGAAACTTTACAACTTTGAATAACGCTTCCATCTCTTTTTGTGTACTGGTCAATCTGTCTCAAGCCCAAAGTGTGGGTGCATTTCACAGAGGGGAACAGCAAATGAGTTAGGCAATGGGCTTGAGGTGGGCATGAGCTCTGCTCAGCATCCTGTCCCTGTTGCATATCGGAGGTGCTTTCTAAATGTTTTCTAAGAGCAGAAGACAAGATTCACCCCCAGAGTGCAGGGTGCATTTCTCAGAGGGGAACAGCAAGTGTGTTAGGCAACAGGCTTGAGGAGGAAGGATCTTTCTAAAGCTTTTGAAGCTTCAGTAAGGGGGAGTAAGAAGGATCCCATTCCCCACTTCTGAAGCTGCATACTCTTTTATGCCCATTGACATAAGATCCTCCAGCTTTGGGAAGGGGGAGTAAGAAGGATCCTATTTCCCACTTCTGAAGCTGTAGATTGCAAAATGGCAAATGTGGAGGACCAACTCTGCTTAAATTTTTAAAACTGACTTTATTTGACTCTGTCCAGAAATTCTGGATTATAGGTTGAGGATAAAGTTGGCTCCCAGACTTGAAGCTTGACTTGAAAGTATCTTCAAGGACTTGAGACTTGACTTGAGATTTGGAATAAAGGACTTAAATACATCACTGCTCAGAGACAGGCAATTGCCTTGCATAACTCTCTGTGTTAGTTATCTCTTTTCCAACCATACCTTTGAACTTTCCATTATCTGATTGTTCCATGCATGTATGTTTAATTGTTCCTTGGGTGTCTGTGTATATAAGTCTCTTAATGCTAAAGTAAATCAGGTAATTCAAACTAGGAGCTAAAGTAGTCGAGGTCCCTTAAAAAAAAAAGACACTAAACAATAACATCAAATCAGCACAATCAGAAAAGGAAAGGAAACAACCAAAAAGACAGAAACAAAATACCAACACAGCTAACTAACCATCATAAACACTGATTTGAAATTTAGCTTTGCCCCAAAATGATTAAATGATATCTCTTTAATAGCATAGCATTATATCAGTGAAAATTTGGGGTCTCACCTCTTTAAAATGATTAAGAACCTGAACTGTTTCAAAGTTCATTCGTCTTTCTTAATATCATCCGAACACCATTTTAATTGTCTGATTTCTGCTTCCTTCTGTCAGAACAATGAACAGCCATTACTGGACACTTCATCAAAGTTGGTGTAATTGTTTCTCACCCTCCAAGTATGTTTCAGCCTTTTTCATCATTGTCATTGTGTGCCTTCAAGTTGTTTCTTATTTATGGTGATAATAAAGTTAAACCTATCACCATGTTTTCTTAGCAGAATTTGTTGGAGGGAAGTTGCTTTTGTCTCCCTCTGAGGATGAGAGAGCGTTGCTTGGCCAAGGTCACCCAATAGGTTTCCATGACTGAGCAGAGATTCAAATCCTGGACTCTCAGGATTATAGTTAAACATTCAAACTGCTACCTCATGCTGGCTGTCAACCTTTTCTTTCCTCTCATAATGGCAGAAATTTGGTAGCATTACTTCAGCTGGATTTTTCTTCCTGCAAGTATTTGGCTAAAACAACTCTGTTGGACTTTCAGAGAAGAGAGTCCCAAAGACAAAGTCCAGAGCTTCAAGGTAATGTATTACAAGTGATGATAACCTGCAATGTATTGCTTTTGAAGCTTGTTTGGGCTTGGATTTGAGGATTTGTGGATTCAGTTGGCCCATCTCTACATTTTAGAAAAGCTGGATACTACAGCGATAAATGCCACAACCTCCTGATGCATTTGCTGTATCTGGAAGTCCCTGAAACTGAAAAATAGTCATGTTCCAGGTTATTACATTGTGGTTCTACTTTAAAAAAAATGTAGTGACTGGGAGCATCATTACTTTTGAAGTTCAATAACAATTTTCCTGAACATTGCTCTTGCAAGTTCATTTTGGGGAAATTTGGAATCATTTTTGTGTTACTTAAACTTAGAAAGTAACTAAAAAGTAATATGCTAGTTAATGGCTTTTTAATATATTACTTTTGTTTCAATGAACAACAAGGAATGTCAGCCTGTTTTCTTTAAAAACAAAAAACAAAACTAACACCATGGCCCTTTCCGCACCAGGCAATTAGAACGGGGCAGTGCGTCCTCTCACGGAGGTCGTCTGCACCTTGGAGTGGACTAGGAGCGGACTACTTCCCGGAGATCTGCACTTCAGCCTGCTCCAAAACGACCCCAAGTGGCCCTCCAGCTTCTTTTCTAAAGACTGCAAAAAACAGGTCTTTATTTTCCTGGAATGCGCCATTGCGTTCCTGCTCCCTTGTGCAGATTCACAGGCTTGCACCAATGCGACCCTGCGATCTGCGGAGGGCGGGCTTTAGGCATGGCGAGCTTCAGTGGTTGGTCGGGACCCACGACAAACTGGAAGCTGCCATTTTGGAAGCCGGAAGCCACCATTTTGAAAGGCGGAGCAGTGCGGATCTATAGACCTCGCACTGCTCCGATTTGCCCTGGACCAAGAAGGAGCCCTGTGGAAGACCTTCAGGGACAGTCTGCATTGCTTCGGACCCCAGAAGAAGCAGTAGGTAATGGCATGGAGAGATTCCCTCCCCTTGTGTGGAAGGGGCCCATATTTAAGATTCCATGCAATACCATAGTCCACAACAAGGGTTCCAGTGGATGTGGAAATACATTTGCAGTCTGAAAGTTCTGCAGTTGTGCCAATACAGTGATTCCACCAGAGTTCCTTGATTGTTGTCAGAATGGTTGTTTTTCATTGTTTTTACTCCTTTCTTCCATATGCTATTAAAAGGTTCAACTTCTTCATTTTCTTAGCTTATGGAAACTCTTTATTGATGAATTGTTCTCCTACTTCTCCTACCTGGACGTCATTCTGACCTCTTTCTTTGTCTGCCATGACTAAGTGGCTGTTTCCTGATACCAGCAAAGACGTTGGCCCAGCTTTGAAGAAGATTTACCAAGAATTATATGACATCCTCTTCTTTTTCACTTACAGAACATTAAAGGACACTGAAAAATTCTGACAAATCTCCTTCATATCAGTGAAGATAACTTGTATCTGAAATCTGTACATAGATACATACAATCTGAACATTTACAGGTAAATAGTGGGTGTCACCAACTGCCTTTGGCTAATGAACAAAGTTCATCATTGTTTCCTCATATACCAATAACTACCAAGGCATGCTAATAAATATCCTAAACAAAACTTAGCATAATAACTGCTGGTGTTTACTGATAAATTTCCCAAATAAAATGAAATGGTTCTATTGTTTTTCTGCTCAAATGTTACATCTTTTTCAGTACAGTAGCACTGATATATGTTTTAGCTCACCGAATGATTTTTTCTTTGTAACCTTGATAAAGTACCGCATTGTGAGAAGTGCTTTATAAATCTGTTAAACAAACAACCATATGAGCAAACTAGCAAGGGCATCCAATTTTGTCTGCACCCATATATTCTTAAAAGCTGGTCATTTTATGCTAGTGTGACCAAAGAGTTGAACCCGGGTAGAAGCAAATTTAATTCTCACTGGCTGAGATCACTAAGGGTAAATGTTTGTCACTAACTCCACTGTGATGCTCCTTCAGTACTATGACAAGAAGCAAAACACTATTATGGAGAAAAAGACAAGCTACCTTGGATCCCATTTTGAGATAAGTAACATTTAAAATTTATTTCAAAATTTCAATAAATATGTAAAATAAATAAATAAGGTCATCCATCAAATATATAATATAGTCTCCTTTGAGGACATTCCTTTCACCCTTACTCTTACATATTGACATACAATGGGCATTCTGCTCATTTCTGCCACTTTGTACTGGTCATTGACAATGTATATTTTCTTCCTATGGTGCCAGCCACACTGTCTTGATTTCTGAGCTTGTATAAGGTAATATTGCCTGTTCTATTACATTGGGCCTAAAGCTAGGGAAGAAACAGGCAAACAACTTCTGTTCCACTTCAAAATGGCCAGCATGCTGTCATTGGATCACTGACTGGCATAATATCGCACCAAGGAATGTTTTGATTCAAGGAGAAATGAATGTTAAATTCAGCTGTAGGTGCAGGATCCTCAAAGATTTGTATAAAGATCTATCTCTTGATATAAGCAAACAAAAAGAAAACTACTATCAAGGGATCACTTGGAAATGTTTTGCAACAGCAACAAACCTTGAACCAACAAGGAATCAAAGAGGATGTTAATGGACGCTGAGAGTTTTCTGTCTTTTCTGACTCTTTAGAAATAACATTTGTACATTTGCTGTTCTGTACTTCGTTAAGATTTAGAAAATTCCAAGGGTAATATTTTACAGGGTCAGATCTTTTGCAATCAAAGAGTAAGAGAGACATCTCATCCTTTTGTAATAACTATCAGAGGTAAGAAACATTACTTTTGAGGACTACAACTCCCAGAATCTCCCAGACACCAAGCTGTGGTCTTTACTTACAAATCTGAACATTGTTCCTGAAGAACAGGCAAAGATCTCAGTGGGCTACACTAGCTATGTCACTTTCTGCCAAAGTAAAGAAAATATACTCAAAAATCCCAGCCAGATTTTTTTCCCCCTGCCTTGGACATGTTCCAGGTGCCTGACTGTCTTCATTTGCTCTCAACCAAATCATTAGCTATTAAAAGTCAATGAAGAACCATCTTAAGCTATTAGTTATATGAAAGCCTTGAGACAATGATCTCTTCACTTGACACAATACAGTATTATACAGTTCACTTACAGGTAGCTATGGTGTGACCTTCCTTATCAAAAGGTCATTTCGAGTTGCCTGCCTATAGCTAAAGCTTGGCTGAATTTGGGCTAATCATGTGACCTAGTGATATGTTACCACGCCATACACTCATGTGCTCTTTTCATAATTGAACCATATTTATGACTGAAAAACATGTTTGCAAGTGTGCTGGCTGGAAGCCTGTTGCCAGTTCAGGATGACCTCAGACATGGTCAGGTCACAGATTCAGTGAAGATTAGGTAGGAAAACCTGATGCTAATGGGTTTATGATAATCCTTTCAAGACTGCAGGCTATGTGCACACATGAGTACAATGGAAGGTGAAACTGGCCAGGTGAAGCAATCAGACACCACCCTGTGATGTCACGCTATGCAAATTTTTCCTCAGCCTCCTGCCCAACCAGACAGTAAGAGATTGTCATGACGCCTATCAATGTTTTGTCCCCTAGAATTAAGACAATCAGTCTATTCTGGATTCCTTTGTCAACCCGTCAGAAGGCAATTACCACTTTCTTTGTGCACCTGCCTTCAGGATAGGAAATAGAGTATAAAAACAGCAGCTTTGGTCTCAGCAAATTGTAATACATTGTATTATGCTGCACATGGTACCCCAAAGTCCTGTTTGTCCATGCTAGTCTCAGGTGCTGTTTGACCAACTTCCCTTTGACCTTCTGCTTCAGGACTGGTAATTATCACCATTCCCCCCCAATCTCTATCTAGCCAATCTTTCTTCCTCCACTTTCCGATAGCCTTGCACAGTTCTTGCATGGCCTCCTTTGAGTTATAATTCCTCAAATCCTAAGAAGACGCTGGCATTGCAGGTGGACCTCAATTTGCCCTACCTCTTAGGGTAACAGATACAGAGTGGACAAAAGAAGCAGACACACAGCAACAGGAAGTAGCACGGACAGGAGCTGGATGGAGCATAGTGAAAGCATGGTCTTAAGCAGGGGTGTGAATTACATAGCCCTCTGGGACTATAACTCCCAGAATTTTTTGCATTGGCTATGATAGGTAGACTGCTTCAACAACATCTGGGAGGCCACATGAGTCCCAGCCCTGGTCCTAAAGGAAAGGGGCCCTTCGTATTTGCAAACTCTACAGGCAAGTCCCTTTCTACAAAGTCTAACAGACACACATACATTTTGCCCTTAAAAATGCGGGAGCATGTCTATGGGGAGAAGTTTGTTGAGCCATTAGAGGCCATGGGGAGAAAAGAGCAACAGGGAAGAAAGATTTACCAGTCTAATCAATGGTTTTGTATGGAATATCTGACCAAACTGGGATTCAAGGGGGCAACAGGGGCCTCTGGCTCAGACCAATCTGTTAATGTGCTACTGCTGATTTCAGCTTAGTATTGAGAACAATCCCTCTTGTTCAGCCCCATGGTGGAAGCAAGCAAAAAAGCTAAGTTTGGTTTATTCATTTTTCATCAAGTTTAAGAAAGAAAGCAACTGTGAAGACCAACTCTTTAGCAGTGTACTCTGTTTAATTTATTAAGCTATGTGGGCAGAGATGAAGGTGACAGGAGTGTGGGAGTATGTTTGTGGTACTTTTGTTTCCCTTAGACCTCATGCTTAGGAAGAGTAGATGGAGCAATAGTTAGGAGACACATTAATCCTATGCAAGGGAATTTTGTGTGGCATGGGAAGGTGGTGGGCCTGAGAGGGCTATGCAGAGGGATTGTAGCAGTTGAGAGACAGTGCAGCAGACTTGCACCATGGTGATTTTACTCCTGAGTAAATCTACAGGGAATGAGGCTGCTCTGTCTGTAATTTAATCAAATGAAGAAGCTGGGAGAGCTTTAAACAAGCGAGAGACATGGTAGAGTTGAAATCAAACACAAGTCTGAAAAGTAGTTTAGCATGTCTTCTTTTTCTGTTGATTGAGAACCTTTGCATATACACACAGACACACACGCGTGTACATGTGCCTTCAATTCACCTGTTGACATATGGCAACCCCATGAATTTCAGAAGGTTTTCTTAGGCAAGAAATCCTCATAGGTAGTTTTGCCCACTCCTTCCTCTGAAATATAACCTATGCCACCTGGTATTCATCAGTGATCTCCCATCCAAGTACTAACCAGGGCTGACCCTGCTCAGCTTCCAAGATCAGATGGGATCTGCTACCTTTAGGGTATTTTGGCTTGTGTATGTGTGTGCATAATCTTGCTGCCTTTTTAACAGACGGTGTATCAAATTGTAGAAAAGGCAGATCCTACAGAGCTCTTTTAGATTGATCTAATGACGTAAGAGTTCTGATGATATAGCTTCTTGGCTTTTACCAGTTCTTGTCACCTCCAAGTCCACATATTCTTTTCTGGCTGTAGCAATTTCTTGGAACTTTCTTCCAAAGGTTTTTGCGTTAATCATCAAGACTTAGTTTGCTGAGGTGGTTGTATGGTTTTAAGGACAATTTTTTTTCTTTTTTGATTTTTTGTTAAAAAATTATTGTTAAAATTATAGTGCCATAGTACAAAAGTGCCATTTCACTGAAGCAGTGTGTGTCTAGGGGAAAAAAGAAAAAAAAGAAGGATACTATTTTGTTCCAATATGTCTCAGAATTAATAAGCAACCCATTCAAACATCAGAATAAAATGTTACAGTTGGAGCTGGGAATTGTCAGAAAATAGCCTGGGACAGCAGATATGTCATCTGGATTTTTTTTTTTTAACCTAACCTGATGACTACAGGAACAAATACCACAACCTCGCATCTGGACAAGCCCCTAGAAGAGTTATCTTTTGGTTTGTCGTAACTGTAGTATCTCTTGTAGCTTCCCGCCAAGTTGTTGAATTTTGCTTGACTCTCCCTCAACTAGAGTGTAAAATGAGAATGAACTGTGCGATAGTGATGGTCTTCTGCGATATGTGTGTGTTTTTAACAGGCTGAGTCTGCAAGAGATGTGATTTAGTTCTGAGTAAAATCACACAGGGCTGCTGCTTTCTGTATTTTAATTAAACTGTTTTGGATGGGATGGATTTTTCATTACCTCTCAGTTAGTTTTGGTTAGATAAGTCGCCCTCTTCCATGTGACACATTCAGTCTTTTAAAAGCAACTTCCTTGTAGGTAGATATTCTACCATCTCCTCCCTTCCCCCTGCCATTACATGTTAACTATTTTAATATTGCTTTTACATCAGGATTTCAGGTTTTCTGAATCGTCAAACCTACACTTAGAACTAATCATCTAAACAACCTTCCTGTGAATGAATGGCATTTAAAATTGGGGTTGAGAAATTGTATTGATTTGTGCTGGCTGACTTAAGCATAATAGAATTAATGTTTATATAGTCTTTTATCCCAAGCAATATTTAGAAAAACTTGTTCTCTCCTTGAACTGTTTTCTGTACCTTTTAGACAGAGCCAATAGGTTTTTCCAAGTGTGCCAATTTACTTTCAGCAATTCAGTGGGCAAACTATACACAAGCCATTTCCACACTAGAGGCCACTAGTGTGATATACCATTACAATCCCGACATTGCCATTCACACAGTGCCGTTGGGTTAGGAATGCTGCTTTCCACACCCTTGTGCCTTCAGCAGATGAGTAGCAATATTGCCACCAGTGTTCTTTCTCCACCACAGCATCCTTGGCCACTCACTGTCCCCACCTTCATCCTGCCCCACCGCTCCTGATTGGTTGTTTTTTTTTCCTTTGGAAATTGTACTAAACATGGCAGTATACTATTGCATTTCCACACTATAATGCCTAAAAATGTATTTTAAAAAAAGTTTTGACTCAAACGAGAACTTTTAAATAAACATGGAGAAGCGACAGATTTCAAAGTTATCACCCCTGGGAGTCACTGAAGGAGGGACAAACTCAGCACACCTACAGCCCACCCACTGCTGGATTCATGATGGAAGTGCTATAACAGTACTGCACTGAGCTGGCTGACGGAATTAAAGGCTAATGGAGACTCTACAAGGATTTTTTTCTGGAAATAGAATATGGCAGTTTTGCTATACTTGGGGATGGGATAGCAGCTGGATAGCAGTGATGTCATGTGGCAGCATAGTTCCTGACCTGGAAACAACCTGCTGCTATGACAGTTTAGTGATGCTGTGTGGAAATGGCCACAGTCTCTGCAGATGTCTTTTATTTTCCCTTTGTGCTTTCAATTGTTTATAGGTAGAGACAATTTTTTTTTCAAAAAAACAACAACAACCTAGTGAAGTGTGCACAAAGTCATTCTTTTCTTGACCACAAGTTCATGAATTTTTAAGAGGCTTCCAGCACAAATTAAAAAAATGTCCTCATAAGAACAGTTTAATTCCTAGAAAAAAGGGATGCCCAGCTTTGAAGATTAATTTGTAAGTTGGGCAGAAATAAAACATCAGATCTACTTGGCTCCACTTCTGTTGACCTCTTGGCTCTGCCTTTGACTCACCCAACTTTGACTCACCCAAGTGCCATTGGTAGCCATGAAGTCCCCAGCACTGTGTCTTCCCTTGGGCCCATAAGCTGTCTGAGGGACTTCCATAGGAGACCACCTGTTCTGGCACAGATAACCATTGCGTTTGGGGTGGTAATTCTTAAAAACTAGGAATTTTTTGTACAGCAGTCTCATACTTGAGTCTGGTGTCTTCAAGTGGCAGGCACCAAAGGATCATGGGCCTTTTAAAAATATATATTTAGATACATCCATCAATTCTAAAGAAAGAGGAATGGACAGTTAATAAAAACCTGGAACTATAGTGGTTCAATGGGAAGTTAGTCTAAAAGAGGTACAATAAAAGGGAGGCAGAGACTGAGCTGATAATTTTGTTATCTGTCTAGATTTAAAAAGCTTCCCTGGTATATGAAATTGAGGGATTGTGATATAGGACTTTAATAAATGGTCTCACAACTTGGACCAGGACATAATGACAGAGTGGGCAAATTTGACTGGTATGGGAGCCAATTTCATCCCTACAAACTTATTAGGATTTGTCTAGTCTTCTGCTGCTTCAGTGTAGTGGCAGCTGCAATAATACACTTCTGCATTAGAACAAGGTATGTGGGGAGCATGCATCTTGCTTTGGAGCAAAAATGTAGGTTTTTTTTTATTCCCACTGCCATTGAACTGCTAGATTTGATGGTAGAAACTGCCCAGCCCTGACATAATGATACGCGTGACCCAGTGCACCCATAAGGACATAACATAAGAACTGCATTCACTGAATAGAGTGTCTACCTAGGCCAAGCACTCTGTCCCCAATTGTATAAACATCCTTCAATAATGTTCCTGTGAAGCTTAAAAGGGTGTATTACATGGAGCTACCCAGAGGTTGCTCCAGCACGAACAAATTAAAGTATGCCCTGATAGTGAAGGACCTGTGCTTTCCCCATCTCCTCTCCCTCTACTTGTTGCTGTTTTGTTATAGGGATAGGTGACAGATACTATTTGAAAGAAAGAATTCCAAAAGGGTGGTAAATGTGCAGCATAAATTGCATGATTCTTTTGTGTACCATGTTGTGAATGCTATGGCTGGTTAGTACAGTGCCTTCCATATCACTTAGATGCCGGAGCCTTTGTAGATTTAAGAGCCATTGCCGTACCCTGAGAAACCCTGGGAATTGTATTTATGTGTGCATGATGGAGGTGGAGATGTTGTAACAAAATTTTAGCACCTGCAGTAAGCTAAGCTTCCTAGGATTTATTTAGGGAGGCATAATAGCTTAGTATAGAACCCAAGTATGTATAGGTAGTTCAGGTATTTCCCTGTTACTGTATTAAAAAGCAATGCATTTACTACAAAATAATCCTCTAATCAAAACAGCCTTTACCACCTGATATTAAATAGCTATTATTTCTCCCAAAACCTTGCATTTCAATAGCACTTATTTTGGAGCCTATTTGTAGTTATGAGTACTGGCAACAGCAAAATGTTAGGGAAATAATTCTCACTGGGCTGCTATTAAATTTCAGGATGGTATATTTTCGCAGACATTTCTGATTCATGACCATTACCCGGTGTTGTGCTTACAGTAGACCTATGTAGAGGTTCTGTCTCTAGTTGAATTATTTATTTGTCCCTTGTTTTCTTGATCCAAATGCATCTTACAAAGCGAGCTCTGTAAATGAAACGAAATACATTCTCTGGGCATTGATGATGGAAAGCCAGTGCTGTTTTGCTATCTGAGGTAGAACAGCATGGCATCTCACACACCATGCCCAGATCAAGGTGAATAGTCTCCAAAGCTGGCAAAATATTTTGGCATCTGAGGCAGAAGCACCTCTCCACCCCCTGCAGCAGTGAAAATGCGTTAGATTAAACAGCTTAGGAATTTGCTGCTCTTTCCTGACATCCAAAATGGCCCCATAGAGAAGAAAGAGAATGAAATGTTAGTCTGATCTTTGGATCTGCCATACATGTAGCTGAACATAAGCTGTCTGTTTTATCTCATAAAGTGCTGGGGAAAATTTCAAATCTTTTATGGATTTACACCTAATGAATGCTTGATCACTGAAGGACACTTTTTTTATGCCATCTGAAGATGAGCGTGGAAACTTAATTAGACAACCCAGACATATTCACCGATAACAGGCATATCAACAGTAATTCATTTTGGTCATAAAGTAAACTTTCACACTGTAAGGGAATGTATCTGTGATGCTGGGTACCAACGGTTGGCTGGTTGGTTTGTTGAATTTATATCCCACTTTTCTCTCAAATGGTGACAAATGAATTCTTATGGATTACATAGAGCTATCCAGTTTCCCACTGCTGGAAAGACTGGATTCTGAATTAAATGCCTTGGGTTCAGCAAGGCAAGCTTGGTATTAGCTCTCAAAAGATGTAATGGAAATAGGGGACATGAAACATATACACTCTGGGGCAACCCTGCTGTCTCTTCTCCCAGTGATTTCTAAAAATCCAATCCTTTTTATCTAGCTAATATGTCTGGGGTGTGTGTGTGTGTGTGTGTGTGTGTGTGTGTGCGTGTGCGTGCAAGGGAGGAGATATTAACTCACCATTTTTTTTGGACAATAAATCCTTCCTTCCTTCCTTCCTTCCTTCCTTCCTTCCTTCCTTCCTTCCTTCCTTTCTTTCTCTCTCTTTCTAAGTGGGAACAATCAAGCTTGTACTCTCTGCCTAATGGACCTGAAAGCTGCATGAAGCTGGGGGTAATGGATATGTTCTTTGCCTGGCAATAAAAATTCCTTCTTAACGCCATACTTGAAAATTATCTTGCTTCCAGTATGGGGAGTGACAGCTTGGAAATCTAAATAAGGTTATACATGGTTAATGGAAGAAATGTAATTATTTCCTATCCTGTAAAGCTGTGTAGAATTTTAACTTCAGTGCCAGCAAGTGATGTTTGAATGAGATGCCAGATTGTAAGTTACCATTAGGTGCCACTCCAAATATGTTGTTTTTGAAGCTGTTTTTTCCCCAGGGATCTTGGCAAAAGCATGCTTCCACTATTTCTGCTACAAAGATATGAAAAATAAACAGAGTTAGCCAGTCTTTATAAAAGTACACAGAAAGAAGAGTCCTGCTGGAAAAATCTGAAATGGGGAAAGCTCCCTCCCTTTCAGACCTCCGCATGGGCCATAAAAGTATGTGCATGCGGGGGGGGGGGATGAATTTAGTGATCTTTCTCAAGGAATGGGAGAAATTTTCAACATTTTCAGAAAGCAGCAATGGTACTGTCTTTCTTTCCCCTCCCCCAACCAAAGCTTCTCTCTCAGACTTAGGGCTGTTCTAGATTAGTTTAAAGACTCGTGCATTCTTGCTGTATATGCCTTTGGGTTTGGCCAGTTGTTGGATCTGGGTCCAATCATTCCATTCATTTTGGGGGCTGCCTGTAGCAACGGCCCTTTCCATAGCTTACCTTTTTGCAGCGGCGTCTGGTGGCGATCCTAGCTGTGGCTCTGGCAGGAAGGGAGCAGGATGACAGCACTCTCCTTTGCATGGGACTGCCTCCCTGGGAAAGGGAGCACAATGTACACACCGCTTCCTTCCACAGTGCAGTTGGGTACTTTCCTAGGCTGTGCCAGGACAGGAAACGCTGCCATCACACTTCCTGCCCCTCCACAGGACAGCTTAAGTGTGGGATCATGGGGCAATCGTGGGTCATTGACTGGGAAAACCTGTCAATGACTTAACCTGCAATCATACTGCCTGGGGATGGGAGATGATCAAGGCCATGATGACATCATACAGAAACATCATCATGGTCCTTTTCCCATCCCCATGGTGGGATGGGAAGGTGCTGAGGAAAGGGCCAATGTCCTGGATCTTCAGTAGAGCGCTTTCAAAGTTAGTTCCCTCCCTCCCTCTCCCCCCTTCTTCTTAAAAAGAGCATGGTTTGCTGCGCTGGTCCCATGGTCTGAATGACAAATTTTTTCTCTCTCTTTTCTTTTTAAAAAATAGGAGTTATAGTTCAAAAGTGCCATTTCACTGATGCACTGTGACTCTTAAAAAAAAAAATAAAGGATACAAAGGAATAGAGGGGATATTTTTATTTTATCTCAGAATTGAAAAGAAGTCCATCTGAGGGAGGGAGTAAAATGTTGCACCAGTTACCAGAAGTTGCCAGAAAATAGTCCAGGACAACAGAAATGTCATTTGGATATTTTTTTTTTAATCCAAACAGCTCCAGCAACAAATGCAACTACTTCCAGGAACATCCTGACATATTTGCCCCATCTGGAGGAATCCTATAGTTCCTCTCTTATTCCAAGTGGCAACAAAATTGAAAGAAGCAGAAGCCACAAAGAATGGTCAGTGAGGATGCTGTCTCCTCTTTATGTTCAAAAAGGATTTAGGCAAGAAGACATTTTGAGTGGATGGGTTGGCCTTGTTCAGTCCTTGCTTTGCTGTGGTTCTTGTAGTTCTGATGCTGCTTGTGGTGGCAGAGCAACTAAGTTTGTGAGAGAAGTTCCCCCCCAGGGGGAAAAAAAGACTGGTGCAGAACTTTTTCTTGAGTAAGCTCTGCACCCCACTTGAACTTTAAACATTTCTTCTTGCCTTTGCCTTCATTTTTTTCCTTAGTCTCCCATGTCTTTTCCTGAGAGCAAAGCCTCCCTGAAAAAATGTAGAGTCTTTACTACTTCTGGATCTTGTCCAACATCTTGTTTCCAGATGTCGCCAACCAGATACTTCTGAGAAGGCTCAAAAGCAAGATTCAAGAGCTTAAAAAAACATTATTTGGGGGCTATAGTTTCCAGAATCCTCTACCACCATGGCCTAGCCATTTTGGTTGAGAGATTCTGAGAATTATAATCCAAAAAAGGTATTAATTCCAAGGTCTGTTGATATGTGAAGGTATCATCCTTTCTCTCCTTTCTCTGCTCTTTCCTCCCTCCCTCAGAAACTGGTACTTCATGCAGTATCATCCTTGAGTATGAAGGTTTCCTTTTTAACTATCATGTATACTTTGTTTTTAACAGAACCTGAATTTGTCTTGACTGAATTTTAAAATAGCAAGTGGTCATCACCACACCTTGTGACACTGAATTCTGTATTGCATTTTTAAGCACTGAATCTATTACTGGTCAAGTTCACAGAGTGACCCCACGTTTTAGCAATTATAGAAAGTGATCTTTCCCCACTTCCCCATCCTCTTACTCCCATACATAATTTTGTAAGCTTCTTTCATCTTTTCTCTATTCCAAAAAGTGTTGAATGCTTTAGCTTTAGCTCATAGGCAATGGGCACTAAGCTTTTCATCATCCAAACTGCCCTTTTCTGCATTTTTCCTAGGGTACCTTTTCTTTGTTTTGGGGAAATAATGACCAGAAGTGTAAACAGTATTCCTAATACAATTGTGTTATAATACATGTTAAGGTGCCAGGGAAATGTGCAACCATACATTGAGTCTCACATCCTCTTGTGCAAGCTGTAGTATAGGGGTGGGGGATTGCTACTAGACTACAACTTCTACCAGCTTCACCCAGCATAGCCAATGGTAACAGATGATAGGATCTGTCATTCAACAAGATCTGGAGGCCAACAGGTACTTTGGCCTTGCTTCACTAGAACTTAACTTTCACAATGTTCTGGATTTCAATAATCTTCCAGGCCTTTTTCTGCTCATGGGTAGAGCTTAAATGCAGGCAAGGATTTGGATACACATATAAGGCCAATCCATGGAATCTTCTGCACATTAAATTGCATTTAAACCTTTGCATGTTTGGTGCAAAAATATGTATAGGGTTCTGTATCATTACCATCATTATCAATAGCAACAAAACCAGGATGCACACTTGTGGGATGGTGACCTCAAAGACAAGTAAAGGAGATGAGCTTGAAGGAAGTGGACTGCTTTCATTCCTTCCAAAACAGCATCCCTTAGATATACGTTTGGCAGCCTTAGAAACAAACCCATCTCAAGCATAAAAAAATAATATGGAGAGGTTCCCCTACGATAAATTATTTCAGCAGGAAAGAACATATTTATTTGTATTAGAGCAGATGACAGGGGGAGAAAGAGAAACAAATCCATTTAATATTGATTTTATTATTGCATTATTGCTGAAACAAAAATGTGAGAGTTGCATAATTAATAGGAGATCGAATACACTCTCAAAATAATGTAAAAATAGATGAATATATCTGTGCATATATCATCATACACATCTGTGCTGTATCATCATACATGCAACACAAACCAGTTTTCTTGAGACCTTTTAAATTTTTATTCAGCCTATGGCTCTCAGTGGTATTCTCAAACAAATGTTCTTGTCAAGGAACTAGACTTGATATAGCCCACGAAACAGCTCTGGAAATAAATATCTGATGCAGAGCTGCCTCTGAAAACAGTTGCCCCATATTGACATCTCTGTCTGCTTCTTCTTTAAACTTATATACAGACTTACTTATTTTGGCCCCTCGTTTAGTGTGATCCATACTGCTAGCAGCAAGGGAGGACTATCATATAAATGTCTGACAACCACCATCCCCTGCCATTCCTAAACTGCAAAATCAATTAACAGATTAGGTAGATGTTATCAGTTAGATCTGGCTATTATATTTTTCCTTTCCCGCTCAATACTCTATGAAAAAATTGCAGCCACTTGCTCTCTGGTACTATGAGTCAAATGTTATGGTTTCAGTTTCTCTTAGAAAGATTTTTTTTTAAAAAAATTAAAAAATAAAAATCATTGTATATTAATGCTAGGAGATCTCCTTTGTTCCCAGAGAAAGTTTCTACAACATAGGGATGCACTACTGTGTTATATTACAAGACATAAAGCCATTTTATTTAAACACACACAAACATTTCATTGTAGAATTTCATTGTAGATGTTATCTGTCCCATCATCTATGCTTTGAAAGATAAAATTGAACTTTTAAAGCAAGGGCAAAGCTAAACCAAGCACATAAATAGTAATAGTGGAAGGCCTAATCAATCTATCTTCCCTGGAGGGAAGAACAAATGTCAACCTAATTAGCAATGGTAGGATGCTCTGGTGTTGAAAAGGCCCCTTGCACTTGGAAGTGTGAGTGCACAAGGAGGTATTGAATATTTTCTTCCACAGTGACTGAAAAGTACATGGGCTTAAGAAGAGGTTATGCCAGTGTATGTCACCAGCAAAATCTAGCCTTTGACTTCTTGTACCTCAGGCAGCAAAAATGTCTTAGGCCCTTTCCGCAACTCACCTTTTCGCAGAGCTGGGGTGCGGGGATTGCGCGAGCAGCCTCTAGTGAGAGGCTCTCGCATCCTGGTTCCTTCAGCTCTGCAGCTGCTGCCTGCTCGTGCAAGAGCCCCTCCTCTTCCTTCTGCAGTGCAGCCTGGGATTTTGAGGTATTAATTCACAGTACCACCTAGAGAGACCAGAGGATGATGGTGGTTCAGACAATTAAGTACAGAGTCTAAAATTATTTGATTTCACCACCCGAAAGTAATTCTAAGGCTAGGACAATGGCAGCAAAGAGAAGTAGGTGAAGCAAGAGACCTGCAAGGCATTATTTCAGTTGCATTAGTAGAAAACAATTACTACTGACATTGGAAATAACCAACTGAGATTATGGAATCAATGGAGTTCTGGGGCAAGGGAAAAGAAACTTTATTAAAGTTAGACGTTTTAGACACCCTGAATGTTCTTTACAGGAGCGCAGTTCTTTTTTTCAGAATTCAATATTATTTATTAGCTGTTCAGTAATATAGTCTCTTGCCTAGCCTGTGTACTTATAGCATGTAAAAACTCATGCTGGCTTCTCAAAAAGATGCAGGAAAATACACAGTAGACAGGGAAGTACAAAATTGCATGACCTTCAATTGGAGAGCTAGCCTGATAGCTTGCTTTAAAGAAGCACTGAGAATATCATTCTTCCTGCATCAGCAAGACTTAGGGTTAAAGTAAACGGCATGCAGTGTGCAAGACAGTTTTTTTTTCACTTTCAAGTAAATGGAAATCCACCATGCAGCGAGCATACCCCTCATTGTTAACCAACTGGGAATAGCGTCCAGCACCATGGATAGCTCCTTTGAAGTTTATATTAGACACTAACGTGCATACCTCACTGCTTTAAACTTTCACTAACTATTGTACTGCATTGCATGGGATCTGTCTGTCTGTCTGTCTGTCTGTCTGTCTGTCTATCTACTAGATACTAGGACTAGGGATTAACTAGGACTAGAGACTAGGACAAGGTGCAATGGATTCAAACTACAGGAAAAGAGACTCCAGCTAAACCTCAAGAAGAACTTCCTGATGGTGGAATAAGCTGCCTTGGAATGTGGTGAAGTCTCCTTCTTTGAAGGTCTTTAAGCAGAGGCTGGATGGCCATCTGTCAGGAGTGCTTTGATGTGGGTTCCCGTATGTCAGGGAGTTGGACTGGATGGCCCCTGTGGTCTCTTCCAACTCAATGATCCTATGATCGATCTATCTATCTATCTATCTATCTATCTATCTATGAATGATTTGATGATCTATCTATCTAGATTTGTGAATGTATGTATATGTTATCTGAAGGATCATATTCTTCTATATAAGCCTGCCCGTGTTTTGAGATCTGCTAGGGAGGCCCTTCTCTCTGTCCTACACAAGTACATCTGATGAAACATAGGAGAGGGTCTGCTCAGTGGCTACCTACTCACAGCTCTGGAATTCTCTTCTGAGAATGGTTAGACTAGTATCCTCCCTACTCTCTTTCTGCAGACAGGTGAAGACCTCTGTGTTTCAGCCAGCTTCTGAGAGCTGGTCATTCCAGGCTTGTCGTGAAGGGTTGCAAGGCCCTATTGCTAATCTTTTAATTAGATTTTTAAAAAAGTATGATTGCAACTGAGAGAATAGAGAGACTATATGATGTAATGGGTTTGAATGTTGGTCTATGACCCAGGGTTCAATTCCCCACTCAGCCATGGAAAGCCAGTGGGGGACCTTGGGTGTGTTGCACACTCACAGCCCCCAGAAAATCCTATGATATTGCAACCCTAAGGCAAACCTAGGTGAGAAATAATTTAAAGGCACACAACGATTGCAAAGGAAATGGGGGAGAAGGAGGAGGAGGAGGAGAGAGAGAAAGAGAGAGAGAAGAAAAAAAGGAGGAGGAAGTATATTAGATGTGAACATGGACTAGGAGTATACATTCATAATGACTATATTTCCAAACGCACATTTTCTTGAATTGAAATGAGCAGCTAAAGAAGTGAGACCTTTGACCATTGAACAATACATGGAGAATGTTCACCTTTCCCTCCTTGCAGTATTTGTCTTTTAGCAATAGTAGGATCCCACATGATCTAGCCATGTTGACAATCAGTTAAAGTCCATGTTGCAGGGACACAGTTTAATAGAATATGTGTGTCTACAAATGCCAAGGATTTTTTGAATATAAAACTGATATGTCGCAGCATATCCAAGGAAAAACACACCCATTTCATGTCATTTCACATGTTATTTCATATGACACCCATTTCATATGACACGGGAAAACATAATCTGTACTACATCAACAACATTTAATTGAAGTAGACAGTTTCTTTCTAAAAAGGCATAATGATGCCCAGTACATCTTGAGCATCAATTTGGCAGAACCAAATGTAGCTTTAAATCTAAACAAATTTTAGATATTAGAGTTCAGGTAATTTCCATTGTTTCATCTGCACAGGATAATCTGCATTCCACTCAGCTCTCATTTCAACTACAGTAGCCTCCCATATTTGTGAGGGTTAGGGGCACAGAACCCTCATGAAGGTGGAAAAATCACAAATAACTCCCACTCTCGTGATTCCCCTCCAGAGCTTCCCCATCTCATTCTTTTGCCTCTGGCCCCAGCACTGGGGAGAAAAAAGATACAGTAGAGGGCTTACCAGTACTTTCCCTTCAAAGGGAGATAAGCACAGTTCTTCCCTTCTAGTGACTTCTGGTGGCCATCGTGAAAAGGGAGGGGTAGGAGCAAAGAGAGTACCTGACTAATAAGCAGCCATTTCACAGCAGGAAGTGGTGCCACAGGGGAGAGAGGATACGCCTCCAGCAGTGAGAGGGGGCTTTGCTCACCCTAAAAGAAAAAGCATCCATTTTTTTAAAATTAATTTTTATTAACAAATTTTAATGAAAAAAAATTAAAAAACCCCTCCCCGCTTCCAGACATCAATTTTCCCAGTTGAATCTGAGTTTAACATTCCATTCCATATAAACATTCTGTTCCATACATTATCTCCATTTTGTAACAATTGTATACTATTACTTTTAGCTTATATGTAACTATTTACAATTTATCTTTTACCACCTCATTTTGTCTTCCTCCTTTCTCACAGCCTTTCTTTCTTTCCCCTTATTGCATTCTTTTATCCAATTCAATACCTCTCGCCATTCTCTTTCAAAGCCCTGGATTGGCTTATTTTTAAGTGAAAAAGTTAGCTTTTCTGTCGCTACCATATCCAGGACTTTGAATTTCCATTCTCTTATATCAATATATTTTCCTTCTTTCCATGTTGAGCATAAGTCAGTTTTGCTGCAGTTATTATATATAACAATGTCTTTTGATGAAATCTTATTTCTCTTTGTTGCCCTAACATATTCAACAAATAAAGTTCTGGCTTCATTTCAAAGTTAAAACCATACATTCTTTGAATTTCATCATGTATTTCTTTCCAAAACTTTTTTGCTATTTTACAGGTCCACCACATATGAAAAAAAGATCCCTCTTTCTCTTCACATTTCTTGTTATTTTTTTCAGTTTTATAGGCGTCATGTACCATCTGTATAACATTTTATAAAAATTTTCTCTTAAATTCAAACTTGGCGTAGATTTTACATCTGTCTTCCATGCCCTCACCCATGTATCCAACTCAATTGGATGTCCTATATTTTGAGCCCATCTAACCATGTTATTTTTAACAGTTTCTGGTTCCATTTGTCTTTGTAACAATATTTTGTAAAATATGGAAATTCTCTTTTTCTAATCCCCTTTCATCAATACATCCAGTTCATTTTCATTTCTTTCAAACCCGTATAATTTTTGATCCATTTTAAATCTCTCTTTTATTTGTCTCCATGGGAACCAGTTAATTTCATGGCCTTGCTCTTTTAATTCCTCTTCTGTACTCATTCTTAACTTTGTACCATCCTTTTCAATAGCTCTTGATACGTCAGTAATTTTCCCTGCTTTGTTGGAGCAATATTAAATGCTTCTTGGGGTGAGGTCCACATCGGAAGTCCGCTATAGAATTTGTGTTTTATTTGTATCCAGACTTTCAATAGAGACTTTCAGATGCAATGATTGTTAAAGTCTTTATTCACCTTTACTTTATCATAGCATAAGTATCCGTGCCAACCAAACCTATTTTCTGTCCCTTCAACTTCTTTTATTGTTGTGTTCTCTACTTGAATCCAGTCTTTAATTGTTTCTAAGCAGCATGCTTGATCATATATTTTCAGCAATGGCACATCAAAGCCTCCTCTCTCCTTTGCATCTTGTAATGTTTTAAATCTTATTCTTGGTTTCTTGCCTTGCCAGATAAACTTCCGTAGCCTTTTTTCCCATTCTCTAAAGATCTTTTCTTCTCCTATTATTGGCAAATTTTGGAACAGGAACATTAGCTTAGGCAATAGGGACATTTTAAAAGCATTTATTCTTCCTAATAGAGATAAATTCATATTTGTCCATTTGTCCATTTTGCTTTGAATCTCCTTCCATGTCTTCTCGTAATTGTTATCAAATAATTCTTGATTTTTATTTGTTAGATTTATTCCTAAATATTTTCTTTTCTTTACTATTTGATAGCCTGATCTCTTTTCCAAATTTTCTTGTTCTTTTTTTGATATATTTAATGTCATCTTTGTTTTTTCTTTATTTATCTTATATCCTGCTATTTGTCCATATTTTTGCAGGATTTCCTTCAACCTCTGTATTGAATCTTGTGGTTCCTCAAGAAATATTATTACATCATCTGCAAAGGCTTTGTACTTTATCTCCTTCCTTTTTGTTTTTAATCCTTTTATTTGTGGATCTTCATTTATTACTAGCAGTAATACCTCTAAAACTGCTATAAAGGATAACAGTGATAATGGGCATCCCTGCCGTACCCCCTTCTTTATTTCAAAGCTTTCTGTTTTAGCTCCGTTTATTATTAACTTCGCTGATTGATCCCGATATATCTTCTCCAACCAGTTGCAAAATACTTCTCCCAGGCCATATTCTCTTAAGGTGTAATGCATAAAATTCCAGGAAACATTATCAAATGCTTTTTCAGCATCCAATGAGATGATAGCTATCTTCTTTCCTGGATTTTTATCATAATATTCAATTGTATTTAACAAAGTTCTAATATTATTCTTCATTTGTCTGCCTGGGAGAAAACCGGTTTGTCCTTCCTATATTTTATCCTGTATTGCATGTCTGAGTCGCTTGGCAATATCATTGCCCATATTTTATAGTCTACATTCAACAAAGAGATTGGTCTATAATTCTTTATTTCCCTCTTATCTCTGTCTTCTTTAGGTATTACCACTATATTTGCTTCTCCCCATGACTGTGGTTTCCCTTCCTTCTCAATTTCGTGTAAAGTTGCCTGATATGGAAATATTATTTCTTTTGTAAATCTTTTACAGTACAATGCCGTAAATCCGTCAGGTCCTGGTGCCTTATCTATTTTCAAATCTTTTATTGCCTCTTCTATTTCAACTGCTGTTATTTTTTTATTTAATTGTTCCTATTTCTCTACCAATATTTTTGGAATTTTTATAGTTTTTACAAATTCCTTCCATTTTTCTTCTATTTGATGTTGAGGATTTTTTTCCTGAAATAGTTTTTCAAAGTATTCTTTAAAAAAGCATCCATTTTAAACAGAAGCCTCGCAAGCCTGGGGTGAGGAATGCAAGGGGTGACAAGAGGAAAATGGTGGGAAGGAGGCAAGCAGGTGCCTCACAAATAATCAAATTTGAGAAGGTCAAACCAGTGATTGTAGAGGCAGGATTGTAATATCAAATTTGGTACTTTATAGCAAACATTTATAAACTAGGCTTGTTGGTTTCTGTTTCTGCAAGGATATAATTGATGCTTCCAGTGCAGCAAGAGTGACTGAAACAATCAGAACTGATGGCCCAAAATAGAGACACCAAAATGTATTGCCATAGTGCACTGATGGGTAGCTGGTAAGGCCACTCCAATGTTGAAAATGGCAATCATCATCATCATCATCGTCATCATCTTCTGGATCTGGACCTGTCCTCAGTATAAATTCCACAGTCAACCCAATTTCTTCCATAAGGACTGTTCAGTCTTCAATTTAAGATTATTCCGTTAAGTTGCAAGTCACTGCCACTTTTGCCTTTTACCATAGCAGTTATAAACATGAATTGCTACAATGAAACAAAGCTGTAATGCAAAGTTAGTTAACTTACAAGTGTTATCATCAAACTAATGTCCATATAAGCATATAAGTTTTTTTAAAAAAATATCCCACCTAGTCTTATAGGATTCACTCCCATGTAAGAGCAGAGGTTCTGTAACTTTAGTAAGCAAGCTGTGTTATTGATTTCACCCACCTTTGCAAGTTTGTTTTGATATATTAAGGTTCCAAAACTCATTTGCAGCACAATCCTATGTTGATTTGCTCAGAAGGAAGCCCTAATTAAGCCTTGCTTAATTCCTTTTGCAGCGGCTGAAAATGGTGAAATTCCTACCATGTGATTAGTGTTTTTATCTACTTATGAGGTGGCAAGGGATTTAATTTTATCTGCTTGCAGTTTCCTCCTACTGTCCTTTTGATAGGGAAGGATCATTACATTTCTTGTCCACCTTCCTGACTGTTGTGTCCTCTAAGATATCTGTGACACCTGACTGTGTGCATTCTAAACATGTTAGTTATCCATCAAAAGTGATAGCTTTACATGAATTTTTTTCCAACAGTCAAGAGTGACAGACTGAAACATTTTCTTTTTTCAGAATCAGGGCTGTACCTTTGCGGCTGTCAAGATATGTAATAAAATGCCTTAAAGATGGGATCGACACACTGAACAGGAAAATTCTCCTTGGAAACTTAATGTCTCAGATTCTTTGACTTCAAATTATTCTGTGAGGTGGCTAGGAATAATTTAAAACCATTTTTCATTAATAAATGACTCTTTCATTCACCCAACAACTTTTGAGATGAGATTGTCACAGCAGGAAGTTCCCAATGCATTTTTCAGAGTGGATGGATGGAATTGGATTAAAAGTATAACTGGGGATCTGTGAAGACATTCGGGGTTATCTCCAGTGACTGCATGAGCAGAATGAAGATCATGGAAAAGATACTTTTGGAGGACTATAGCTCCCAGGATCCCTCAGCCAGCATAGCTTCCTAGGGGATTCTGGGAATTGTGGTTCACAAAGTGACTTTCCTAAGCTCTCAGCTTTTGTAATCACTCCCTTTCTTTTCTTCCTCCCCACTACAAACTAACTAGCTCTGTTCCTACTGCCCACTGTGAGGCATTCTGGATTTTTCAGTGCTCAGCGTTGTTGTACTCCTAACACTAAGACTGTCCTTGCAATGAGTATAGCTAGGCAGGGGAATGAGGGCATTGCCCCAGATAAGAATTCTGTCCTACCAAATGGAATTTTTCTCCAGTCTCTAAATTTCTAGCAATACCCAGAGTGACACTGTGGAAATCGTTCACATCTAGAACTCTTAAATTTGCTCTGTTCACATTCCCTATGTAAGTTTGCCTCTCCCTTTTCCTCAGATGCCTAAATTGCAGTCTAAATGTTCTAGTGAAGTTTTAGGTTTACTGCAACACTAGAAATCTGGGAGGCTAAAGGAATTTTTTTTTGGGGGGGTAGAATTCTTGGTTATGGGTCAAGTCCCTCTTTAAAAACACACAGAGAAAATGAGCTGCACCAAACCATTGTCATTTTAATTTCCTAAAATATTTTGCAATGGAAATAGTACTAATCATGATAGGAATGAAGGGTGGATCAACTGAAGCAAGGGGTGCACTGTGTGAATTCTGAATAAGAAAATGCACATGAATCACTCCTTCAAATGCCACAGTTCTGCAGTCCAAATTCAAACCCATCCAACTGAACTTCCTCAGGATGTTATCTTTAGGTTAAGGTGGAGATGAGAAGAATCTACTGAAGAAAACCTAGGTAAGTTGGTTGTAGTGTGCCCGCTCAGTTCATGCAAGACACTGACCAAGCCAGTTGGGTCTAACAGTGGTCCATCTTCCGATGCGCACTTCCCCATCCAGTTGTGCATTTCAAAATAAGATTAACAGGGTGCAAGCAAACTCTCTTTCAGGGAAGGCTGTCTGCCATTACTGGTATTCTCAGCAATGAGCAACCTTGGAGTTCCCTGGGACGCAGTTTGCACACCAATGATGTAAACGATAGAGTGACCTCCAGCTTGAGGACTGGCAGGAAATTTGAGCTCACCAATTTCTGTTTGACATGAGATATTTGCAAATTTTGTAGAGATCAAGCCACTTGCCTCTGATTCATATTGTATGTTATGATCTCAATTTGACTAAATCATTATCACACATGGTTGACATGCATTGTAAAGGACATTTCAGTCTCACATTCCACAAAGAACTTTTAATGCATCCATTATAGATTGCTTCACAAGTCAATTCTCTTAGCAGTTGCTCTGAGTTATGACTCTTAGCAGCTGACACCATCTGCATACTAGACGGGAAAGGGGCGGAGTAAGGCTGTGGGGAGAAACTCCTTTGTTCACAGCCATACATCATTTTGAAAGCAGGTCAGGGAATATGCCTACCTTTGCATCTCTGTTTCATTAGAGCTGATTCTGACTTTTTTTTAAAAAAAAGAAAAGCAAAATCAGAAAAAGAGAGAAGCCATTCACTCATTCAGGGACATAATATTAAAAGCCCTCTTCAGAAGCAGTTGGAGATGGTGTCATAAGGCTGACTCATTTTCAAAAGCAGAGATAATGTTCTCGCCTTGAAATTACAATGACAATCACAATTTTGCTCTCTCTTCCAAAAGAAGGGGAGGTGGATGCTTGTTTTATTTGATGAAGGGCAAATACTGTTTTGATTTGAAGTGTTGATATGAGTCAGTTTGCCAAAATATTAGCTAACAGCAACTTTTACCTAGAGCCTTTATATTTGAAATAACTAACCACAATGAAGTGCATGAGTTGCTGTGACTGTTAACCATGATGGGTATTTCACCCGCTTTATGAATGAACATTATGACTAGATGAGGAATCACCAGACAGCAGATAATATGCATGTAGACACATTTCTGGCTCCCACAGCTCATCCCTTCCCCCAACACTCCTTTCAAGTCTCCTTTCAAGAGGCTCAATCTCTTGAAGTCTACCTTTCTGTCTTTGCTTTGTCCTCCAGTACACGCCATTTTGAAGTTTTAAAGGATATATCTTTACCAATTGTTCGGGTTTGGTGCCTTTATCAGTAAGCAAACAGGTTTAACTGGATGGATTTATTATTTATTTTTCATTTGTCAAATTTCTATTCCACCTTTCCTTCAGTGAGCTCAAGGCAGAATATTTATTTATTTATTTATTTAGTTATTTAGTTATACATACATACATACCCTGCTCTTCAGCCATTGGAGCTATCAGAGCAGCTTTGTTGTTGTTGGATGCCTTCAAGACCCCCTACTACACTATGGATATGTAGCAGGGGGTTGGACTCGATCGCCCTGGGATATCTTCCAACTCTATCCTGAGGTTCTTGGGGGCTGAGAGTGTGTGGTGCACTGAAGAGAGACTATATTTGTTTGACACTAAACACATCACTTAAAGTAGGATGAAATGAGATGCTGGGAAACTAGGTTCTGGCACTCCCTGGCACTACTTGCTTAGGTTGGGTTTAGGGCCATGTGGTACTGAGGTATAGCCTAACCTATGCTAAAACCTTGCATTACGGTGAAGTTTCCTTTAGATTTTCTTATGATTATAAAGCATTTGAGCAAAGAGGAGTGACATCCATGGAATAAAATGACAAGCTTTCTCTGCATTTGTGCTCTGTGTACCTCTGTACTTCTATGTAAATTAATAAATAAATAAAATTGTGTGCCTAGGCAATCCAAATTCTGCACTCAGAAAAACTGGATTCTGTATTTTGCAACTGATCTAGAATGTGCACCTTGAGTAAATTTTACTTAATTTTTTCTTTTATATAATTTATTCTGAATTGTTCACTATTGTTGCTTTTTGGAGTTTTCCAGCTGCTGTCACCCCAGTGTCTACTTGCTCCATTCTGTTTTGGTGATGTTTGTAGTAATTTCTTGGATCTTCTCAAAGGATTTCTACTTCATTTTCTTTTAAAAAATGAGGGTATAATTTACTAAGATGATCATATAGTGTTTGGAGCAAATTTTCTCCTTTCAGTTTTTTGTTGTTTTTTTTTTTTTTGGTGCAAAAGTATTATTTCACAGATGAACTCTAGTACTGTAACTGGTTTTTTTAAAAAAAGAAACGAAGAAAAGTGAAGTGAACTTGCTATTTCACCATGTCTTGGAATTAAAAAGAAAACCACTCAAGGATGAGAATAAATTGTTGTTGCCAGTTTCAAGAATAGCCAGAAAATAACGTGGGACAACAAAAATGTAATTTGGATAGTTTTAAAATAAAGATAGAAAATCAAATCAAAGAACTACACAAACAAATTCCACAACCTCATGATACATTTATCCTGTCTAGAGGTGCCTTCATTCAATTCTGTCTGTTCTGGAAAAGACAGGAAATGGAAGCCCAGCACTCAAAACACAGAAAATCTGTTTCAACCTCTTTTGTGGGCTGTGAGATTTCAGCACACATAAATGTCTCAAGCCTATCACTGCAGTCACAGGGGCTAGAAACTCCTTTTTAACACAAGCAAGCAAGCAAACATGCAAATAAGCAAGAAAGTTTTCCCTAGAACTCAGTTCTGCACCAGATTCCCACTTTCTGAGTTTTGTTTTTTTTTAAACCCACATTGAAAGCTTAGGTAAAAAGTCACGACTCATCTGTTTTAATTTTGTTACTCATTTCCTACATGTAACAGTCAAAAGAGGTCTGAGGAAGTTTCTACTTCCAGGCATTTCTATGACTGAAAAAGAGAACAATATCATTTGAGCCCGATCAGTACAATGCCTCTGATAACTTTGTCCAAGTGAACAGAGGATACAGACTTTCCATTATTAGACCTGGAGAGAGACTAGGCCTGTGACAGAAATAGCTGCTCTACATCTTGTTGGCATATCTGATTTGATATTTAAACGTACTAAACTCTCTTAGAACAGCATAAAAAAGAGAAACTGCAGGGGACTAAGAAGAGGGAGTCTAGCTTCACTTTTGAGACTGTTTTTTATTTTAGCATGATCTTTTTGTGGATATCAATCCATTTTTTCTTTTCTTAAAAAAGATGCTCTGCTAAAAAAAAAATACTCAATCCACCAATCATTTATCTTCACTTCCATTTATCTTTTAAATCTTTTGCCTTCATTCTGTTCTAAAGGACAATGCAGGGGTTTGTATTTTTAGTGTGGCAACAGTGGGATGACATGGTTAGTTGACACACATCCTTTTCAGGAATTCTGTCTCTGAAGGTATTGTAATAGATGAGCGCAAGTGCAAAGACCAACGCCCTCTGGCCCTTGTCCTCCTTCCAGCCCACTGCTGGGAGATAACTGGTGCAGTGAGGGGAAAGTCCCTTCTGCCCACTCAGGCTCTCTGTGCTCAGGCGAGCAGACACAGTATGGCCAGCCAGTTTTATCCCCTAGCATGTTTGTTCAGTGCAAAAAACACAACACCTGAAGAAGCTTCCAGTTAAAATCAGTTTCTAAAAGATATGAATAAGGACTACAAATTTTGTAGGCTACTTGCTAGTACTTTTACTCTGGTGCTTTTCTTCTCTACCTCTGTTTTCTCAACACATACAAATCCATTGTGATTCCTTTAGGCCAAGAATCTCTCCTTTGCCCCAGTATTATAAAGAACTTCCTTCATAAGGATAGGGAAAGAGTTAAGCTTTTGTGTCTGCTGCCTTTTTTAAAAAAACACAAGCAGAAAATCTTGACAGCTTGTTTTTTTTTAAAAAAATGGAAGAAATAATTTTGGAACTCTGGGTATAGTACATTTTAAGGTGCAGAATAATTGTTTCCTCAGTAAAAGCATTTTTCTTAGAAGAAAAAAAAAGACTGCTGAAAAGCCTTGCGGTCTGAAGGACAGTTTGGCTGCAGCATGAAAGCGTGTAGGTTGTATTGTGAACACTGCCTCTGCCTGAAAAGATTTCTTTTCTCCCCTTCTTCACTTTTTGTTACTTTGCTTCTGAATTTTGTTTTAATGAGCCAACAACTTTTCCTCAGGTCAATGCATTGTTTCCCTTTCTTTGAGAACTGTAGCAGCACGGAGAATATTGGTCAATGTGTATGGCAAAGAGCTGGACAAAAGATAGCTTGCAAGGTATAATTGCTGTGGAAGAAAAAAAAATGCTAAAAAGTGGATTTAAAGTAGATTCCTCAGGGCCACAAGACGTTTGCTAATGTCCAGTGGATTCCATGGTGTTTTATGTGATCAAGAAGGCTGCATTACCTTGAGCTTTTCCACAAATGTATTAGCAGTACACACTGCGCTTGTACTTAAACAGAACTGGCTTCTTCATCCGAGTGATGCTTCAAGATGTATTTTCATTCTACATTCACCTACTGAGGACCAGGACTACAAGCTCTGGGCAGGAGAATCCTACACTTATATTGAAGCAGTTAGAGGTAGTGTCTGGAAATCTTGCTTTTTTTTTTTTGGAGTGCATTCCCACAATTTCCAAGATTGCATGGTCACTGGTCATGCTCGCTGGGGATGTGGGAGCTATAATCCCGAAACGTACTCTACTCAGAGAGTGGAGAACTCCAAGATATCCAAAGCCTTGCTAGGCTCCAGATGTCAGGGAAAACTGAAGGAGAACCAATATTTCTCACTCTGTATTGGTCTTCAGATCAATACCTGTTCAAACAGAGCATTATGCAATAGGTGTCCAGTAAGCATCTGGCAAAGCATCTGGGGTGAGTAAAAGGATCTGCTGGAGGCATCCATCAGGGGCATCTTTAAACGATGCCATTGATCCTGCTCTATGCTCTATTAAGGACATGTCTTTCAATGCAGCAGTTAATATGATTTGGGGTTTAGGGCCAGGTGTGCTGTTGGCAAAATACAGTATAAAATCCACATTCCAGTTACTCCTAGTCCATCCTGATGATTTTGATCTGTTGGGCTACCCTTTTGATGGCATCTTCTATTACTATAAGGCCATACCTCTGGGATACGCTATATCGCGTTATACATTTGAACAATTTAGCACCTTTCTCATATGGTGTGCCTTCTACAAGTGTAAAAATCCAGTCATGACTCACAACTTCAATGATTTCTTTTATTTGCTGGGCATGCCTCTTCTTCCACGTGCACTGGCATTGTAGGGGTGTTTCAAGACCTTGCTCTAGAACTTTGGTCCCCCTTGCCCACGACAAGATGGAGGGCCCTTCCACCATCCTAACATTTCCTTCACCCTTTCAACTCATGCATCTTACCAGCAGAGTCTCTGTGTCATTTGGAGCTTCCAGGAGATAAGGGGAGAGCCCACAAGATTGCCCAGTGGTTCTCAACCTGTGGGTCTCCAGATGTTTGTGGACTTCAGCTCCCAGAAGCCCCAGCCACTATGGTCAATGCTCAGGGCTTCTGGGAGCTGAAGTCCAAAAACATCTGGGGACCCACAGGTTGAGAACCACTGGCCTATAGGAACTGAGGATGTGCTGTTGTGTGCTGTACACCTCAGGGAGTCTGGACCAGCTCCTGCAACTATCAGAGGTCTCCTGGAAGCTTTGGCCTTTTATTCCAAAGCAGCAAGCTTCCATGACCCCATGGCCAACTTCCAAGTCTGTTGTATCCTGGAGGGCTGGGCAAGAAAGACCCCACAGCCTCCTGATGCTCAACTTCCCATATCTGAGGTTATCCTCCCGTGCCCTCTTGGGGACCTCCCAACTGTCTGCTCATTGTTTGATGAGGCGGTGCTATTCAAAACTGCCTTTACCCTCGCATTCTTTGTGGCCACACGGAGCAGTGAGCTCCTCCCTAGAGCCAAATGAGACATCTCAGGATAGGTATTTGTTAGTCTTCAACCTCCATTACCACCAGAGTGTCTTATGAATTCATTTTAGGTGATTCAGGAAGGGGGCAGATTACTGCTTCAGGAAGGGCCCCATCTAGACAATCTGCCTGGTCCAGACCATGCTGGACTACTTATTGTTATGCCCATGAGTACCAGGGATCTTATTTCTTACTTCTGGTCTCCCTCTCACCCAATACTAGTTTGGATCAGTCCTGAAGCACACCATTTCACCGGGTTCCTACCTCACCACTGATTTTTTTCCTATAAAATGTGACATCCACTGCTACTGTGGCTGCAAGTGTGGATTGTCTAGCCCTAGTATTCAGAAGGCAGGGTGCTGGTGCCTCAGAGCTTTGAGGACTTATATGTGAAGACTCAGGCTGGCCAACAGCTGGATGCACACTTTGGAGGCAGGCAACTGCCCCCACTTCCCCTTCTTTACTCTTTATGTTTCTTAAGCAGGTCATCCCATTAAAGTCTGGATAGTGGGACATAGCTTAGTTTTGTGGGTAGAGCAGCATGAGGTCTTCTCAGGAAGAGATCTTGGGACAGTACACCTGGCTAATGTCAAGTCATATTAAAAAAAAAAATTAATTGAACAACAGCCCTTTAATCATTTGGCTGCTTGAGCCCCAGGCCTTATTTACTGCATGGAATATGTACTTTGGACTGCTGCCCAAGTCAGAAATGTGTTCATAAAATGAGATGGCAGTAAGAGGGACCATCCTGATGAACTGCCTGCTCCAAATCTCCTATTTTAAAAGTATTTCAATGATGCCAGTCATTTCACTTCACAAGAGTAACTGGAAAGTGCTCTTTTTCAGGAAGCGCTTTGGGCAGGTGAATGCATTTTCAAAATCCTTTCAAAGCATTCTGGTCCATTGAGGAATGGCTAAGTATATCAGCAATGACCTGCTTTGTGATCACAAGTGCCTTTTTAAAAAGCTGAGCAAATGGATTGTGCAGATACCGTCCACAAACTGGTTCATCTGCCCTTTTCACCCTTCTCCCTTCCCCCTTCCTCATCCCCTTTTCTTTGCTTCATGGCTATTATCACAGCAGCCGGTGGACACTCCCCTTTTTCGTGTGATGGTAGTGATCCACCTAAGTACTTAGTGAATTGCACCAAGTGGGGAGGCCAGGGCGTTCAGCAAATGAGAAGCACATGGCTCATTAATCATGCCGTCCCCCCTTTGCTGGGTTCTGAATTGCTTGCCACGCATGCATTGAGCCTGGCTTCTGCATCTGTCAACTCCACCAGATGCCAGTCTTGTCTTCCCAGCATTTGTGCAATACCTATTATTTTCTTTTGTAGCAAAGACCCTAATTAGGTAACCCTCCCCCTGCAAAGAGAGTGAAAAGGTAAATCTCCATAGAGAGAACAGTTAAGCAATCACGTGTTCTTTGAGACCAATTAGAATGGCGCTTTACTGGTCATTAAGAAGCAATCACAATTCGTGTATTCCTTTATCTGCATTAATCATCTTGTACAATGGTGGAAGGCAAGAGCGTGCAGTCATAAAGGGAAATCTAGAAATCCATTGTTGCTTTCTTGGGATTGGCTATGACTAGTCAGCATGCATCTGTTTCCTAGATAAAAATGCAAGATTCAGTATAGTGCCTCTGCGAGAAGCCAGCTGCCTTTGAATCTGGCTGGTCTGCTTTAATAACAGTGCGAAAAGCTGCACACTTCCCCTTCATGGTGAAAAGTCCCAAGGGCAGGGCTATGGGATTTAGTGTCTTTTGGATAAGGGAGCACCAGAGACTTATGGTGCCTTTGTGATATCTTGCTGATAAATACTGAGGAACAATTGGGAAGCAAGCATCTCGGATGGTCAAGTTCTCCCTTTGTGTCTAAACTAAACATTGGGGAGAGAAAATTTTGCTTTTGGAGAATGTACCAATGAGGCAGAAATCATTTTTCAGGCTGGGATGAAGATAGCATCTCTTCATCACCATGTACAGAAGCAGAACTGCTTGGAAGTTAAAGTTTAGTTCAGTGCTGCCAATAGGGCAGTATGCTTAGCAGCACACCAGAGGGAAGAATGCCAGCTTAGGGGGCATGAGGCAGGAAATACATCAGTCGCCATTGTGGAAAACTGAAATGATAATCTCCCCATTATTGCTAGATCAGTCTAGCCAGCTTTTCTTACAGCTCAGAATTCCAAATAGTTTTGTTTTCTCCATTCACTTTCTTTGCTCCCTCCTGCCTTCCCCTCCTCACTGTCCCATCATGCTCAACTGCACAGGCAGGCTAGAAGAGCTATTTAATCTGGGTGAGACTTTTAAAATATTATTCATTCTGAAGAAACACTGTAAATTTGAAATAATGTAAATTGAGGAAATGCAAATTGTGATTCATCTGTAGATCATCTTCTGTTCCACCTAGGAAGAGCAAAAGCTCATGACAGAAGCAAATCTAGGCAAACTTACGTCTGTGCAACAGAATTCTTAACTGAATACTAGAATTGTATGTTTTTGTAATTGAAAGCAGAGAAGTTCACATCAGTGCCTGATTCTTTAGTGCCAAGGTGGGTGGTTCCAGTGTCAGTGAGGTTGTGAATCCATCCTGGGTTTTAGATTAAGCCTTGTTGGAACTACCCAAGTTATTGAATTTTAACCTCCCAATAGGTTCAGAACTTTGGACAGCACCTTCAAAGTTCAGATGTTGGAGTCACCCATCTCCCTAACCAAACTGTGCTAAGATGCTGCTCTGTTTCATCTATTCACGTGCAGTATGAGAAGTGAAACAACCTAATTAGATTATTTGTACACACAGCACCTACACATGCATGTGCACAGACAGACACGCACACCTTACAGTAGTCTATTTTGGCAGAAAACAATGGAAATTGTAGTGCAGCACATCTCTAGAGTTGAATAGTGCTCCTACAGAGAGTGGTAATCTCCAATCATTACAGATGCATTGCCCACCTACAGTCTCAAATCTGTAATGTGATTTGAAGGCTGATTTTTACTATATACATTCCACTGTCTTTCTCTTTCTAAGAGTCGGCACAAAGAATGACAGGGCTTTTAATAATAGAAGGAATTTCAAGATAATGGAAGCTGGACATGGTGAACTTCTTTCTTCTAATTTTAAATGATACAGAAACACTGTGAAGGTCATTCTTTCTGTTTTTCTCCTTCTTTTCCCTCTTTTTCTCTTACTCCCTTTTTCTTTTTCTTTTTATGGAATAACAACCAGCAACAGCAACAGAAGAAATGGCACTGGTCTTGGTACTGAAGGCACTTTTCAGCATGTTTTGAGGGTCTTGACTAACCTGTTGAAAGCTAATGATGTAGATCACCCCTTCCCAACCTGAAGCAAGTTGTACGACACCGTGACTCCTATCATCCCCAGAAAAGATGGCCAAGGGCTGGAGGATGATGAGAGTTGTAGTACAATGCATCTGGAGAGCTGTAGGTTGAAGAAGGCTGATCTGCCAATTGCTTAGCCCTTTTATGAGAATTTTCATCTCAGCACTATGCAAGTCATGCAGAGATATGGGAGTTTTAAAATATGAAATTATGTTAATTTTCACAGCACGCTAACTGTTCTCTTACAGAACACTAGTTAGGAATTACTGTCATTGAGTATCTTGCTAACTTGCTTTTGACCACCTCTAGTGATTCTGATTTAAAGACATTTTATGGTTCTCTTTTTCAACAGTTTAATTGGCCATTATGCTTGATCGTTGATGCCTTCCACAAATTTTGTTTTTGGTTTTTAGTCCATTTCTCATTACTTTTCCTGCTGTCAGTGCTGGAAAACACCCTCTCTTGCCTCCAATTAACATGGCTGAGGTGCTCCTGCAAAGTGATCAGAACTTCTCTTTGATCTGCGGCAGCTGATGTTTTGCTTATCATGCCACAGCCAACCTCTTCATCATTTTAATTGCCCACTGCTTAACTTGCTCTATAGTCCAGCTATGGACATGCTTTTTTTGGGGGGGGGATGCCTAAAAGACTTTAAACTTGTCAAAACATTTATTGCTTATTCTGAATGTGATCAAACCATGCTCGATTTGATGGAAGTGATGACACTATTTTTTGGTGCTTTTTGCCCCCTCTCACTTGGGCTGCCACTCTTTCTGAAGCTGTGCCATTTACAGCAGCTCCCAAACCAGAAATTAGGCAGTCAAACTTTCTTTATTATTTTATTTCTGTATTTTAACCTATTTATGCATTTAACTGATTTATTTTGGTTCTTAAATTTTGTAAGTCACTTTGGTGCCTATGCTGGGAGAAAGGCAAACAAACAAACAAACAGTTTCTGGACATCAGACTGCTACTAAAGAACAGGATCCAGACCATAGAAAAGATGGTGCAACTCCTTTCTGACGTAAGATACTGTGAGAAGGCATTAGAAAGGCATCTGTGTTTGAATTAGGGAGGGGAAAATGAGAGGGATCTCAGCAAAACTCCCCATTCCCTAACAACTTTCCCATCAGTTTGTGCTATCCAGTGGTAAAAGTGGTAAGTTCTTCAATACAAGTGCTCAGCATGATATTCCCTTGTAGCCACAGTGACAAGGAGACTAAAAAATGTTGGCATCTGTGTTGATGCATATAAACAAGTCTGTCCTTGTGGTTTTCATTTCTAACAGGAATGTGTTTTTTGAAAATCTAATGAGTCTTAATTGCACATTTAAGGCCATACCACCCAAAGTTGGTCTATCCATTAAGCATGGTGGCTGGTTCAGTTGGCAGAGCATGAGTTTTAGCAAATTACACTGCCCCCCCAGCCTCTGCTACTGCTGCTCCAAGGGCCCTTCAGAGCCAGCCAGGCTCCAGTGCTGGACTCAGGAGGTCAGAGGGGAGGAAACTGAATGAGGTAAAGAAGTGAATGTGAGGGAAGGCTATGAGCAGAGCAGAGGATCAGTAGTAATAATGAAGGCCCCCATGAGCTTGCAACAACAGTGGTGCTTTTCATCTGGCTTCAGGCAGTGGAAGACCTTGGTCCCTCATTCAGGCTACCCTAAAATACTATATAATATAAATCTTACTAGTACCAAATACTATAGAATTACCACACAGTGGTTCACAAGAACATAATATCAATATGACAGTATTATGTCACTGTGCAAAATCCCAAAGCTGATTTGAAGATTGCAGCTAGGCTCAGAGGGAACATGAAAGCCTGAGGCCATTTTCACACGGGGGTAAAACCCCGCGGTGTGACCACCAGAGACGGAGGTCGTTCACACCGCGGGGTGCGCTAGCGCTGTTGGAAAAGGTGAGGCGCCACACCTCCAACCACTCTAGCGCAGCCGCAGGGGTGGCGCTGCGAGTTTTTTAAAAACCACCTTTCTGGGTGGCTTTTATGAAACTTGCCCGCACTAATCTGTGGCAGCTCCTGGTGAGAATCTGCAGAGACGTGGTAGTGCGTCTCTGCAGATCCGCCTGGGGGCTGGCTTCCGGCTGGCGCGCTGCCCTGATTGGCGGAGCACCGGCGGCAGCCGCCGGCTGCCATTTTGGGCATCGCTGAATGCCACCGAACACTGCCGAGCGCCGCCGAAATTCGGCGGCGTGTGAAGCAGCGGAACCGCGCTCCCCGAAGGGACGGAGCAGGGACGGAGCAAAACACAAGCAGGTAAGCTCCGCCCCTGCGTGCGCAGCCCCGTTTCGATCCCCCCATGTGAGAAAAGGGCCTGAGTGTGTGCATGGCAGAGGAAAGAATTATCACTAGTTACAGATAAGTAGAAACTTGGAATTAATAATTTTTCTCAGGGTATTTCTGCACTAGACTGTTATAGTGCTGTTATTCCACTTTCAACATCCTATGGAATCCTGAGGTTTGCAGCTTAGGGAGAGGCCGGCAAACCCCAGGATTCCATAGGATGTTGAAAGTGGAATCATAGCGCTATAACAGGCTAGTGTGGAAATGGTCTGAGTCTAGGAAGGCTTATACTACAAACTTCTTTTAGTTGGTCTCAAAGATGTTACAAGATCCCTTTGTATACTGATACAGATTAACATGGCTATTATATCTTTGAATATGACTATCAGGGTAAAAGTGTGTTTTACACAGATGCCTGGTAGCATTTAGATTTTTTTTAAAAAAAGTAATTAAATTATTTTGTTATATTTTAGAAGTGAGAAAGCAAACAGCTATTTTCAAATATTAAAGCCATAGCAAAAACTAACTACTCTTTAAAAGTTAACATCTCAAGATCTGCACAGTCTCTATTAATCCAATAGTATTGCCTTGCTGACCGTGCAAGCCCTGGCATTACTGCTACACGCCTGGGGCCAGAACTATGTCAGGGGCCAGATTATTCCTGGACCCCAGTAATTCAAGCATAGCAATTCAGCTGCTGGGTGGTGAGGCAGATTCTCTAGTAGCTGGCTGCTGCAGCAGCTTCCCTCCTCCTTCCAGTACTCCTGTAGATCATTTCTTGGCCTAACAAAGGCAACAAAAGAGTTGCCTTTGTTGGATTGGACTGACTGTTTCCTAGTGATAAACCATCCCCCATAAAATAGTCTGATCTTTTAAAAAACAACATTAGAAACACACTGGTGATAATCACACAGGGTGGTACTGTGTTACACAGTTTAATTATGCAATAGAGTAATAGATAGTTACGAGGTTGTGCTGTATCTGTTACAAAGATACAGGTTGAATGTGGCAAACACTCACTTTTTTCATGCAGCACCAATTCCGTCAGAGGCATAAACATCCCTTTGGAGCTCTGCAAGGATCCTTCTTGACATTTGGCTACAAATGCAGTCTTTTTTCTTCTATTCTAGGTGCCTTTAAAACTGCCAGGCTCTTCTCAAGTCCAGAATGCCACCCAAACAAATGAAGCTACTAGGCACTGGTTATCAAAGGACATTAAAGCACACTAAGAAACATGGTGAGGTGTTAAAAATATACAAAAGCCTAAGGAGACAGTACAGTTGATTGTTTCTTAGCTTTTTGTTTTGTCTTCAGTACTGACCACTGTTAAAGAGCATAAATGATTTATGATAAATTGAGCGGATGCCTTGACATTATAAATATCATGTCCTGTGTTGTGGTGATTTTAAAACTATTCTGAAAAAGGGCTCTAGGTGTATCCCTCTCATTTCTGAGAATTAATAGGTAATTTAGAAAATTACCCAATGCCCCTAACACTGCAATCAAATTAAAATGGGAGAAGGCAAGAGTTCAAGATTACTAAGCATACTTTCCCAACTAAAATATGCAAGAGAAGAAGGAGACACCTCTCAAGATGCTTAAAAGATGGCCTTTTATTAGCTGAAAAGCCCAGTGGATTTTGGCCTCTGGATGTTCTGGAGGCTTTCTGCAAGGGACCACTTAGAATCAAAACTGTAGAATTCTCTGAGCCAGGAGCTCCAAAACCATTTACTAGTAGAATGTCTTACTCTATATGATTGTGTTGTTGTTGTTGTGTGCTGCTAAGTTATTTCTGATTTATGATGACCCCAAAGCAACCCTATCATGTGGCTTTCTTGGCAAGACTTGTTCAGAGGCAGGTTGCCATTATCTTCCTTTGAGGCTGAGAGAGATTGTGACTTGCCCAAGGCCACTAACTCTGAAATTTCTGTAGTTTTGATTCTATGTGGCTTTTTGTCAAAGGCCTCATGAGTGTCCATAGTTGGGAATGTGTCATCTAATAAAGGACCATTTAAGCATCTTGAGATGTCCCTCCCTTTTCTCTTTTGGATTTTAGTGAATGCTCTTATTTTGTTCTTTATGTGTTTCCCATTTAAAAAATACCACTCACTTCTGTAAGAGTTCACAGATATAAGTAAGGGCAATCTATACTGTGAATATTAGAAAATTGTTGGATTAAAAGTTGAAAATCATTGGTTTGGCCTGCTTTTGTGTCCCTACTAACAGCTTCATCTGAAGAAATAAGCAGATGATGCTTTTCAGAGATAAGTAGGACACACTGCTTTCAGAAGCTACTGTTAAAAAAAACAGGATGAAGGATAGTCAGAAGATATACCTTTCAAGAGCAGACACACTCAAACCCAACAGTAATCATTTTTACTTTCAAATGATTAGTTATTTAAATGTCTATCCTATGTTCTAGAATTGGGACTCAAAAGACAGCTCACAAAAGAATTCAGAGATTGGTCTACCCATATGTCCATCCACACATTGATTGAAAACTCCATTGCTTCTATAAGATTTGACAGAAAGTAAAAAGTGTAGGTACAGTCTTTATAGTGATGGCACCATATGAATATTTCACCCTGGTTTCATTTTGATGTTAAATATGTCTCTCCTCAAGCCAAAGACCAAGAATACAAGAAATATCTTCTAAGGATGCTATTTTTCACTAATTTTCTTCTTGAAGGAAGCAACGAGTACTTTTAGCAATTTTCTTCCTGCTGCAGGAAGAGCTTCAAAAAACCATGTGATTTTGGATTTACTTTGCACAAATTTTGCATATGGCTGATTTTTCACAGAAAACAGCATTTTCTGCACAGGAAATAGTATTTCTGCACAGAAAATAATGCTTCCTGTGCAAACAAGCACATGCAAATGTTACGTAGAATTAGTCTCCAACTACAGCATTCCCCCCCCCAGGAAACACTTTTTTTCTGCTCAGGAAACAATATTTTTCTGCTAAAATGTTATGTTCTGCACAGAAAATGCTGTTTTCTGAGCAAAACAATGACGTGAATTTTGCTCAAAATAAATCCCAAATTGCAAAAATTCTCATCTGTTTAGGATTTGTGCTGGATTTTTCAGCACTGGAAAAACACAAGGTTTGACAATTTAAAAAATATTTTCATATATTCTTTCCATCGCTACTGTCTCCTAGCATTTTCTTCTGAAGTCTGCCTTCTAGGAGAGACCAAAACAACTTTCAGCTAAGTACTTCTGAGAGTCACCTTGGCAAGACACTTCAGTAGAACACCACATTTGAGGATACTGAAGGTTGTTGTGAGATCTAAGAAAAATGGAAGTGCTAGAATTATCTTTCCAGTGTAACTAAATACATTTAAACTGTCAAATTATTTACCATAAGAATTGTTGATGGCCATCAGTTTAGACTTCTTTAAAGAGAACTGAAAAATGTATGGAGAAGGCAAGGCTGTTGTTAGCTATTAGTTACAATGGATATATCCTTCATCCTCCCATACTAGAGTTTGCATGCTGCTGTTTATGAGTTGCTAGGGAGTGTAAGAGCCAGCATAGTGTACTGATATAAGTGTTGGACTAGGATTTCAGAAGACCAGGGTTCAAATCCCCACACAGTCATGGAAAGACAGTGGATGACCTTGGGCAAGTCACATTCCTAAGAGGAAGGCAACAGCAAACTTCCTTTGAATAAACATTACCAAGCAAACCATAAGTTGCCATAAGTGAGAGATGGTTGGAACATAACAACAACAAAGGGAGCACGAACAGGAGACACTACTGCACTCAGGTCTTACTTGTGGGCTTCCCATTAGAATCTGAGTAGAGAATGCAGGGCTAGAGAGCTCTTTGGTCAGATCCAGCATTGAGTTCTTATGTAATGTTCCTATGCTCAATGGATTTCTGGCTTGTTCTCTTACTTATCATGCCTTCTGTTTGTCTTCTGAAGGACCCTGATCATTTTGTTTATGGTCTCAAAACAGTTAATCTAACAGGAACTTTCTAAAACAAGTGTAAGAATCATGTGGCCCTCCAGATGAAGTTGGATTGGAACTCTCAGCAGCCCTAGTCAGCACAGTCAGTGATCAAGAATCCTGGCAGTTGTTGGTCAACAACATCTGGAAGGCCACACAATTCTTACCCCTGTTCTAAAGCCTGTTTTGTTTAGCAGAACTGCACCACACAATGTCACACTATTTTCTACTTTGCGATATTTTCTACTCCTGGTAGGGGGGTCTTGGAAGGCATTTACAAGTAACATATGATTTTGGAGAGCATGTGGTAGCATTATGCTGGTTTTCAAGATAGTATCAAATTTTCAACTCTTTTATGGATCACGTGAGGCTTTTGTGTTGCATCTGAACTATAATTTGCACTCAGGGAAATTGAATTTTAGCCACTGTTGAACCTTGCACCTCTGCCAGAAGGAGTGCTCCCTCTAAAAGCATTATGTGGAGATATGTGTGTGTGTCTATATCTTCCTGAGCAGAGATAATGTAAATAAATCCATTGGCAAAATATATAAATAATACAGTGCTAGGGGCGTAAGGTGAGGGGAACTGAAAAAGAAATTGAATAATTCCTGGCTGTGGTGACCAGCATGAGACCTGACCACAAATTTTAGTTTGTTTCTTTTTCTTTCCTGTGCTGCCTCCTTATGAATCCTAAACAAAAGAGAGTAATGTCTGGATTAGAGTCCGCAAGAAAGGGAACAGGCTACTTTTTTCTTCTTATTTCATGAACATAACAGAAAGGCCAATAAAAGTAGTAGTCTGAAGGAAAGAAAAGAAGAGATATCAAAACATCAGAATTCAGGGTAGGCTGTAGACTGGAGACCAGTTCACATGCCACATAGAGGATGACATCTATAAGGATCCACAGTGTGCACTACTCCCACAAAGTGCATATATAGCCTATACAGAAGAGTCTGCACTGGAGAGGATATTGGGCCCATTATGTTATTATGCACAAGCGCTCCACTTCTGAGTGGTGAGAAATTGCAGTGACTGGCCACTGCCAAGATTCACTTTCCTTACGTGGGGATCACTAGAAGTTGATGTCATTTCTGTGCATACAATGTGGTTTTACTCAGCATAAACACTCCAATAGAGCAAACACTCCTTGCTTCCCATCAGTTGACTAGGAAGAACCATGTTCTGTTAGGACCTCTTGCCAAACAAACAAACAAACAAGCAAACACTTAGCTCTTGACCTCATTGCCTGCTATGTAAACACATACTCTCTTGCTTCTGTTGTTCTGACAGAACCCTGAATTAACACATTCCTTATGGAGAAGAGAAAGAGAGGTTTGTGATCTCTACCAAGGGACCAGTCAAGTTGTTTTGTTGCCTAAGGCAGAGCAGAAATTACAAGCCCTGCACATCAAGGTGTATAGTATTCTAGACTAGTGAAGCTATTTGGCACCTGAAGCAAAGCTTTGTCTATTACCTGGCAGTAAAAACACAATTGTAATAAATGAAATAACAATTTACTACCCTTTCATGACGTGCAAAATTGCCTACTTCCTGTTGCCTAATATCAGGGCTTCCCTGCTTCCTTCCACCACAAATAGATGCCTCTTGGACCAAGCAGTGTAAGAGGCAGAAAGACTCTATAAAATATTCACAATCTGGATATTAGAGTTGGAAGGGACCACAATCCAAATTATCAAGGTCATTTTGAATTCTGATCTTGGTTTTTGGGGTATTCACCATCCCTTCCTTCCTAATTGGTGTCATTTGCAAATTTGGTCAACACACTTTCTATTCTATCATCTGAAGCCATTTCTACACTAGAGGCCATTAGCGCATTATACTGTTGCAATGGCAACATCAACATTCACACGATGCCATCGGGTTAGAGACTCTCTTTCCGCACCCTTCCCCCTTAAGCGGATGAGTAGCACTATTGCCACTGGTGCTTCTTCTGAATTACAGCGTCCTTGGCCACCCTGCCCCACTGCCCTGATTGGGCAATCACTTTTTTTTTTTGGAAGCTGTAGTAACACAGCAATGTTTCTGTAACAGCTTGACATGCCAATACACTATTGCACTTTTGCCCTATACTGTTTAAAAATGTATTAAAAAAATAAATAAAAAGTTTTTACTCAAAGAGACATTTAAAATAAACAAAGAGAGGTGACAGGAAGTTACCATGCCATGGGAGTAGCTGAGAGAGGAATGAGCTGGACATGCCAACAGCCCGTCCACTACTGGATCTGCCAAAATAGGAAGCACTATTAAGTGCAATAATGTAACACACTACAATGGCTGACAGGATTGAAGCACTATAGGAGACTCTCAATGGATTTTTTCTGGAAATAGAATATGGTGGTTTGGTGATGCTTGGGGATGAGATAGCAGCTGGATAGTGATATCATGCAGAAGCATGGCTTCTGGACTGGTAACAATGAGCTGCTATAACATAGTGACGTAGTGCGGAAACGGCCTAAGTCTTTTTAAAAGATATTGAACAAAAATGGATCCAGGACAGAACCCCACTAGTCTCTTATCTCCACAGTGGAGAGAAACTATTGGAGAACATTCTCTGGGTTCATCCTGTCAGCCAATTCCAAATTCATCTAAGGGTCGTGCTGTGTACCCCACAGTTCACTAGCTTGTCTGTAGGAACATCATGGGAATCTTGTCAAAAGGCTTGCTGAAGTTAAGACATACTACATCCACAGCATTCCAGTGATCTATCAAGCTTGCAGCTCCATCAAAAGAAGAGGTAACATCAGTTTGGCATGACCTGTTTTAGAGAAACCCATGCTTACTCTTGGTAACCACAACATTCCTTTCTAAGTCTGTGTATAAGGGGATGACTTTACTGCATGTAGCACTGTGAGATGGAGCAAAGAGCCCAAATGTTCATGGTCTGGAAAAAATAAATTTAAATCAATGTGAGTGCATGAGTGCCTAAAAGTTAACAAAATTGGTGAGGTCAGTCCTATTCCCTCCAGCCTTTATATGAGGGAAGTTCACCCACCTTGCAGGACATTTAAAAATCTGAATTACTCTGAATTATCTCTATGACCTAATTCAGCCAATTAATATATTGATAGAGATCTAATGGTAATATACTGTGTCACTGTGACATTAACTACTTCTGCATTTGCCAGTGCAGTCTTAATGGCATTAATACTGAATCCTGAGGGTTCCTTTGATGACACTTCCACAGATCTGTTCTAGTAAATTGATTATAACTATGAATCATCACTCCTTTAGGGATTAATCTACCCATTTTAATTTCCAGAACATTCATCTTGACATTCTTGGTATAGCAGTAATTGTCTTATAGAAACCAATGTATAAATTTTCTAGACTTTTTTCCTTGATTCTGTTTGCACTTGAGGTGCCTTGGATTTACGCTAAGTGAGAAAGGCATTTAACTCGATGTTATGATGCCTGACCCCCCCAACTGTATTTGAACAGAGTTTGCTCAGAGGATTGTTTCATGGATATTTCTTTGGTCTTCCTCCAGCCAGTATAATGAAATATAGGAAATGCAATCTTAAAAATAGTAGTTCTTTTTAAGATTACAACTCTTAAAAATCCTACAAATATTACAAAAATTGATAGCCAAAAACCAGTATATATAAAATCCAGCCTTTCTGTACTCCTCTGTTACCCTGTTTACTGGGGGTCCTGGGAGGGACACCTAAATAACCAAACAATAAAACACAACCTTGGGGAAAATTAGCTGGAGCACTCACTTAAGCTAGCAAGACGCAGGGTAACTCAGCAGGATCTTGCAACCCAGCGTCTACAGGGTCAGGTCAATCAAGCAGCCAGACGGGTTTAAAGTAATAAAAATGATGTTTTATTGAGTACAAACAAATATTAAAGACACCACAGTTGCACAGCTAACTAAGAGATTAGAGGTTGAATTAAGGACAGAGACTTTCAGGGAAAAATGGGTGATACAACACCTGTCTTGTCGTCCTGGACCTCGGGAGAGAAGCTGGGGGTGCAGAGAAGAAACTCAGCTCGATTAGCTGAGGGGAAGACTCGCCAAACATACGCAGCAGCAAGACGGGATGAAACTCAGGAGTGATCCGAGGAAGGTCTCAGAATCAGGGTTTTTTATAGGGTGAATTGGGACTGCAGACCATGCCTTACTCGGGGAAAACAATGAGTTTTGGGTGCGAGACAATGTCTCGGAAAGGTCACAACTTTGTATGATGGAATCAGAGCCGAATTAACAATAGTGTGGCCAGTATGCCAATGCGCAGCGCTTACCAGTGGACAGCACAACCTTTGTCCACTACCCTGCTCAGGGCAGGAAGCCTTTGTTAGTATCGCACATATGTGATGAAGTGTTTGCCGGAGAGGTCCCTGAAGCGACGAAACGGCTGTGTCTGGCCTGCCTGGGTGGGGAATGGAATGTCCAGCAATTATCGGCCGTGCCTGTTTGCGTGCTTGTCCAGTGGCCTCGCAAACATGTGGACCGGGGTGGCAGGGGAAAGCCGAATTGTTTGATATCAAAGTGATATCGGGTGCTGTCTCCGGGTAGGCCTAGACTGCAGTAACACCTCACTTGTTCAATTCCTGGTCTTCATTACCCCCTTTATATTTATTAGGTCACATTACAAAGATAGCAAGAACCCCACAATGAACGGAATGTCCTCCAGTACTAAATTCTTAGCCTAGTGTCTCTGTCTCTCTAAGCTCCTGGGTGAGATTCTTCAGCACTCCAAATTAATCCTGGCCATGCTCTTTTTGCAACCTACTGAGGACAGAATACATAATAAATTTATTTACACAGATTTTTAGAACATCTTCATTCCTTTCAGAATTCCACCACCCCAGTATAAAGAAAAGTATGAGTTAACATAAACAAGAACAAATTCTTTTAAATTACAGTCCTTTGCTCTGCTTTTCTTTGGAGATAAACTTACAATCTTAAACTGTTGTTCTCATTATTGAATGGTTCCAAAAGAGTGATAGCTTTATCACATTTTACAATTTAACAAGAGCCTTACTAAACATATGTCACCATCTTCATAACATACCCAAATTATTATTATTTTAACACCTTCCAAAATTAATCAATTGGCATATCTTGCTTCCCTCCTTTTTTAAAAAAATGCATCTTACCACTCCAGAATATTCAGTCTAGATAATTGGAACATGTCTTGAGTTCACAATACTTTCCAAGAAGAAAAAATGCCTTGCTTTGCTGTAAAGATGCTTTCAGGTTATTTTTTTTTAAAGAATAAAGAATTTTTTAAAAATATTTCAAGTAATATTAAATGTGCAACATATACAAAATGTATCATAAAAGCACACAGAAGGCTTAGCTCTGTCACAACAGAATATCTGAAGAAACAGCAAATATGTGTATAGGGGGAGAGGGGGGAGAAAAAAAAGTGAAGTCATGCTCACTTCCCACATTTGTATCATGCATACTATGTGCATATTTCCAGTGGCCTCATGTTTAGCAGCAGTGCAAAGAATATGCACATACATACAAATGTTCACAGATCTGGCTTGTCCATGCAAGGGAGAACTTGCTGGGTGTACAGCTTTTCACACTGGAGAGATATGAATGGCTGGTGGAGTTCATGGTTGCCATGCATATGAGCAAGAAAAGATCACAGCTAATGGATGCAACCATATCCTGCCTGACTGTGGAAAAGTTACTGCTTGGATTACAGCTTCCAAAATCTTCAGGCAGGAGAATAATAATTTCCCCATGTTCTGCTTTGACCTCTACACATGAAGGGGGAGCTTGTACGATCTTCCCAGTGACTGCTATTTTCCTATCCAGTCACTCAGTTCCTATGTAACCATTTCACCAGCCCCCTACAATATAGGCTAGATGCTCTTAGGCAAGTCATCTTCAAGGCTGTGGTGAGGCTAAGTGTGGTGGAGAACATCATCTATGAAAAAATGCACACATAAAGATAAAGAAATCAACAGCACATCAGTCAGCTGGCTAAAGGATGGATAAGTGGGGGTGGAACTCCCCCCCACAGTAATTCATGTGAGTTCCATAAGCTAACAGATGGATCTGGACCCAATTAGTACAAAAGTACATTTTATATCATTATGTTTTGTAGTGAGGCAATCAATGCAGGCATGATTAAGGCTGATGAAATCTGTCAAAAGTTTCAATGGGCTCCAGTTCAGCAGCCCTCCCCTGCTTTTCTTAAGTATTATTTATTTGTTTGAACATAGTGAGAAACAGGATGGCTTAGAACCCTGGCTTCTTTGTGCTGATATTTTTCATATCCTGTTTTCATTTCTTCATCTTTTTGCACAGAGATTGACCTGTCTAGCAAATGGCATACACCAGACTTCCCCAACTTCTTGCCTTCCAGATATGCTAAAGTACAATTTTCACTGTCTTCCTCATGCTACCTGGGGTTGATGAGATCTGTAGTCCCATGCAACTGGAGGGCAGCAGGCTGGGCAAAATTAGCATTTGTCATCATGGAAATGCATCTTTGTATGAACAGTTGACAGTATAAATTGGCACGGAAATTCAGTGAACCCAGGGATCTCTTTTAAAAACCCAGGCCATATAAATTCACCTGAGAGGGTGCATCCAAACTGATTGAAAAAAAACCCAGAAAGTCCTAGATTTTATTCCTGTTCTTTCCAGTTTTAGTTTGGAGACCCATACATGTTTTGTTTATCACAAAATATTTTCTGTCAACTCCTGGCACGGTCAGACACTTTTTATATCAGCTTCCCAGGTTGATTTATTTTAACCCAGTATAAAATCAGAAAGAACAAGAACAAAACCTGGAACCTTTCAGTCAGTCTGGATGTGCCAATAGTCAAGATGATGGCTCTGTGTTTTCCCATTTGCTGTTTCCCCAGGCTAAGTACTGCCACATTTGTACATGGGGTTATTAGTAATCAAATCCTCAAGTAATTGGCCCTCTTCCTGCTCCCTGTAGTATGCAAGGCTGCCATCTGCTCCTGAGAGTTTATCCCCTCTGAGACTTGGTATCTCTCTTGCATGCTTCTTACTGCCTTTTGTTTCTTTTTCTGCACTGGAGGCATACAAACGGCTTCCTCAGTTTGATGTACAAACACAAAGCGAAGGAGAGAGAGTGTGAGAGCAGTGTTTAGTTAAATTTCAGTCAAATATCACAATTCACTTTGAAGCCACAGATATGTTAAAATGTTTCTAACAGAGGCATACTTCAATACCTTCTACCTGTGGGGAGCTTAATAAAATAACAGCTTTTAGAGACAAAGATCTGCACATAAAAGCTGTGTTATGGCCAGTCTGTTGGCCTGACAAAAGCCCTTTATCTTTGCTTCAGTCTCAGATCTGTTTATATGATTAGTGGACTTTAATCACATCCTGAAGCAATTTCAAAGAGAGGCAAAATGTTCCTGGATACTTAGAGGATTTTGATTTGCTTCTCCTTCTTTCCTGCAGGAATTTAGCAGGGTGAACAATTGCATGAGTTTTTGCCCTCAACTCTTGAGCAAAGAAGGGAGGACTAGCCCGACAGGAGCTCCCTAGTCCTAACCACTACCCACCCACTTCCCTGCATGTTCTCTGCCTTTCTCAGATGAGACACAGAATGATGTATAAGCTCAAGGAAAACTAGTTTTCCCTTTTCCTTTGGGAAAAATATACCTCCGTGTGTTTAATAGCCAAAGAAAGTTTCATTCTTGAGCAAGAAGAATTCAACTTGGATTTTTTTGGTATCTTGGCACATCCTCCAGGCAAGAGCCTAAGAAGTTGCAAAGGTACAATAAAAAGAAGTTACATTTAAAGGCACCTTGGAATTGACAACCAGGTAGGGAAAGCTGTGACAACTCCTAGCTAAAATGTCCCTTCACAACAGATGCAAACACACATGGGGAGAGTGCCCCATGGTAGTGAGAATGTGGGGCTTCCCCACCTCCCCCCCCCAAGTTTTTCCATTTGTGGAGAAGAGCATTCAATTCAGGACTGGTAACGTGAAATCAATGAGAATTCCTAACACAAGTATCAATTAAGACTATATATATATATATATATGATCTGAATGTGGGTTTCACCCTTTTCATTCATTCACCTAGAGCTTGCAAAAATTAATTTGAGACTATGGGCATTTCCGCAATATACTGTTATAGTGCTATTGTTCCACTTTCAACATCCTATGGAATTCTGGGGTTTGTAGTTTACTGAGGCCAAAGAGCTCTCTGGCTGAGAATTCTAAAGGCCCCTCTCTAAACTGCAAACGCCAGGATCCCACAGGATGTTGAAAGTGGAATTACAGCACTATAACAGTGCAGTGTGGAAATGGCCTATAACTCCTCACACCTCCCCCCAGTAAATCATAGCCACACCAACCCTGAGACTACCATCTTTAGTTTAGGAGCTTCACTGCCTAGCTGCATTGGTAGAATCATAGAATCATAGAATCATAGAAATGTAGAGTTGGAAGAGACCACAAGGGCCATCCAGTCCAACCCCCTGCCATACAGGAAAACCCTCAAAGCACTCCCGACAAGTGGCCATCCAGCCTCCGCTTAAAAACCTCCAAAGAAGGAGACTCCACCACACTCTGTGGCAGCACATTCCACTGCTGGACAGCCCTGACTGTCAGGAAATTCCTCCTGAGGTTCAGGCGGAATCTCCCCTCCTGCAGCTTGCATCCATTGCTCCTTGTCCTGGTCTCAAGAGCAGGAGAAAACAAGCCCACTCCCTCCTCGACATGACATCCCTTCAAATATTTAAACATGGCTATCATGTCCCCTCTCAACCTTCTCTTCTGCAGACTAAACATACCCAGCTCTCTAAGTCTGTCCTCATAGGGCATGGCTTCCAGGCCCCTCACCATTTTGGTTGCCCTCCTCTGGACCTGCTCCAGCTTATCCATATCCTTCTTGAATTGGGGTGCCCAGAACTGGACACAGTATTCAAGATGAGGTCTAACCAATGCAGAATAGAGTGGTACCAATACCTCCCTCGATCTAGACACCATACTCCTATTGATGCAACCAAGAATTGCATTGGCCTTCTTGGCTGCTGCATCACACTGCTGACTCCTGTTCAGCTTGTGGTCTATGAAGACTCCTAGATCCCTTTCACACGTACTGTTAGCCAGCCACGTGTCCCCCATCCTATATTTCTGCATACCATTTTTTCTGCCTAAGTGTAGGACCTTACATTTCTCTCTGTTGAAGTTCATTTTGTTAGCCTTGGCCCAGCTCTCCAATCTGTCTAGGTCCTTTTGAATTTTGATCCTGTCATCAGGCGTATTAGCAACCCCACCCAATTTGGTGTCATCTGCAAATTTGATCAGCGTGCTCTCTATTCCTTCATCCAAGTCATTAATGAAGATATTGAACAGCACCGGGCCCAGGACAGAACCCTGTGGCACCCCACTAGTCACTTCTCTTCAGGATGAGAATCTGCCATTGGTGACCACCCTTTGGGTATGGTCAGTCAACCAGTTACAAATCCACCTGACAGTAGCCATGTCCAGCCCACATCTTACTAGGTACCCTAAAAATCAAGTGAATCGTAGCCACTTGGCTACATTAGCTAGAAAATTCTGGCAGTTGTAGTAAAAAAAAAAAGTAACTTTTTCAAAGTACCTCCTCATGTGCTTCAGCCTAATAAGGGAATGGGGAAAGTGGAGTCATGCTTGCCACCTCTAAGCAACGGAGGGTGCAGGGGAGACCACTGCATATGAGGAAGCTCCCTTTGCAATTTAGAATCCTAAATAGAACTTTTATGTTACACCTAACAAACAGCCCAGTTATTTCTTTCCTATCAAGAAATTGCTTCCACTTGGGGCACTGCAGGAAGGGCGCATGCATAAGCTCACACACAAAGAGGCCAGCATTTGTTTTAACAGGCATATGATGTTTAGGCCTTAATGAATTTGGATTTTTGCAAACCTCATTGAAAGTTTTTGTAGAAGCAAGTTTGTATAAAAGTAAACCTGCTAGTTATTGTAGCAAGCAGAACAAATTTTGAGGTCTAAAAGACCTCTTAGGAATGGTTCACATGTATATTTTCATCAGCTGCCTTGTTCAGGAGAAACAAAGGAACACATGAGGTTTACTATTCTTTTTTCTCCCAACAAACTCGTTGCTTTCAATTACTGGAAATGCTGTAGATTCAAACAGAATCAGTTTGTACATTCTGTTGCCAATCAATAATTTTACAGTCATCAAATAATATATCTGATTATATGACCTGGACTTCGGTGCACAGAAATCAAATATAGAACAATCAAATGCAGAGTATTACCACTCAATTACTAAGAGCATCTTGAATTATGTCTTGGTAATATTTCAGAAGAAAGAACTAGCAAAACCACATCTGTGTATTCTTTGCCTAAGAAAGACTTATGAAATTCATGGGATCACCCTAAGTTGACAGACAACTTGATGGCACATACACATACAATCTTCATTACATTCATCTACACCTGCTATCCTGAACATTTGTATTTCTATGAATAACACTTAGCACTTTAGATTCTTCCAAGAGCTTCACATATGTTATTTTGTGACCCTTAACAACAATTTTGCAAGCTGCATCTGTATTATTATCCTTACATTGCAGACAGAAGAGAGATTTGAAAGAGTGGATTTTCTATCTTTCTGTCTTTGTGCCAGACATGAGATTCAAGTTGATCTCTCCCAGATTCATAGCACAGACACTATGTTTCATCAGTTCCGACTCCTCACCAATTTGAAATTCTTCTGTTGTCACTGTTTCTACCCAGGAGTGATCAGAGACATTCTGCTGTCTCAATTCCTGACACTACATGAATTAAGAGCATCCCTCTGCTTCACACACATGCAAGATACTTGAACTGCAGCAGAAGATACTGGTTATGACAAATTACTGGGCACGCTGTATTTGTAAACAGTCAAGAAATTGTGCCCTGACATCCTAATGTACTGCAAAAGATATTCGGATGTGCCTAGTTTTGAGTAGGACATGAAGTCTTGAGCCACTTGATAGGGCAATCTCAATGTGGACGTTGAAATCTCCGTGCACTAGAAACTGAAGAGACTCCATTCCCAACTCTGAGACCACTGGAGTCAGTTCAGAAGCTTCATGGCATAGCTTCATTGGTACCCTAAAAATATCTCCATATCTATATCTGTGTGTGTGTGTGTGTGTGTGTGTGTGTGTGTGTGTAGCTGAGGCACAGCCCACCTTCTGTACTCAACTGTTTTGCCCTCATTATCTTCTCTTGTGAGAAAAAGTGCAACACTTCTCTTATATTTCAGATATAACCACTAAGCTTCACTGTCAGATCACTGGTTTCTTCAGCACTGCAGTCTACAGAACAAAATCTTGTGGGCAGAGAAGCCCTGACAGCTTTTCTTAAAAAATAAAATAATAAAATAAAATAAATTAAAATAATGACATAATAAAATAAAAGCAGCCTCAGGAGTTTTGAGTGGGGGCCTGGCATGGGAGAAGGAAAGCTTAATGCTGAAAACATGTGAGGAGAAAAGCAGCTATGGGTGAATGCACCAAAAAAAAAAAAAAAAAAAGATAGATTGCTTGAAAGCCATAAATATCCTGCCCAGCTCCACACTCTTCTGCCACAAATGATGGTCTCTAGCCCTAAAGTCTAGGGCTACTGTCCTTTTTCTTTTTCAGAAAAATTCTTGCCACTTTTTACATTAGTGTATTGACATACTATTTGCCCTAAAGCTTTCATTTTTTAAAACAAAACAAAACAAAACCTCTTACGCTGCCCTGTTCCATTAATACTGAAACTATCTTGAAATCATGAATCAAGTGTAAATAGGCTTGAAGCAAACAGCAAAATGACCTGCAAAAATGTGTGATTTATCATAAAGCTCCCACTGTCTCATGAAAAGACGACCTGCCTGTTGCATAGTTTTTCATTTTGAACAGATTTATCCACCAAGCATGCCTGTTCCTGCGTCCAAGGTTGTCTGCAAGCTTTTGTGAGTGCCAGAGCCACCTGCTGCCATTCTGACAGCATCCACCAGGAATTTATGGAGTATGAATTCAAACATCTGTTGCATTCTGAGAACAAGAAGGAGAGTGTGAAAATTAGTACATTGTACTCACTGATGTAAAATCTATACTGTAAACAAGCCCAGAATTATTATTTTTAATTGTGCTATGGAAACTGAGATTTATTTTTCTCTCTCATGAACTGATATATATGAGAGGGACCATGCTTAGGACCCAGAAAGATCCACCAGGGCGTATCCACACTGAAAAGTTATAGCAGTTTGATACCACTGTAAGTGCTGTGGTTCCATCCTGTGGAATTGTGGGATTTGTTTGTTTAGTCACTGACTCAGAAGTCTTTACTTTATTCACATGAACTTCAACACTAGAGTTCTCTAGAAGAAAATTCTAACTCCATTCCCAAGCTATAAAGCTCAGCATTCCATACAGTCGAGCCATGGCAACTAAAGCAAGATCTGTCTGCTATAATTGTACAACATGGATGCAACTCCAGCTTAGGTAGCTGGCATATCCAATTAGGAGAAAAGAAACAAAACAAAACAAAACAAACAAGATCATTTATTGCAGTTATGAACAATCTCCACATGAAACCTTTGAGCCAACAGTACAAGGTGATAAGATGAATCAGCTGCCTTATAAGAGTTACTTTTTGGAATACTTTTCCCAGAATACCCTAGCTATACTTGCCACTAGACTTTCCTGAGGAATTCACTAAACTTGGGTATCATTTAGTTTAGAAAATAAGGAGATGTCTTGTGAGAGGGAATTATGATATGTTCCCTGTTTATAATATCATGCAAGGAAGAGAATGTTCAGAGAGGGGCATTTCCCCATCTTTCTCCCATATAACTGTAACAGTGAGTGAGTAAGACTAGAAGGATTTGAAGACAAAGAAAAAAAAGTAATAGGCCTGCAGAAGCAAGAATGAATAGTTTCATTGGACAATTGTAAGCAAGCACCACTGCTATATCATCTTGAAGATGATGAAACGATCCAACCTGCATCCAGTGTAACAAGTGAAGATACTGGAGATGTACAACTATGCCTCCATAAAATAAGACACTTTGTGGACAGTGATGTCAAGAAGACTATTGATGATTAAACTGAGGCCCTTTGGAGATTGCATTGGAGATGAGAGAAAGATCCAGACAACAGTTCTGCATGACGTTGTCCAAGTCCAGTTGTTCTCCTGTCCTCAAGCGGTGTGATCATACAGTAAATATTGATGAGTTTTACCTGTCAATGACTGGCAATTGCACCACCATCCAACCACACATCCACATTTACCTTAGGTGCAGAGGTCCTCAAAGCACAATGGCTATGCTTCCTGCCCCAGTGCAGCCTGGGACAGTGCCTGGCTGCTGTGGAAGGAAGAGGTGGCACTGTCATTCTTCCTCCATTCACAGAGGCAGCCAGTGCAAAGGGGTGCAAAGGCTCTACCAAGATCTCCGCAGGACACTGCTGTAAGTACGACCATCAGCTCTCTCTCTCCCAGGGTCTACAATTTATTAATTTATCACATCAAATTGATATCTCCACATGGCTAATATTAGAAATCATTCCATGTGTCTGACAGGGTCACTGAAAGTGCACGCAGGCAGGAAGTTAAAACTTTGGCCAAGCCAAAAGGTGACTCAGACTGAATCTGTCACGTGGGCCAGAGATTCCTGGAAGACATTAGGACCATAAAACAGACAAAAGGGCCCTTTTTGCACTGATATGGCAGCTCAGTAGAATCACAATCAGCCTGCTGAATGTAGGCAATTTCACTCTACCTGGGCCTTTTGTCGCATTTGGTCAGTGTCATTCACAAAGGACTGAGAAAAACATTTAGCTGGAGATGTTGGTCATTAAAGGCTTTTGATCTAGCCTCCTCTACTATTGTTCTCCCAGGGAGAGAACTAGCCCTCCAGGTATATTTTTTCTATAAAAACCCCATGTTTTTATCTGTTCGTGGGTTCATTCACATTTTCCTCCTGAATCCCTGTCAGTTTGTCTTGCCTCACCCCCCCTTCCCCGATTTTTGAGTTTCATCGCTTTGAATCTCCAGTTTTTCAACATTGGCTCCCTTGGGCATTAAATCAAGGTAAAGTATTGCCTCTGAACACCCCAAAACAAAATCCCTATCAATTTTCCTTACTTTCTTTTTCTTTAGCTCTTGAATGAATGTGTGAGGGTGTTTGTTGTTGCTTGCTTTAATTACTGAGGGTTTAATAAAATCTTTAAACTGAACAACCTGCCTGGTTTTTGGCGTGGTCTGACTCTGTAAAATCTGGGTTACAAGGTCCTGCAAAGTTACCCTGCCTCTCATATAGCTAAAACAGTGCTCTGAGCTGATTTTCCCCACAATTTTGACAGATTTTGGGAATCCCTTAAGGGAGTCCCCTAGTAAGCAGGGTAACACTACCAGAATCCGGTAAGCTGCAGAAAGTCCTAATCACTTAATTTTTGTCAAAAATGGGAGTGGGGGTTGTAACTGATTGGGATGCTTTTCAGATTCTGTTTGTCCCATTTAAGCTTTTGAAGGCCATTTCCACATGAGGTTGATACATTGTACTAGTGTCAAATTCTTTCCCTCCCATCTGCATGTTGAACCATTTTAGCATTGTAGTTTCCTCATGGTTCTGCATATTTTCAGCTCTTAGCACAGTTAACTTCGACGAGAAACTGCTGTATCTGAAAACCAGAAAAACTCCAATGTAAATCTTCCAAACCAGTTCTGCTTCATTTTTTGCCTACATGTAGAAGTGTAGCATTGATTCACAGCACAGAAGTGGCTGGCTATGGGCGTTCCTAAGCTGTCCTTTCTGTCATTTCTGTCCCTATCTCTCGCCACCCATCAAAGGACAGACTGGATCAATGGACTATTAAGACGTGTTTTTTCCACGTATCAACAAACATACATACCTACACACAAATGTAGCAACGCAGAAATTTGTTTAAAGTGTGTGTGTGTTTTTATTTAAAACAAACCAATCAGCAATGGTAGGGAGGGGTGAGGGAGAGGAATGGGAGTGACCAGGGACTTGCTGTTGTGGATGCAACAACTGCTGTTTTCCGTGGTAATATGATGTAAATGAGGGGATGCAGACAGCACAGTTTCTGAATCAGAGTATAAAAACACCACTTTTGACACATGGTGAGTTGCTCCTCCCCTCTTGTGCAGAAATGGTCGAGGCTGTAGAGATTTATTGCAGAGTAGCATATTATGAAAATAAATGCCTGTTTTCTTTGGAAAGGGAGCTAGCGTAAGTATAAACAAGGATAAGGTGGAGGTAATAGCTGGCTCATAATAACAACAATCCAGACAGTACAAGGATACGAGCCTAATGCCAGCTAAACACCTTCACACCTGTACACAAGAAAAGGAGACACCAGTAGGCTGGGAAAGAAAATAAGCCTCAACATTTATACTGGCTGAAACAAGTAGAATAGTAATGGTTCCTACCTTATCAGAGATCCCTCTTTTGACTGGATGAGAGAACAATGGAGGATGGCTAAACAAGGGTGAAGAGGTTATAAAATAGAAATATTTTGAGCGCCAAAGCACCAGATTTTGCTCTCCACAAACTGATCTACCCCTATGCTGCGGCTGCCAAGCAATTGCTGATAACTCTAAATTCCTACATATGGTAAGATACTCCTTTCTTGATTAAGTCTGCTATTGAATACCCAACATAATATTGGTTAAGGATAAGGTTAAATAGATATGCTAGGAGAGAGGGTGTAACATTTTGTCAGAGAATTCAAATTGAGGCATAAGAATGTGCTTAGACTGATTGAAGGACTATGTAAACTGTGCTGCTGAAGCCAGTGTATTTATCTGTATTATTTGTGTTACTGAAATATATCTTAATATAAAAGC